>CM060942.1:120050632-120691466 GCA_030765085.1 Allium cepa
CTCCTAGCATTTTTTCTTCATTTAGATTTTCTATATCTAAATGCCTAACTCCTCTTCCATGCTCTTCATAGACCTTCCCGTTCGAGATGACAATAGAGCACTTGCAGACACCCTAAGGCACCTAAAAGGAGTTGAATACCATTTTCACACTACTTATTACTTGCTTATAAATAAGTGGCTTCGCTAGTATGGCCTTCTACACCCAATAGACACACTATTCCTTTTTTGCTCTCGTATAAGAAATTTCGAGTTATGTTAGTCCTTCTTTCCTCATTCACCCTTTTGATGATGTTAACCAAGAGAATGACGAAGGTCAAGAAGGCAAGGTGAATGTTGATAAAGGAGAAGTATGAGTAGAAAAAGAGAATGTGACAAGGGAAGGAGATGAAGAAAGAGGTTGTGAAGAAGGAAGATAAGAAGAAAGAGAAAGAGAATAAGGAAAAGAAGAAGAGAAAGGAAGAGAAGGAGAATAAGAGGGAGTGGATAAAGGAAATGATAAAGATGATGACAATGAGTACTATGGTTTATGTGGGAATGAATCGTACAGGAAGACATCCCATGAAGGTTATACGGTCCATGTCCCTTCTAGCTCGAAGCACTTGGTGATCAAATCTTCCCAGCGGGCCCGTGGTCCAATTCTAGTACCAATAGAGAGGTAACACCGCCTACAGTCTTTTTAGAGAATATCTTTGGCTCACCAAGTGATCTTGGCAATTTTTTCATTTTGGTACAAGAGGTGTTGCTTTCAAAGACATCTAGAATGCAAGTCCTGTAGGATTTAGCTTTCAATCTGGGGGTCTCCATGTCGATTGTGATGAAACCCATCTTTACAAATCCTTGAACATGATATGTGGAATACTTGGGGAAATTTTGGAACTTCACACACTTCTAGGATTACAAACTCTAACACTCTACACTTGTTCTTAATCCAGTGCTTTAGTTCTAATATACCCCTTCTTCCACGTACGATGAAAGGAGATCATTATAGCTACCTTCCCTCGGGCATGAGCAAACACCGTTCATTAACTTCAGACCCTTACACACAACTTCTGGGCCCTCACCGAGAGATTGAAGATGATAGAAGGAGGAGAAAAGAGAAAGAAAGATAGGATGAAGAGAACAGATAAAGATATTGAGAAGAAGAGAAAGAGCGTTGCGACCTAGAGAAAAACAACAAAATTCTTTAATATCTTCGGATGTAATTCTAGCGCTTCTCAGTAGTGCATCCACTATCAAACTCTTCGACAATAGACTTTTATCGATTTAACCCCTTGTCACTGCTACTCGTACCTCTCAAAAATCTGTAAGAAGTTTCAACTCATGCAGCTCCACCTCTGTCCCCCGCATGCCCATTTGTAGCTATTGGTACTAGGATGCAGATGAACTTTCATGATTACTACCTAATGTGGGTCATGTTTGATTGTTATGCCCTAGACATCACTCGTTAAGAGGCTGACCATTGGATGGATGGGGTTAGAGAAATTTTGAACCACCTATTTGAATGGAAGAAGCTAGACAAGGGCCTCTATGACATCAATAGATCAATCAAATGCTAATTAGCTCATTTGAGTTGAAGAAAAAAGATCATGACAAGATAATTGGGCTACAAAATGGAGTTGGTTAGCCCCATTGAAGAGAGAGACAATGCCTTGGAATCAACTAAATACTCTAAGGAGTTAATAGAAGAAATGTCAAGAGTTTATACTTAGGTTACAACAGTCATGAAGGACCAAATGAAGAATGCTTATCAAGAAAAGTCCGAGCTTGCGGCACAATTTAAGGCTAAAGAAGAGAAAATTAAGGTCCTCTAGGCTGAGGTAGAAAACTTAAGGCCAATTTAAAGGCAGAAACTAATACTGAAGCACAATCTCAAGCTGACTTCATTGAAGCCAAAAGGAAATTGAAGAGCTTAAGTCGAGGGCTACTCAAGCTAACGGGGAGATGAATTGTAACACCCCAATGATTTATTAAGAAAATTAAATAAAATAAGGATTAAAAATAAATTTTTATAGACATTCGATTTGGCTATGAAACTTGCACCATCGCATTTGTGGAGATTTTTTGGATGATTTTCATATATAACACTTCGAAATCGTTGTTCTTATGGAGAAATTATATGCGAGAGAAGAATTAAAATAAAATGAAGTTAAAAGGAGAAAAAAAAAATAGGTCGACCCTTAGCATGGCATGGTCGATTGGTATAGGTTGACCTTGGGTTCTAAGTGATCTACCCTTTAATGGAAAATGGTAGAAACTGGAGCTCGTTACATGGATGGCTGTGGTTGTTCCTTTGGCGCTCAGTTTTTTATCAGCATACGTGATGTTAGCAAAAAATTTGCCAATCCAAATCAATGTTCTAAATTTATTCCTAATCTCTAAAAATTCAAGTAGAACCTAATCTAAAATCAACGTAATAGTTTACTGTAATGAAATTTTATCCAATTCTAGTCTCTTTTCTAAACCTAAAATTCTTCAAAAATCGAATGAAATCAAACTACAAGAAAATAATCAATTGGATGTAGATGGAGAAAGCAAAGAAAGTGTAAAAAGGGACAATTTTCAAACAAGGCAAATTGGAAGAGCTTAGGCTTAAGGTGAATGTGAGCAATTTTGATTAGGTGATTATTACAGTTAGGTTTAAACTATTCGAATTGATTTAGGATGTTCATAATTATAATTTAAAGTATGGAACCCTAATTTGAAACTATTATCTATGGTAGAATTGAAATCACTGTAAATGGTTAAATTTAACACTGATGCTAGTACATCTTTTCTGTTAATTAAACTGTAAAACCCTAAACTGTAAACTCTAAATTGAAATTGACATTGAAATCAAAAGCATGGATTGGTCGAATTAGCGATTAAGGTTTATTAGAAAGTGATAATAACATAAATTAAATAAAAATTTACAATCAATAGCTAAAATTAAACAAACCCTAATATTTAGCCTATGACCGGCTAATCCCTGATCCCTAATGGTCGATCGATAGTGGTTGACAGATTAGGATTTGCGGTCAATCGGTTCATGCATAAACTATAGAATTTGAACCTCGGCATAAGGCCCAAGTTGGCAATGAAAATTATATAGTTTAAGGTAAAAAAATTATATGAATGTTAATTGCTTCTTTGAGCCTGCTTTGTGGCTATATGTGTATGTTGGAGATAGTAGGGCAGTTAGTTTCCTATCAGAGAACACTAGGTCATTGCGATGTTAGGTAAATGTTGTTTACCCAACTTGAGAGTCGATCATTCAACAAGGGGTAATGCTTAATGCAAATGAAACTCATAGTGGATTCCATGATAGACCTACAACACTGACGAGGATGCTTTATGGAGTGTTGTCCGACATAACGAGAATCCTAGTATGCATAATTATTGACATGATGCTATACTGTTTTGATGGAGAATCCTAGTGCATGAAAAAAGAGATAAATACTACAATCGAGAGGTGGATACAGATGTGGATGATGAGACACTTAGGTGTGTCAGCATGAGGTGTTCCCTCTCAATGCATGGTTAGGATTACGTGTAGTAGTCAGGGGAAAATCGGGTTCCTAATAGCCTAGAGGCAATGATATTAGTGGAGTGCAATCTTCATAGTAGCATTACAAAATGATACAGGTGGAAATTTGTTTCCATGGTAGCCAGGGGCAATGTTTCTTTATTGGTAGCTCTAGGTGCGATGTATGATCATTAGATGCAAGTTTCGATCCATAGTTCGATCCTTGTAGTAGCAAACACAAATTGTAGTGTAGGTATGTATTCGACTAGAACCCTTAGGTAGTGGACCTTAGTAATTCACGGATGCTTGTATCACACCTATGTCATCTAGAGTAGCGTTAAAGTTAACTGCACATGATTATCGTATTAAACTTGTATTCATTCACCAGACTTTTGTCTGACCCTCTTCTCTTTATTTTTTCCACCATAAGATGACATGCTAGCAGTTGATTGGGCATAGTACGTGCGGAAAGGAGCTTCACCTTAGAGTTCTCATATTCTTTGTTGTCCATCCTATAGTTACCACTATATTAAAAATCTATAAAACATATATTGTACTTTGAAACATTGTATATGGCAAATAAAGTGTTTCAGAGATTGTTTTTCAAAAATGTTTTTAGTGCTTATATTTTAGTTCCTTCCGCTGTGAGATGTGTAAGTGTAGAACGTATTCGAATTTACCCATATAATTATGCTATGTAATGTTTTAGAATCCCAACAGCTCATATTTTTTGACATAACGTGAGTCTGAAAGTCATTCTAAGTTTTGAATTAGTATGTCGGAAGTGCAAGTTGTTGCATTTAGTATCGGAGCTAGGTTTAAGATCCCTAGTATTTAGGCACATACTGAGCGAACATTTGAAAAGTCTTTGAAAAGGGTGTTTTTTCAAAATGTTTTCAAAAAGTTTTCAAAAATGGGTTTGAAAATATATATGTTTCCAAAAAGCTTTCCATAGAGTTTATCTGCATATCGAAATTTCTCTTGTTCATGCCCATATTACAATAGGGAAAGTTGAAAATAATTCCCAATGATAGATAGTGAGAATAAGTACAAGTTTTAAAGCAATGACTCTAGAAAGGCAGCTAAGATTCCGAGCATAAGCATCCTTACATGGTTCGGTCGGTATCTAAAGCGAGGAGATAAGATTAGTCTAACCCGACTAAGGGAGCGTAATTATAATTTTTTGATATGCGTATTAATACACAACACCTTGTATTTTTTGACTCATAAGGTCGTTGTTGGCTTATCCCTTATAAAAGTAGACAATTGTGGTGTCGGAAGTGGGATAAATGTTAAGGTTATAACAATTGAGATGAAAAATAAAATTTTCACATTTTTTGTGGTTTACCCCATATAGAAAGGTTAGTTGAGGTTTCTTATACCAATTAGCTATAGTAAACAAATAATGGACATAAGGATGAGTAAAGAAGACTAGTACCTTGAGACCTGTATAATAGGAATATGATGTTGACAGCATAAGTAGGACTTTGTAAATTAAAAGCATATTTCCCAATTAAAGTGGAAACCCTGCTCTTATATTTTAGTGGTCGCAAGGACTCCTTATTATTTAAGGGTATGGCTAGAGTATTTTTGTATTAAAGTTGTACATTGTGTTGGAAAATAAACTTGAGTTAACTTTCTTTGAAAAGAAGGACAAAAACCTTATACACTTAAGCATAGTTAGGTATAAGTGGGTTTAGGTAATTAGGTTGCTATTATGTACTCCGACCTAAGTAATAAGTCAACGAAAATGTTTTCTAAAAGTTAGAAACTATGGATGTTTGATGTTCTAAATAGTAAGAGAAAGTGTTTTATGGTTTTATATAAACTAATCAGGCAAACTTTATGGAATTTGTTTAATACTAAACGTAGAGAATTTGATAAAAAGCTATTTTCAATAACAGCTTTAAAGCTTTTGTTTTGTCTTTTAGGTATATTGTTACACTTATCCACAATGTGCACTTTGCTTTTAATAATAAAACTTTGAAAGAAAAACATTGAGAAATATGCAAGATCCTTTTAAACTTTTTTATAAATAAGAAATGGTTAGTACTTGAAAGTTTATTTTATCAATGTTTTTGTTAAACTCTTAAATAAAAATAGTAATAAGGTAAAAGTACCACATTTTCTTTAAAATATATTTTTATGAAAATTTCTTATATATGAGAGAAAATTTTAAAATGGCGTGTTTTATGTACATTTTGTTAGATTAATCTTAACTGTTTTGATAATTTAGTTAAAAAATAACATGATCCTAGTAAGAAGGAAATGGTTCTAAATTGATAAGAGAGTTTTTACAATTCTAAAACTTACTAATTATGGGGAAATAAAGTTAAAATCAAAAGTTTTGGTAAAAGGGTAAAGTGAAACTATTATACAATCACTTTTAACTTACAAGGAAAGAAATAGATCAGTGTTAGACAAATAAGATTTAAATAGCCTACTAGAACATAATTAACTATGAAATTTAGAAGCCTTGAAATGGTTGGGACAAAGACAAAAAAGGAAAACATGGAATTTAGTGACCTTTTAAATCATCATATGAATTGAAATGACAGAACTAGGTCAAACTTTCTATGGTAGTGAAGGGTAAGAAGTACCTTGTATCTTTTTGCCTGAGTATGGTTTGAATCATAGAACTATTATGTGAAGAAGTTTGAAAAATATAATTGGATAAAACATATTCCTGATAAGGAAAGAGTAAGCTGAGATGTTTTATTTTATCAAAGGATGTTGCTAATGTAAGAAGTTATTCGGGGTGAAGAGTAAAAAGGGCTAAGTAGGGTTTACTTTAATTCATATATAGCGATTTAAGTGACAAAGGGGCGATTCCTTGATTTTAGTAGGCAATCTAAATTGGAGTGGTAAGTGTAGGTTCGGTGCTATAGCAGCAAGGTCGGTACCATATAGTTGAGAATAGGATACCAGTAAACTATAGGCAGACCAGGAGGACATGAGTGAGAAAGCTGCTCCGACAGCAGCATTATGCGGTGATATTAGTAGAAATTGGTTTCCATAGTAGCCTATGGATGGTGTTATATTATTGGGTTCTATTAATGTAGATGTGTTTCGACTATGCCTATTTAAATCTTGGGATTGTAGGTTTAGAAATTTGCACATATTTGAATTTGGAAAATGTTAAGAGTAGTAGTCCCTGAAACTTATAAATTATGCGATAGTTCCACATTTGTAGATTCAAATGTATGGTGCAAATAAAAATGTAAATTTAGTTATCATAGTAGATTATTGGGTTATTGATGTAGATTAGTAAATACAAAAGGGAAGCTGTTATATAATGGAAATAAGATTTAAGTAATATTTTAATTCATTGAAGTATAGAGGGTTGTAATGTAAATTGCTATGGATTATCGACTTCATATTTATAAATAAAAGTATATCATTTGAAATGACAAGGAATATGTCTAAAAAAGAGATGTATAAAATAGGAATATTTACCGTATTTTGTACTGTCTGTTTTAATAATTATGAAAAAGATAATTCCTTATAATTTTAAACGTAATACAAATTCCCCTTATGGATAAGAGCTAGAAATTTACACTGTCAACCTTTCCTTCGGGAGAGATGTATTTCCAATGCATTAAAATATATAAACTCCTAAGTATATATCAAAGTATTGGTATCATGTTTATTGCATTAAAATGGCAAGGCATCATTCCATAGTGAGTTGTCCCAACTTGAAATAATTATAATAAGGTGATAAGAGGTTATGTTTAGTAAAAATAGTCTCATTTATGGGAAGTCATTAAGAAATGCTAAAAGTTTTGGAAGATTAGACCATAAAAGGTATCCTAGATAAAAATTTAGTCAAAATCGTGCAAGGGTTTGTTAATTTAAGGATTAGGGTCTCAATCAAGAAAAAGATGTTGTTATTTGCATGCATTAGAGTGTGAAAGTGATTTTCATAGGAAATAAAATTAGTGAAAATTAGGAAATTATGATAAGATTTGGAGGAAGAAGGCTATTTACTTGAGGAAATTCATAGAAGACTTACTTAGAATTTATAGTTATATGCATAACAGTCACACGCGAATAAAGTATCACTTAGGTGATTATTACCAACACTAGAGTGATTTCAAGTTACGGCTTCGGTTAATTTTTGGACTTTCATTGTTAAGAACGAATGGGAAGATAAACCAAACTTTCATTCGTACAACTTAGGATGGATCCCTACAGACTCTAAACATGACACCTAGGTACCATGGTTTTCGAAGGACTGAAGAAACCATTAAAAAGTAATATGATATGATTTAAAGTTAAATCGAATCAAAAAATAATTTTTTCTATTACCAACAATTTAAGAAATCACTAAGTTCGGATACTATTGGGTAAAGGAGATAAAGAGCAAAGTAGGAAGTATCAAGGAAGGAGATACCATCCACATTTGAGTTGACTCACTTGGCATCCACAAATTGAGGTGATTAGGTACACCACTAGATGAGTTAAGGTAGTATGTTGTGCATTGAGGATTTCATAGAGCTTTAGTTTTGTAGAAGCATACTTCTGCTCAAGTTATTTAGCATGGTGCACGACGACACCATTTGAGTTAGTAGTAAGGATTGTAAAGAATTACTTATGCATATACATTCAGATTATAGGTTTATACTAGTGGTAATGAATGAGAAGTGCAATTGAAAAAAATGGACGGATTTATTTCACAGAAAAACCAAGACTGCACAAGATAGGCAAAAAGCATATACAGACAAGAGGCATATAGGATTGAGGTCTGCGACGGTGACATGGTCTGGGTGAACATCTTGCCTTATCAATACGAATTGGGTTAGTAGTTCGAAAAATTTAGCATCAAGATTTACAGGGCCTTTTACGATTTTTGATAGAGTCGGGAGTTAGCGTACGAGCGGAGCTTCCTAGAGAGTCAATGGGAGTTCACAACGTTTATTTAATGTCACCCTTGCAGAAGTGTTAATGCAATGAAGTTACCATGGTTGAGTCATGTCAGTTAAGGAAAGTTAGAAAGGATAGGAGAGTCCCTTGTTGACCATGCACCTACCCGTATTTTTAGGCATGGGACAAATCGACTAAGTAATGAGATAATTAAATTTGTTAGGGTCCAATAAGGAGACAATCCAGTTGAGAATACATCGGAGCTTGAGGAGAAAGTCCAAGCTACCCATCCTAAGCTACTTTTCTAGTATGTTTCTATTTTAGTTAGAAATGATTATTTTTATAATTGGATTCTAGCTTAGGTAGAGACCGTTGGATGGTATGCATAGTTGAAAACATGTCAATAGGACATGTTATTGATGACAGTTGCTATTGGATGTATTATTTGGATTGTTTCTTTTACACACTTAAGACAGTATATTCTTTAGGTATTACACACATCACATTATCTCTTGTTGTTTAGGTTGATAGATATTGTGCATATGGATGTCTGGTTGCTATTTATTTTACTTGAGCATTATGCATGTGGATGTTGCATAAGGATGGAAGGATTGCGTATACATGTAGAAATGCAAGTGAACTTATTTAGAATATTGCAAACATTTTGGATGCATGGCATGACCATTTACATGATAGGGGATAAATTAGATCAAGAGGCCATCTACTCTTTGCAGACAGTTTGGCTATGAAACTTGCACTGTTGCATTTGTACCAATTTTCAGGATGATTATCATATATAACATTTCAAAATCGGACTTTGTACGGATAAGTTAAAAGCGAGAGAAGATTTGAAAGAAAATGAAGTTAAAGAGAGAAAATTAACAATATACAGGTCGACCCTTGATATGGCATGATCGAATGGTATTGGTCGACCTTGGGCCCTAAGCAGTCGACACTTCAATGGAAAAAGGCAGAAACTGGACTTCGTTACATGGATGGCTGTAATCATTCCTTTGAAGTTAAGTTTTTGATCATACATAATGTTAGAAAAATATTTTCCTACCTAAATCAACATCCTAAATTCATTCCTAACCCCAATAAATTCAAGTAGAATATAGCCCTAAAATTAACATAACAATTTATTGTAATGGAACTCTACCCAATTCTAGTCTCTCCTATAAACCTAAAATTCTTCAAAAATAAAATAAAATAAAACTAGAAGAACACAGTCGACTGGATCTAGATAGAGAAAGTAAAGCGAGCATAAAGAGGGACAATTCTAAAACAAGGCAAATAGGAAGAGCTTAGACTTGAGGTGGGTGGAAACAATTCTGATTAGATGATTACAACAGTCAGGTTTAAGCTATTCTAATTAATTTAGGGTGCTTGTAAATTACAATTTAAATTGTAGCATCCTAATTTGAAACCAATAATCTAGGGTAGAACTGAAATCACTAGAAATGGTTAAATCTAACACTAATGCTAGTACATCGTTTATGTTAATTAAACTTTAAACCCTAAATCTATAAACACTAAATTTAAATTGACATTGAAATCGAAAGCATGGACTAGTGGAATTAATAATTAAGGCTTACCGGAAACTGCTAATAACATGTATCAAATAAAAATTTACAATCGACAATTAAATTAAACAAACCCTAAAATTTAGCTGACAACCAGTTGACCCATGATCCCTAGCAATCAATCGATAGTGATCGACTGGGTAAGATTAGCACTAGACTGGTTAACTGTAAACTGCAGAATTAAAACCTCAGCTTAAGGCCAATGTTAGCAATAAATTTTTTATAATTTAATACAAAAATTATGTAAATGTTTTCGCTTGTTTGAGCCTACTTTGGGGCTAAATGTGTGTATTAGAGATAGTAAGGCTGCTAGTTCCTTATTAGAGGATGCTAGGTCATTGCAGTGTTGGGTAAATGTTGTTTACCCAACTTGTGGGTCGATTGTTTGGTGAGGGCGATGCTTATAGTAAATGACATTCACATGAAGTTTCGACATGGATGTGCAACATTGATGAAGTTGTTTGATGGAGTGTAGTCCGGCATAAACGAAATCCTAGTATGCACAATTACTGATGCTACGTGATATGGTTTTGACGGAGGATCTATACGCGTGCGATAAGAGACCAATACTACGATCGAGAGGTGGATATAGATGAGAACAATGAGACATTTCGATGAATTGACATTGGTGTTCCCTCATGGTGCTTAGTTGGGATTACATGTAGTAGTCAAGGGAAAATCGATTCACCAGTAGCCTAAGGGCGGTGATATTAATGGAGATTAGTCTTTACGGTAGCATTATGTGGTGATGTAGCTGGAAATTTATTTCCACAGTAGACTAGGGGTGGTGTTTCCTCATTGAGTTACTCTAGGAGCAGTGGCCGATCGTTAGATGTGAGGTTCGATCCTTTTAGTAGCTTACATAAATTGTAGTTTAGGTATTTATTAGACCAAAACCCTTAGATAATGGACCATAGAATTCACGGACACTTGTGTCACACCTTATGTCATCTGGAGTAGCATTAAAGTTAACTGCATATGATCATCATATTAAACTAGTAACCATTCACCATACTTTCATCTGACCCATCCCCCTTCTCTTCAATTTTTTCCCCATAACGATTAGGCATAGTACGTGGAGAAAGGAGCTACATGTTGGAATTCTCATATTCTTTGTTTTCCATCTTGCAGTTACTTACCGTATTAAAAAACTATAAAACATATATTGTACTTTTAAATAGCATATATGGTAAAGTGTTTTGGAGACTGTTTTTCTAAAATGACTACTTTTTTAGTACTTATACATTTTAATTCCCTGTGCTGTGAGAGCTGGAAGTGTAGAATGCTTTAGAGTTCACCCATATAATTGTGCTTTGTAGTGTTTTAAAATGATCATATTTCTCGGCATGGTATTGGTCCGAAAGCCACTTTAAGCTTTAAATCGATGTGTCGAGAAGTGTGGATTGTTACATGAATGCCAACCTCCAGCAATTCTTCACCAATGTAATTGAGAACAGAAATCTAAAGTGGCTCGGGATAGTTTTTCTATCACATTAGCTAACGCTTGGGAAGAAATACTCCATAGAGCCGCAGCAGGCAAAGGAGTAACTAAAGAGACATTGAAGTATCATTTCCTGGATACAGAGGACATAGTGGCCCTAGAAAAAGGAAAAGAAATTCTAATTGTAGAGGATGCGGCTACAGTAAAGGTTGTTATCGAAGCTCATACTGATTTTAGTGGATTGGATCGAGTAGAATCATCTACTCTCAAATCAAAAGCGCCTGTAATAGAATTCACAAATTCAGCAATGGCAACCTCTAAGGCCCTTGTTACCGAGACTCCTATCCTAGCTATGTCAAGCGCTAATGCTCCTTATTCCCCTCCTCCAGTTATCCAATCATCTAAATCTTCTATCGAGGATGGTGAAACCATCAAGTTCCCAAGTAAGAAAGCTTCGCCTAGCCAAGGTATTTCTCTCATACCTTCGGTATTCGAGAAACTTCAACTCTTACCAGAGTACATCACTAACTTATGCTATTCTATTTACCAAGTTGCAGGTTGCCCATCACTGCCTCCTCTACCACCATTTACTCAAGGCTTGGGCCCAAGTGCTATCACTTCAACCTCCATTAGTATCAAACCAATCGTTCAAGCCCTTTTTTCAGCTCTGACCCTGGTCCAGACTCTCAAAATCCAACTTTATTTATAAAGAAAAGAAATGGAAAGTCCTACCTTACTATATTGCCCCTAGTCAACTACAATGGTTTATTTCTAGAAAATAAAATAAATAAATCTAAGTGAAATGACATCATTTATGCTCAATATTCCATGCCCACGGAATTGAAAATCCCATCAACAGCCATAGCTTGAAAGTTCCATGTCCAAGCCTCTGTTCAATCGCATAAGGACATTCCCAATTTGGGCCAAATGCCCGCATACTAGGGAGGAACCATTTAAAACTGTAATCCCTTACCTCAAAGGTACAGTTCCTAACCTTAGTGTTGAAATATCTTGCTACTCTTTAATAATGAGCGACTACCCATATTTCAGCCTCTTCCCCTTTTCATCGACCAAGTCAAAGGACTCAAGAAAGTGTTCCTTGTTCATTTTCGGATCATGATGTTTACTTCCATGGGAAGGGATTTCCAGTTCTATTGGAATTATAGTATCTGCTCCATAGACCAAATCGATTAGATTTTGCCCGGTCATAGATTTATAGGTCGATCTATAAGCCTACGGTGCTAGTGGTAATTCATCTATCCAGTTGCCTTTGGCTTTCATCAATCATTTATTAGAGATGGATTTGAGGATCTTGTTCATCGCTTCCATATGTCCATTCGCTTATGAGGGTGCTACTACCGAGATATTGTTCTGAATTATGTACTAATTACAGAAGTATTTAAATTTGGTACTCTCGAATCGAGTTCCATTGTCAGTAATGATTTCTATGGGACTCCAAATCAATATAAAATGTTATTCACCACAAAGTTGATCACTTTCTTCATTGTGGTAGTAGCTAGAGATTCCTCTTCAACCCACTTTGTGAAGTAGTCCTTGACAATAATAATGTAATTCACTCCGCCCTTCGACACTGGTAGCACATCGATTATATTAATTCCTCAAATTGCAAATGGCTATAGGCTGACCATTTGCGCTATAGACGGGGATCTTGGTAATTTCATGAACCTTTGGCATATATCACATTGCCCCGTGTAGTCAGCTACATCTCGGTTGATCGTTGGTCAAAAATATCTAAAGTGAAGTATCTTCTTTGCTAAAGTCTACCCTCCGTTGCGATCACCACAACTTCCATCATGTACATCCGAAAGGATCTTCTTAGCTTCATCTTTGATGGCATACCGTAACAGGGGTATTGAGAAACCTTACTTATACAATGCTTCTTCTTGGATTATGAACTGTGATACTTTATGAAGGAGTTTGTGCCACTCATTCCTTCTATTCAGGAGAGTTTCCTTTGGCAAATAGTCTTTAATTGGAGTCATCCACAACTTTTTTTTATCGACCTCCACGATCCAATCGACTTCCACATGGTCGATGCTTAGAACCGATAAAACTTCCACTAGATCAAGTCCCATAAGATGTGCATCTTTAGAGCTGGCCAGTTTGGCTAGTGGATCGACATTCTTATTCTCTTCTCTGGATATGTGCATGATTGTATAATGTTCAATATCATTTGACAGTTCTAGTAAATTCATCAAGTAAGGGGCAAGTCTTACTCCCTTAGCCAAAAATTCCTTCTTGACTTGGAAAACCACCAACTGGTAGTCATTGAATATATGTAGTGCCTTAATCCATAGTTCATTTGCAATCATGAGCCCTATAATCAAGTGCTCCATATTTGGCTTCATTATTAGTACCAGGAACTATAGCTTCGGTGGATAACATATTATTTGTCCTTTCGGGATTACGAGAAACACTCTCGCCTTGGAGCTACGTTCATTGGAAGCTTCATGTGCATATAACTTCCATTGGGAAATTCGTACCATATCCTCTTTCTCTTCTTCATTCAAGACAACGAACTCAGCAGTGAAATTGTCCAGTGCCTGATCTCATATCGCATTTCTAGGATGGTAAGTTATATTGTGTTGACTCAACTGATACTCCACTTCAACAATCTTCCTAAGGTCTTGGGTCGATGCGGTGCTTGTCTTAGAAGCTAATCAGAAGGAACTTTTATCGGGTGAGCTTGGAAGTATTGTTGTAGCTTCCTCGAATCAGTCAACGAGTAGAATGTCTACTTCTCCAACTTTAGATAGTTTTTTTCTGCTCTATTAAATCACTACTATACGGGCCTTTGGATCATAGATTCTTCACGTACCAAGGCTGCAATTAGCATGTGAGAAAATATTGCTAAGTAAACGAACATACCTTCTCCTTCTAAAGCTTCAACTAGATTGGTGGTCTCCCCGTATGTGAACAATTTCTGGAATGCTTCTAGACATTCCTCGCTCCAAACAAATTTTTTGCTTTTCTTTCCTGAGGGCATCAAAGGAGGGTATACATTTATTCGTCGCTTTAAAAATAAATTGACTTAGCACGACGACCTTTTGGTCAAGCTCTGCATTTCCCTCCTTGTTGTTGGGGGCAATTACATCTTTCAGTGCTCGAAACACTACTACAAAACAGGCCATTTGCAATGGTTGTTTACCCCCCTTTTGCATCAGTTCAACAACCGATGCATATGCAACCGATGCAACAGGCATAACACTTTTGCATCAGTTCTGAAATTGATGCAAGAAGGCCCTTTTTGCATCGGTTATTACTAACAACCTGTGACAGCCCGCAAATCCGTACCCCTTGAATCAACACTATTCTATACAAATTGACTCAAGTGGCACAGAAATACTAACCATTAGGGTTAAAGAAGAAGAGATAGAAGAAGAAGAAACTAAACAATATCAGAATCTCACAGTCGCAGCGAAATAAAATATAATAGTAAATATAGATCTTTACATAAAATGAAAACTGTATCACTTTTATACATCATATCATCAGAGTGTCTCATACATCAACAATCACAAGTCAGACATACCACGCAATCATAGCAGCGGATATATATAGGTACATATAATACGTCTTGGACTCCAGCTCCTCTCCTGCTCCATAGCATCCTGCCCTGAACATATAATACTCGGTCTGACCCGAGCATTATAATGAAATAACACCCGAGTCAGTCTGGAATACCAGCTGATAATAATGCATCCAAATTGATTATTAAAGTTTCAAAAATCCTTTGAAAAACAAAAGCATCTCGTAAGACCACGCCACAAATAAACATGTCGGGTTTTTACCTTACGATAGCTAAAACACTTTTTATAGAAATTCTCTGATATTATAATAGGGTCTACTTACAAATACTTATAAAATAGCCAAAATTGTTACATGATTAAATTCCAGCTACTAGCCACAAAAGTGGGTAATACAAACAAAACTCGTACATGGCTCGTAGGGAGAATGGATTTCCAACAATGACTAGGCACTGGGGTACCACCTGTCACAGTACGGGGACTAGATCACCGTACCGAGGATTACTCCCTTCATCCCCTGCAACACAAGGCCGGAACCATTCCTTACTGAACTGTCCCGAACAAGATAAACCCCGTAGTTGGCGCGACCAACCACCCACTAAGCCGAAAATATATATAAGGGACATCTAGACAGGGGAAATATCTTGTCCTGCTTGGGCATGACCCACCTAACCTTGCTGCATATCCCCTGATTTTCAGTCATTCCCGGTTGATGAAGCTTGAGGCTAAGCGTTACCTTTAGAACGTTTTCACTTAGAATGCCCATCGTCCACCTGACGATGTTCCGCAAGCATTCGTCCATACAAGTCCGTCCCAGGTTCGAACGGAGCCGAAGGCACTACTCCTACTACATCCATTTGGAAATATCCTCAGAATTAGTAGCGACTAGCCCTTTCACTTCACTGCTCCATCTTCGACTCTGAACACGTTTTTCGCACGAAACGTACAAACCGGATCGAAGTGGTTTTCGAGAAATAAATCTCGATCCCGGTCTCTTCGAAACGATCAACGCAGTTGTCCAACATTGATAGCCGGTGATTTGACTATCAATTTATATTCATAAACATCCATAAGCATCCATCACACAATAAATAATTCCCATATTAATTATTTGCCTCAATATCTTCTAAAGATATATTTTCAAATTTTCAAAGTTCATTTGAAAACAATTTCCAAAACTCTTTCCTTACAAGGTAAATCCTTTACCATATATTTCCATTGGAAATAACCAAGTTAAAAACAATTTTAGAATTAAATCTCTTTAAATATTTTATTCTTAAATATACTTTCAAATATATAAACTTACTACTAGTTACTTTCTCAAAATATAATTTCAAAATAATCAAAGTAAAACTATTTTATAAGATATAACTTGATTTAAAATAAGGTTTTACTTATACTATATTTTAAAATAGAGTTTTAAAAGAAATTAATAATTTCAAACAACTTTATTCAAAAACTAGCCTTTAAGTAAATCCATTTGTAAAAATAATTATTAAGGTATTTTAAAAGTTTACTATTGCTAATTTATTAAGAATTATGTTAAATAATAATTTCCAAAACACTCTTTAAACAAGCTTAAGTTTTTTTTTAAGTTTTCTTTTTATAAAAATCAGTTTAAACTCGAACTTGGTTTTCCCCAGGGAATCTCTCATTCCCACATAAACATCACAGAAATCCTTCTCACGATTTCTATCAAACTATTTTAATTTAGTTTTATATTTTAATAGCATAAATTTTATTTTCCCATTTATCAACTAATAACCTTTCTCTTTATTACTCATTCCAGATTTTACAATTTTTCAATTCCATTCTAAATAGATTTCAAATTTTAATTCTTTTAAATTCATTATTTAACAATATCACTTATTTCTCTAAAATTCAATTATTCCATTTAAATTAGATTTTGGATTTATAATTTATTCAGCAACATTACAATACAATTTTATTTCAGTTTTCCATCCAAATCAATTCCAATTATTGTATTCCCTTAAATTCCTTATTTATTAAATTCTTAATTTCTTTTGAAATCCCAATTTAATTTCTTTATAATTAAATCTCTAAATTTCTCTATAATTAACATTGTGGGTTTGTTGTTTATCCCACAATATCACAATACAATTAATTCCAAAATTATCCATCACAATATATAAACGGGCATCAACATCAATTATAAAAATAAACACTATATTGTGAGGAATCCAGTTGGATCCCTCCAACCTGTTTTCCCTGCATCCACAAATATTAGCACAACTATATATATCAATTCAATTTGATAATAATCAACATAAACAGCTAAACATCCAAACAAACAATCAATACTAACTGTCTAACTTTACTAGTATCCAGATGTGAGTGAGAATAACTCACTTTGAGTTTTGGCGAGCGTTCGAAATTTAAATTAAACCGAACGACGTTCGATTTAACTCAAATTTCTACTTTCTCGGACTGATTCTGGATCTGCACCATCGCGTAGTACGTGCTTCTGCGATTCCGGCGTTTCCAGTTTTCTCAAAAACGGATAAAACATGTATTAGATATTGAATTTTAAAGATTGTGCAAACATTTATATAAATAGTTATATATTTTTTTTATACCAATGCAAAACACGGCTATACCCGTCTTCCCCAACGCGTGCGCAAACTCCAGGAGCCAAACGCGAACAAGAACCCAACTTCCACCACCTAGGGTTCGAAATCGCACCAAAATCGTTCAACTCCATGACGATGAGAACCCGCCCACACGGAGACCACGGCCAGCTCCACCAAACCCCAGCGCCACGTCGAACTCGCACGTCCCCAGGCCGAGATACACGCATGCGAACAGCCGCGTTCTAACTCCCCTAACCGCACATCCATTCCACCTTAATCCATCACACCCGTTCACTTCGAAGATCTCGAAGTCTCCTTCTATTCGCCAGTTGAAGGAATTGCGAATTGATGCGTGGATTTGGAGATCTTGGAGGAAGAATGATAATCGTTTTCGACCATTAAACGAATATAGAGGCGGCTGGGAACGAATGAGCTAGGGTTTAGAGAATAATATGAATATATAAAATGGTTTAATATTATTTAATTAATATAATTCTCAATTTAACATCGTATGCAAACGAACTCCAAATCTCACGTTCTACCAGGCGATCCTGGGGTTTTTCCGCGTTCCGAACACAATAGGACAAGTTTCATAAGCTAATTTGATCGTATGCGCGAGTTACGGAATTAAATGATCAATTTTAATTTAAATCGATTAAAACGATTTCGATACGTTTGAGCTGCCACGGTCAAACGACAACTCCGACTGCTACGAAAATTGAAATCCAAGAATAACTAACTATTACGGATCCAATGGAACTGGTTTCGTCAAATTCCGAGACTGTCCCCCGGAAGGCTATTTTAACTCGTCTATTTAAATCGGCGATTTACTGAAATTGTCAAAACTCTTAAAATTTCGCTTTTAAACTTTATTAACTTTATTATAACTCGTATAAAATTTATATTCACATTAAAAATCACTTTGGCTCATTCCGTACTAAAAATCGGATTAATTGCAATATTTTATAATATTAAATTCTCTTATTAAATTAATATAAAATTCCAAATTTAACCTATCGACTTCTAATTTCATTTCAACTATCCCACATTATAATTCCAATCCAATTAGACCTAAAATAAATTTTAGAATCTAATTTTATCCCTATTAACACTCAAAATAACAAATTACCCCAATTCTAATATTAAATTAGTATTATTCAGTTTCCAATTAGGTTCACGTATTTGAAATTTGACTAATGTCACTAACTCAACCAAAGTCTTTTATTTTCCAGATTCAAATTATAATCCATATTCAACATTTAAAATGAATTAAATGTTCAAATTCCATGGTTTAAAAAAATACGGGATGTTACACAACCGATGCAAAATATCATGGTTAGTTGCTTGAACACAGTCCCCATGTTGCATCGGTTGTTACTAACAACTGATGCAAAATATCATGGTTGGTTGTTTGATTTTTGTTTGTGTGAGTGTAGTTGTTCTAGTTGTTTTCTATTTTCATAATGCATTTGCATATTAAAAAAAATTATACATATGTTCATTTCAGAAGAAAAAAAACAAAAATATTTCATTTTATTGCAAATTGCATTTCATTCTCTGTTTTTACATTTCAGTTTTCTTTTTCTTCTTTTTTTTCTTTTTACAATCTACATTACAAATTCCTCTCTGTCTCTCTGCCTTACAAACTATTCACTATAAACTTCTCCCCATATCACCATCCTAATCTCTCCATTCACTGACCTGCTGCTCCCCTCTCCATCACCACTTGATGAAACCATACATTACAACCATATATGTGCACAACCGTGCATTACTGCACAAACAAAAAACTGCAATTCAATCAATCATCACTTTAGTTAAACCATTCCATACAATAACCATTCCATACAGCTGCATACATCGACAATACTTCTTCCTCTCGACAATCCAGTAAGCATCCACTTCTTACTCCATCTATAATTCTGCCCTGCCATTACATCCTCCATTTACCGCTGTATGGCTGCAGGATTGAAAGCTCCAATCATAGGAGCATCTCAAAGAGTTAAAGAAGCGAGTTTTTGCTGTATGGCTTCCACTTGGTCGCCAACAGTTTGAACATAAAATTTGCCACTACCAAGAACTTCAGTAACAACAACCTAGATTGATATTTGATAAATATGAGTTGGCATTTGCCTAAATGCTTGAAATATGATAAGCTATCGTTATGTACTCATTGTTTAGCAAAAGATCATATCAATATCTCACCTTCATAACTTCTTTCTGCTTCGCATCACTAGTGGATCCATTATCAACTTCCAACTCTTGTCCTTCAACGTAGTTTTCCCAAATCCTGATAAGGGAATATCAATAATTAGTAATAAAGACTTTAGAACAAGAATCACCTGAAAATGCATGTTTATCATTTATGTTACTTTGAGTCTTTTTAGCTTTGCAGATTGCTCAGTAAGTTCAAGAAGTTGATCATTTGGAATCCTGTCTGAACCAAATGAAGTTTTGTGTTTTGCTAATCCAGATTCAAGAAGAGTTGCAGCAACATTGGTTTTTGAATCCCATATTGAACCCAAAAGTGTCCATGTCCTATCAACTATTTCCACTTCTTTCTACAGATTAAGAATTAAATATTATAGTCGTCGCATATGCTTCGAAATTAGGTTATGAGTAGGGTGTCATTTTTATGTTAGTCGTGCACAGTGAAACAATTGCATGAAGTAAAGAGGTGCAGTGAATTAGATATAAACTTAATTTTCGCACAAACAATCCTTCACGGTTCATAACACTAAATTAAAAAAATAAAAATAAATACATACTCTACTGGGGATATTAGCACCTCAACATCTTTTTGCATTACCTTTTTTCTCATGAATGCAATAGCTTCATCAGAATAAGGCTGACCACGACTTGGGCATCCAAGATGGACTGTTTTACAAGTGCAGGCATCTCGACATGCCATCTGCATTACCACCAACAAAATACACACATTAGCATCAACATTTATTATACAATTCCACAACCAAAACAACAGACACACACTTCAGAACATCTCACTGGGTACCAGTTGTGGATTTTTGACCAACTGTAGTAATTTGTTGAAGACGGAAAGTATTTAAGAAAAAATATAGTACCACAGTATCCTGCTAAACAAATATTTATATGGTTATAATTAAAATAATATAAAATCACAAGGCAAGCACTCATCCTGTTTTCAAACAGAGTGGCTTGTATCCAAGTTATTTATAATTATATCATTGTAAATATGCAAATAAACATCAGTTACAATTCATGAGTTGCCTTGACTGCTTAGTCGATATTATTGTGCCTTACATGTAAATATTTATAGGTAGCTAAAGCATCCAACTATATATGCTAGCAAGGTAAAAACAATTATAAACAACAGGCAAAATATAATTAAAATATACAAAGAAAATGGCTTTAGTTGCACAATGGTCCAAATGGGATTCTCTAATTAAGGTATTTGTCGAACCAGTTACTAGCTGCTTTTACCATTGAAATTGTCATTTGTGCATCAAAGTACCTTATTTTAGTAATCAAAGTAATGGAAAATAATTTTTGCGTCCTTATTGATGATTGCTAATTCAGAATATACCATACTTAAGAAATACAAGTACCTTAAATTTTTTAGGATAACCAGCTTCTTCATATGCTTGCTGTGTTTTTGAATTAAAGTTTCCAAACCAGCAATAGGGAAGCAAGGATCTTCAGCTCCTTTGTCAAAGAAAATATAAATCTTGAACGGTACGATAAATCAAAAGAGGATAAGCAGGCATGTAATGCAGCAGACAATGCAGCATGTAGAGCAAGGTGGACAGGCAAGTTTGGTCTATAAATGAGTAAGAGAATTGTCGTAATTTAATATGGTGCGTATACCACCATGAATTAAGATATTTGATAAGATATGTGCATAATTCAATCAAATAATATAATAAAACTTAGAGCTGTGCTACTATGAATTGATTCTAATGCTGCTTTCCATTCAGGGCCTCTACTAGATGGTATATACCAAGCCTGACCATCCGAAAACTTTTTAACTAATTTTTTTTAGCATTTTTTTAGTATGAATTTAGTATCAAAAAGCGATTCCATTACCTAAGTCGTGACATCAAGTATCAAAACACGTCAACTTATATCGACATCTAGTGAGTATAATAATTGTGTTATGGTGCCTAAAGATTCAAATGGGCATGTGACAAGAAAAGCAACCAGGGTTTTTTGCTTTTTTATTCAGCTGATACTTCCTTGCCTTCAACAATCACATCTTAACAATGCATATGAATTAATGCTCAAATAAGATCACCAGAAATACGATGAAGCTCTTCAGGTGATGCTCTTATTAGATGTTTAGCAACAATAAGTGTTCGATCCACCAGCTAATATTAATTAGTTAAGGAACATGGTGTACGTAGTATATTTTGTTTAAGAAAATTAGATCAATTAACATGAGTTTCTATAGAAAACAATATTAGACTAGCAAAAATAATGGAAAGACAATATTATGACAGGGTGTCAGAGATTACCACAATCATGCTTTCCAAAAGGATCCAAACAATAACAAAATAATGTATCAAACCCAATGTAGAATGGAAGAAATATTAAATAAAAAATGAAAGAAGGATATAAGAGAACTTGATTGTTAATACCTGTCTCCTAATTTAATGCTTGAAGACACGGATTCAAATCCTCATGCAAATTTACAACACTAACAAAAGATTTTTTTGAGCATCCACCGGATCCATTTGGTAGAAAAACGAACAAATCGGTGGGCAGTGAAATTTTATCGGACTGCTTTGATTTCAATTTTTATTTGTTTGAGATGCTCGGCCATGGATTTCTTATTGTAAATCGATTTCCAGTTTGCTTCCATCTTCGCCATTAAAATTTTCAAAAGCTTCATTTTAATTTTTTCTTCTTTTGTTCTATTTTGAAAATGAAAAGAAGGGGAGTGCATGGTATTATTATTATTATTATTTCGGAGTGGG
The DNA here is from genome assembly GCA_030765085.1 of Allium cepa. NCBI lineage: Eukaryota > Viridiplantae > Streptophyta > Magnoliopsida > Asparagales > Amaryllidaceae > Allium > Allium cepa. Next base: position 120,073,116 of record CM060942.1, read on the forward strand.
TTATTAAGGAGGAAGGAGAACATTTGTCCAAAGTAAACTTTGGAGCCAATTTTTCATTATTTCCCACCTAAATTTCATATTGCCATCAACATGTAGTTGCATCGGTTGACTTTAAAACCGATGCGACTAAAACTATTTGCATCGGTTGTTGGTGAGATATGCAAATTTGATTTTTTATTACTTATTGCTTTCTACGTACCAATTGCATCGGTTATTAAGCTAGAAATGATGCAAATAGTTCTATTTGCATCATTTTTTACTTCAACCGATGCAAATGAGGCAAAACAATATGCACTTTTTGTACTAGTGAAATACTCAGGAACAGCTTTGATACCCTTTGAGTTCATGATGAAACCCATAAATTTACTCGATGCGATTCTGAAAGAAAATTTCAATAGATTAAGCTTCATTTTGTACTTAGGAGCATATGAAACAACTCAACGAGGTCATCTATGCGAATTCATCGACCCTTGTGACTCGATCAACATATCGTCTACATAAACCTCCATTGTTTACTTGATTTGATCTTTGAACATCTTATTCGCCAATCGCTGGTAGGTAGCTCTAGCATTCTTCAAATGAAATGACATCTCTCGATTGTAGTACAAGCTCAAATTAATGAAATTCGTAAGCTCCCGATCTGAAATGTGCATCGCTATTTGATTGTAGATGGAACACACATCCATGAAGGACAACAATTCGTGTGTAGCTGCTGAGTCCACAAGTCAGTCTATCTTCGATAGCGAGAAGCTGTTTTTAGGCATGCTTTATTCAAGTCCAAATAATCAATGCATGTTCAGTAATTCTCCAATTGGCTTCTTTACCAACATGGGGTTTGATACCTATTTGAGGTATATGTCACGGATAAAGCCATTTGCCTTCATCTTATTCGCTTCTTCCATCAGTATAGTAGATCGCTCCAGTCCCAAGTGCTCTGTCTACTTCATCGGGGAAGGGGCATCTTTGGTCCACAATCAATTCATGACAACTATCTTTGGCAACATTCCACAAATATCGGAATGTGTTCCAGAAAACACAACCACTGTTTCCCAAAGAGACACTAACAACTTTTTTCTCATCTTTATGTCGAGTCAAGATCTAACCTTCAAGGTCCTAATAAGATCGTCCTCATCAATCGGGATATCGATGGTCAGCTCCACTGGTGCCATCCGTGCACCTTATGGCTCTTTTTGGGGGTCCATATGCTTGTAAAACTTGTTATGGGACCCAAGCCAGGGCTACGGTGGTTATGCATCTGTGATCTTAATGCAAAAGGCTTTCTCTACAACTTTCCCTTTTCATGTTACTTTGCCTCTCTGAGCTCAATGGCATAGCATTTCCAACCAGTGCTCTAGTCGTCTTGAATAGCTACAACCCCTTCTTAGTGAGGAACTTCATCATCAGACAAGATGGAGTCAGGGCTATTCTAAAACTAGCAAGGGTCGATTGGCCCAAGAAAGCATTGTAAGCAAAAAAATTCATCAACTATTACAAAGGTCTGCACCCATACAATTTTGCAGTCACCTTTGTCTAATTTAATCGACAAGTCAATATGTATAGTAGGCTCTTTTTCCTCTCTGGTAAATCCTTCAATGTGGGATTTACATGGCTTTATGTCCTTCAAACCAAATATTAATCTAATCAAAAGCATTCTTCAGTAGAGTATTAACCGAGCTTTCACATTTAATCAAAACCTAATGTAAAGTAGATGGCCCAACAATAACCATAATCACTGTGGGTTTAAGCGTTGGTGCCTACACCCCGTCAACATCTCTATCTTGGAAAAAAAATATTGCCATTCATCATCTTAGGTTGCTTTGGTTGAGCTCCATAAACAACTCTCTTTCGGTAAATGTTTCAATGAACTTCCATACCATTCCATTTCATTCAAGCTCTTCTCCACTGGATATGGCTCTCCACTTATTATGTTAATCATAATCCTACTTTCTGATCACCTTGGCCCCTCTCTACTAGACCCAGGTCGTTCCCTTTGAGTATTCTTCCCTTATGGTCTAGCATTCAATCCTCCAACCTATGGGCCTCTCATGTACTACTATAATTTCTTTTAAGGTATCAGATATTTGATCACATCTCTTGAGTGACGACTGTTATCATTAAAAATCACTTCAACCTTGTCGAAGCCTAAAAGAAAACAAAAGAAGCTTCTTGAAGTATTATGGCGATAGCAAGAAATTTTGAAAGAGTCAAAGGGATGCTACTGCAAATATTAGATAAACTATGGGCTTTCGAAGAGGTCGAAAGGGGACAAGGCTACCCTTTCGCTTCAGTTGATCCCTTCCGACGGTTTTGCATGCATAAAGGGATTTCGTATGTGTTAAAAAGGCCTTTCGAAGGCATCAAAAGAAAGGTTCCACACTAATCAAGGGGATTATTTTCGAATGCTACCTTCCACAACTATCTTCTTTCCACCAAGAAGTCTCCTCCATTACAATTGACCTTTCGCAATGATCTATCCGCCACCATTAAATCCTTTCAAAACCGTTTAAATGCCCTTCCTCGGTCATTCAAGTAGCAACATATCATGTTGGCACCAGATCTTAACAATAATGAAGAAGTCCAAGAAGCCTTCTACTACGCTACAACCCTTTTGAAACCAAGGAAATACCCTTTGGACAATGTTGAAAGGGTATCCTTGGTTTCAAAAGGGTTATAAGTGGAGTGCAAACCGATTCAACACCCAATAGTGGAAGGTAGATTTAAGTGTTTCGAAAGCTTAAACAAAGAAAGCATCATCACCTTTTGCAAGCATTGTATGTGTACCTTATGAACACATTTGAACATCCTTTTCTGATTATCCAACACTTCAATAACAAGACAAATGTCGCTCATATACCTATCGATGGAGTCGGAAGCACCAAGGTCCCATTCAGAAGCAATGTTAAAGAGGCGTTCTGAAATCAACAGTGGTGGAAGGTCGTCAAGGCACCATTTTGACCAAGTCGAAAAGACTGATGTGGAAGGGTTCAACCTACGACTCTAAATAAGACCTAAGGGGTATAACTTTAGGGGTCTGAATTCATTCATTCTATAGTTATTCCTCTCTTGAGTTTATAAACTTTAATTCCTAAATCAAATTGGGGATTTCAACTTTTTATAATACTTAAACCATTGTATTTGTGAAAATTATCAATAAACCGAATACGTGGTACTTTCGAATACATAAATTCTGATTTACTGCTTATATACGATTTCAGTAATGGAGTAAACGGTCAATACATACCAAAGGGGTACCTTTCGAAGGAGTGGGATCCTTCCGACTAAATTAAAACCCTTTAGATCCTATTAGGTCACAACCTTAGATTACCTTAACCTATTTGAAAGGTGGTTCCAAAGGGGTCTTATATTACTTCAAATGATTCGAAAGGTGGTCTCGAAGGGGTCTTAGATTCCTTCAACTAATTTGAAAGGTATTCTAGAAGGAGTCTTAGATTACTTCAACCGATTCGAAAGGTGATTTCGAAGGGATCTTAGATTACTTCAACCTATTTGAAAGATGGTTTCAAAGGGGTCTTAGATTACTTCAATCGATTCGAAATGTGGTTTCAAAGGGGACATTCACACTTCTAATTTCGCTTTGGGGTGTTGACAATATTTCTAGTTAACATTTTTAGTGCAAGAAGGAGGGCTCTAATGTAACATCCCTTAAGATTTCTGATTAACATTTTTGGCGCAAGAAGGAGAGATCTAATGTAACATCCCCTATCTTGAGGCCTAAAACTAAGCATGAAAGATGTTGCAGTTATCTATAGTATTAAGTTCCGGTGATAAAATATGGTAATGTTAATGGTATCTATAATACCAAAAGCACATGAATATGAAACAAAATCACAGATTGCAAAAATAATTTTACTGATTACATTTCAAAACCATGTTTCATATTCCATTACATAAACCTAAACATCGTCCTAGGTTTTGATAAAATATAGTTATTACAAAATATGCCAAGAGCGATATATGAAGATGCCCCCGGATGATGAGAGTACTCAACAGACATAACTGTCTTAATACATCATAGCGGAAATAAAATTAAATCCCTAAATAACTAACTTTGCCTCCAGCTCATCTTCGGAAGATTTATTCATCCACCAAATAAAACCAAAAAAATCTTAACTCTCAATCTACTCAATTTAATTTTAAGCATTCGAGAGTTTAAGGAGAAAAACATAAACTTTGAGCCAGACATAAAGCCTGGTGTGAATAATACTATTGCATCTCAGTTTTCTTATAATTAGTAAGACCACACCGCTAAGTGGAAAAGATTTCCTCTCACTACTTCCCCTTTAAAACATATCTTTTACAAATCAAAATCCTGCAATCAAACTGATTAAAGCAATAATAGCAATACCATATATGCATATAAAGCAGGTAAAAATGGACTATCTATCCAAAACAATATAGTTTTGTTTGGCTAACTACTAACCATTGGCTGATTTGGGCCTACCAGATAAAATAAGTAATCCAACATCTGTTAGACACACTTCTGGATGGTCAGTCCTTAACTTACTTCTCCTAAGGTCAAGGGATCCTAATGGTTTTGTGGGCTCACGAATAACCTATCCTCCTTCTCTATGTATATTCTTTTTCTATGTGTAATCATCATTTTAGTCTTACTTGTGACAAAGCCCTGGAATTTTTGGACTAATTTAGCTAGGGAATAATAGCTAAAGTATAGGGCACAACCATATACTAGTCTTATCTAATATACAAATACCTAAGTCATTTACTTAGGGTTAAATACCCATCAAATTTTCCTTGAAAACATTTCTTTCAAATTGATTTAATCCTTCAAATCATTCTTAAACAAGGAAAACATACTTTTGCTTTACTCAAATTTTATTTCCATGATATATGCTTTACACAAAATGTTGTTGATGAAAACCTTTGAAACCCTTGTTTAGAAACTTTAAACAATCTCTTTCGAAACCATTGAAAGTACCTCCTTCAAAACCATTTCATCACTTTATATGGTAACACTAGGCTGAAAGGCCAAAATATACCTTTCAAAACCATTTATTATAGACCCTTCGAAACCATTGAAAGTGTCCTTTTGAAAACTTTATAAAACCTTAGACATCCACTTTTCAAAACATTTCAAACTAGCCTTTCGAAAGAATTGTAAACCTTCCATTCAATTACTTAAAGTATCTTTCAAATGGGGAACCTCCCTTTCGAAACCTTCATCATATACCTTTCGAAAGCATTAAACTCCTTTACTCAAAACAAACCTTTCGAAAGCATTGGGTTCAAGTTAAAGCTTGTGGAACATAGTTTCGAAACCATTTAAAACATTTCTTCCGAAACCTTTGAGGTTTATCTTGTAGTAGCATGAAGGGTCTTAAAAGAACTAGGTCAAAAGCAACTCTTTTGAAAGTAATTTCCCAAGTAAAAAGAAAGTAGATGGTTTCGAAACCATCCCTTTCGAAAGCATGGGAGAAGTGGCTTCTTAGTGTAAAAGAAAGCATCCTTTCGAAACGTTTGTTTAAAGGCAAAGGTGGTCTCAATTAGGTCGAAAGGTAGAATGCGTCAGTAGGGATTTTGACCCTGTCAGAAGCTTATTTTAAAAAAATAGGCGGCAACCTGTGTCGAAAGCTATATTAAACCCTTTCGAAGCCTTTCTTTTAAAAGCAAGGGAAGCGACATCTCTTTTGAAATTAAAGCAAAGGCTTCGACCCCTTCGAAAGCATGGTTTCGACCCTATACCTTTCACCTATCTCCAATCCATTACGGACCAAAGCAATGATACCATGTGTAACGATTTCGACTAGGTTGTAGACAGTGGTATGAGGTCACCAGGTGCTACGAAAGTGGCGAAACATCGATCTTTTACAAAAATTGATTTTTAACTTTTTAAAGTTGTTGGGCGTGTTTTCACTAGATCGGTGCTACCGAACCAAGATGAGGGAGGCCACCATCGAACCAGCCCTTGCTCCACCTACCACCGAACCAAATCCTAACCCCCTCTCCATGTCCCTGTCGAACCAACCCACTTCCCATGCCTGCCGAACCAAATCCCAACTCCCTCTCCATGTCCCTGCTGAACCAACCCACTTCCCATGCCTGCCGAACCAATCCACTCTCCACCTACTGCCGAACCAACCAACGCTCCACCCACTACCAACCCACTTCCCATGCCTGCCGAACCAATCCACTCTCCACCTACTGCCGAACCAACCAACGCTCCACCCACTACCAACCCATCGCCGGACCAAGCACCGTCGAACTAAAGCCACTCCAACCAATACCGGACCGAAGGCCACTCCAACCTTCCCCGGACCAAGGCATCACCGAACTAACATTGCCAGGCCAGATTACATCAGCCCAGGCCCACCAGCAGCTATATACATCCAAGACCTCTACCCCCAGCCTCACTCTATAAATAGAGGGAGAGGGGTACAACAATGGGGGACAAGTTTGAGAGCTCAAGCATGGATAGAACTTTCAACCAACTTTCATATACTTGCAATCAAAGTTTTGTACTTGTAATCTGAACAGTAAAGGAGAATAACATATAAAGTGGACGTAGGCACATTCTGGCCGAACCACTATAAATCTGCGTGTCTTTTATAGTTTAATCCTTGATTTTTACATATTTGCATAAATCACCCAAATCGCTAAGAACAACATAAAATCGACTAAATTATACGACTTGGAGGTGTTTGCCCATTTTTTGTGCAAACATTTTTGGTGCTTTCACTGAGAACTCGAGCTAGAAGCTTCAGCTTCTCCTACTTAACCTTCTTCCCGATAGCATCGCTCATTGCTTGGAAGACATGCCTCCCAGGCAGAAGAAAGATGTTAGTAAAGGAAAGAGCATCGCGACTAGCAGCGTTCCAGATCCAGTGATCACAGATCAAGAGAACCGTCACGTTTCAACAGCAGTACAAAATGGAAATCATGCAAATCCGACAGCCCCTGCCATGGAACAACCAACAGCAATTACTAGGGCAGACCTAGACAGGGTTGTGGCTGAAGTGACTAACCGCTTCACATCCCAACAAGAAGCCTTAGTAGACCGACTCATGTCACGCTTAAGGGATGCTGAAGAATCCAACCGCAATACTGAATCATGGGATGAGTCCCAGTCTGGAGGATCTGGGAGGCGACAAAGATCTTTCTTCTTTGAAGAAGCTAACAACAGAGATAGCAATGATAGGAGCCGAGCCCTAACTCAGCCCGAACTCCGACCCGAGGAAACACTTGGAACCAAATCCAACGGGGGAGGTACCAGGCGAAGGTCGACGGTGGCTGAGCCGGTCATGCTACCTAGCCATGGAAACACCAATGAATGGGGCCGAGCTAGAGTCCAGCCCGAAGTTGGACCCGAGGAAGTGCTTAGGACAGAACCCAGCAGGGGAAGATCAAGGCAAGGGCCAACTGTAGCTGACCCTAGCATGCTCCCAGAAGACCAGAGGCAGCCACTGGAAAATATTAGGAGTGATAGACGATACCGCCCCTACAGATCATCTGGACGGAATCAATCCCGCAGAGAAGAACCAAACTCATTTCTATCTGCTTCAAATTCTGATGAAAGGATGGGGCGATTTGTTTAGAGAATGCGTCCAACGGGATCAAAGAGATCGAGGGATAGGCACTAGGGTAAGCAGCCCTTTCACCTGCAAATATCGAAATTGCCATCACCCCCGAGAGTGGAAAATGCCAACAATGGAACCTTACAAGGGAATCTCTGACCCCGCTGTACACTTGCAGAGGTACACACAGCACATGCTCATGAGTGGAGCCACAGAAGGAGTATTGTGCAAATGCTTTCCACTATTCTTGGCAGATCTAGCTAACTCTTGGTTCTGCCACCTACCCCAAGGATCCATCAGCTCATGGGAAATGTTGAAAGAAAAGTTCGTCAGGCAGTTCCGCATTCATGTGGAACAACCCAAGGACGCTTATTCCCTATCTAATATCAAACAGAAGCCTGCTGAGACAGTGCAGCAATATCTAACCCGATTCAATGCTGCAGCGGCCATAGTCCAAGATGCCGATGAGAAACTTATCTTAATGGCCCTCTGTAGTAGCGTGCATCCGGATACTAAGTTTGCTAGAAGATTAACGAAAGAAAAACCAGCTACCTTACCCGATTTCTTCCATGAAGCCGGAAGATATATGAGACTTGAAGATGCTGCCACTGAAAGACAGACAGGACAACAAACCAAGGCAGCTCATGGCGACACATCCGCTGTAGCAAAGGACGTTCGAAGAAATGACTCTAGGGACAATGCTGGGGGCAAGAAGGGAGAAAAACGTCTATATCGGCCAGGACCGAGGTTTTACACTTACACTCCTTTGAATGAGACAATCGAAAACATCTTCTTGGCCACCCAAGATGAAGTTAAATATAGATGCCCTCCATATAAGAAGGAATCAGATAACGCAATTAAGTCTGAAAAGTTCTGCCGCTTCCACGAATCTCATGGGCATGATACCAATGAATGCCATCATCTCCGGGACTTAATTGAAGAACACATCAGATGAAAGAGACCGAAACGCTATGTAAAAGGTCAGAACAGGACCCCCAACTCCTGCCGAAGAGAACCCAAGGCTACCTCTTCCAGAAACAGGAGGGGAAAATCGCAACACCGGCGGCACCAGTCATGAGAAGATAATGGTTCATACCGTATCGGGAGGACCACACATCGCCGACAGAAGCTGGACAGAGATGGAAAGATACGGAAAGTCACTTAGAAACAATGAAGGCTACATTAATTCTGTTATGGAAGAACGCCACCCGAAGCGAAAAGAGAATGGTGACATTACATTCAATAGGCATGACCTGGAAGGAAGGCAGTACCCTCACATTGATCCTATGGTCATCTCCGTCCGGTTCAGCCCAGCCGAAGTTTTCCGAATTCTAGTAGACACTGGAAGCTCAGTAAATATCCTATTCAAGCATGCTTTCGACAGAATGAAACTGTCAATGAAGGATGTGTCACCCTGCAACAAACCGCTACACGGTTTCACTAGAGACGCAAAGATGCCCCTCGGGAAATTGGACCTTTTTGTTGAAATAGGAAGCCACCCCCGCTCCGTTGTGCGGAAACAAACATTTGTGATGATAGATAACCACTCAGCCTACAACGCCTTTTTAGGGAGACCAGCCTTGTTTGACTTCCAAATTGTCTTGGCCCCATGGTGCCTGAAGATGAAATTTCCAACAGACAATGGAATAGGGGAAGTAGAGGGAGATCAAGACGCCGCTCGAGATTGCTATGTAACTGAACTTCGCAATAATCGTAGGAAGGATAGAGGGAAGAATGCAGAGACTCCTCTCTGCATGAAAAACTTGGAAGCATAGCAACTAAAGAAAGCCCCTCCTCTTTGATATACTAGTGATCCTTTCAATGAATTAGACCCCAGGGACAAAGAGAAGGAGGCCGCCACCGAGCCCGTAGAGGCTATGGAGTTTATATCTATAGACAAACATGACTCAAGTAGACTGTTGAAAATCGGATCTCAACTAAGAGCAGAATTGAGGGATCAACTCATTAATTTTCTTCGCCATAACCTGGATGTATTTGCATGGACGCACGCTGACATGACTGGAATCTCCCCAGATGTGGCATGCCACATACTAAACATCGATCCTATCAAGGCGCCAGTAAAGCAGAAAAAGAGAAGTATGGGGGCAGAGCGATCAGCGGCCCTCGATGAATAAGTAAAGAACCTACTTGCCAACAACTTCATACGAGAAGCCATCTACCCAAAGTGGATCGCAAACCTCGTACTAGTAAAGAAGGCTAATGGAAAGTGGCGAACATGCATTGACTTCTCCAACTCAAATGACGCTTGCCCGAAGGATGGCTTCCCACTCCCCCGAATCGATCAGCTTGTGAACAGCACAGCCGGGCACGAACTCTTATCTTTTATGGATGCATACTCAGGATATATCCTATGCACGCCCTCGATCAATACCACACTAGTTTCATCACTGACCGGGGATTGTACTGCTATAGAGTAATGCCTTTCGGACTTAAAAACGCCGGAGCTACCTATCAGTGCCTCGTCAACAAGATGTTTGCGGAGCTAATAGGATGAACTATGGAGGTTTATGTGGATGACATGCTAGTGAAATCGAGAAAAGCCAACGATCACATAAGCCACCTGAGCGAGATGTTTCACGTACTTCGCCAATACGGAATGAAGCTGAATCCTCTAAAGTGCTCATTCGGAGTGTCATTAGGAAAGTTCTTGGGATTCATCGTCCATGCCAGGGGGATTGAAGCAAGCCCCGAACAAGTCCGAGCCCTGAAGGATATCAGGATACCTTCCACTCGAAGAGAAATGCAAAGCCTAAATGGGAAGGTGGCCGCCCTGAGCAGATTCATCTCTAAAGCGACTGACAAGTGCGTCCCCTTCTTCGGGGCTCTAAAGAAAGACAAAGGAAAGTTTGAGTGGACTGACGAATGCTTAACGGCCTTTCTTAACCTAATCGAACACCTCCAGAGACCACCGGTACTCTCAACTCCAAACGAAGGCGAAGAGCTATACCTATACCTTGTTATGTCATCTCATGCTTTAAGCGCCGCTTTGGTAAGAGAAGACGGCCGCGCACAACGACCAGTATACTTTGTAAGCAAGAGGTTAACAGGAGCAGAAGCCAGATATCCTAAACTTGAGAAGCTAGCGTACTGTTTACTAATCGCGTCACGGAAACTGCGACACTATTTCCAATCTCACTCCATCAGAGTTCTAACCGATCAACCGCTAAGGCAGGTACTCCATCATCCCGACACTTCTGTACGACTACTTAAATGGTGCATTGAACTGAGTCAATATGATATCACCTACCATCCTCGCACCGCCATCAAGGGACAAGCCATGGCCGATTTCATTGTCGAATTCACTACCAACGAAGGTAAGGAGCAATCTGAAATATCAAAATACATTAAGTGGAATCTCTTTGTAGATGGAGCTTCAAATGAACAAGGCTCGGGAGCAGGTGTTGTAATAATCACTCCCAGGGGAAGGAAGCTACACTATGCTCTAAGGCTGGAATTCGCTGCCACCAACAACGATGCAGAATACGAAGCAGTAATAGCTGGATTAGAACTCGCCTTAGAGATTGGAGTTAGTTCTTTATGTCTTCATAGTGATTCCCAACTTATTGTAAACCAAATACTAGGAGAATTTCAGGCTCGAGGAGAACGACTCACAACATATCTAAAGAAGACCAAGCTGCTATTCGATCAATTGGATCACTATTTAATCAAACACATCCCTCAAGAAGAGAACCAAGAGGCCGACGAGCTAGCAAAGCAAGCTAGCATGAAAGACGGTACCATTTCCGGAACAGTAGCCATCTCAAAGCAACTAACCCCGAGTTTCGAGCAAGTGAATCTGGTAGCTGCAATTGAAGAAGAAACTTGGATGACTCCCATCCGAAAATTCTTACAAGATGGCACACTGCCCAGCGAGCGTGACGAAGTTAGGAAAATCTTGAGAAAAGCTTCCCGCTACACAATACAAGAAGGCATCCTCTATCGGCACGGCTTCTCTAACCCCTTATTAAGATGTGTCGCTGGAAGGGAAGCTAAGGAAATCTTATCCAACGTCCACCAAGGAAGCTGCGGGGATCACACTGGAGGGCATACTCTGGCAAAGAAAATACTCCGATATGGATATTTCTGGCCTGCCTTAAACAAAGACGCCTTAGACTTTGTTAAAAAATGTGACAGATGTCAGAAATTTGCCAAGATTCCTCGTCTACCAACAAATGAGATTACTCAAATGACCAGCCTTGGCCCTTTGCAGTATGGGGAATTGACTTGATTGGAGAACTGCCAGTGGGTCGAGGCGGAGCCAAATATGCTATAGTAGCAGTTGACTATTTCACCAAATGGGTGGAAGCAGAACCTCTAAATAAAATATCTTCGGCAAAAGTTATTAACTTCTTGATCAAAAATGTCCTATGCAGGTACGGGGTTCCACTCAAAATCATATCGGACAATGGACTTCAGTTTGACAGCGAAGAGTTTGCCGACCGGTGCCAAAAGCACGGAATTCGCAAAAGCTTCTCATCTGTGGCTTACCCCCATGCAAATGGACAAGTCGAAGTTGTCAACAAAATTCTCAAAACTCTAATCATAAAGAAGCTTGAAAAATCGAAAGGCGCTTGGGTGGATGAACTTCCTACGGCACTTTGGGCCTACAGCACATCATTCAGAACATCAACAGGGCATACTCCTTTCTCTTTGGCATACGGATCGGATTTCATGCTCCCAGTCGAAACTGTAGTACCTTCCCACCGCAGGATCCACTATAACCCAGAAGAGAACGAAGAACTCCTTCACATGTCTTTGGATCTAATTGAAGAGAGGAGAAAGGATGCAACACTCAAAGCAGCATCTCACAAGCAAAAAGTGGCGGCGCAATACAACTCCAAAGTCAAGCATCGTAGCTTACAAGAAGGAGATCTTGCCCTCAAACGAATCTTCCCGCTCCCCGGTGCACTGGATCCAATCTGGGACGGACCATATGTAATTCATAAAGATCTCCACAACGGAGCTTATATTTTTTCAACAGTGGACGGAGAGGTGTTCCAGAGGGCATGGAACATCCAACACCTTCGTCGATACTTTTCTTAACTTGTATTGCCCATATGAAGTGAATTAACAAAGAGAATCAGTGGACGTAGGCATTTTCGTGCCGAACCACTTTAAAAACTTGTCTCTTTTTTAACTTGTTCCTTTATATCTTGGCTGCTTGTTAACTTTATCCTTTTCTGTTGAACAAAATCCTGTGTAATGACATTTCCATTAAAGACACATCACGGCGCGACCTCCCCTGCACAAGACCTAACAGGTACTATATGAATCTATGCCCTCGCCAATGAGACACTTTTTCTCCAGCATCCCTCTGTTGCGGGTTAACTCATTGCTCGTGATCGGCCCTTAAAGCCAACTGTTTGAGCCGATTATAAGCCACCGAGAAGGCCGACTATAGCCGAGGCAGCTCATTACGGCGTTCGGCTCACCGACAACTGTGAACCTACTTTAAGCCCCAACATAAGGTGTGGCCAGCCAGGGGTAGTTCACGGTTGACGATCGTCACCCACGCTAGCCGGCCACGGTAAATTGAATAATACCCACGATTACGGGCCATAACGACGCGGGTAGTTACTGTGCACGATCTCGGCTCCGATGTGTCTTAAGTACGGCTGTGGTAAAAAAGAAAACTCCCCACGGAGGCGTAAGATGGGTGACAAATGTCTCCAAGACCCACAGCTAGGGAAAGTGACTACAAAACCCGTTTGCCACGAACTTAAGCACATCGAAGGCCTTCCGTGATTGGAAGTTTTACTATTTCTTATATTCCTATTTTATTTAAAAACTTTCCTCCTATCCTATATAACGATCCCTAAAGTACAGGCACAAAATAGGAGACACCCGCAAATGGGGATAGGAACTCACAACTGGATGACAGGACACTCAGCTGCATTCTATACTCAGTTACACAAGACGTTCAAAGCTACCATCTACAACTAAAACACGAAGGGCGCTACTCTCTTCCTTTATCCATGAATGCGTAGCTATAATTTATTCACACATCACAATAACATTGCAAGATGTGAAATTATATTTTAAGCAAGAACTTGACATCAAACACAATTGAATCACAGGCATATGCATAGCTGCATTTCTTATGCAACACACCAAAATAACGAAAGCATTTAAATATAACAGAATCAGCTTAAGTTAAATATTACATGCCAAGAATAAAGTCGTTCATTACAAATAATATAATTACAGTTACATTAATGTTTTGGGACCAACATAGACAACAATGTCAAGTAAACCAAAAGATGTCCCGGTCAAGCCAAGGAGTCGGCTGCATCAGAGCTTCACCTCTATTCTACTGGCCTTCCGAGATCTACTTAACTGCCGGATCGGAGCTTTCAACGTGTTGACCAGAGGTAGTTGGTGCTTCAGAGGTCCCGCCTGTCCAATTCAGGAAAGAACCCCTTAATAGACATGAGCAATAGGCAATCAAGTTACAAAAAGACTAAAAGGGAAGACTTACCAACATCTGCTCCTTGATCATCATCCTCCAACTGCACACCTACCTCCTCAGCAGTAAGCAGCCACATACCCTCCTTTACCGCCACTTTCTCCTCCTTGGTGAACTGAGCCGTGACCACGTCCATCCTGAAGGCCACGCCACCCTCCTTATCTGCTTCGGCCTTAGCCTCCTCCAGGGCCCTGAGATAAATCCTAGCCATCACTCGGGGATAATCATCCATCCAGGATAAGTTGCCCTGTTTCCAAGTGCGAAAGTACATATCCTGAAGCATCTCATCCATTATCCCCTCGTTCTCCTCGAACTCCCCTATTCGGACCTCAGAAGCCAACAGCTTTGCAACGGCAGCATCCCTCTCCGATCGGTATCGCGAGCGGTCAGCCTGAAAGGATTTCCTCATCGCCTCTATCTCCTCCTTCAGCTTTGTCAGGACTCGATTCTTCGTCTTCCGAAAATTCAACATCGATACTCACTTTATCGACTGCCGAGCAATCGAACGACGGAAAACCGAACACTGAGGGTTTTAAGAAAAGAAAAAGAAAGAAGAAGAAGAGAGAAGAAGAGAGAAAAAATAGAAAATAGAGAGGAAAGAACATAGAAAATAGAACGGAACAGAAAATAACAGAACAATAACAGAATCTCACAATTCGCAGCGGAACAACATATAATAAATAAATGAATAATCTTTAAAAAAAGGACTATATCAGTTATCACATTTCATACATTACATTTCATTACATCATTTCATCAGAGTGTATAACAACAAACAACATCAAATAGTGCAGCGGAAAAAGAAGTACTATATACTAGTAATACGCCATGCCATCCAGCTTGCTTCCAGCAACTCCTGAATATCCAGAATATCCTGATAAACCTAACTCTTGACTGCCCGTGTGGAATTTGGTGGGCACCCAGAGTTTAGGAAGGAAAACAATAAACTCCGAGTCAGTCATGTGACTGGTGTGAGAACTCAAAACAGTTTATTTATCTTTAAAAACAAAATAGAGGAATATTTTTAAATTCAATTCGCAATGCTTTTTAAAAATGAGACTACCATAAGACCTCCCGCCACACACACAATGCAAACGCAGACTTGGAGGAGATTTCTCCTTATGTTAGTCAAAGATGCTTGATACGCATTTAAAAAGAACATTTCATATTATTATTAGTTCATAGTGTAGGAAACAATTTCGAAAGTAGAATATAAATCTTAGCCAGCATAGGTACCATTATAGTATGCTTACTATAGCTACCATATTAGATGGCAGGTTCTACAACTAAAACCGTACAAGTCACGTATTATTTCTTTGGATTTCCAACGAATGATCAGGCCAAGGAACTTCCCATTGCCACATGAGAATGCCTCTGGATGGACATCCCCGAGAACCAAACCGGATCTCTACCAACACAAGGCCGGGTTACCCCTGACTGAGTAACAACTGACCGAATATGCCATCCCCCGGTCCTTTGGGACCTTTCAACGAGCGCTCGCAATCAATTCACACAATCATAACGTGTTTTCAACATGAGTAAGTATCTGGGCTCCATACCATGATACCACCCTTTTCCAGAAGGAAATGCACACATCCTAAAGGGCGCTACCCCTCATAACCTTGCTGCATCTTTCCTGTTTTGACCATTCCGGGGTGTGAGGCTCGACGAAGTCACGTCCACAAAAACATACTTTATACAAAAGCCATGCTTTGGGTCAACAAATGATCATAGAAATGATCACCAGGATAGACGATCAAATAAACGATCCTATCACAAATAATCAACACAATGATCATTTACAGCAACACTCAGCATGTCACATTACCAAATTGGGAATATATCGCTGATAACATTCAACTACATAACCTCTGAGCTCGTACATCTCAGAGAAGGGTGTTAAGCTAAAAGAATAAATTCTCCGCCACCAACAGAAATATATTTGAAAGAAATCTGCTTTATATCTCAATTTGTAATGTCAGACATACAATCCATACAAGTCTGTTCCAGGCTCGAACAAAACCGAAGGCACTTACAAAGAAGTCCTTGCAATCCGGATAATCTTTAATCACATCCGGACTTCCCATCACATAGGGAGTCTCTATACCGTAGCTACTCGGTGCAAAGACAATCGACGAGTTGTCCTTTCGCTTTCAAAAAGATCCGGTCTTCAACACCGATCTTCAAATGCAATTCATAACGACACATCACATATTCGGAATGGGTTATACGACACCATGGTCCTTTCCCGGTTAACCCGAATAGTGAGCGCTTATTCAACAATAAGTGTGGCATTCAAATTCAAACAAATCACATCAATTACCCATTCAAAGGGAAATATTGATAGTCGATTATTGAACTATCAATGGATATGCACACATCACCAGTTTCCAAATAATTTTCCAGATTATTTATTTTCCAAAATATCTTTACAAGATATATAATTTCAATACTTCAAAAATAAATCAATATTTATTTTTAGACAAATTCCTCTTTCCTGTATAAATTCCTTAGTGAATTTATATTCCAAAATATCCCTGCATATACGATTTCAATTTATCATTTCAATTTATCTTCAAAAAGATAAATTCTCAAAATATTCCCTTTATATCGGAAAACAATTCCATACTTATTAAATAAGTAATTCACAAATCTATTTATTTTCAACACTTGGAAAATATTCAATATACTTGAATCGAAATTAAGTACATATTTCATTCTTTAATGAAATCATTCTCTCAAACATATTTATTTGGGCCAAAACGAATGTTGCGTAAAACATCGTTACGACAACCCAAAATCACTAGTATAGGGATTCGAAATTAAAATAGATATATAAATCCCAATACTATACAAAACATTTCCTTTCGGAAATCATTTACTATAACAACAGTGTTATAGTCCACTATTTCCTTTTATTTCTCGAAACGTCTATTTCAACAATGAATGTTGAAATCTATGGTTTCGAATCTCAACACCTTTTAAAACATCGTTAGATCGTTTTAATTCAATTTAAGACATCACATTCAAAACAATTTCTTTAACATATTATTCACTATTCAAAAACGTGAATATACTACGTTATCAAATTTCATCCTTTTATTCATTTTATTTTAAAGGATTATTCACAGTCAAAAACGTGAATATAACTCCATAAATAAGTTATAAGAATTTACTTATCAAAATAAGTCGTTTGCGAATTTATAAAACAACGTTTATAAATTCCTTTCTATTTATTCTATAAAAACTTCCCTTTTATAATTTTCCTTTATTAACCTATTCAATTTCATATCTAAATGATATACCAAAAATTCATATTATAAGTCAAATACTTATAATTTATTTGTTTGCAAAAATCGTTCCTTTGAACTTCATAATTATAAATCCTATAACTTATAGGATTCAATTATTTATCCAAAACCATTCTTTTAATAACTTTATAAATTTTATAAACCTACTACTTATAAAATTCCATTTATAACTTCACCGTTTATAATTCTATAAATTTCATTCACTTATGCAATCTATTTTCACTTCATTCAAACACTTATAAAAACTCGTTTTATAATGTCAATATTTCAATTTATAAATATCCATTTATAAATCTCTTAAATAAATCAATTTATATTATTCTTTTAAAACGTCTTTAAACTCCTTTAAAAACTTCATCATTTTGATTTATAAAATAATCAAATTTTATAAATCCTATATTTAAACTTTTATAATAAATTCAATAAATCCCGATTATAACTCTTTTAAAAAAAATCATTAATTCATATTTCTCAAAAATCAACTTTAACCGTATTTCTCAAAAATCATAATTTTATATAACTTTTTAAAAGTATAACGTTTATTTATTTATAATGGATCAATTCCAAACATATAGTATATTTTCAAAAATCACTTTAAAAATCATTTTTAAAGTTCCAAAACTTGGTCCAATGATGCTACACACCAAATAGTCAATCACGACAACAACGATATCATATATCGAGATGATAATCCATCAAATATCAAAATATCCATAATCAAATAAATACTGTTGAGGAATCCAGTTGGATCCCTCCAACCTGTTTTCCTGCATCCAAAAACATTAGCACAATACCAATTCCGCTCCAGTACGGAATTATCGCGGTATATGGGATTTAAAATATTATCCGCTTAATAACGGCGCAATAGGGTCTCATCCGCTAAACAAATGCGGGAAATCAATAACTCCAATATATACATATGCCAATATATATATATTGCTATTATATATAATACCAATTTCACTGTTTATGAAATATTCGCGGTATATGTTTTTAATAAATAACATCCGCTTACCAACGGCGCATAATGTCTATTTTAACAATCAATAGATAACAATCATCATTCAAACATGCATTCAAATATTTTAAATCTAACTATTTAAAATAAAATCGAAACTGATTCGATTGAGTGAGAAGTTCTCACCTTGATTTTATTTTCGTTTTAGCGATTTATTTCGAATAAAATTAAACGCGCGTTTAATTTTACCCAAAATTCTCACTAACTCCAAACGACTCCAATCCAACTCCATCGCGTAGTGCTCGTCCATACGATTCCAACGCAACTGGTTTCGCGCGTTTTCGACCTCGTATGAAAAAGATATAACATTTTGAAAATTACACGATTTTTAATATACACAAATTTACACATACTTAACTAATTTTAAACCTACACAAATTCCTAGCCACTAGATCCAAGCCCATGCCATCATAGCCGTACGCGTCTTTCTTCCATCTCCCCTCATTCATGTTTCCAGGCCGTCGCCATGAACCCATGAATGCAAAATTAGGTTTTGATTTTGCAACTCCATCGCTCGACGAAACTTCATCAAACCACTTCCATTCGAACGCCCTTCGCAAGAGCTATATGCGGCCCCAAGCACCATGAGCTCGGCCACCTCCTTGTCGCGTAATTCGAGGCCAAACTGCAGATGAACGCGGCTAAAAATATCACAAAATACAACTCCAATCTCGATCTCCACCGTTGAATATAAGGATCTTGCCATGCTCTACATCTTTCATTTAGAAAGTTTGTTGAATCGTTGCACGGATTTGAAGAAAAGAGAGGAGAATCGAAAGTGAATTCTCGCCTTTGAATATGTTAGAGGCGGCTGTTGTTTTAGATTAGGGTTTTGATTTTTTTTTTTTTAATTTATGAGAGGGGGTGTTGGTCTATTTATAGGAATTTGAACGAACACTATTCATTCCGATTTTCCAAACTCCGATTCACGTGCCGTAACCAGCGTTTCTAGGGTTTACCCCGCGTTCCGGACTCAATGGAACAAGTTTCGGAAGCTAATTCGAACATCTGTGCGAGTTATGGTAATAAACGTTCAATTTAAATTAAACCGATTTAAATCGATTTCTATGCGTTTTAATTCGTACCGGACAAACGGCAAATCCAATTGAGACGAAACTTGAAACCTTACAATAATATCACATTACGGATCCGATGAAACTGGTTTCGTCGAAATCCGAGACTTTTTGAAAAATGGCTATTTTAACTCGCCAAATTAATATTAAAAATAATTCGATGCGTTTCGAGCTGCCACGATCAAACGATAGCTCCGATTGACACGAAAATTGAAATCCCGTAATAACTAATTATTACGGATCCAATGAAACTAGTTTCGTTCAATTCTGAGACTGTTCAAAATTTGACTATTTTCACTAGTCGATTAAATATTAAAATATTCAATTTTCACAAATAAACTTTTAATTCGATTTTAAAAGTTCTAAAATATCATTCTAACTTCAATATGATAAATTAAATTTTACAAATCATTTTCAATCATATTTAACTCAATTTTCAATTATTTCCATAATTTAACATATTAAATTATCGATTTAATTATCCAATTAAATCCAATAATTCAAATTAAAATTTATTCGACTTATAAATTCACTTATTAATACTTAAAATTAATTAAATATTCAAATTTTAATTAATAAAAATTCTGGGTCGTTACAAGCTTGGTTTGAGCAAGCTCTGTGGCTTCAAGCTTCCCGGATAACTCCTCTACCCGCTCGAGATCCGCTTTCCGAACCTCATCCACCGTTGCAATGGCCATATCAATCCGTTCCTTACATGCGGCCTCCATTTTCCGCAACTCTGCCCTGCTGGCCTCTTCCATGGTTCTCTTTAATTTCCTAGAGGCGGCCTCATGTTGAGAGATCTGGATGGCCTGATCAGCGAGTTGTTTGGCCTGGTCGGAAACCTTTAACCGCAATCGAATGTTGGCGCTCCCGATTTCTTCCCCAGCCTTGACCAGTCGGGCATGATGCCCCATCAGCTTCCTGGTCTCCTCAGCAACCCGGTCGATGTTTGCCTTAGCTTCGTCCCCTAAAGTTACAACCCGGGTGGTAAGCAAATCAAGGCCCAGGGACTTAGCCTCGTCAAGCACCCTTACGATAGGATTACGAGGGAGAAGGTGCTCGCCAGTAGCCTCGTCGAAGGAAATATCATGAGAGCCTAGATCCAGATCCGGATGACCCGCAAACGGATTACGAGCCAAGCCGGGATGATCTATTGGGGGTAACAGTAGGGTTTTCAGACGGGTGCGGGGAAGGTATGAACTCAATATTCTCCTCCGTGGTATCCTGAAAAGGTTGAGTTGGGGGATGAGGACCAGGTGAGGATCCGAACAAGGAACGGCTCCTCTTCTTCTAGGATATCCTCTTCGATGACCCCAAGAAGAGGACGGTAGCCGACTACGTCTCCGGGGCGGTTAGTCGGAGGCTTCGGCTTAGTAGAAGCTTTGAGGAGTTTGTATTGTTCAAGACGGTGCCGAACATATGTCTTGACCACTTCGCCCACTCCTGGAATAAAAACCAAGTGTTACAAGCATACATTGAGCCATAATTCAAGAAACGTATAAAGTTGAGAAAAGTAAAAAGACGCTTTTGTCATACAAACCCTGGGGAGGAGTAGGATACTGCAATAAGTCCTGGATCTCATTCCAGTACGGAAGCTGGCCATAAAATATTCCTAAATCCTTATCATAAATGGAGTCGTCAGGAGTCAAAAATTCACCTTAAATCGCAGGAGTTGCCTTAGCTGAAATGCTCTTAGAAGATGAATCGGCACTAGTCCCGGCCTTGTCAGCTTTCTTTGGCTTCTCTACCAAGGCCAATCCTTCCTCCAACCCCTCAAAAGCTAGGCGGAAAGCATCATCTGTCCACTCCTGAATCTCGGTTGCCTGCTCAGAAGACAGAGCCCCAGCGCCACTACCACTCTGTTCATCATCACCATGGCCATCACCATCACCTTCCCCATCACTTCCACTCTCCGCCTCACCTCCTTCACCCTCGCCTCTTTCCTACTCCACGTCTTCCTCCTCCGGAACATCTGGACATATGCTGGGGGAGGGTCCATCGGACTTCTTAAGTTTCTTCCCCCCGACGACTGGATGTTTCGAGAAGGGTTTCCTTTTGCTACTCTTCGTCGTTGCCCCTCCTTTAGCTTTGGCAGCCTTCTCCTCGGCTTTGTCTCTTTGCTTGACCACAGACTGGCGGGGCAGAATCAAGTTGAACTCCAAAAGGGTAGCATTTCTAATCAGATAAGAGGCTGCCCTTTCCCTTTTCGGAATGGCTTCTATCTCCGCAGCCATCTGAACCAGGCGATCGCTCTCTACAACGGCAAAACCACCTGTCGCTAGCAAGAAATAAAGTACATAAGGAGGAGCATTGTAGTTAGAACATAAATCATAAATAAGATTCAACTTACAGCCAGAGGCGAAGCGGTGGAAAGAAACAGAGTCGTCCTTGACAAAAAACCACTCCTTCTTGAACATGCTGAACTTTGAATATAAATCCAGGACCGGCTTGAAAGACACGGCCGACTCCAAGATGATGTATGGAGACCCCTTCTTATAGTCTCTCAAGTTGTACAGGTACCGAATCTCCCGGTTGGAAGGGGGACGCCCGTACTTTCTCTGGAAGATAATAAATAGACTCACCAAGATGGCATAAGAGTTGGGCTGAAGCTGGAAAGGGGCCACCTTCAAGTAGATGATGAAACTGACTATCCAGGCGTTGATCGGAAGAATGGCCCCGCACATGCAATGGTACCTACTATAAGCGAAATATCCTTCAGGGGGATTATACGACATCACTCCTTCCCCCGGCAACAACATATGCGCTCTGTCGATCCCGAAAGAGCGAGGTATAACATCAAGCTGCTCATCCTTGAGGGAGCTGGGAAAGCAGTCGGGCGGTGAATTCAAGAACTCTTGGGGACCGTACCCGTCTACTAACGATCTCGGGGTTGGTCCATGACGTTCTACCCAAACTGGGGACACTATGGGGGACTCCCCTGTGTCTTTGGATTTCTTCTTACCAGAACGAGTTTCTACTTTGCGAGACATTATCTGCAACACGAGAAAACATAGTGTTAGAACAAGGAAAGTAGGGATATAAACGAACAAGTGCGTACAGTCTGGAATTTCATTTGCAATTCAAAACATAAAAGGCTCAAAGTTCATTCGGCATTCAAACTCCCCGATCTCATTCGGTATTTCCAATATAAGGTCCATTCGGCACTCATGTTCCCCGACCTCATTCGGTAGTTCCAACATAAAGTTCATTCGGCAGAAGAAAACTCACCTGGTCCGGCAGTCAGGTTTGATTCGGTACTTGTTTGATTCGGCTGTTTCAGACAGTCAAGTTTGATTCGGAACTCGATTGATTCGGCTATCTCAAACGATAAAGGATGAACAGAGACACGAAGCCCATACTTTTAGGCAAGCATAGGATACCGGACCAACTGGTTCGGCACACTGGACCAGATGAGAATGTCCAAGCTAAAACAAAGCGTGGCATATTTAGGCATATTCCCCACTTTGGGGGCAAGTGTTGGGCGTGTTTTCACTAGACCGGTGCTACCGAACCAAGATGAGGGAGGCCACCACCGAACCAGCCCTTGCTCCACCTACCACCGAACCAAATTCCAACTCCCTCTCCATGTCCCTGCCGAACCAACCCACTTCCCATGCCTGCCGAACCAATCCACTCTCCACCTACTACCGAACCAACCAACGCTCCACCCACTACCAACCCACTTCTCATGCCTGCCGAACCAATCCACTCTCCACCTACTGCCGAACCAACCAACGCTCCAGCCACTACCAACCCACTTCCCATGCATGCCGAACCAATCCACTCTCCACCTACTGCCGAACCAACCAACGCTCCACCCACTACCAACCCATCGTCGGACCAAGCACCGCCGAACCAAAGCCACTCCAACCAATACCGGACCGAAGGCCACTCCAACCTTCCCCGAACCAAGGCATCACCGAACCAACATTGTCAGGCCAGATTACATCAGCCCAGGCCCGCCAGCAGCTATATATATCTAAGACCCCTACCCCCAGCCTCACTCTATAAATAGAGGGAGAGGGGTACAACAATGGGGGACAAGTTTGAGAGCTCAAGCACGGATAGAACTTTCAAAAAACTTTCATATACTTGCAATCAAAGCTTTGTACTTGTAATCTGAACAGTAAAGGAGAATAACATATAAAGTGGACGTAGGCACATTCTGGCCGAACCACTATAAATCTGCGTGTCTTTTACAGTTTAATCCCTGCTTTTTACATATTTGCATAAATCACCCAAATCGTTAAGAACAACATAAAATCGACTAAATTATACGACTTGGAGGTGTTTGCCCATTTTTTGTGCAAACAAAAGTAATATCTTTTCAACTAACCTGCCTTATTTGTCAACGTCTGATTGGTTGCCAATTTCTTTTCTAAAATCTTTCTTATAAGTGCTGCCGAATTCGGTAATATATAATTTATAATATTTTGTAAATTGCTCCTTCTCCTTTTATAAACATATAAAATATTTAAGTCTCATACCTTAAATAATTTTATATATCAAATAAAACACTTAAGAAAACTCTCCAAAAATTCACATAAATCACTTTTAATATATTTTCTAACATATTTAAATTTATGACCAAAGCTAAATTATATTTGTTGAAATTAATTTAAATCCAATTTAACCATTTTCACTAGGAAATTCATAATAAATCCACATTAATTCAAAAAATTATGAAACTTGTAACCCATCTCTAAAAATAATATTTCTGACCATATAACAAAATTGCAAGGCATTAGGATGTCATTTGATAGGATAAAATCTATACGAACAAACGAAATTCATTAACAAGCATATATATCTATTTAACATTCAAAACATGGCATAGTACTTTGCAAAACATACTCGCATCTGATATAGAATCGAAGATATATGAGATGTAACATATTATTCACCTTAGCTTATTGTTAAGGTGTGGAGATTTGCTTCTTGAATTAAATTGACCAATCTTTTTCCTCTTGATTTTAGCTTATCTTCCTCTTGCTTTCTCCAAATGGTGGCCAGCCTCTCTTGGATTATTTTTGTTTGTGAACGTGGGAATGAAAGTGGCATGAGGGTTTAGGGTATAAGAATATAACTTGTTCCTATTTTACCCTTATCTTCTTACCCTTATCTATTTCATTTTAAATTCCCTTATGTTCATTGGTTAATTAGGCAGACTACCTCTAATTATACAAATCTCAGTCACTTAACCATTTACATTATTTCATTTAATTTATCTAATTAAATATCCTAAATAATGTTAATTAAAATTAGGGTCGTTACAGACTCCCCTCCTTAAAAAATTTCGTCCTTAAAATTATGATGAGGTACTCATCAAAATCAATCATAAAGGTAAAACATACCATGCAACAAGTTAGGATAAGTATATCTAATCTTGCTCTCAGTCTTCCAAGTACAGTCTCTCTCGTCGTGACTCTACTGGACTTTGACTAATCTGACTGTCTTATTCCATAGTCTCTACTCATCTTTCATGACTATACAAATTGGTTTTCTAACTATAATCAAATTCGGTTCCACTACTAAGTCATCTAATGCAGTTGGTGCTACAGTAGTCTTTGGATCTCGAATACACTTCCTTAGATGAGAAATATGAAAAACGTTATGAACTCCTGCCAAACTACTTGGTAACTCCACTCTATACGCGAGTTTCTCGATCTTTTCTAAAATAGGAACCATGAATCTCAGCGCCAACTTTCCCGATTTCCCAATCTGGATTATACCTATATTGGAGTTGACGAAAACATGGTCTCCAACTGAGAATTCTAAGTCTTTTCATCTTTTGTCCGCATAGTTCTTCTGCCTAGATCGAGCTTCCTTCATTCTGGCTCAAACAAGTTCAATCATTTATGTAACTTCTCTAACCAAATATGGAGCAATAACTAACCTATCATCGATCTCTAACCAACAAACGAGAGATTTGCATGGCCTTCCATACAAAGCTTCAAACAGCGTCATTCCTATACTAGTCTGATAATTGTTGTTGTATGAAAAATCAACTAAGTGTAGGTGGTCTTCCCATGATCCTTCAAAGTCTAGCACACAAGCTCTTAACAAATCTTCTAAGACTTTGTTAGCTCTTTCCATTTCCCTATCTGTCTGCGGATGGTAAGCGGTACTCATCTTGAGCTTGGTACTAAAGTCTCCAGTAGACTCTTTCAGAACTCACTAGAAAATAAGGAATCTCTATCACTTACTATACTACTAAGAATTCCATGCAGTCTAACTACATTCTTCATAAACAACTTAGCTAAAACAGGTGTCGTCCTAGTTGACTTAACTGGAATGAAATGGACATTCCTGGTCGACCTATCCCCTATCACCCATATGCTTTTATTTCCTCTTTTTGACCTTGGCAACCCATCTATAAAATCCATTGAGATAGAATCCCATTTCCATACTGGAATATCTAAAGGATGAAGTAACCAACTTGTTTTTTGATGTTCAACTTTTACCTGTTGGCAGTTTAAACACTACTTCACCCATAAGCCTACATCTCTCTTCACACCTTCCCAGAAGAAACTTCTCTTCATATCCTGATACATCTTTGTTCCTCTCGATGAATTTTAAACTATGAATGATGGCATTCTTTAAGAACTTCCTTCCTAATGTTTCCTACATTTGGAATGCACAGTATTCACTTCTTCCTTAACCACCCATTTTGGTCAAGACTAAAATCTTTCAAGTCATCGCTCTATGTTCCATCCCATAACTTTCTGATCCACTCAACTAACAATGGATCCTCTCCTTGCTTAGAAGCAGTCCTTTCGATCATCACCGGTCGAACCTCTAAGCATGACAACACAACAGTTTCCTTACTAGATCTAACCTCGAATCTCCATTGTATTCTGCATGTAATCAATGCTTCTAAATCTTTTCATTTAGCTATCATCGCCAATATTTCATTTTGATGTCTTATGCTAAGTGCATCTGCAACCTTGTTGCCTTTTCCTGGTATAAGCGGCTAAAAACATTAACCACCTTTGCTATTGCATATTCAACTCCTTTGGAGAGAATAAATACCTCAGAGACTTATGATCCGTATACAACTCGAATCTTCCTCTCAGAAGATAATTTCTCCATGCCTTTAATGCAAAATTACTACAGCTAACTCCATACTGTGAGTTGGATATCTAACATCATGTGGTCTAAGTTGTTGAAAAGCATAGACAATCACTTTACCTCTTTGCATTAACACGCCTCCTAATCCTATTCCACATGCATCTATATACACTACTTAATTATGATTCTCTTCAAGAACAACTAACGTAGGTGCATCAGTCATTAAGTGTTTAATCCCTAGAACACTTCCTTGCACTTGTCCAAATGAACTTTACGTCTTTCCATATTAGCTTAGTCATCGGTGCTGCTATCCACGAAAAATCCTTAATGAATCTCCAATAGTACCTATATAATCCAAGAAAACTCTTTATCTCGGTCACTATCTCGGGTCTCTTCCAAATTATTTATTGCTTCGATCTTAGCCGGATATATAGACAACCCTTTCTTTGAGACTACATGACCAAGAAACTTCACTTCCTTCTTTCAGAAATAGTACTTCGAAAACTTTGCTTTCAGTTGATGCTGCCTCAACATCTCAAGCACCACTCTAAGATGAATTTCATGCTCTCTTTCACCCTTAGAGTATATCAAAATATCATCAATAAATACTAATACAAACCTATCCAAGTGCTCTCGGAAAATTCGGTTCATCAAATCTACGGAGAATGTCGGCGCATTGGTTAGTCCGAATGGCATTACTAACCATTCATACAATCCATATGTGGTTATAAACACCATTGAAGGAATGCTATCCTCAGCCACTCTAAGTCAATGAAATCCTTTGCCAAATCCAACTGGGAAAATACTTTAGCTCCACTCAACTGGTCGTACAAATCATCAATTTTATGTAATGGATATTGATTCTTCATTGTCTTCTCATTCAACTTACCATAATCGGCACATAACCATAACGATATGCCTAGTTTCCTTTCAAACACTGCGGTTGCTTCCCAAAGAAAACTGCTTGGTCTGATAAAATTCTGGCTTTCCAAATTTACCAACTACACCTTTAGCTCCCTCATCTCGGTAGGTGTCATTCTGCTTGGTGTTCTACTCACCAGCTCTTCCCCTCAAATCTTGTCGCATACTCAAGCATTGTCATATCTCCCTGCCCTAACTCAGCGAACTTCGTGAGCAGAGTAGACTTAGCAATCTCTGGTAATAAATCTTTCTTCAAACCTCCTCTTGAACTCAGCCCATGTCATAGTGTCCACATTAGCTCCAACAGTAACACTGTTCCACCCAATGCAGTGCTGCTCCTTGTAACTACCTAGAAGCAAGTCTCCTTTTCTGCTCATCGTTGAATTCTAAGTCAGCAAAAATCCTTTCGCAATGAAGTAACCAATTCTCCACTTCGATTGCGACCTAAATCCCAATAAACAGCTTTCCACCCAACCCCCATAATCTTTGCTCAACACAACATAGTTATTAACCACCAAATCCCCTTGATTTTCTCCTTCAGCATTACCTCCTACTAACCCTGCAGCAACTTCGGCCTGCATCATGTTAACGAAGAACTGATACATTGCCCATATCAATCTGTGGCATTCCAACAACTACATAAGCAGCTTATGCCCGACCGAGATTCCTTCTAGTATTTGGTCTGAAATTCCCATTAGTTGTGGTGCTTCCCCCACCAATGTTAACTCTTCGAGCATCCATATCTTACGTCCATAAAACCTGCATTTGAGTCTTTGTAAGATACGGAAGAAAAAGCTAACAGAAAGGGGAAGATAGTGATAAAGCGTATACTTGTATATAGAAATTACAAGTATGTTACTATAGCGTTATCCCATACCCCATTCTTTTCTCTAATTCCCTAGGATTATGTTTTCAAAATTATTTTAGATTTGAAACTTAAGTTTTTCATAAACCTATGTTCTGATACCAAGTTGTAACATTCCTTATCTTGTGGCCCGAAGCTAAGCGCTACAGATGCTGCAGTCATCTATAGTATTAAATTTCGGTGACAAAATAAGGTAATGTTATTGGTATCCATAATACCAGAAGCACATGAATATGAAACAAAATCACATATTGCAAAAATAATTTTACGGATTGCATTTCAAAAACATGTTTCATATTTCATTACATAATCCCAAACATCATCCCAGGATTTGGTCAAATATAATTATTACAAAATATGCCAAGAGCGACATATAAAGATGCCCCCTTGGATGATCAGAGTACTCAATAGACATACCTGTCTTAATACATCATATCGGAAATAAAATTAAAATCCATAAATAGCTAACTTTGCCTCCTGTTTTTCTTCGAAAGCTTTATTTGTCCAGCTACTAAAACTGAAAAACCTTGACTCTCAGTCTACTCAATTTGATTTTGATCACTAGAGAGTTCAAGGGGAAAAATATAAACTTTAAGTGGGACATAAAGCCTGGTGTGAATAATACTATTACATCTCGGTTTTTTTATATTTAGTGGGACCACCCTGCTTAGCGAAATGGGTTTTCCCTTATTAATATACCTTTAAAACATATGATTGACAAATTAGAATCCTGCAATCAAACTGATTAAAGAAATAATAGCAATATCATATATGCATATAAATCAATAACAAATGGACTATCAGTTTGAATAATATAGTTTTGTTTGGCTAAGTACTAACCATTGGCTGATTCGGGCCTACTAGACCAAATAAACATCTTTTAGACGCACTTTTGTATTGTCTATCCTTAACTTGCTTCTCCCAAGGTCAACCGATCCTAATGGTTTTGTAGGCTCATAAATTACCTATCCTCCTTCTTTGTATATATTCCTTACGGTGTGTAATCATCATTTTAGTCTTACCTATGACAAAGCCACACACACTGAAAATTTTGGTCTAGTTTAGCTAGGGTATAATAGCTAAAGTATAAGGTGTGACCCTATACCAGTCTCATCTAATATACAAATGTCCAAGTCATTTACTTAGGGTTAACTACCCATCTAATTTTCCTTAAAAACATTTCTTTAAAATTGATTTAACCCTTTAAATCATTTTTAAACAAGGAAAACATAATTTTACTTTACTCAAACTTCTTTGCCAAGATATATGCTTTACACAAAACATTGTTGATGAAAACCTTCAAAACCCTTATTTAAAGACTTTAAACAATCTCTTTCAAACCTTTAAAAGTACCCCTTTCGAAACCATTTATTTACCTTACTTTGTAACACTAGGCCAAAAGGACAAAATATAACTTTCGAAACCATTTATAATAGACCTTTTGAAACCATTAAAAGTGTCATTTCGAAAGCTTTATAAAACCTTATGCTTCCTCCTTTCAAAACTTTTCAAACTAGCCTTTTGAAATAATTGGAAACCTTCCATTCAACTACTTAAAGTACCTTTCGAAAACATTGGGGAACCTCCCCTTTGAAACCTTCATTATATACCTTTCGAGAGCATTAAAGTCCTTTATTGAAAACAAACCTTTCGAAAGCATTGGGTTCAAGTTAAAGCTTGTGGAATATAGTTTCAAAACCATTTAAAACATTCCTTTCGAAACCTTGAGGGTTTATCTTTCAGTAGCACAAAGGGTCTTAAAAGAACTAGGCCGAAAGCAACTCTTTCGAAAGCAATTTTATAAGTAAATAGAAAGAAGATGGTTTCGAAACCATCTCTTTTAAAAGCATTAGAGAAGCGACTTCTTAGTGTAAATGAAAGCATCCTTTCGAAATCTTTGTGTAAAGGCAAAAGCGACCCCAACTAGGATGAAAGGTAGATTGTGGCAGCAAAGCTTATTTTAAAACAAAAAAGCAGCAACCTCTTTCGAAAGCTATATTAAACCCTTTCAAAACCTTTCTTTTAAAAGCCAGGCAAGCGGCATCTCTTTTGAAATCAAAGCAAAGGCATCGACCCCTTCGAAAGCATGGTTTTGACCTTATACCTTTCACCTATCTCCAGTCCACTATGTACCAAAGCATTGATGTCCTGTATATTGGTTTCGATTGGGTTGTAGGCAGTAGTATGAGGCCGAAAGGTGCTATGAAAGTGGTGAAACATCAATCTTTTATAAAAAATTATTTTTAACTTTTTAAAGTAATATCTTTTTAACTAACCTGCCTTATTTGTCAACGTTTGATTGGTTGCCAATTTCTTTTTCGAACTCCTATATGTGCTGCCGAATTCAGTAATTTATAATTTAAAATATTTTGTAAATTGCTCCTTTTCCTTTTATAAACATATAAAACATTCAAGTCCCATACCTTAAATAATTTTATTCATCTAATAAAACACTTAGGAAAATTCTCCAAAAATTCACACAAATCACTTTTAATATATTTTCAAACATATTTAAATTTCTGACCAAAGCTAATATATATTTGCCGAAATTAATTTGACCCTAATTTAACCATTTTCTTCACTAAAAAATTCATAATAAATCCATATTAATTCATAAAATTATGAAACTTTAAAATCATCTCTAAAATGTTATTTTTGACCATATATCAAAATCACAAGGCATTAGGATGTCATTGGATAGGTTTTTTATATCAAAAC
This sequence comes from Allium cepa, assembly GCA_030765085.1. Classification (NCBI taxonomy): domain Eukaryota; kingdom Viridiplantae; phylum Streptophyta; class Magnoliopsida; order Asparagales; family Amaryllidaceae; genus Allium; species Allium cepa. Next base: position 120,104,133 of record CM060942.1, read on the forward strand.
TTGTCATAAAATCTATATGAGCAAATAAAATTCATCAACAAGCACATATATCTATTTAACATTCGAAGCATGGCATAGTACTTTGTAAAATATACTTGGAGCTTATCTAGAACCGAAAATAAGAAAATATGAGATGTAACCTATTATCTACCTTAACTTGTTATTAAGGAGTTGAGATTTGCTTCTTGAATTAAATCGATTAAGCTTCTTCCTCTAGCTTATCTCCCTCTTGCTTTCTCTTAATGGTGACTGGCCTCTCTAGAATTTATGTTTGTGAACATGGAAATGAAAGTAGCATGAGGGTTTAAGGTATAAGAATATAACTTATTCCTATTTTTCCGTTATCTTATTACCCTTATCTATTTCATTTTAAATTCCCTTATGTTCATTGGTTAATTAGGCACGACTACCTCTAATTATACAAATCTAAATCCCTTAACCATTTACATTATTTCATTTAATTTATCTAATCGAATGTCCTAAATAATGTTAATCAAAATTAGGGTCGTTACATCTAACGTCCGACTTTGTTGAATTTCCAACCCTACTTTCCTATATCCCTATTCCATTTCAATCAAACCATGGACCCTATACCACAATTCTTAGCAAAATCAAAAAGTCCGAGCAAGGATCTTCATAACCACACTTTATTGTATTCTCTCACAAAACTATTAAAGATCCTAAGCTATATAAAGAACAAATGTTAAAACTGGAGGCTTTAAGAATCACAGAAAAGAAGAAAGCTGAATCTTATGATCCGGACAATTGGAGCCTAAGCCCATTTCACATTGCCCCTACACCCATCTTTGCCTTATTATGAGCAAAAAGTAGGGGTGATAACTTGTTTGATCAAATGAGGAAGACTTTCCAATTCTATACTAAAGGCGCTATTTTTGAAGGAATGATGGTCGATTACTATACATTTGCTCACAAATGACATCGGGTAACAAGAGAACCGTTACCTCCATATGTGCTTTGAAAGAATTATAAAAAGAAAACTGGTCATTGAGGGTGAAGCTCTTGAATCAAGCAATAAAAGATCAAGAAATTAGCCTCAAAATATACGCTTTAAAACAAGACTCCCCAAGGAATGCGATTTGACTACATCAATCAAGAACACCTACTTAATAATAAGGTAGGAACTCTACTATTGGACATCTAAAAGGAAAAAGCCCAAATATGCAAGGAATACGAGAGGATTTTACTACCATTGTCATATGATGAATGGACACAAAACCAATCAATGTAAATCTCTTAAAGGGATGATCATCAAAATTTTCAAACAAGGAAAGATCTATGGATTTGTAAAGAAATATTAGATGAATTTAATAAAGGCTCATCTAAATAATAAGGTCTGCATGGTTGGAAGTAAGATTCTCCTAAAACTCGAAAACTACCTTAAATGGTTATAAGCCTTTGTCTCCCTGGAGATGGCAGATCAAAGCGCCTTCTAGAGGGAGGTTAGAGTAATCCTTTATCCACCTCACGTTATGGCCAGGTTAAAGTATCTACAAGCTCTTGATCATTCTATGATATGGCCAGATCAAGGTGCCACATGGATAGGGGATGGGGTAAGCCCTTGAACGTGCCACGCTATGGCCAAATGAAGGCACCGAACAAGCCTTCAGTCCCGCCCATAAGGCCTGGCTCGAGCACCTCCTAGAGGGAGTATGGAGTAAGCCCATGATCTTACCATGTTATAGCCTGGTCAAGGCACCAAACATGCCTTCTTATAAGGCCTTGTTGGAGTGCCTCTTGGAGAGAGGTCGGGTAAGTCTTTTGGTCCTGCTTGAGAATAAGCTAACCAAGCACACCGGACAACAGCGGACTAAGACGTCTAAGCCTAAGAAGTGGCAAAAAATGCATTAACAACATACAAAGCCTAAAGCGTGGCACATGTCGAAAGAATCAAGAACCAAAGAGGAGATACAAAGCAAAAGATTCAAACAATCAATGTATAAAGAGTGGAGCAAAACAAAGGACTCAGATGAGAATTTTTGAACTTCCATGATTCAAATAATATTTTTTTGAACTTTCATTCTTATTACCAGGAATGGACTTCTAGTTTCATATTATTTCCAGAAGATTATTCCCAAACTACTTTCATACGAATTTATGGCCTTTGGCTAATTTCTTAAAGATGATTTCAGGCCTTCACTCATTGATACCCGCATCTTGGTTTTCAAGATGGCTTCTAATCTTCTATTAATTTCTGGATCTATCTACTGATACCCGAATCTGGGTCTCGGGTCTTCTACTATTAACTTTTATACAACACTTGTCAACACCCAAACTAGGTTCAGATCTTCTATTATATAACCAAAGTTAAATTTCTAGTTTTCTATCATTGTCATCAAAGTTGGATATCAGGATCTCTATTATTAATGGACAATAATTTCTAATCTTCAATCATTCCCAACCGTGGATTTCTTATAACTTATTATCTCCAGATAATAATCTATTAATCTTCATTATTCCTAGATTTATAATTTTGGAATTCTATTATCAAAAATTCTAATGTTATTGCCAATAATATTGACAAACTACTAGACATATTCTTACATAAAATTCAAACTAATGAAAAGAAATGTTGTCGACTTTAGACTTTATTAGAAAACAAGATTGATGAGGAAGACCAAATGATTCAACAAACACAAAAGAAAATCATAGTCAAAACTATCAAAATGCAAATTCAGAAAAGGCCGAACAAGTACAGATGAGGGATACAAGCCAGGTGATTTTACATAATTTACATACTACAAAGTTATTTACAAAGCATATTATATAATATAAGCGTATGCCTTAAAGATCTTGTACAACCTTATTTAAATTCTCTGCCTTTAAAGGATCAACAATTTGGCATATTGCCATACAAAGAATTTCTTTGAGTTTCTTTTCCTTCTTCCTAATTTCATCAGCATCATCAATTGACTCGATATGAGTCTTCAAAGCATGATTGAAAGCTTTGTTTGCACTTTTAAGAATCTTGTTCTGCCTTTCCAAATTATTAATACGCTTTTGAAGAAAACAACTTTCGTATTCAAGTTTTGAATCTTTTTTGTGTACTCATTGATGCGTTGCGAGTATTTTCTTTCGACTGATTGTTAAAATATTTCATCATTTCGAGTTTGACTTTTCAACACCATTCACCAACTTATTTTTCATCCAAACCTGGAGGAGGGTTAGTTGTAGCAGTGAATTTTGGAATGGCTGGGGAATGGGACTATTGTTGATTTACCAATAGTTGGAGTGATTCGATAAATTGGTAAATTAAGATTTGGAATATCACCTCCTACGATAACCTCAAAAGATTCACATTGAGCTTGACTATCCTTTAGCTTTATCACTTACCTATTGGAAAAGCTTAGACATCTCATGATCAAAGTCGATTGAAGGATTTTATTTAATTTGATATTTCAATTGGGAAACGATTTCATCTTTCTTCTTGATATCCACTCGAGACTAGTGATGTGATCATTAAGGTCTTTGGTGATTGCCTTTTGGAGCAAAAATCTCCTACACCATTACAGCCCTTGAGTGTTACTCTGAAGTTTGGCAGACACAGGATCTTCCGACAAGCTTCTCTTTTCAAGATCCATAGCCAATCTATCCTTAAGATTGGTAAAATGAGATAAAGGATCTGATGAGTGAGACGTAGTCGCTAATAGCATTTCCTATTCAAACAAACAAAAAGTAACAAATTAATACCTCAAGAAAAAAATTCTTTTACTATAATAATAAGGTTACGATTCAAGAGGAAATAAAACAAAGAGTATAATATCATTGTTATAACAAGTACTTGTTAGGCCCTATCATGCTTAAAATCTATAAAGGACATTTTTAACTTTATCCAAAGAGTTAGCCGAAAGAGTAATTGTCAATTCAAAAGTGGCATTAAATCCTTCTAGGGTAATAACTGAAGGACATTTGTTATGTTATCCGACAATCCAACCTGGTTATATTGAACTAATTGCTCGAGTTAGATTCGACTGCCAATAATGCCAATGACTCTAGAGTGATAATTGTAGGGTCAGAATTCAAGTACAGATGATCATATGAATCATGATTGAATGGGATTAATAAAGGGGAAATGTAGATTGTTTGAAGTATGAAATATGGATCAATGTGAAGATGGGATCGACATGTTTCAAAGAACAACTGCATTCTTCTGAAAAACAATCAATATCTCAAGATCTACAAGTCCAATACCTATGAAATTTAAAAAGCAAGATATAAGGACCCTAGAAAACCTACCCTAGCGATCATATATCAAAAGACAAGGTTGGAGGGTTTGACAGAAAGCTGCATACAAGCCATGTTGAATCAAAGATCAAGTAATAACTCGATCTCAGATGATCCAAATGACATGAAATTTGAAGGCTAAACATATTTTTGCATAGGTAAGCCACCATAGAGATCGTTTCCAAAATTTGAACAAAGAAGGGAGCAATATCGATTCCTCCACTTTGGGAATCGGGCCTAGTGATCCCCCTAATGGAACCGTATGGCTTTGAAGGCCCTTCAGCCAAGATTTCAGAGAGATATTTGGTCATCTACATTAATAAATACTTGATTGATGGGTCATTTTGACGATCTTTTATGCTGCTTGTTACCCTAGATTCCATTGTATCCAAGTACTAGTTATTTTCTACCACTGTAACCAGATTCAAAAGTGATTAATAAAGGATAAACTTCAAAGTTGATATAAGCATACAATGCCTAACCACTATAAATTTCTATGTCTTTGATTATGGATTATTCTCTATTGCTTACTTATTCATCTACTCAATTTAATTTTACTTTTCTTCACTTACTTCTCTACAAAAACTATTCTTGACTATTTATGACCATTTTTGGTGTAAATATTTTGGTGCTTTCACTGAGAACCTTAATTCTTAACCTATTAGGATCCTTTTGTTACTACTGGATTGCATAAATCTCCCAAAGAAGTTCCATGGTTATCTTTATTAAGTTTGCTCATTCTATTAAGATTTGCAAAAATCTAAGTGAAGTTATCGGTAATGGTGAGTAACACAGATCTACTTCTTATAATGTGGAAGGAAACGAGAACGCTAGCATCTAGGAAGGAGGCCCAAGCAATCAACCAATGGATGTGAATGCTAAACCGATTGAAGTTCAGAATCGCACTGATTCTATTACGTGAGCCAATGGAGAGTCATCAACAATTAAATCAACAGATTCAGACCAATATCAACTTAATGAACCAACTCAATCAACAACAGTGAGGGAAAGCTAGGAGGGACCCAACTGCTTACTCGTCACCGGAGAGTTCTAGCTCATCAAACGACTATCACAGGCATATGTGTCGTAGAATAAACAAATATCGCAAAGAAACTTTTAGGCGTCAACTGGCATATCATTGTGGTCTGCTAGGATCAATCGATGCCAACCCCTCTCCTAGAAGTGGGAACCAACCCATGCATCATGGCAATCAACCTGGAGCTGCTTCAGTTGGTATAGATGATGGAGTTCAATTAAATGTTGACAAAATGCTTCCCCAGAATGATTATGAAATAAATTTATGAGATATACATCGGGAAGATGGTGAACTGAGAAGGCATGGAACGACCCATAGACATCACTAGACCATTCACATGATGTGGAGCATGACCACCGCTTGGCACCAACTATCCAAACGCTGGACTTATCGGCTATGGTCAAACAGTTAATGGGAGAGAGTCAAGGCTTGACCAACAATGATTGGGGAATCTTGAGAAGCGATACCCCGTTCATTAATGATGTTTTGCATGTAGAGTATCCAAGGAGATTCAACATGTCGTCGATGCCCACCTATGAAGGAAAACCCAACCCTAGGCATCGTATCATGAGATATGAATGGCTGATGGATTCCACGGGAGCGGATGATACAACCAAGTGTAGATGTTATCCCATAACTCTCTCTGAAATAGCAATGATGTGGTTCACATGGTTACCCCTATGATCAATTTCTAAATTAGATGATTTGGTAACAAGGTTTGTGAAGCAGTTCCAATTGCATGCAACTTGCCCTAAGGATGTAATGTCCCTATCCAGCATGATCTAGGCTCTAGGAGAACCATTGTACGATTATTTAAAGAGATTTCATACAGCTGTTACGAAAATCAGTAGTCCGAATGACTGTGTGATATTGATAGCCGTAACGAGAGGGATAGATCCAGAATCTGATTTGGTGATTAATAGCTGGCAAGCCACCCGTAATGTTGGAATGCGTTCACGCAGAGGCGGCTCAGTATTTGAGAAAGGAAGCTAGGTCCTCAAGAAAAAAATGTTGTGGGACAGAGTGGAGACAGAGCGTAGAGTGATATTGCAGTAAAGCGGTCTGATGATAGCTCTGAAAAGTTCAAGTAAATTTCCAAACCAAGCCGAATCAATAAGAAAGGCAAAGATAGGGGTCGAGAAAGAAAGAGGGATTCTAGAAGAGGGAAGCCAAGGATTCTGATGTACGATGCTTACACATCGTTGAATAAGTCCTTGGAGAATACCTATTTGTATACCCACAATACGATGCAATATAGGAAGCCACCTTCAAAAGAATCAATAGAGAAGTAGAAACAAACTAGAAAATATTGTCGATTCCATGAATGTTATGGACATGTCACGAATGAATGCAGGCATCTCTAGGATATTATCGACAAGCTGATTCAAGAAAGGAAATTGTAGAAATTTGTAAAAGCTCTACAGGATGATGGACAGGGGACATCTGACCCCAACTGAGTACAAGCAACGCACAGGGCTGAGGAGCCTGCACGAACTAATGGAAGATTGGTAATAAATACAATAGTTGGAGGACCATACACGGAAACTAAGAGTTGGCATGAGATGGAGTACTATGCTATCATAATTAAGCATGTGGATTTTGAATATTGTTCGAATACAGAAGCTAGAAATCCGATAAAACAGCAACGTACAATGACAGACGATATCATGTTTAGAAACAGAGATACAGACAACGTGAAGGCTCCGACGATCAACCTAATGGTCATTTTGGCCATGATTGGATCCAATTTGTTGAGAAGGATATTGATTGATTGTGGAAGATCTGTAAATATAATTTCCAAAAAAGCCTATGATCAGATGAGGATGGAAGCCAAGAACTTGAAGTCGTCTAAAGCTCGTAGACATGTTTTTAACGGTGTTGCAACTGAAGCCATTAGTTATGTTGAATTACATGTAGAGTAGGGAGAAGGTGATCGTAGGAGAGTGCGAACCTTGCCATTCGTTGTTTTGGATGTTGACTCTCTTACAATGTTTTTCTGGGCCGACCAGTCCTAGTTGAGTTTCGGGCACCCTTGCCCATTGGTGTTTGATTTTAAAGTTTTCATCAAATAATGTTGTAGGAGTTGTTTACGGTGATTAGGCAACTGGACTTGCCTGTTATGTAGCTAAGTTGAGGGATGGTCAACGCAAAGAGAAAGGTAAGGGTGTGGACAAGACTGCCTGCTCCCAAGCTACCAAAGATTGACAACTGGCACTTGAGCCTTAGCTTGGGTGCCATAGTCGGTTCTGTAGAAATATAGATCCTAGAGACGATGAGGAGGAGCCCAAGGAGACTAAGGATGCACCAGCTGAGTTGACGATTGACATCATAGTTAGCCTTGACGACCCATCATGAGTCCTAAAGATCGGATCATAGATCAGCTCTCCGATGAGTAAAGAACTTTCTGGATTTCTCCTAGCAAATCTAGATATACTCGCTTGGACTCACTCTAACATGTGTGGAATCTTACTTACCATTGCGACCCATGCATTGAATATCGACCCGAGGCATGTCCTGGTGGAACAAAAAAGACACAGCATGGATCTGAAGGTATCCTCCACTCTCAAAGAGGAGGTGGATAGAATCAAAGACAACGGGTTTATTCATGACACCCTCTATCCTAAGTGGGTATCTAATCTTATGCTTAAGAAAAGGCAAACGGGAAATGGAGAACATGCATTGATTACTCAGACTTGAACAAGGCATGTTTGAAAGATAGTTTTCCTCTTCCAAGGATTAACCATTTGGTGGACTCAATCAGGGGACATGATTTGCTATCTTTCATGGATGTGTACTTGGGACATAAGTGGGTTTCTTGTACGGCCGACCTATAGAACGAGTATGCTATGTCGTCCAGTGGGGCTTAGAAGAAGGTGACTCAGAGCCTAGAAGAAGGTGACTCGCGTAAACAAATAACTCCTTTTCATTTAAATAGAAAGGAATAGCCAAACCAACCCAGCTGGCTAGTCAATCTCAGTGATCTTATCGGTCGGCAAACCGGAGATGGGCGACCATGGTCCCAACCTTACTACACCATAGGTTTGCTAATGAATAAAGCCTCTCAACCTAATTATATTACAATGTAAACTAAGCGGTCAGGGCATGTTGTTTCTATTAATTAAGGGACGCCATAGAATCCATCCATAAACCCCGGGTGACGAAGCTTGTTATGCTCTGTATCCATTAGTTTCGTTCCCAACGAACTAATAAAAGAGAGAATCCCTTGTCCTAGGCATCTCCATTAATCCAAACCATGGCATAGAAAGGTACCATAAGAAAGATAATCAATGGTTAGGACCAAGCATTCTTTCATAGGACTTCGCCCAACACGACAGGAAGAGGATTTCCCAACGATGTTGGATTATATTGCTATATTGTGATGCCGTTTGGACTAAAGAATGCAGTAGCGACTTACCAGTGCTTGGTCAACAGATGTTTAAAGATCAGACTGGAAAAATGATGAAAGTATATTGGATGATATGCTTGTGAAGTCATGAAGATCAAGCAACCACATTAGAGATCTAGCAGAAATGTTCAACATCCTCTCACATTTCAAGATGAAAATTAATCCTTTGAAGTATTCTTTTGTCGTAGCATCAGGAAAGTTCTTGGGTTGTTAATGCTCGCGGAATCGAAGCTAATCCCAACAAGATTCGAGATATCAACAATATCCAAGCACCACAGGCTATTAAACAAGTACGGAGTCTGAATGGGAATGTTGCTGCCTTAAGCCGATTCATTTCTAGAGCTACCAATAAATGCATTCCTTTCTCTGACTAGATTAGGGAAGGAAAGAGAAACTTCAAATGGACATAGGATTGTAAAGATGTATTTCAAGCCTTGGTGGACCACTTAGAGAGGCCTCCCGTCTTATGGAAGCAAGTGGATTATGAAGATTTATACATTTATTTGGCTGTGTCGGTACATGCTATAAGTGCCACATTGCTTCGTAAGGAGAATCGAGTCCAGAGGCTGGTTTATTATCTTAGCAAGTGATTGATGGGAGATGAAAGGAACTATCAAAAAATAGAGAAACTGGCATACTGCTTGCTGATTACATCATGAAAGCTCTGCCCATACTTCTGGGTACACATGATTAGTGTTTACATAGATCAGCCATTATGACATGTCCTGCAGTGAACTAAGACATCTGGAAGGTTACTCAAGTGGAATCACATATTTCCCTCGGAGGCTATCCAAGGTAAAGCACTGGAAGATTTTATAAAGGAATTTACTACGCATGATGATTCCCTGGAGAGGAGTGAAATCCTTACCATATTGTGGAAATTGTATACTAATGGAGCATCTAATGATCATTGTTTTGGAACAGGAATTGTGCTTGTAACTCCTGAAAATTAATCGATCTGTTATTCTTTAAAGCTTGATTTCCCAATGAAAAACAATGAAGCTGAGTATGAGCATGAGACTCTGATTGCTAGACTTAACTTGCTAGAGAACTGGGAATAAAGTCTCTTAAAATCTTTTGCAATTCACAATCGGTAGTATACCAAGTCAGAGAAGATCACAAAGCTAAGGGATAATGGCTTGTACCATACCTTACTCAAGTCTAAGAGTTATTGACTGAATTTGAGGACTATGACATTACGCATATTCCATGGGATCAAAACAAAGAGGCGGATTCATTGGCAAAGTTTTCTAGCATCAAGGATGCACAATAGATAGGCTTGGTTCTAGTCTAAGTATTAAACGCCCGAGTATAAGCTGATAGAAATCGATTAGGTACTAGAGACGGAACTTGAGAGGGAATCATGGATGACTTCGATTAAGAATTATTTTCTACAGGGAGTCCTACCTAAACAAAGGAATGAAAAGCAACAAGTCCTCCATAAAGCTTCACAATATATCATGTAGGAAGGAGTTATGCACAAAAGGGTTTTCTGTTCCCCTACTGTGGTGTATCGCTCATGATGAGATAAAAAGAGTCTTAAGGAAAGTTCATGAAGGGGAATGTGGCGATCATACAGTGGGGAAAACTCTAGCAAAGAAAATACTCCGCTGCAAGCATTATTGACCAACCGTCAATTGAGATGCGGCTGACTATGTAAGGCAATGCGATAAGTGCCGGATATATGAAAAAATTTCAAGATCTCCACCGGCGGAAATCACACAAATGATCAGCCTATGGCCATTTTCCATGTTGGTAATATATATTATCGGTTCCTTTATTGATATCTAAAGGTGGTGCAAAGTACGCTATCGTTGCAGTTGATTACTTCACCAAATGGGCCGAAGCAGAACTTTTAGCCATGATTACAACCAAGAAAGTAATCAACTTCATTGTACGAAATGTCATCTATCATTTTGGTCTCCAACGAATTGTTGTAACAGATAGTTGGACTCAATTCTACAGTGCTGAACTCAAAGACTTCTATTATTGAAAAGAGATTTGCAGCAATTGCTCACCCTCAAGCGAATGTGCAAGTTGAAGCTGTGAACAAAATTATAAAGTTCATTTTGAAGAAGCATTTGGAAAAGGCTAGATGAAAGTGGGTGGATGAACTCCCGACAGCACTATGGGCTTACAGGACCACCCACAAGTCCGCAACTGGCTTACTCCATTCGCCCTTTCTTGTGGTTCCAAAGCCATTATTCCTATTGAACTTGGGATTCTTCTCATTGAGTGACCTACAATGATCCCAAAACAAATAAAGATCTTCTCCTGGAATCCCTACACTTTGTAGATAAAAAGCGCAAGGAAGCTGATTTGAGGGCAGCTGTGCACCGACACCGAGTCCTCCGATACTACAACATTAATGTCCGATCTAGAACCTTTGAAATTAGCTATGTTATCTTGAAATAGGTTTTTCCTGCCCCATCGCACATGAATCCAACTGGGAAGAACCATGTCATTGAGCAAAGGCTTGGAGAGGGAACTTTCAAGCTAGCGACTGTTGATGGCACCATACTCCCAAGCGCGTGGAAAAGCAAGCATTTATGATACTATTTCACTTAATTTATTTCTTTTTCATTCATTCTTATTTTCTTTTAGTATTTTCTTTGGCATTTGACTTTCCAGATATGTAATAAGACAGATTACGTAATCCTTTCCATTTAGCAAATAAAGTTTTGAACTTCCCTTATATTTATGTTCGTTGCAGCATTATGTATTAGTTGCATTATGAAAATGATTTATGTCGATAAGTTTGAATAGATTCCAAGGGTTTGGAACTAAACAAGATGAGCATGGTCCGACTATTCATTTGATAACTCTTGTTTATTACCTAAGGATGGGATATGCAATGAGGAATAGATGTGACTCGATCATTCGATGATCAAATAAATCCCACCTAACAAAAGGACTAAAATAAAACAAGAGCGATCGTGACATGACCGACCACTCGCTAAATCAAACCCTGGACCTTGGGCGGAAAATCAATCAATTAAGGAAGGTATGATCTGGCTACTCTCCGAAATAACTCTAAATTCCAAGAGTGCAGACTAGAGTATAAACATAAATTGGGTGTGAATCGACCACCTGCAAACTAACTCTACGTTTTCAGAGTGCAGACTAGATTATAAACATAAATCAGGCATGAATCGACTACTCACTAATCGACTCTTATCCCCTTTTTTGATTTCTCGGGAGTGGTGCAATTTGAACTTTCACTTGTTCTCTTCCTTGATCCTTTACAACCCTTGGTGGGAGAGCGTTCAAAGTTTTGAGGGAGTTCTCTGGGAATCGACCCACCAAGAGGAATGACTTGTAGTAGGATAAGATTTGGATCATCAATGTCCACCTCGACGAACTCAGCTTTGGCTTTTCTCTTCAGCAAGTCCTCCTCTCAATGTGCTCATTCAAGATGATCTCATCTGTGTGTTTTTGGAGATGTCGGTAATCACAACATCATCAGATTCATCCACTGGCAGTTGATCTTCAGCCTTATCATCGTCGAGTTCTCTGATGACTTGAGCATCAGGCCTCTCAACATCGTTGGCCTCGGGAATCTCTATTGATATCGTGTATTACTCCATGGTGGTGTCACTTTTAGGAGTTTGGCTGGGACCCAGAAGACCTGTGGATTTTTCAAAACAAGGAGATAAGCTTAAAACCATTAGGCATGAAGAAAGAAACCTCTTAAAAAGTGGAGAATAAAGTGGAATACCTATGTTCGGCTGGCTCTCGGTTGTCGCCAGAGTGCCCCGTTTCAAAATAGAGGTTACCACTTTAGATTGATAACTGGGTTTATTCGGATTGTAGCTCAAATCTTACACTAGGAAAAAAGAAACCGACGCTCCAGCCGCTTGGAAAGAAGGGGGTCCTTAGGATCAGACTCCAAGGATTCAGCAATATTTTTCCCTTTACCAGAAGGTGCTAAATGGCGAAATGTTGCAGTCTCGCAGCGGCAAGGTCTAGAGGTTCATTTGCATGAAGTATCTCCTGCCCTAATTTCTCTTCATCTAACTCGGCTTTGCCCAGCACTCTCTTTTTCATCTCAATAATATACTCCTAGGCTTTGACGAATGAGTCAAGATAATCTTTGGCAAGAAAGCCCCACTTGCGGTGGATAAGGACTTTAACATTGTATTCGATGATCAAGGGATCAAACAAATTCTTAATTTCATTCCGACCGGACTCTTTAGCATATTCCATATGGGCTTCAATTTTTTCTATCATCTCCTTGCAGCCTGCCTCTCTTGCCTCTTCTTTGAGGGCTTCTATTGTAGCAAATTACTCCTCAAGATTGAATTTCAGACTCTTGGCTTCAACAGCCTCTTCGTAATATTTTTGTGATTATTCTCGAGCCTTGACTTTTCTTCCCTTTCTATCCTAAGAAGCTCCTCAACGCAGCAAGCCAAAATGTCTTTCTCCTTTTGCAACTAATCCTTTTCCAGAGTGAATGCAGTGCTGCAATTGAAGGCAACATCAAGTTCCTTTTTATGGGCAACATCCAAACGATTCACTACCTCAGACGCTTCCTTGGCACTCTTTCCTACCTCGGTTATTTTTGTTATCAACTCTGATATCTCATTATCTTGGTGCTTTATTCAATCTTTATTGTGGATCACCTCTAGCTTGAGATGATCTATTTCATGTTGTCGCTCGATTGACACTTCAGAGATTGTTTTTGCTAAGTATTAGAAAGATTAATGCCATATGAAAACGTTGTTAACACATGTAAGAGAGCTTGCTTTGGCATGCCTCGGGATCATATGAATTGAGGGAAGGAACATAAGCTCGTCAAAACAGATTTTTAGGAAAGAGGTCTTAAGTTCGACCAATTTCTCCGCTGTGGAAGTATTAGGAGCAGCGGTTGGAAAAGAGGGATCAGAAGATGTAATGGATGCTTGCTTGATCTACGGTCGTGAGATTGCCTGGAGCTAGAAGAATCAGAGTACTGATCACGTGATACGACAATTTGAGGTCCCTGGAAGGAAGTCTAATCTCCGCTATAAACATGAAGATTGGGATGATCTTCCTAGTGGAATGACTGAGACTAGGACTTACACTTGGGAGAAGAAGATTCCCTTGAACAATTACTATTTATTCGGCCGCTGTCTCTTTCCTACATCTGCCTAATTTTGAGCCATGGGTAAATCCATAATGCGTCAAAGAGAACCTTAGGTGACCAAAAGCTCGAGACTGGGTTATTGCACCTGCAAAATCCAAACAAAATTGTATAAGTAACCATTATACAAAAGATAGATGAAGAACGTGTACTGGAGTACACGTGATTGTAAGTGTCCTAGTGTCCTCCAGACAGACCAGTAACTGTAGCCTTACTATATAGGCATTTTCTCTCCTTTATCAATAGGAAGAATGCCATCACCACTCCTTGTGGGAGAATTGGGCCCCTTGATTTTGATGTTTGAGAAGTCATATGTCATAATGTAATTGGGGATCTAGAGATTTGAAAATCCTTTCATTGAACTTTCTAAGTGTTAGGAAGATGACTCTTCATCGATAGAAGTGATAACAAATTTTGGATCCTTAGAAGTTCTTCTTCTGCAAAGTTTATATGCCAGTTTCTTTCTTCTCTTAGTTGGTGTTTGGGATTGTGCACCTTATGAAGGTTCGACCACAGACCCTTGCCTAGGTCTGCATCAGCGTCAACGGGGTCATTGGTCTGGCATCCCTATTTTTGCCTTCTTCAACATCATAATGAGTCCCCTCGACTGGGGGCACGATAAGGTTGTTGAAATCCCCTTCTTTCTCTACAAGGTTTCTTGTTAATGTAGCACTTCCAAGAAGCCCGATGCTACGACCCCCTTCCACTAACCCAAATAGGGATAACCACTTTTCAGTTATGTGAAGTCTAATGTTCTTGTCTTCGATTAAGGATATCATGAATTGTGAAGATCGCTCTTGAAAAAATATTACCCTTAGGACGTGGGCAGACACCTATAGATATTCAAGATGTTAATTGGTTCAAAAATATGACTTAGAATAATGGATTTAAGAGTGAAGCGAAGATAACACTTACATCCTTCCAAATATCACCTTACGAAGCTAGGCGAACATCGACCGTAGGACCATTTGTGTTTGGGAAGAGAAAGTTTATTCCAAGCACCCGTTAAGACTTGGTAGTTGGTGAAGGCTCAAGGAAAACATAGGAATGACTTCTTGACCATTGTTTAAAATTATAAATGAACCTTATGTCCTCAGGAGTTGGTGGACGAAACAGAACGCTTTTGAATAGTAAAAAAAAGTTCCATGGATGAAAGCGTAGCTGTTCCGGTGAAGTTGAGTGGGAGCTATTACAAGATATCTTAACATTTTTCGAATAAAATAATTGAAGGGTGGCATGCATCCAACTCAACACACAAATTTGTTGCATATGGTGTACTCCTTTGTGGGTAAGTAAGCCCTGTCATTTATCAAAGGAACCAAGATGTCTTCGAACTGGAACAAAGCCTATAAAGGGCATCCTCACCAATTCAGGATGCTTGAGAATCATTGGTTTATCTAAGAGAATAGCGCCTTCTACTACGTTGGTATAGGATTACATCTTCCGTCGAGAGGACGGGAACATCAGAACAAAGGTTGACTGACGGGCCAGAAACTTCCATTTGTTCAGTCTAATGATTAGCAGAAAGCCTGTCATATAAAGTCGTAGGGCTTGACTTTGCTTCAGAATTGCTATGTTGTAAGGATGGTTTAGAAGACATTGTATATAAATGCTCTGAGCGTTTGAAGTCCATGTTAACTATACTCAGTAAATAATCGAGATTAGAAAATTTACATGTTCCCCTATGCTAAGTGTGAGCTAGTGTGGTATATAACAGAAATAAAAAACTTTAAATTAGAAAATGAAGTTAAATGATGAGACTTTGGATTCGACTAGAGTGACTGTCATTGCCGACCGTCTCAACTAGAGAAGAAATTGATTAGTTGTGAAAGCTTTGGAATCGACTATTGGCATATTAAAGTGTGAAATCTGTCATTCAAGTCCATCTGCTAAATTTTAGTTAACGTTGAAAGTTCCAAGGGCTTGATTGTTGAATCTCAAATTCAATAGTAAATATGCTAGTTTTGTTGTTCATCATCATCATATGTCCAAGTTCGTTAAGGTGTATTGGTAGTGAACACTTAAACAAGTAAGTTTGGATTAGGTTTCAAGTTCAATTCAGAAAAACATATAGCTCGATCCCTATATGCCATTCTCTACCCTAAAGCTTTACGACCATTCCATCTCTCCAAGAATAAAACGTCGATCCCTTTATCCTCTATAAATGTGCCGATTCCAACACACTGATACCTTTGCTTAAAAGCTTGCCGACCCCTAATCCTACTGATCCTTCCAACTCCACTGTTTTAACCATCCTCTCATCAAGCTTTCATGTCGATCCCTCTCCCGAATTCATCGAATAAGGGATTGGTACATGTCCAAACCTTCAACACCGATCCACCCACAAAGATCCACTCTACCGACCCCTCCTCCACTCGCTTTTCTTCTTTCTCTTGCTTATTCCACCGAACCCTGTTACGCCTGACAACTCACCTCCACCAGGCCACTTCGGCCACCATTTCATCATTCCATCAAACGCCATCATGATTGTCGAAGGCATAGACTATGTTATCTTATCATAAAATCGTAAAGTACAAATTAAAAACTTACCTATATGAGTATATGGGTTAGTGTGTGGACAAGTATTTGGAGGTGTTAAAAGTGGAAGGTAGAAGAAAGCAAGTGCGTGGGATAGGTTGGATTACAGGAAAGTTTTGAGCCAAAGACAGGAGAGTTTAGATTTTAGGATGGAGTAAGAAGGTTCAATGCAAGGGGGTGTCAAAAAGATAAGACAAGTGAAGTTAGAAAGGCAAAACGATAGCTTATATAAGAAAAAGGGGGTTCGTGTGCGAAACTAGGAAAGAGGGTTCGGCCTAAAACATGCCGAGCCTTGAAGCATAAAGAGAGCAGGATGGTTCGGCTGGCAATATGGAGGGTTCAACGTGGAATATATGGAAAGGGGCACGGTCCAAATCTTCTATTTGGGACGAAGGCTAAGGGCTCGACATAGAACGTGCCGATCCCTGCGAACATGAAGAAAAGGCAAAAGGGGTCAGTTAGGCCTATACCGATCCCCAAAAAAAATAAAAAAATAAAAGTTATGATATCGACCATGATAAATGAATATAAGCATGAAAATTATAAAAGGCACAAACATGCAAAATGCAAAGAAGGTTGGTGACGACCCGTGAACATATGAGCACATCTGGGAGCCAACGACAAGAACATGTATCCGTACATGCACATGTATGACTTAAAAATTCTATTTTTGGAATCGACAGAAATTGAAAACAAACCCAAAGCCTTCGAGTTTAAGGTTGAACCAGATAACCAAAGTTTGTTAGTTTTGTGTTAGTTTTGTGGGGCTGGACTTACATGTATCAACTAATGGAGTGTAACCTTAGATTTAGACTATAGGAAATTGATCAAGCGTTATGACGATCTATGAGAAATTCAACACCTTGGAAAAATAATTCGACAAAGGGATAACAACTATTCAGGAAGCTGGATGGATTTCTTTCCAATGACTCTAACCTGCTTCAATTCAAAGCACGTCATGTTCATCATAAGGCGTACTTTGGAAGACAATTGTTATCCGGAATTCTAGCCCGGTTATATTGAACTGATATCGAGTTAGATTCGACTGCCATCAAGGCCACTAGCTCCATAGTGATAATGTAGGGCCTAGAAGTTAAGCACAGATGACCATATGAAGTCGGGATTGAATGTGATTAATATAGGGGTAATGTAGAATGTTTGAAGTATAAAATATGGATCAACACGTAGGAGGGATCAGCGTAGATTGGCTCCAACAAGAGGGATCGACATCTTTCAAAGTACAAGAGCTTTCTTGTGGAAAATAATCAATATCTCAAGATCTACAGGTCCAATTCGCATGAAATTTAAAGAGCAAGATATAAGGACCCTAGGGAACCTACCCCAGTGATCGCACGTCAAAAGAACAAGGTTAGAGGGATCGGTATGTATCCCTTAGAAGGGATCGGCAGAAAGCTTCATACAGGCCATGCTGAATCAAAATCAAGCAATAACTCGATCTTCGATGATTCAAATGACATGAAATTTGGAGCTAAACATATTCTTGCATGAGGACCACAGGGATCGCTCCTCGAAATTCGGCCAAAGAAGGGATCGGTACTGACCTCTCCTCTTTAGGAATTGTAGGCCCATATAGTTCTGAATGTCCTTCATCCAAGATTTCAGAGAGATATCTGGTCATCTTCATCTATAAATACTGGGTTCATGGGTCATTCTGAGTATCTTTTACATTGCTTGTAACTTTAAACTTCATTGTAATCAAGTAGTAGCTGTTTTCTACCATTGTAATTAGATTCAAAATTGATAAATAAAGGATAATCTTCAAAGTGGACGTAGGCATACAACGCCGAACCACTATAAATTTCTCTGTCTTTGATTACTTCTTATTCTCTGTTGCTTACTTATTCATCTACTTAGTTTAATTTTACTTTTGTTCACTTACTTCTCAAGAAAAACTATTCTTGAGTGTTTGTGACGATTTTTGATGCAAACATGCTATAATCTCATTCTCCGGCTGAAGGACTATAACCACCACAAATCAATTTTGTATGATATGTTCGAATTTCCTTAGGGACTATCACCTAGAAAATCAAAGTAAGTCGAGGATGTTGCATATAAAGCTTTTGTTGATCTCTAAGAAAGCAATATCTGGCCAATCGTGGAAATTTCAAGAGCGAAGCCTTTTCTAAATAATCTCTTCTTAATTTGACATATTTTCCTAAGTAATTCTTAGTAACAGGGCTGCTTGAGAGATATGTACTCTGTAATGATGTAATAAAATAAAACTAAGTATAAAAGGCCTAGTACAGAAAGTCCATAAATCAATATAAGTATGTGATCACAAATTTTCTTCTTCTCCATACAAGATTGATTTCCCAAACAACTCAAAATGAACCTATCCTTATAATATTTATGTTTTTCTAGAGGCAACGTGTGAGGAATTAGTTGACCTGTGGTAAGTTCTAGCAAGTCCCCAGGTGAGGATCAGACCCAAATTTGTCTAAGTATCTTTTATATAAGTGTATAAGTAGACCGTCACTAAAATCACCCAAGTATGAAAAACATACAGCAGGATGTCTGCAATAATCTTTATATAGAAAGTCTACCAGGATATCTCTATCTTCAATTAGCATCTAGAAGACTATCATCAATTCTCTACTCTCTACCAAAAGCTTGTCATAAAGAAGGCGTGCCCTTTTTAATCGAGGGGCCATTTCTTAATCTTTAAAGGACCCTAATACTGCAGCGCTTTTTCTAAGCTTATAATACTTGTCAGAGAGTTCATCGTATTCATTTAATTGTTGATCTAACTCCCTATACAATCTATATATTTCTGCTTGTTTCCTTTTAAGCTTTGTTTTATAAATGTGTATGGATTTCTTCCTTATCTAAAATGGAAAGATATTAGCCAGTGTTATCTTGGAAGTGAGAGGAATTTTGAGAAAGAACTCCACACCTAAGAAATTGGAAATGAACTTTGTAGGGTCCGCTTCTCCCCTTTTTGCTCCCCAACATCAAAATCGACGTCTTCTCTTCGGGAATAAGAGGATTCATGGAATTCAGTCTGCCTTTTCACGGACGATAGGATCAGGGATAACTTTGTCTGACTCCCTAGAATTGTTACCATCACCCACTCCATGAGAATCATTGCGATCACCCTCGTTGTCACCTACCCCCTAACCTTTATCGACGTTGTTAGGGTTGGCATCGTCATTGTCATCCTCTTCAACAACAACTTTGCTACCCTCTTCATCTTCCTCCTCGTCTGAATAAGAATCTTCTTCTACGGAAGGGACTTTAAAAGATAGTATTCTAGTGGCATCAATTTTTCTGTAGTGGGGGCTTCAATCCCTTGCTCCATTTCCTTAATTTTGGCTATAAATCTTTTAACCAGCACAGGGTCAAGAGAAGGAAAACTTAAATCTGGGCACTTCTCTATATTATCTGAATAAGCTGACATGAGTGCATCCTCATAAGAATTTACGATGATATCATTCACAAAAGTGCTCAGAAATTGAGACACCTTTTTTTAGCCTCAGAAAAGATTTTGATGGCCTTGGATAAAGAATCATTTTTCTTCTCCAACTTCTTTTTTAAAGAATTACACTTCTTCTTAAGAGAAAGGTGTTTAGCATTAACCCTGGCCTTTTCATCCATAAACTCTCTCAAAGTCATTTTCAAAGCCAAGACTTCATTGGCTAAGATCCTTCTAGCCTTCCTCTCCTTAGAAATTATAGATTCTGGTTGAGAAAGAGAGGCACTCAATATTTCTCGTTCCCTCACCGCGTTATCTTTGGCAGTAGTTAAGGAAGTGATCTGATTATTTAGGGTTGAGACTTCTTCTTTAGCTTTGATGCCTCAGCAGGGGACTTAGAAACATTTGCTTGAAGAAAGTACCAACTTTTGGAGATCTGTAACGACCCAGAATTTTGAACAATTTAAATTTGAAAATATTTAATTAATTTTAAATATTTGAATGATGGTTTGAACTGAATTCCAAATTTTCATAATAAATTGGCGATTAAATTCTAAAATTTAATCTATTGAAGTTGAATAAAAATTTGAATCTTCAGCTTTGAGCTGATTAAAAATATTTCAGAGGCTTATAAAATTTATATTTATAATATTGAAGATAATCGAAGCTTCAGAATTGAATTTGAAAGTGAATTGTTCAGTTTTGAATTTATATCGTTTAAATTGAATTTGAAAATAGCCTTCCGAGGCACAGTCTCGGAATTCGACGAAACCAGTTCCATTGGGTCCGTAATAGTTTGTTATTACCGGATTTCAAATTTCGTATTTTTTGGAGTTGATATGTGAGCACACGGTGAGTAAACGCATTGGAATTTGAATCAAATTCAATTTGACTTTAAATATTTAAATTGTCAACATCAGCCACCCTAATATACCACAGCCACCCTACTCCCTGTTAATCATGTACGTTTGTCCCCTTCATCTCCTATTATTATGCGAGTTACACAGAAAAAAAAAGAGAAACAAATCCACTTGAGGAAAAAAAATGGCGACCGAAATCTCGTTCAAACGAGTTTCCCCTTCTCTTCCTACTTAAATTAAAATTCGAAGTCCTCTCAGATTCAAACGAAATCCCCCTCAGATCGTAATTCTTCATTTCCTTCAAATCAAAAATGGCGGAAGCCCCTTTCTGCGATTAAAAAAAAAAGAGAAAAGAAAAGGGGGAAGGCGCGAAGCTCGCGGCGGCAACAGTGGCTTTGGGGTGGAGCGGCGCGTGGTCGCGATGGGAATTTGGGGCACACGAAGTTGAAAGGGAGGCATGTTCTGGGGGGGTTACGACGCTGTCACGGAGTCGAGCTCGAGTTCGAGCAAATTTGGGCAAAGCATTGAGGCGCGCGCGTAGGCCAAGGTCGATGGAGGCAGTGGCATTCGCGGCAGGGATGGTCGAGCTAGGGCTTGAAGGCAAGTTCATCAATTAGCAGTAAGGTATAACTACTGCATTTTTCTTTATCTAATTTGAATTTAATAACCTATATATTTTTTTCAGAACGAAAAAAATAAAATAAAATAATAAACCGTTTGAAAGAAAAAAAAATTGACAGTAAAGATATAAAGAAAATAATTAGAGTAAAGGTATTTTCTGTTATAAAAAAAAAATATAATACAGTTTTGTTGAAAAGATGTATAAATGATTCTTGTAAATGTTGGAAGTTTCAAATGAAGTTATTTTCATTTACTGGAAAAGGTATAGGATTAGTTATGTTAATTGAATTTAAAAAAAATATTAGGGTAGATAAGATTTTAAAATATACATATTTTCAATTACTAATCGAATTTTGAAAAGACAATGAATAATGGAGATGAATACTTATAAACTGATTTAAATTATTTAGTTGCTATAAGGTGTTTTAAAAGGAAGAATGCTTTGAATTAAATAGTTAGTTAATAAAATTTTAAAATGACAACTTGAATTATCCAATTTACTTCGAATATTAATAAATTATATAAATGTTATATAAGGTTTAAAAAAAATCGGGAACAATTATAAATTGATTGAAATCAAATTATTCATTTAAAACCAAATTGTTAATTTAAGATTATCAAGTGAAATTTCAATTTTTTGATTGATTTAGATATTAATAAAAAAATCATAATTGTTTACAAGGTCTAGAATTGTGAAGAAAACAATCTGAAGTGGAAATGGTTTGCATGCATAAATCCAAGGTGAGAACTTCTCACTCAAAAAGGGTTTATTTAAATTTTAAATAGTTAGATTTAAAATTTGTTGATTGAATGATTGTTTGCTTGAATGATGATTGTTATATATATATATATATGTATATATATTGGATTGAAATAGACCCTATACGCCGTTAGTAAGCGGAGGTTATTTATTACACACATATACCGCGATATTCCACCTCGAAGTGGAATTGGTATTATATTAGTATATAGCAATATATATATATTGGCATATGTATATATTGCAATTGATTGATTTCCCGCATTGTATAGCGGATGAGGCCCTATTGCGCCGCCTATTAAGCGGATAATATTTTATAAAAATCCCATATACCGCGATATTCCACCTCGAAGTGGAATTGGTATTGTGCTAACATCTGTGGATGCAGGGAAACAGGTTGGAGGGATCCAACTGGATTCCTCACAAATATTTATATGATTATAGATATTGTGTGATTATTGATTATCATATTGATATATGATATTTGTGCCATGATTGACTATTGGATGTTGTTGCATCATCGGATCCATTTTTAAAAAGTATTTTTAACGATTTTGAATTATAAAGGATTTGAAATTGATTTTTTCCAAAGTATATGTTTTTATTGAAATTTTGAGTTGATTAATTTTTAATTAAATTAAAATTTTAATTTTTAAAGTTATAGAATTTAAGATTTTTGTGAAATATAACCAAAGGTAGTTTTTTAAAATAAATAGATTTATATAATAATTTAAATTGGATTTCTGAATTATTATAAAGGATGAATATAAAAGACTTTATAAATTGATATTTATAAATAAAAATATTGGAACTATAAGCGAGTTTATTATGTGTTAAAATGAAGTATGAAATGGATCATTTAAAATTATAGATTTATAAATTGTAAAAGTTATAAAATGAATAGATATTGAAAATAAAAGATTCATGAGTCATTAACTTATAAAATGGATTTTGGGCATTTAAATGAGATATTTATAGAAATTGTAAATAAAGGAATTTTTTTTATACGTTGAAATTGTCATGGAATATAAAAGAATCTTATAAGCAATAAGATTTGGAATTTGTGAAGCTTAAAAAGAACGATTTGGTAAATGAATGAATAAATTATAAGTAATCAACTTATAATATGAACCTTTGGTATGAAATTGGGTTATATAAATTGAATTGGATTTAATAAAAGAGATTAGTAAATTGAAGTTTATAAATAGAGATGGAATTTATAAACATTGTTATAAATTCGAAAATAAATGGAATTTGATAAATTGAATATAGAATTTGTTAAAGGAGTTATATTCACGTTTTTGAACAATGAATATATCGTTAAATAAAAGGGATATCTTTTGGGAAAAGGATGTTTTAAATAGAATTTAAAACGATTTAAAGATGTTTTAAAATGCATCAAGTATCGAAACATAGATTTCAACATTCATTGTTGAAATAGACGTTTTCGAAAAATAGAAGGAAAGGAAGTCGTAGATTTCAACATTCATTGTTGAAATAGACGTTTTCGAGAAAATAAGGAAATAATGGACTATAACACTGTTGTTATAGTAAATGATTTCCGAAAGGAAATACTTTGTATAGTATTGGGATTTATATATCTATTTTAAATTTTGAATCCCTATACTAGTGATTTTGGGTCGTCGTAACGATGTTTTACGCAACATTCGTTTTGACCCAAGTAAATGTGAATAAAAGAACGTTTTTCCTTAAGGAATGAAAAAATATACTTAACTATGGTTTAAGTATACCGAATATTTTCAAATTGTGAAAATAAATAATATTTGTGAATCACTTACTTTTAAATAAGTATGGAATTGCTTTTCCAATATGAAATGGAACGTTTTTGAGAATTTATCTTTTTGAAGATAAATTGGAATTGAATATTGGAAATCTATTGAAAAATGTAGATCAGTAGATATTTTGAAATATAAATTCACTATGGAATTTATAAATGGAAAGGGAAAATTGGTTTCAAAATAAACATTGGTTATTTTTGAAGTGTGGAAATTTTATATCTTGTAAAGATATTATATTTTGGGAAATCAAATAATTTGGAAAATTATTTGGAATCTGGTGATGTTGCGCATCTTTATTGATAGTTAAATAACCGACTATCAATATTTACCTTTAAATAGGTATTTGTTGTGATTGCTTGAATTTGGATGCCACACTTATTTTTAAATAAGCACTCACTATTCGGGTTAACCGGGAAAGGACCATGGGGTCGTATAACCCATTCCGGATATGTGATACGTCGTTATGAATTGCAATTGAAGACCGGTGTTGAAGACCGGATATTTGTGAAAACGGATGGATTACCGTTGAGTTACTCTGCATCGGCTGATCTCTGATATAGAGGTTTTTATCACCCTTAGTGACGGGAAGTCCGGACGTGATTAATGAATATCCGGATTGCAAGGGCTTCTTTGGAAGTGCCTTCGGTTCCGTTCGATCCCAGAACGGACTTGTATGGATTGTATGTCTGACGTTACAATTTGAGATGTAAAGCTGGTTTCTATCAAATATATTCCTGTTGGTGGCGGAGAATTTATTCTCTTAGCTTAATACCCTTCTCTGAGACGTACGAGCTCAGAGGTTATATAGTTGATGGTTACTAGTGATACATTCCCGAATTGGTAATGTGGAATACTGAGTGATGCTCTAAATGATCATTGGTTGATCGTTTGTGATAGGATCATTTGTTTGATCGTCTATCTTGATGATCATTGCTTTGATCATTTGTTGACCCAAAGCAGCTTTTGTAAAGCGTGGCTTTGTGGACGAGACTTCATCGGACCTCACACCCCGAAAATGATCAAAACAGGAAAGATGCAGCAAGGTTATTAGGGGGTAGCGCCCCTTTAGTGTATGTCATTCCTTCTGGATAGAGGTGGTATCATGGTATGGAGCCAAGATATTTAACCTATGTGGTTACTGCAAATTTATTACTTTGTGGTTGTTGGAAATCGGGGATCCTCGGATATAGATCGGTTACGATCGGGGAATGACATATTCGTGTCAGTTGTTACCCAGTTAGGGGTAACCCGGCCTTGTGTTGGCAGAGATCCGGTTAGGTTCTCGGGACGTCATTCCAGAGGCGTTTCCATGTGGAAATGGGAAGTTCCTTGGCCTGACCATTTGTTGGAAATCCAAAGAAACAATACGAGCCTTGTACGGTTTTAGTTGTAGAACCTGCCTCCTCAGGAGGTAGCTATAGCAAGCATAATATAATGGTACCTATGCTGGCTAAGATTTATATTCTACTTTCGAAATTGTTTTCTACACTATGCACTAATAATAATATCAAAAATGATTTGATTTCTGCGTAGTAAGCATCTTTGACTATCATAAGGAGAAATCTCCTCCAAGTCTGCGTTTGCATTGTGTGTGTGGCGGGAGGCCTTATGGTAGTTTCATTTTCCAAAAGCATTTCGAATTTACTTAAAGAAAAATATTTCTTTGGTTGTTTTAAGAATAAACTGTTTTAAGTTCTCACACCAGTCACATGACTGACCTGTAGTTTATTGTTCCCTTTCTAAACTCTGGGTGCCCACCAATTTCCACACGGGCAGCTAGAGTTAGGTTATCAGGTCTTTCTGGATTCAGGAGTTGCTGGAGGCGAGCTGGATGGCGTAGTATATTATATTGTATATAATATTTCTTTTCCGCTGTTTGTTGTTGTTTGTTGTTATGCACTTTGATGATGTAATGTGATGTAATGTAATAACTGATATATTTTTTTGTTTTAAAGATTATTCATTTATCTATTATATGTTGTTCCGCTGCGACTGTGAGATTCTGATATTGTGTTGTAACTTCCTGTTCTGTTCTACCTTTTTCTCTCTTCTTCTTAAACCATAAAGATTCGGACGTTTGTTCCCCTTTGGTTGAATGGTTGTGGAATGTTGCCAGCTCAAAGGAGTACGGATTTTCGGGCCTTTTACAAGTGGTATCAGAGCATATGGTTAAGCGACAACCATGGCTCCGTTGGGTGTTACTCATTAGAGATGGAGTCAGTAGTACTCTAGAATGAGTTTGAGTGTAATAATAGATATGAGTGCGTATTTGTTAGTGAATATAAAATGATTTTATATTGAGTTGGTTGATTTATTGAGTGGCATATGAACCTTCGTCGGCGCGGTCTGCAAAACTGTGCCGAAAGGGTTTCTAAACACTTGAGTAGAGCAATTCGGTACAATATTGTTTTAAAAATAGGGCAAATGAAATAATTTTGCCCAAAACTATTTTTATATAGAAAAGAAATGATTTTTTGTAAATTATGATAATATATGGATGCTTGGTTGTTAGTAATAACATTGAAATATTATCTTATGAAAATTTAATAAGAAATAATGGGATAACCGAAGATTTGAAAATAAATTCATTTAACAAATGAAATTTATAAATATGAATTAAAAGTATAAGGAAATGAATTCATATACAATTGGGATTTGTAAAATAAATTGTAAATGAGAATTTATAAATGAGTTCTCTAAATTAAAATAAAGTGCCAGAGTTATTGTTTAAAACACTCTGGGATTTCTTTAAATTGTTTTGGAATGAAAATAAGTTGATAACTTATAGAATATTTGAAATTTGATTGGAATGAGATTTGATTTGAATCAAGTTGAATAAAACCCAAACTTGGAAAATAAAATAAAGTGGATTGAATTCAAGTAAATTAACTTGATAATTTATTAATTTGTGAAATAATTTCAAATGGAATGAATATGAATATGGAATGTAAATAAAATTGAATAGAATCAATTGGAAAATTAAAATAAATTGAATTGGTATCAATTTAAA
Organism: Allium cepa; assembly: GCA_030765085.1. Classification (NCBI taxonomy): domain Eukaryota; kingdom Viridiplantae; phylum Streptophyta; class Magnoliopsida; order Asparagales; family Amaryllidaceae; genus Allium; species Allium cepa. The sequence continues at coordinate 120,130,960 of CM060942.1, forward strand.
TTAGTTATAAACTAGAATGAATATGAATTCGTTTTGCTTAGAAATGAATAGAATGAAGAAAATGAATTGTAAACTATTGAATTAAATGGAAAATGGCATATGAATTGGTCGTAAGCAACTAAAGATGAATTGAAACTTTAGGAATTCCAAATGAAATTGAAATGCAAAATTGATTGAAAATGAATGAAATTGGATATGTAACTTCAATAGTAAAGCTAAAGATGGTATAAGTAGTATATATTGAAAATTTTGAAATGGAATGTGCAAAATGATTTGAATGTTGGAATTTGATACTACTACTAGCAGGTTATACAGGTGTATTAAAAGAAATGGAATTGGGATTTTGATTTCAAAGATAAAATTGAATTGCTCGACAAAAAAGTACGTATTTCAATTTCAATATGAAATTTGATGATTTTCTTCTCCAGCCACTTGGCTTTCTCTTTTCTTTTTGATTCTGAGGGGCCGTGGTGCCATTTTGTAGTCGTACCGATCGAGCCGCGCAAAGGAGACGCTGGCGAAATTTTTCGAAAATTTAGGGTGTTAGAAAATTTTTGAGAAATTTTGGAAGTTTGAAATTTGAATTTGAATTTAAATTTAACTTGTGAAGTAAACGATATTGTTTGAAACTTATAATTGAAATTGGAAAGCTAGTTGCAATGATAATGGATCTCTAATAAAAAGATTTAGGTTAGTAAGTTGGTAAAACAATTTTGATTGAGAAAAATAGTAGACGAGTTAAGGACCATTTCTTCCTAACTTGCAATTTCGGGACGAAATTCTTTTAAGGGGGGAAGATTGTAACGACCCAGAATTTTGAACAATTTAAATTTGAAAATATTTAATTAATTTTAAATATTTGAATGATGGTTTGAACTGAATTCCAAATTTTCATAATAAATTGGCGATTAAATTCTAAAATTTAATCTATTGAAGTTGAATAAAAATTTGAATCTTCAGTTTTGAGCTGATTAAAAATATTTCAGAGGCTTATAAAATTTATATTTATAATATTGAAGATAATCGAAGCTTCAGAATTGAATTTGAAAGTGAATTGTTCAATTTTGAATTTATATCGTTTAAATTGAATTTGAAAATAGCCTTCCGAGGCACAGTCTCGAAATTCGGCGAAACCAGTTCCATTGGGTCCGTAATAGTTTGTTATTACCGGATTTCAAATTTCGTATTTTTTGGAGTTGATATGTGAGCACACGGTGAGTAAATGCATTGGAATTTGAATCAAATTCAATTTGACTTTAAATATTTAAATTGTCAACATCAGCCACCCTAATATACCACAGCCACCCTACTCCCTGTTAATCACGTACGTTTGTCCCCTTCATCTCCTATTATTACGTGAGTTACACGGAAAAAAAAGAGAAACAAATCCTCTGGAGGAAAAAAAAATGGCGACCGAAATCTCGTTCAAACGAGTTTCCCCTTCTCTTCCTACTTAAATTAAAATTCGAAGTCCTCTCAGATTCAAACGAAATCCCCCTCAGATCGTAATTCTTCATTTCCTTCAAATCAAAAATGGCCGAAGCCCCTTTCCGCGATTAAAAAAAAAGAGAAAAGAAAAGGGGGAAGTCGCGAAGCTCGCGGCGGCAACAACGGCTTTGGGGTGGAGCGGCGACGTGGCCGCGATGGGAATTTGGGGCACACGAAGTTGAAAGGGAGGCATGTTCTCGGGGGGGGGTTACGACGCTGTCACGGAGTCAAGCTCGAGTTCGAGCAAATTTGGGCAAAGCATTGAGGCGCGCGCGTAGGCCAAGGTCGATGGAGGCAGTGGCATTCGCGGCAGGGATGGTCGAGCTAGGGCTTGAAGGCGAGTTCGTCAATTAGCAGTAAGGTATAACTACTGCATTTTTCTTTATCTAATTTGAATTTAATAACCTATATATTTTTTTCAGAAGGAAAATAAAATAAAATAAAATAATAAACCGTTTGAAAGAAAAAAAAATTTGACAGTAAAGATATAAAGAAAATAATTAGAGTAAAGGTATTTTCTGTCATAAAAAAAAATATAATACAGTTTTGTTGAAAAGATGTATAAATGATTCTTGTAAATGTTGGAAGTTTCAAATGAAGTTATTTTCATTTACTGGAAAAGGTATAGGATTAGTTATGTTAATTGAATTTAAAAAAAATATTAGGGTAGATAAGATTTTAAAATATACATATTTTCAATTACTAATCGAATTTTGAAAAGACAATGAATAATGGAGATGAATACTTATAAACTGATTTAAATTATTTAGTTGCTCTAAGGTGTTTTAAAAGGAAGAATGCTTTGAATTAAATAGTTAGTTAATAAAATTTTAAAATGACAACTTGAATTGTCCAATTTGCTTCGAATGTTAAAAAATTATATAAATGTTATATAAGGTTTAAAAAAAATCGGGAACAATTATAAATTGATTGAAATCAAATTATTCATTTAAAACCAAATTGTTAATTTAAGATTATCAAGTGAAATTTCAATTGTTTGATTGATTTAGATATTAATAAAAAAAATCATAATTGTTTACAAGGTCTAGAATTGTGAAGAAAACAATCTGAAGTGGAAATGGTTTGCATGCATAAATCCAAGGTGAGAACTTCTCACTCAAAAAGGGTTTATTTAAATTTTAAATAGTTAGATTTAAAATTTGTTGATTGAATGATTGTTTACTTGAATGATGATTGTTATATATATATATATATATGTATATATATTGGATTGAAATAGAACCTATACGCCGTTTAAGCGGAGGTTATTTATTACACACATATACCGCGATATTCCACCTCGAAGTGGAATTGGTATTATATTAGTATATAGCAATATATATATATATATTGGCATATGTATATATTGCAATTGATTGATTTCCCGCATTGTATAGCGGATGAGACCCTATTGTGCCGCCTATTAAGCGGATAATATTTTATAAAAATCCCATATACTGCGATATTCCACCTCGAAGTGGAATTGTTATTGTGCTAACATCTATGGATGCAGGAAAACAGGTTGGAGGGATCCAACTGGATTCCTCACAAATATTTATATGATTATAGATATTGTGTGATTATTGATTATCATATTGATATATGATATTTGTTCCATGATTGACTATTGGATGCTGTTGCATCATCGGATCCATTTTTAAAAAGTATTTTTAACGATTTTGAATTATAAAGGATTTGAAATTGATTTTTTCCAAAGTATATGTTTTTATTGAAATTTTGAGTTGATTAATTTTTAATTAAATTAAAATTTTAATTTTTAAAGTTATAGAATTTAAGATTTTTGTGAAATATAACCAAAGGTAGTTTTTTAAAATAAATAGATTTATATAATAATTTAAATTGGATTTCTGAATTATTATAAAGGATGAATATAAAAGACTTTATAAATTGATATTTATAAATAAAAATATTGGAAGTATAAACGAGTTTATTATGTGTTAAAATGAAGTATGAAATGGATCATTTAAAATTATAGATTTATAAATTGTAAAAGTTATAAAATGAATAGATATTGAAAATAAAAGATTCATGAGTCATTAACTTATAAAATGGATTTTGGGCATTTAAATGAGATATTTATAGAAATTGTAAATAAAGGAAAATTTTTTTATACGTTGAAATTGTCATGGAATATAAAAGAATCTTATAAGCAATAAGATTTGGAATTTGTGAAGCTTAAAAAGAACGATTTGGTAAATGAATGAATGAATTATAAGTAATCAACTTATAATATGAATCTTTGGTATGAAATTGGGTTATATAAATTGAATTGGATTTAATAAAAGAGATTAGTAAATTGAAGTTTATAAATAGAGATGGAATTTATAAACATTGTTATAAATTCGGAAATAAATGGAATTTGATAAATTGAATATAGAATTTGTTAAAGGAGTTATATTCACGTTTTTGAACAATGAATATATCGTTAAATAAAAGGGATATCTTTTGGGAAAAGGATGTTTTAAATAGAATTTAAAACGATTTAAAGATGTTTTAAAATGCATCAAGTATCGAAACATAGATTTCAACATTCATTGTTGAAATAGACGTTTTCGAGAAATAGAAGGAAAGGAAGTCGTAGATTTCAACATTCATTGTTGAAATAGATGTTTTCGAGAAAATAAGGAAATAATGGACTATAACACTGTTGTTATAGTAAATGATTTCCGAAAGGAAATACTTTGTATAGTATTGGGATTTATATATCTGTTTTAAATTTTGAATCCCTATACTAGTGATTTTGGGTCGTCGTAACGATGTTTTACGCAACATTCGTTTTGACCCAAGTAAATGTGAATAAAAGAACGTTTTTCCTTAAGGAATGAAAAAATATACTTAACTATGGTTTAAGTATACCGAATATTTTCAAATTGTGAAAATAAATAATATTTGTGAATCACTTACTTTTAAATAAGTATGGAATTGCTTTTCCAATATGAAATGGAACGTTTTTGAAAATTTATCTTTTTGAAGATAAATTGGAATTGAATATTGGAAATCTATTGAAAAATGTAGATCATTAGATATTTTGAAATATAAATTCACTATGGAATTTATAAATGGAAAGGGAAAATTGGTTTCAAAATAAACATTGGTTATTTTTGAAGTGTGTAAATTTTATATCTTGTAAAGATATTATATTTTGGGAAATCAAATAATTTGGAAAATTATTTGGAATCTGGTGATGTTGCGTATCTTTATTGATAGTTAAATAACCGACTATCAATATTTACCTTTAAATAGGTATTTGTTGTGATTGCTTGAATTTGGATGCCACACTTATTTTTAAATAAGCGCTCACTATTCGGGTTAACCGGAAAGGACCATGGGGTCGTATAACCCATTCCGGATATGTGATACGTCGTTATGAATTGCAATTGAAGACCGGTGTTGAAGACCGGATATTTGTGAAAACGGATGGATTACCGTCGAGTTACTCTGCATCGGCTGATCTCCGATATAGAGGTTTTTATCACCCTTAGTGACGGGAAGTCCGGACGTGATTAATGAATATCCGGATTGCAAGGGCTTCTTTGGAAGTGCCTTCGGTTCCGTTCGATCCCGGAACGGACTTGTATGGATTTTATGTCTGATATTACAATTTGAGATGTAAAGCTGGTTTCTATCAAATATATTCCTGTTGGTGGCGGAGAATTTATTCTCTTTGCTTAACACCCTTCTCTGAGACGTACGAGCTCAGAGGTTATATAGTTGATGGTTACTAGTGATACATTCCCGAATTGGTAATGTGGCATACTGAGTGATGCTGTGAAATGATCATTGGTTGATCGTTTGTGATAGGATCATTTGTTTGATCGTCTATCTTGAAGATCATTGCTTTGATCATTTGTTGACCCAAAGCAGCTTTTGTAAAGCGTGGCTTTATGGACGAGACTTCATCGGACCTCACACCCCGGAAATGGTCAAAACAGGAAAGATGCAGCAAGGTTATTAGGGGGTAGCGCCCCTTTAGTGTATGTCATTCCTTCTGGATAGAGGTGGTATCATGGTATGGAGCCCAGATATTTAACCTATGTGGTTACTGCAAATTTATTACTTTGTGGTTGTTGGAAATCGGGGATCCTCGGATATAGATCGGTTACGATCGGGGAATGACATATTCGTGTCAGTTGTTACCCAGTTAGGGGTAACCCGGCCTTGTGTTGGCAGAGATCCGGTTAGGTTCTCGGGACATCATTCTAGAGGCGTTTCCATGTGGCAATGTGAAGTTCCTTGGCCTGACCATTTGTTGGAAATTCAAAGAAACAATACGAGCCTTGTACGGTTTTAGTTGTAGAACCTGCCTCCTCAGGAGGTAGCTATAGCAAGCATAATATAATGGTACCTATGCTGGATAAGATTTATATTCTACTTTCGAAATTGTTTTCTACACTATGCACTAATAATAATATAAAAAATGATTTGATTTCTGCGTAGTAAGCATCTTTGACTATCATAAGGAGAAATCTCCTCCAAGTCTGCGTTTGCATTGTGTGTGTGGCGGGAGGCCTTATGGTAGTTTCATTTTCCAAAAGCATTTCAAATTTACTTAAAGAAAAATATTTCTTTGGTTGTTTTAAGAATAAACTGTTTTAAGTTCTCACACCAGTCACATGACTGACCTGGAGTTTATTGTTCCCTTCCTAAACTCTGGGTGCCCACCAATTTCCACACGGGCAGCTAGAGTTAGGTTATCAGGTCTTTCTGGATTCAGGAGTTGCTGGAGGCGAGCTGGATGGCGTAGTATATTATATTGTATGTAATATTTCTTTTCCGCTGTTTGTTGTTGTTTGTTGTTGTGCACTCTGATGATGTAATGTGATGTAATGTAATAACTGATATATTTCTTTGTTTTAAAGATTATTCATTTATCTATTATATGTTGTTCCGCTGCGACTGTGAGATTCTGATATTGTGTTGTAACTTCCTGTTCTGTTCTATCTTTTTCTCTCTTCTTTTACCTCTTTCTTCTTCTTAAACCATAAAGATTCGGAAGTTTGTTCCCCTTTGGTTGGATGGTTGTGGAATGTTGCCAGCTCAGAGGGGTACGGATTTTCGGGCCTTTACAAGATCTGAAAGGAAAAGTAAAACATGAGTCAGGATTCAGTATAAAAATAATAATAAGAAAATCAAGTAGTATGGAATATACCAGAAGTTGGTGTTCAATGAGAGATCAATAATGACTAGACGGATCAGGTATAGAGGTAGTGGCTGAGTAGCAGAAAATGATGGAGAGTTCAAAATTAATCGTACAACATTCTCAAAATCATTAGGAGGCAGGTGATAAGGGCCTAGAGGGACTCAAATCCTAGGAAGGAGTTGAAGTGCCTAAATCCTTCTACATTTGCTCGATAACGCTGGGAGAATTAGAGATAACTATATAAGACATAAAGTCATCCTTCGAGGGAATCATTCTAGTTTGATCAGCAGTTGCAGAAGGAAAATCTTCCATAGAAGAAGTGCTATCAAGAGTAGGACCTTCTAAAGCTTTGCTTGCACCAACAAATCCACCCTTTTGGGGAGGGGGAGAGAAGACTGAACATCGATAATTTTAGCCTTCTTGGGAGCAGAGCCCGCGGCAGTCACTCTGCTTAATTTTCTTTTAGCAATCATTCTTGATCTTGCAATGACTTAGGTCAGAGCTAGAGAATCAAATTCTGCAGATGGAGGGAGTGGATCCCTTGTAATTAATTTAGGAAGAGGAGCAGCTGTTAAAACCAAAAAGTATAGATTAGCAAAAACAATCTAAAGAATAACACGGCGGCAAGTTATAAACAATACACTTATGTTTACCCGGTTGATTGGGACTAATTAGAGGCAAAGGTGAAAAATTCTTTGGGTCACCCAAAGCTAGAAAGCATTTTCTTTTTGAAGTATGTTAGACAAGAGGAGGTTGTCCAAGAATCCTATGGCCTTCTGGTAGAAGGGAATGTTTCTGGAGGTTGCTGGGAGTTGGTAATGTGAGTCTATTCCCAATGTGGTCTGAAGCAGTCGTAAGCAACTTGACAATTCTTTTACCTTCATCATCGACATCCTTAAGAGAAGGGCCTAATAATAAAATATTATTTAGCAAAATAAAACAAATTAATGGAAATAATGGTAATGGTTTACTTATAAGGAGAAGAGAAGGCTCCATTAATACTTGGAAAGCATTTAATATAAAGAATTATGTTTCCCAATCCTTAAACTTGTTATTCCCTCTAAAACCAATTTGTTGAGAGGTTTGGCCTAGAAAATCCGGCAATTCAAATTGCTAAGTTTGACAATCCGTACATAATACTTAAGAACTTTCAATTATAGAAGGAATTTTTGAATCTAAGGCCATGAGCTCCAAGGAGATGAGATATGTATATACGTTGGGTGATAATTGGATAGGAGCTATAGCAAGATGACTTTGGAATCTCAAAAATAACTTTGGAAATGGAATAAAAACCCCATGCTAAATATGGTTAGTGGTGTAAGAAAATTATCCCTTAGGAGGATTTTGAATGATATGTCATTATCGCCAAGTGGAACAGCTTTAACTCTTCTAATCCCAAAGTCATTGAGGATCCCATCAACTTCATCTTGAGAAGTTATAAGAGAATGCCTTGAAACCACTTCAACCTTCTTTCGAGAAGATTCTAATTTCAAGACTATATCCTTTTCAGATCTCATAAAAGTTCTTTTAATGCCCATGATTCTACTAGGTGATACAATTTCATCAAAGTAATGATTTATTCCACTACTAACACGTTTTGAAGGTGTCAGAAGCCTATTACAATGCATCAAATACCCGTCGTAGTATTTGGTTCCATGCCTTTAAAAAGGGGTCAAATTTAATTAAAAATATATGAACCAGTATGCTTTCTACATTGCCAAAACCAATGACAACATAACCCATTTTATGGCATATATGCACCTAGACACCCTTTAACAATGCCGAAAACCATAGATTTTACTATATTATAATAAGTGTGGCTATCCATGAAACACCAATTCAAAAATGTACATTTTTGAAACACCATACCCCATTTAGGTCTAAAGACTTGAAACAAAGTGGCATTGACACTAACGAAAGGACATTAAGAGGTTTCGACAACGTTTATGATGGAAAGTGATGAGCTACATTACAATTACCTATTATGGGTTTCGAATAAGTCGAAAAGGCATAATAGAATTTTGAAGCATCAACATTAAGCTGAAATAATAATAAAAGGATGTGATTATCTCAATTTTGGGGTTCGATTAACTTGAAAGTTTGGTTGAGGGTTTCAACGATAACAAAAAGTGTATTATTCTCCATTCAATTTATAGCAGGAGACTTTAATTTTTAATTTTTAATACCCTTCGAGGTAAATTAAAATTGAGCATAATATGTGTCAATCTTGAATCTGCATACAACAGCGGAAAATGGCCCCAAATTTGGCAAATTCAAGTTCGAACCCTAATGGATACCATAGATTAATCGAAATCAGCATAGAAAGACCAAAATTTATTCGGGAATATCAAAAGGCGGGAAACCTTTGTGTAGAAATAATCGTGGGTATCGAAATAGTTGACTTGAAAAGTCAAGAGCATCCCTTTGCTAGGGGAGGGCAAATATTATCATCAAAAATCACTTCAACCTTGTCGAAGCCTAAAAGAATACAAAAGAAGGCTTCTTGAAGAATGATGATGATAGCGAAACCTTTTAAAAGAGTCGAAGGGATACTTATGCAAATATTAGATAAACCATGGGTACTTGAAGAGGTCAAAAGGGGACAAGGCTACCCTTTTGCTTTAGTTAATCCCTTCTGAAACAGTCAGTTTCGCATGCACAAAGAAGTTTCGAATTTGTTAAAAATGCCTTTCGAAGACTCAAGAGAAAGGTTATGCATTAATCAAGGGGATTACTTTCAAAACCTACCTTTCGCAACCATCTTCTGCCCACCAAGAAGCCTCCTCCATTATAATTGACCTTTCGCAAGGATCTGTCCGCTACAATTAAATCCTTTCAAAACCATCCAAATGCCCTTCCTCACTTGTTCAAGTAGCAACATATCATGTTGGCACCAGATCTTAACAATAATGAAGAAGTCCAGAAAATCTACTACTATGCTACCACCCTTTTGAAACCAAGGAAATACCTTTTTGACAATGTCGAAAGCCACCAAATATGCATATAAGTGGAGTGCAAACTGATTCAATATCCAATGATGGAAGGAAGATTTAAGTGTTTCAAAAGCTTAAACAAAGAAAGCATCGTCACCTTTTGCAACCATTGGATGTGTACTTTCGAACACATTTAAACATCCTTTCCTACTTATCCAACACTTCAACAACATGATAAGGGTCACTCCTATACCTTCCGATGGAGTCGAAAGCACCCAGGTCCCATTCAAAAGCAATGTTAAAGAGGAGCTCTGAATTAAATAGCGGTGGAAGGTTATCAAGGCACCCTTTCAACCAAGTCGAAAGGATTGATGTGAAAGGGTCCAACCTATGACTATAAATAAGACCCAAGGGGTATTGTTTTGGGGATCCAAATTCATTCATTCTATACCTATTCTTCTCTTGAGTTTGTAAACCCTGGTTCCTAAATCCAATTGGGGATTTCACTTTCTTGTATACTTAAACCCTTGTATTCATGAAAATTATTAATAAAGAAAATACATGGTACATTCGAATGCATAGATTCTAATTTACTACTTATAAATGATTTAAGCAATAGAGTACATGTATCAATGCATACAAAGGGTACCTTTCAAAGGAGTAGGATCCTTTTGATTTAATTAAAACCTTTAGATCCCATTGGTCACAATCTTAGATTACCTCAACCTATTTGAAAAGGTGGTTCCGAAAGGGTCTTAGATTAATTCCACCAATTAGAAAGGTAGTCTCAAAGGGGTCTTAGATTACTTCAGCCAATTCAAAAGGTAGTCTCAAAGGGTCTTAGATTACTTCAACCGATTCGAAAGGTGGTTTCGAAGGGGTCTTAGATTACTTCAACCGATTCAAAAGGTGGTCTCGAATGGGTCTTAGATTATTTCAATCAATTTGAAAAGTGGTTTTAAAGGGGTCTTAGATTACTTCTACTCATTCGAAAGGTGGTTTCGAATGGGTCATTCACACTTCTAATTTCTCTTTGGGGTGTTGATAAGATTTCTTGTTAACAACGATACTCATCAGTATTGTGCCCATGAGTGTCATGGAAGCGACAATGATTCCCGAGTGCCTTTCATCTTTAGTTGCCTCCTTCTTAGACCGCTTCTTGTAATTCTTTATTCCTTGTGTATTAAGGTATACATCTTCAACGTTATCGTTTAATGAAGTATAATCCTCCAGGTTCAAGTACCATAGATGCTTTTTTGTATCATTTGTCTTAACATCAGTACCCTAATTTATTCTTTTTATTATTATTTTTGTTAGCATCCATATTCACTACAATGCTACAGATGCTCTAACTGATTTGCTTAATAGAACATCCGCACCGCTTCATTTGACGATCTACCACCAGCCTTTCCAATGGCCAGATTTGCCTCTTCCAAGCACAAAAACTGGGACGCCTTACAATATAACTCATCCATATTGGTAGTTTCTTTCTCTTTAACCATCTACCAAACTCCATCTGTGGGTGTATCCCTTGGATTAATGCCATCGACGTTATGCCCTCTTTTGGATTACTCACTTTGGTAATAGCAATATTAAATCGACTTAGAAAATCTTTTTAAGGTCTATTCGATACCCTAATGAATACTCAACAAGGACCGATCGAGTAGTGTAGATTCCAAACCGCTCTATAACTTTCTCAACGGTTGATCAAATGAAGATATGGACTTCGATGCGAGCTAATTGAACCACATCATAGCCGCTCCATCTAAGAATATAGGGAAACACCTACAACTTACTACATCGGTTGTCTTGGCACCATCTATGTTCCACTCATATTTCAAAAGTTTTTCGGGTCTGTTGTCCCATTATATGACATCATCATTAGTATAACAAACCTTTTGGGATACTCTTCCATAAAATGTCATCAGTAAATGGGGTACTTCTAGGTATTGAGCCTAACCCTTCGTTCTTTCTCCACCGATTCTCATTCAGTAATCTTCTTAACATAGCAGCGATATATTCTTGATTGGCTTAATTATAAGAATGATGGCCATCAGGAACCGGCTAAGTGTTGACTCTACAAACGTCCTCAGTTCGTTTGATGATGTCTTGGCTCTCCTATATCTGGGAAAGCCACTCATCGAGATCTTCTGTGAGGCTTGGTTGGTTTAATGGCGTTCGTTTGAGCACCAGCATTTACATTCTAGCATTCTAATCAACGTTGTTGCCAATGTCTTGCAATTCATCTTCGTTATTAGATAAATTAACGACCTTGGGTAGTTGCACTTCGGAACCAACACAACATGTTCGGTATCGAATAGATTTTGGTCGGTATCGACCATGTTGATTGAGGCCAACACCTGGCCACTTTCTCTTGTGCTTCTCATCGGCATCGTAGCAGCCATTCCTTTCAATTTTGCTTGCCTTCTCTTCCATTCTTATCATATAAGTACAAGTTTTCTTCTTCATTACTTAAAGGAAATGAATTTCTATGGCTATTCCTATGCCTTTATGATTGATAAGCTAGCAAAGCTTAACTTTTATCCTTCTTATCAAAGATAGATTTCTGACTACCAATCATTCTTTAGTTCATTTCAGCCATCATCCTATTAAGCTTCACTTTTGACATCTTCTCTTGTAGGTTAGATGGTCCCGATGAAGTATTCAATGACTAAGCAGTTTTCTCATATAGTGAGAAGCTTCATCTTCTTGCGTAGAAGCTTTAAGTGAAATATTACCCTGGGCCATTTCTACAGATCCAATGTTGATTCCTTCCAAAATCATAGTTGCTTCTGATCCACAATAACTAGCTTTAGGATCTAACTTCTGATGCTTGAAATCCATAATATTAAGTTAAATCTACTCCTGAAAAGCTCTGTTCTTGGTGGAAGTACCAAAAATGTGGAACCAAAAAACGAAACAATGCCTAAATAAACAAAAACAAGGTAGAGTTAAATAAAATGAATTAAACAATAACGAACATCGTAAATTTTATAGTGGTTTGGCTAAATCAAGTGTGTAACGACCCACTTTTCCATACAATTTAAGCTAACAATAAACCATACATGTCCAACCCAAATCAAACAGAAAGATGGATAGTTAAGGGGAAAAGGAAGAAAGAAGAGAAGAGAAGAGAAGAAGAAGAAAGAAACTAAAACAACACAGAATCTCACAATCGTAGCGGAACAACATATATATAATACAATATAAATGATCTTTAAAACAGAGAAACTGTTATATACATACATCCATTAGGTACAACAATAATCACAATTATCAGTCTAGATAGTTATAAAATCTTATCCTCACAATTGTTGATAATTTCAATAACAAGCAGTGGAAAATAAACATATATGAGAATATGACTTAAAGACCTCCGACTCGTCTTCTAAGCTCCAATGCATCTAAAGAAATCTTTAAATATGCTCGGTCTGACTCGAGCATTATAATAAAATAACATCCGAGTTAGACTGGAAAATCAGCGTGAGAAAACACACCCAACTGGATTTTAAAGATATAAAAACCTTCGAGAACAAAGGTATCTTGTACGACCAGGCTGCATATAAACACAGACGGGTTTTTACCTTACAATAACCAAAAATATTTCATATGAAATCCTTCGATATTATAATAGTGTCTAGCATACGAATACTTATTAATCATAGAAAAAATTGTTACATTATTAAATTGCAGCATAATAGGTATACAATCGAGTTTGAATGCGCTTATTGGGGAATGGATTCCAACGATGAAAGGGTAAGGGTCTACCCAACTAAATCCGTACACCTCTAAATAAAATGTATGGAAGGTCACAATCGCAACCGCACCTCAGCTACTCAGGATCGGCACAAAACTTTACTAGATAATGTTGAATATGATTACCCTATGGTTGATAAACAAAAATCATGGACCCTAAAGCATACATAGAGATATCGACACTAGATATTGGGATGATCATACCCTAATGGGAGCGACCTACATAGACCTGTTGCATGTCCCTACTTTAGTCATTTTCCTGGTTGATGAGGCTTGAGGGTATGATTACCTTTTATGTAGCACTTTCCTCTTGGAATGCTAACACTGCCCTCCAGGCAACGATGCAATATTAGCGTTCATCCATACAAGTTCATTTTGCGACTAAATGAAACACTTGAGAGCTTCATCTTTTAATTTCCATCGTCCTTAAGATATCTTCATTTCGCGATGCTTAAGTTAGATCGAAGTAGTTTTTCAGATAACAAATCTAATCCTGGTCTCTTCGAAACAATTTTCGACAATTCACGGTAAACTCAACCTCGGTTCTTTAGGAAATAAACAATCAAAGATAAGATCAAAGATCACCCCCTAACCGTTAGTAGGAGGATTTCCTTATCATCGTCCTCCGAGAACGAAACGAGATTTACATGCATAATATAACATCATCAGAGATGACTATGCAACATAACTCACATGTTTCTTCCAAATATTTTCGATGTTACTTTTTGGCGCAACTTCTGATAGTCGGTTATTTAACTATCGAATGACAAACATTCAATCAAGGATTCAAGTCCATAGGAAATACCAACATTTAGTTAAGCACCAAGCAATACCAAACCTTCTTTATTAACCTTTTCATTTATTAGACCATCAAGTAAATGCTTGTATCAAAATACTTTTACAAAGTATAGTCACAAACCCTTCTATTTTCAAGACTTAGAAAATATCCATATACTTATATCAATGGCATAAGTATATTTACCAACTCTAAGGAAGATCTTCCTTTTACCAAATTCGAAAATCATTTATAAAATTCATTATAAATTTCTATAACCATTTGTAAATTATTTCTCAAGTCATTTCTAAACCATTATAAAAACATGCAATCATTTATAAATTCCATTTTATAAATCAATAAACCCATTTCTAAAATTCTTTTGCAACTTTTAAGCCACTTATAAAATTCTTTATCTTTTAGCCAATCTTCCCTTATGTTTTCTAAAACATATTATAAGATTCTTCTTATAATCCACATCTATTTATAAAACCTTGTTTATAAATCTCGAAAACATTAAAAATATAAATTCTAATCATTCACTTAAAACACTATTATAAAATAGCAAACATTTTAAATAAATAAATATTAACTTAAAACAATTCAAAATAGTAATTGATAAATTCCAAACATTTTAAATAACAATAACAATTTATCTTCAACAATTTACAAATACTAAAAATTAATTTCCAAGCTTTATTTTATAATATATATTTAATTTCAAATCATATAAATAATTTTAAATAATTAACTTTCAAAACGTTAAACTATTGATAAATCACTTTTAAAACAATATTAATATAAATTAACCACTTTTAAAATATAATTATATTTGCATGATAAAAATCCATACATAATTTTCAACTTGACCATTTCCATATTTATAAACCATGTTTATATATCCCTTCCAATTTTATAACACTTCCTTTCATAAAGATTACTTTATTTACGAACCCATTTATAACTCAATTCCTTTATAAGTCTTACTTATTTATAAAATCCCATTTAATATAATTTTCAGCTGTTTTTAACCTTGCTTAAATAGGTATAAGTTTATTTTACAAATTCCTTTAATTTACAAAATATCGTTCAACAAATCCCAAATTTTACCTCATCTTAAATTTCTAAAATATAATCGATTATCTTCTAATATACAATTCCTCATCTTGTAATAATCCACCATTCAATTTATTTCACCAATTTGTTAAATGATAATAATTTTCTTTGATTTATAATGCCGCTTATAAATCCATAGTTTTATTAACAAAACATGATTTCACAAAATCTTTAATTCATTTGTAAAACATCACTTTACACAAAATGATTAATAATATTTATATCAATGTTTTCTATTTTCTTTTAAAACTATATCCTTTTATTATAAAAGATGGAGTTAATATAAGATTTAAAAAACTTAGTCCATAATTCAAAATTTCCATTTAAAATATTTAGAAAACTATAAATCTATAATTTCTCAAAATTATACCTTTTATTTTAGAAAAATTATTTAAACACATAAAATTTCCAAAATCACTTGAAAATCCCTATTTATATCCAATCATTGCTTTATAGTATCTGAAATACACAAAAATAAGGCTCAGTGTTACTCAAGCACTAATTAAGTAAAAATTAGGTCCATGACATCAATTTTAGTATTCAACATATCATATACTAATTTATATGAAAATAAAATCAACAGTATAAGGAATCCTAATGGATCCCTCTAACCTGTCCCCCTGCATTACATACAAGATATAACCAACAATATAAAAATCAAACCTTTGAGATGGGATTCGTGTACAAAGGGTCATCCGCTCTTACATGGAAACATAATAGGGTCTCATCCGCTCTAATAGGAGGGAATATATCCAATCCAACTAATAATAATTTAATAGGTTATCCAAACAGTCAATAACTATCAAAAATTAATATCTAACATCCAATAGATAATTTTTATTGACTATATAAATTTTCTGATTTACCAAAAAGTTGAGATTAACTCAATTTGATTTTTAGATCATTAAAACATCCCATTTTGAATTAAAATTGAACCCAAATTCCTATCAGCTTTGAATCCATCTAATCTGACTCTATAGCATGGTGTTCATCGATACGATCGCAATGCGACTCATCGCATTCAATGTCGACCACGTACGAGAAAGTTACGAGTTTATAAAATTTGCAATAATCAAATTATAATTTACCGAACTTAAATAAAATTTAAACTTTACCCTCTTCTTACCTCCCTCATGCTATCAACTGCAGGAGCGTAACTTTCTTTTTCTGTTCAAAACCATGATTGATCGCTAAAATCTCACCAAGCCGCCACCGCTTGACCGCGTCACTACCAATGAGCTACCTCGCCTAGCCTACACTGCACCGTCACGTGTGATACATGAACATGAACCCAAAACCCAATTCACTGTATGCAAACGAGGTTTGATCCCCCCACCTTGAGTATTGATTCGACGATCGGTTTGTACGGATGCGTTCGTGGTGAGGAGCCCGACAACTTTCATGTTGAAGGTTTTGGACAATTCTTCTTCGGTCGATGTGGACGATATAGGCCGTTGGATGTTAGGGTTTAGGAAATACTGGCTCTGGTTTTTATTTTCCAAATGAGAACATTTCAAGTCCTTTTATAGTAAAATTTAAAAAATATTATTCACGCTCAAAACGGATGAACTTCTATCGAGGCGTGCCGCTTGACGTTCTATATGTTATTACCAATATTTCGAACATAATGGAATATATACTAAAGGTCAATTCCGTTATATACGAAAGATAGCTTTTCAAAAACAAATTATATTTAATTAAATTCCTTTAATTAATTTCTACGCGTTTCAAACTCGCACGACTAAACGATACGTCGGATCGTCACGAAATCTGACAGCCTATAATAATTCACTATTGCGGATCTAATGAAACTGGTCTCGTCGAAATCCGAGACTGTGCACCAAAAAGCTATTTTTACACGTTAATCAAAATGAACAATTTCCAAAATTATTTTAATTACTTTTAAATCAAATTTATAAGTTTACTATCTTCCTTCTTATTTAAATAGATTATAAATCAATTTTTGAAATGTTTTCATTCATATTAAATTCAAGATTTAATTATTTAGACAATTTCAAATATGAAATTTAACAATTTAATTATCCAACAAATCACTATATTTGAAATTTAAGTTATCTACCTTATGAAAATAACTTTTTAATATTTAAAACTAATTTAGATATTCTAAATTTAAGTGATTAAAATTCTAGGTCATTACAAAGTGCCTACATCCACTTCGATATTATTAGACTCAAATTCATCACAAGTATAAGAGCTTCTACAATGATTTCAGACATAGACAACAAAGTATGCTCAAATTTGATATCCATTAGTGACAATAGTTGAAGTAGAGGTTGGGAGTTGATGATTATCTGGACAAAAGATCCTTCATTCATTGCTCTTCTCTCCTATTTATAGTTGAATTTTTCACCATAATTGCCAGAATGTGGAAGACTAGGTAAGAATATGGATCAAGGAGAATAGGGAGGAAGAACAAGTTAATCCGTGCCAAAAATCATACTAGTATCGACCGCATTGGTGCCAGTATCGAGACGATTTTAATTATGCTACCAGAGTCTCATCTACACTTGCTCTTATCTTCGAGTCTTTAAGCTTCATTTACATATTTTCCTATCAAATCATGTTGGTATCGACATGATTTGTCTTCTTTGGAATTTTCCTTCTTCCTTAAAGCTTTGGAGTCGCCAACCTACTCTTTCAGAAGTGGATCCCCAAAGTACAATCAACTCAGCATTAATATGATCAATCCATTACACCACTTTTTTTTATCACGTTTCAAGCTTCCAAAAAGACAAGAAGATCCCTTTTGAAAATCATATCAGTATTGAACATAATTATGATTGGTACTGATCAAAATGCCTTGCACATTTTGACTTTAAATTTCTAAAGCCTTATCCCAAAGTCACTTCAAACTTGCCCCTAAGTTTTTGAACCATTTTGTCTTCATCTAGACGTTCATACTCACTTAAAAGATGCTCGGTTCAAACTTTGAACAACATACATTGATAAAATTAATGAACTAAATAAATTATACATATATAATTAGAAAATCCTTAGGAAATGTATTTTTCGATTGCAGTCATGAAATGTCTGTAACCATCAGTATTGATTCGATAAATAAATAATTAAATAAATATAAATACTTACTCGTTAAATGTTCCTAGTCGAGAAGTATCGAAAACAAAATATACTAATACATCTGTTATGACTAATGAGTTATCATGATTATTGAGAGCACCAAGAGGTTATGTACTTATGGTTGTTTGGAAAAATGATAGAGTAACTGTGATAACCCCGACCTCCAAAAACATCGATCCAAATCCCAAAAATGGCATTTGAACTCGCATCGTGCCAAAAAGTATGAATCGTTAGGTTTTTGTGGTTTGCATAATACATACCTAGATATAACTTTAAAACATTCTATACTTTAAAATATCGCGGAAGAAGGAAAAAAAAATATATACTAAAAATAACCCAAACCAATGTTATCTCAAAATATCATATCCATACAAGAAGTGGTTAAGTCTCCAAACCAAAATACAGTATAAGTCTGACAAATAAATAAGGTATATGTAAAAATGATTATATAAGTAAATACACATCTCTAAAACGCATTATCACCTCCTTTATGTACCTTATCCTTGTTACCTTATTTACTACCCTATCCTTCTGTAATAGTTATAAATAGAGAAAAATAAAGGGGATCAGACAAGATCTAGTGAGTAGATGATATCGCTAGTGGTATGGTGCTGAAAAATAATTTAATTATTGTTATAATCTACACAACCTAGGGTTGTTTATTTGTATGCGTGTACTATGTATAAGGAGCTAATCACTTTACATATTATTGGCTAAGTTCTTAATGTGCCTCAATTTAATAATAATCTACGAATTTTTTTCACCCAAAGGTTGGATATCAAGAAACTAAGTAATACAAGGAATATCTCGGCTATATGGTCTCAATAATGAACCACTTAACTATACATTGAGTTATAATTTTCAATGGTAAATCCCTTAACTATAAATTGAGTTAACATTATTAATGGTAAACCGCTCTACTATACATTAAGTTAACATTCTCAACAGTAAACCGCTTAAGTCGCACTGCACTGAGTATACATCGCAATGCCCAAGCCCATTTATCGAATAACAATTCGATGATACTTGCCACGTAAGCATTGAGTAACCTCCACGTTAGTGCATATATGCCATACTTTATAACATTCAACCTCTAACAAAAAGTACTAGTTAACATATTCGACTCCCTACAGGTGCATTCCCATCCCTACTATTGGTGAATGTCTTTGCTCCACCCATCCGCAGTCAACAAATATATGGGACCTCACTATTCTAATAGTAGGAGCATTTAATTGTGATATAATCGCATGCCACGTTGAGTGTTACATTTAACAACATCACGATATATGAAAAGTCACCAAGCTTGAAACAAATCCATCTTTTTACACAGCTCCGTTTAGTTATGTGAACTCCCGAAAGTCAAGGAAGTAGGAACAAGTTCCCCCATCCATCCTATTTAGTCAACACTAGGTCCAAGTTCAACCTGGGCATGCTTCAGCAATTTGGAAACCTACATATAGTTTAGACATTTGGACATCTTTCAAATGTCTAGTCTTCTATTTCAAACATCTGACATTCTGTACTAAAAATACCTACAGGCAATCATACATCAAAATTCAATTCCAAATGTCTTAACCCAATCAGATTTCAATGTATTTCTTTTGATTTTGATTTATTAGTTTCCAGAAATATTTAGACTTCAGGTTTGTGCCTTCAGATGTCTAATCTAGTATATTTTCTCTTGTTCTTTTTAATTTGTTTATATTTATTCTAGGTTTAAGTTTAATCGTATATCCCATCTTAGAACAAGTATTTTTATACAATTTCAATGTTATCCATCTTTGAATCTTTTACATAGTTTATCCCATTAGTTGTGTATAACTTTTCAAAGTTGATTGAATTAGGTCAAGGTGATCTTTAAAGGGTGTATTCACAGATTTACTTTTTACCTATTTAAATCAGTTGAGATCTATCACATGCAATCAGATCTATAAGGTTTTGGAGGTGAATTCTAACTACTTTACCATCCCTTCATGTTTCAACAATTGTACTGTTAAAATAATTACCTAGGGTTCTTAAATATTATAAACCTTCAATAAAAATTATTTTGTTGTTCTAAATTGCATCTTTAATTCTAAGTAGATATATAAATGGAATTTAACTAATTATCTACATCACTTTATATGCGGTTTGAAGAAATATCCAATAAAAATCTTTAAGGCTTCCCTCTTTAGTTTAAGTTGTAGATTTGCTACACTCCTTTTTTTTTCCTTGCTAAGCTTTTAGGCTACTTCTCTTTTCTTTTTATTTAGTTAAAGTTTGTTGCAAGAGTTTATATTTAGAAACATGGAAGAAAAAGAAAAGGAGAGATAGAGTTTCCTTTCACCAAGTGGAGGCTAGGGTTTTAAATAAAAGATGCAAGGGCTAAGCTTGCGTTTATAGGCTGAAGATAGGATTGTAAGGGTTGAATCCCGAAATCCATATTTACAAAATTGCCACTAGGTCCAGTTTTCAATGGTTTGATGTGTTTTGTTAAATTAGACAGGTTGAATAAATTTTTTGATTGGAAATGGCATTTCAAATGCAACGGAATATGTCTTAAAGACTAATTCCAACTTCTAGTTTTTTTTCTTTTGTGTAAAATTACATTTATACCATTAGTAATATTTTAATTTATTATTGAAATTTGTAAGGTGTTGCGTTCTCCCTCCTAAAAGAATATCATTCTCAAAATTCTAAGAGATTGAAAAATGCAACTTTTAGACTCAATTATACTCTAGCAACCTTTTGCATGTGCAATATATACACTCAAACCACAACGCAGAACATCCAAACGATCCATATCAAACATATCTATTCCTAACGTTTCTAGCAGTAAGATATGATACCCATAGGGATAACATTAAGGTCTATATATAAACATCACTACCGAGTAATGGTAAAGCAAGTACAAATAACAATGCATATCCTAAAACTAGGTTTTTATCACATTTATTGTCATTGATTATATTTTGAAGAGACTTATTTCTAAGGTTAAACGGTGAAAGAAGTAGTTAATTGGGTTTATTTTGACTTGCTGCCTAATCATATTTGCTTAGAAAAAAGTTTATATTCCCCCCACGGTTAAAAATTCATTTCCCTCTTCATCGATTTTCATTTTATCTCCCATCCATTTCAAATCCAATTTAACTGACACAAGAAATTGCATCTTCCTTCATCCTCTACGTTTGATCTACCATTAGCCATTTTATGCATATCGAATCTGTATTTGATTGCCCTAAAATTGGCGGAATTGGTGAGCTTTTTATTCTCTACCCAAGTTTTTAATTGAGTTCAAATTCATGAAGTATCAAAATCTTATTACCTAATCGAGTTTATAGTTTAGTCTGAATTCCATTTAGTTTTAACTTTAATTCTTGTGGATATTAATTTATAATCTGTAATAAGTCTCCCCATGCCTTCTTCCTAAACCATATACATTGTCTTTGTTTTTTGGATAACATACTACTGATTTTTGTGTGCTGAACCATGAAGAGCTAAATTGGTTTAACACAACATCCAAATTATTTAAGGGTATAGAGGTAGGATTAGGAACATTTCTCATTTTAAGATGTAGTATATTTCTCTACGTACACATGCACATAAGTGTACGTATGTATGTCCTAGATTTGGGTTTTGGTTGGTTCATATGCATAGTTAACTCGATCCACCTTGGGTTATCTGTATGAAATTGATTACTCTATTAGAGTTGTTAATTTTGAACAACTCCACTTAGAGCTCTAACTTTCGGATTCATTGACGAGTAAATTTTTATATTAGTGTGTGTGTCTATATATCCATATTATCAAACAAGAATTTTGGTATGTTTTAAAACTTTCTTTGCTGGACAAAATTAGATTTAGTGAGGTTACCAGTATTCTAATGTTTTTTGTGTCCTAACATTGATTCATTTTTTCTTGCAAAATAGGATTAATGGATATGTTATATAAGAAATAAATACTTACATGATCTGTTTTTGAGAAAACCATCAAATTAATCTTCCAAAACTATTTAATCATGAGTCATAAACTGTATTTACTGCTGATATGCGTTTTCTAGGCATAAATGATGTAAATCTTATACATATTATCGCATAATTGAGCTAATCATTACACCAATTGTACCAAGATCTTCGAAATTTTAGCAATTCAAATCGTTTTAGCACTTTCGCTTTGTAAACCACTTGCATCTAATTCATATTAGCAACTCAAATGGAGTTGTATATATTTTAGAAACTCAAATAGAGTTGCAACATACACTAAATAATCAAAGGCCATTATATTATTTTAATGGAAACCCCATCCATCGAAGTCCAATAAATTTATTTTACTTGGGAAATATAGATCATGTAAAAAAACCAATTAAGCGGTTTTTCTTATTCTAAACAGTATCGAGTATTCTCAAGAAAAATTGCAACTACGTATCACATTTTCCTTTCGTCTGAGCAGTTTCCTTTCCTCCACCTTTAATTCATCTTTCCATCGTCTATCCTTGACTCGCTTCTTCCTCGTTTGCTCGTTATGCCTTCAAAAAAGAAGACTAAGCTTATATCTCCTTTCCCAAATCTAGTCAGATCCCTCTCGCGCTCGGATGCCATCTCTTCTCCGTTGCTTTGAGATCCTGGGTCTCCTTTATCTACTACAAATCTACCACATAATGACACTGCTATTTTCAATGCTCAGGAAGTTGTGTATATCCTGCCTTGTCTGGCAATAGTAATCCTCTTTCTGGCCTTCTGACTGATATATGCTCGTCCCTTCTTGCTGCTCCACAGTTGCCACGCAATCCTTTGGTTTTAGGTGAGCATCCCTTTACTCCACTCCTAACTTCTGCTAGTAGTACATCTTGGTCGAAGTTGATAGTTGGCTTGAATCTTGATCTAAAAGTCGATGTTGATGAATCCGGGCAAGGCGTTACCTTTCATGTTGGTGTGGTTGTTAAGAATGTGGCTTCTGATGTGCTTGATAGAGATAATCATGATAATGTGGATGAGGCAGTGGGACTCAAATCTTCAAAATTAGGTAACTTAGTGGCCGCACGCCTAGTGCTCATGAAAATGCCGAAATCATTATCCTCATTCCCAGTTCCATTCCTTTTGTATCTACTCCTAATGAAACAGTCACTTCTCCTCCTAGGGCAGCTCCAAATTGGTCAAATCTGTTCTCCAAGTTGCCAAAAAATGCAAGTGTGCATTCTCTACGTTGTTTTGATAATGTTTAAATCAATGGTTTTATGACACCACCTTTGGAAGTGTTAGAAGCCGGAGTTGATTATTGAAAAAAATCATTTGGTGAGATTCTTCCTTGACTAATCCCACATATCAGCTTGTTAAGGCACGTTCCACCAGGTTTGGAAGCCTAAGGGATGGTTGAGTGTTCATTTCGATAATGTTCTGTTCTATTCTAAATTCTCGCGTAGTGATGAAAGACAGTGAATTCTAGAGGCCGAACCTATTCTCATAGATGGGAAACCATTTATTATTACTACCTGGAGTCCGTCAGTTGATAGAACTATAGATCAGATATTATCTATTCCTGTTTGGGCCCACTTTTCACACATTCCCTCTATTCTTCAGTCTCTATAACGACCCTGACTCGGCCTTCGAAACTCGGCACCCGTGCTTCACTTGTACTCGAATGCCATAGATTCAAACGCCGAATCTGGCTCGCTGGAGCTTGTAACACATTAAGTATATAACACAGCGGAAGAAAAATGAACAATACACTGATATACAATATTTGATTAAAATGATACAACACATAGATGCGATGAATATCAATATACATCAGAGATACAAGAAATAGCAGCGGAAAGAAACAAGAGCTGAAGATAAAGTAAACTAGGCAACTGCAGTGGAAGAGATAATGTCTTCAATGCCAAACTCCAAAGATCTCCAATCCAATAGCAGTAATATCCGAACCTTAAGCTCGAACCCCCAACACGATGACTTAAGCAAGGTCAGTCGTCCTAACCAAAGACTTCAATATCCAAAGTCTCTAAATAATTCCTAAGAGAAAGCTGAAAGGTATTGAATCGATATCTACTATCTGAAAATCCCAACTCTAGACTGCCCGTGTAGAAAATTATGGGCACCCAGAGTTTAGGAAGGGAACAACAAACTCCGGGTCGGTCATGGGACTGGTATGAGCAAACAAAAACAGTTTATCTTTAAAACAAACAACAAAAGATTTTAAAAGTTGAAATCCGCAATGCTGTTTGGAAAATGAAACTACCATAAGGCCTCCCGCCACACACATAATGCAAACGCACTCTTGAAGGAGATTTCTCCTTATGACAGTCAAAAATGCTTGATACGCAAAAACCATTTTGATATTATAATTAGTGCATAGTGGAAAATATTTCGAAAGTATAATATTAATCTTATCCAGCATAGGTACCATTATACTATGCCTATTATAGCTTCTACCAGAGATGGCAGGTTATACAATTGCAATCGTAAAGGGCCTATATTGGATGATTAGATTTCCAACAAATGGTCAGGCAAAGGAACTTCCTGAGCCACATGGGAACGCCTCTGGAGGGACGCCCCCAGAACCTACCCGGCTCTCTACCAACACAAGGCCGGCTTACTCCCTTCCCGGGAGTAAGACATAAGATATGCCACCCTCGGTCGTTTGCGACCTTTATCCGAGAGCTCTCAACCACAAACATCACACAGTAATGGATTTACAGTGTCCACATGAGTTAAGTATCTGGGCTCCATACATGATACCATCCTTTTCCAGAAGGAATGGACATACCCCAGGGGTGCTACCCCTGCAATCTTGCTGCATCTTTCCTGTTTCGATCTTTTCCGGGTTGTGAGGTCCTGATGCAGTCTCGTCCACAAGTCTACGCTTTTTCACAAATCCATGCTTTGGTCAACAAATGATCAGCATCACTTCGT
This sequence comes from Allium cepa, assembly GCA_030765085.1. NCBI lineage: Eukaryota > Viridiplantae > Streptophyta > Magnoliopsida > Asparagales > Amaryllidaceae > Allium > Allium cepa. The sequence continues at coordinate 120,156,174 of CM060942.1, forward strand.
ATGAATTGGTAATGTATCACAAGTAACCATCAACTACATAACTTCTGAGCTCGTACGTCTCATAGAAGGGTGTTAAGCTAAGAGAATAAATCTTCGCCACCAAACAGAATGTATTTGATAGAAACCGGTTTTACATCTTAAAGTGTAATGTCAGACACACATTCATACAAGTCTATTCCGGGTTCGAACAGAACCGAAGGCACTTTCGAAGAAGCCCTTGCAATCCGGGTATTCATAATCCCGATCGGACTTCCCATCACTTAGGGAATCTCTATACCGTAGCTACTCAGTGCAGAGACAATCGATAGGTTATCCTATCGTTCTCGTAAATACCCAGTCTTCACCACCGGTCTTCAAATGCAATCCATAACGTTGTATCATTATTCAGAATGGGTTATATGGCACAAGGTCCCCTCCCTGCTAAACGGAATAATGATCGCAACATTTAAAAACATATGCATATGGGATTTCAGTTAAGTCACAACTTTAAAATCTAAAACATTCCTTTCAAATGGTTTAAACCAATTACCATTTCAAATCTTCAAACGAAAAGATTCATTTCACAAAGTTCACCCAATTTTCACAAAGATTCATTCATAGATCTCAAAACAATTTCCATTTTAATTGGATACCTCATTCAACTTTTAAATCAAAGATTTAACTTATAGCTTTCAAACCCGTTTCCAAAGATTCATTCATAAATTGGAAACCCATTACATTTCAAATTTGAAATCCCTTAAAATAAATAGAAAATTCATTTCTTATATGAAAGCTTTTAACATTTCAAAACAAATAGTTTTCGTTTTGGAAAAATCCGATTTCATTTATACAATTTAGAATCCTTGGGTTAATTTCAAATTCTCAAAATAACACTTTTAAATTGGTTTAAAACCCATATAAACTTATATAACATTTTTAAACCATAATTTCCAACCATAAATTCAATTTCAAATTTTGAATTCAAATTTAAATTAAATTATTTAAGTTCTAAAAACTTTATTAAGTTATTCAAAATAACTTTTATCTTTAAAAATTCCCCTTTTAAAAGCTTTTCACAATTAACCCAATCCATTTCGAAAACCATTTGGATTCAAAATTCAACATTTAAAACTATTTTCAACAAATCTATGACTTAACCAATTTCCTCTAATCCATATTTGTGTGTGTATAGTGTGGTCCAGGGGTTTTACATAATAGTGCCAAAACATCAATCATCATTGTCCAAATACAGCAATATCGATAAGCGGTATAATCCTATAACGCCTACCTTCATTCACAGATTCACAGACAAATGAATAAATTCATCACACATACAAAATTTACACACACAATTAAATTAAAATAATCCGTGTCACAGAATACCACAGATCATAGGTAGCAATCAACTCAAATATTCTATACAAACAATCATCCACTAGCAGAATTAAATTATCTGATTGTAATGCATTAGCTAACCCTGCTTAACTTATTATTAATTAATTACAGTCAGTATTATTAATTAATAACTAATTAATCACATAATTGCTTTTATTAATTATTCTAAATTAACGATTAAATATACTTAATTACTAATTAATTTATTTTAATTATTTATAAGTTTATCTTAATTATTCACATTAATTAAGTAACTCTTAATTTATTACCTTTTAATTAATTACCTTAATTAATCACATAGATAAATTTAATCACCTTGATAAATATTGATTAATCACATTTATTAATTAATCACATTGATAAATTAATTACATTGATTGATAAATCTTTAAGTAATTAAATAATTAATCCTTGTAATTACATTGGTTCATTATCTTTCTAAATTACTTTCATCAAGCAATTATCATTTAATTACTTTCATTAAGTAATAAATTTTTAACTACTTAAGATTTTAAATCAAATTTAAAAGACAAACCATTTATTTCAATTAATTATTAAATTATCATCTAAACTTAATTACATAAACCTTTGAAATAATTTATCATTAATTTATGAATTAACTTAAGATTCTTAAGTTAATTAACCATTTATCTTAATCACATTAATTAATTATTATTTAATCAATCAACGACAAATCATAAATCTTAATACATTTCCAAATCAAGACAATTTTATTTCAAAACTCTTGCATTTATAATCTATATATTTTGTTTAATAACCCATTAAAAAAAATTTAGACCAAGCCCAAGCTTAAATAACTGATTATTTTATAGTAGAATAAATCCAAAGGTCGTTTAACCTTTTAAAGACTTGTTTAACCAAAGTTTTAAACCGTTAATCATATACTAATGGTATTTACCAAAATTCCCCGAGCAAAACAATAGATATCTCGAGAAAAAATATCAAAACTTTGTAACAAAACCCCACCTAACTCCTCTATCTTCTTTTCTTTCTTTTAAACTTTGCTGGTTCTAAATCCTTTAAAACTGTTACTGTACATCCAAAATTTACCCGATGGCACTCTTGAGCAACCCACCAAACTTCTCAATAGCAACCCAAGGAATCTCCCCTTTCCACTTACGACTACAACAAACACAATCCCCCCACGCGTGCACGTGCACCAACCATCTGGTCGACTCCGACCAAAACTCTGATCATCAACAAGTCGCCTACCATCCCCTGTAGCGCCACGACCCCCCAGATTGATGATCGACTCGATCAATCGAGTTCAAACAATTTTGAGCATTAGGAACCAAACTCGATCAATCAAAAAAAGGCCTCGCGCCACCGCCTTCGTGCACCAAACATCTCGTGATCATGCCTGAACCACCACCACAGACTCCTGCTTTGATTCCCCTCGGACTGATCAACTCCGATCAACCATCGATATCACAATAGCCTCGAAAAACCCTACGACCAAAACTATTGATCGAACTCTAAATTGACATCGCCCAACCTCCACGATGATGTGAAACCTATGCCATTATTTTTCCAGTGACCACCGAACCTCAAGCCATCTCCACCTCCAAGCCCGAACAAAATCTCTTTGTCGATCATCTGCAGTTATTGATCAACTTAAAATTTCTCTTCGTTCCCAAGCCTAAAAATCATGAAATTGCTACCTAAAATCATTATTTCTTGCTACGAATCAAATTATGAATTCCAAACTTGATTTTGTGTTTATTGATTTTTCTGTTTTCAAACATACTTTACTGTAATTTCTATTTTCCAAATGAATTACTTAATATTTCTACTTGTTTATATTTTTAAAAATAAATTTACATTGTTGTAATCGTTTTCTTTTTTAAGATCTCAGTTTAATATTGATGATATATGGAGAAATTGAATTTCAATCAAGTTTAAAACCTATAAACCTAGCACACAGCATATTTTCCTATACACAGATCTACACACATATAGAGACAATGCAGGCATCTATACAAACATTTTTCAAGTCATCATCATCATCACAGGCATGCAAAAGCATATAAATATATTTGGGGTTTGAAAGTTTGCTCGCTTGTTTCAATTGAAAGAACAGAGGCTTGACAGTTGATTTTTTTCTGAGTTTTGAAAATCCTGTTTTGATTTTTCCTGGGTTGTTCTACTTGATGATGAATTGCTTTAACTTCGCTTGCTGAATTAATTTGATCTTACTTTTGTTAGACTCCAGGATTGAAGACTTTGGTTTCCAGGTTGATACTCTGAAAGCAGGCTTTTGATATGAGTTGTTAAATGAATCAGGTTGCATATGAGATGATATTGTTTTTATTTTCCAGATCTTTGAAATGCTTCTGGATATTGAATTGGTTTTTGATTCAGCTTGCTTTTGATTTGCTTGAAATTGAAACAGCGATTCCTTTTCTTTCTTTGCCAGGCTGTTTTTTTTTTTTGATTTTTTTTCTAATTTCAAATTAAAAGAAAAGCTTATTTCTTTTGCCACTTGTCTCATAAATTTACATTTGTTAATTTCTTATGTTTGTCTTCCTACACTTGTCTTTGCATTGTTTCCTATATCTTACAAATGTTAAAAATAGCAAATTTATGTTTAAACCCTCTTTCCATTTTATTTATAAAATTATGTTTAGCGCTTGCCTTACTTTTGTATTTACATATACATTTATACTTTCAAAAGATACATACACATCTATAAATGAGTTTTAAAACTTTTATTCAAGTTTATATGCCTAAATGTATTTTTCCATACATTTTTCAATTATTTATACTTATAAAATTTATAAAGAAAATGAATTGAAAACAATGAATAAATAATCGTACATGTATAATTCTTAATTTACAAAGCTTCTTTAAATCTGATTTATTTATTGAAATAATTTTATTCTCAATACATTTATTTAATTTCAAAATCACTTTTCATTTTATACTTAGACAATTTCATAACAACTGATTTGAAATCGAATTATTTATTATCAACAATCAACTATATATATTAGTTCCTTGGAATACAAAGTTAATAAATTCAATATTATTTATAAAATACCTATCCATGAATTTTTAAATCAAATCCCAATTATAAATAAATAAACATACATATTGTTTAATTTGGAAAATCCAATTAAATCATATACATACTTATAAAATACTTATTTTCTGACTTTCAACGCAAAATTACAATAAAAAATTGTTTTTCGAATTCCCACATGAAAAATCCCGTTACAAATTTTATTTTTATTCCACATTTTTCAAATTAATTCCCAATTAATTCATAATTTAACCAAAATTTTATGTTGATTTCCAAATAAATTAGGTTTAAAAATCAGGTACAGCCTCTCATCGGGATTGATTGGCTAGCAAGTCTAGTTGGTAACGTGACATGTTATAAGCTAACACTATGGAAAAAAAAGACTAATTTATGCCAAAACTCCGATTAAAATTTCTCTTGCCAAATCATTACCTTTAGTGTTAAAATTCAGATTAAATGAGGGCCATTTTGCCAATGTAAGATTTCGATGCAATAGGCAACCAGATATTTGTAGGTCATGTCAACCTTTTGGGCATATATTGGATGTGTGTTCCAGTCCGACCTGCGTTGACCTTGTTCCACTTATCGATTAGATTTTTCTTCCACGTCCTCCTTTGTAGAAATGGGTATCTAAGGTTATGCCCTCTTCATCTAATCTGTTTCCTTCTGTAGCTCCAGTTAGTGTAGTTCCCATTGTTGAAGCTCCTATAATTCCTCCCACTACCATTTTGTCTCCTTCGGTCCAGTTAGAGGTTGCCTTTCCTTTTCTATCTGATTCTATTATTTGGAATTTTGAGGAATGGGCCTAGGTTCACGTTCCATCTGATATGCGGTACTCACATGAGACTGACACCTTTTATGCCTATATCAGTGATATTGAGGGAGAGAATCATTGTCTTATCTATCACATTCAAGGTGAGAGTCTATCCCTTACTAGGGTTGGCGAGATTAGTGAGGCGAATAAAAGTAATTTTTATTGTGTCAACTGAGATAGGAAATTTATTTACTCTCCTGCTTCTGAGGGATATGATCCTAATCTGGCTACTCTCTTCTCTAGTTTTTCTCATGTTATTTGACCGACGAAGGATAATGGCCATGGTTGTTCCTCTACTTCTGAGGAAGTTTGTTCATGTTCCTTTTAGCAGTTTAGGCTCATTTGTCTAGCTCCCGTGCTTTTCTTTTTGAGTGGTATGGACACTTTAAACCCATTTAGCTGTTTTGTACATTTACAGAACACCTGTTTTCCCATATATATACAATGGCACAGCCCGCTATAAAGCTAGCTACCTTTGCTAAAAAAATAGATCATGTAAAAAGTATAATGTATTGCAAGTTTAAGCTCTTTCTATGTAAAAAATAGATCACGTAAAAAAAAGCTAAAAATAGAACAAGTTTAAATTGTCGTTGATCATTGGACAAACTTTTTATAATAGGATGTATTGCACTATTAAAGTTAGCCTATATTTTGCCTTGACAATTTCAGCAAAACATTATTGATATTTTGCTAATGTTCGATGTTTTCCTATTGAACTTTGTATGTGTTTGAGTTGAAGTTTATTCAAGTCTATTGATTTTATAAGCAGTATTTATGTATTTGAGTTAAAGTGTATTCAAGTTTATTCAAGTCAATAGAATACCGATCCATATGACTAAACTCCCATTCCATTTCAATCCAACATCTCTACTAATCTTGCATCGAGCCTTTTGCTAGACCTAATCCAATCAATATGTGTGGGTCTAACCTTTAATATCGCCAATAAACTAAGAACACATCACAAGAAGGTTAAAATCGAATTCCATAATATACTCCAAACCCTCCCATATAGCAAACATAGAACCTAACATTGCTTACCTTTTACTCAATGCATATGCTATGACATTACCCCTTCCGCGAGTATAGGAATCCTAAAGTCATAAGATTTATAAATTTCATCCATCTTTGTTGTCCAAGATAGAGATCTTTTTGGAAAAAAATTACTTTAAAAATTCATGGTTGGTAAATAGCTTAAGCTTCTCTACCAACAACTAATGCCTTTATTTCTCCAAAGCAAATACAATGACCACTAACTCCAAATCATTAGTTATATTATTCCTTTCATGGGTCTTGAGTTGCATACTTGCATATGCAACCACTTTTCCTTCTTGCATAAGAACCGCACCGAGTCTCGTACCACAAGCATCATGTGTACACTACGCTAGCTTCTTCCAAACAAGAGTATTGGTCAAAATTACCTTTAATTTAGTAAAATAATCTTCACTATGTGCATCCCTCAAGAAGACTTGGTTCCTCTTAGTTAGTCATGTTAAAGGTGTAGAAACCTCTACGAAGTCTTTATGAATATCTGATAATATCCCGCCGACCTAAGAAAACTACAAAATTTGGTCTCATTACTTGGTACCTTCCAATTTTGAACTATAAAACCTTACTAAGATGAATACAAATTCAGTGCTTGAATATGACATTGTTATTTAGCGAAAGATAGATCATAAGGCTAATTTAACTATAGAGAGAGGTGAATAGTATTTTCTAATTTTTATAATTCTTTTTGAATTCTTTTGAGATTATAGTTTAAAAAATGCAATTAACAACCGCAAATTCAAAAAAGATAAATATAAATGTAGTGAAAGTAATAAGGAAAGAACACACCAGGATTTTATACTGATTCGAAGTTACCCTACATCCAGTTCTGTACAATTTCTTGTACAGTTCTCTTTTCAAATAGCAATGTAATTGAAATCTTGATTTCAAGGCAACGACACACACCCTACAAACTTTTCGAGCTCTGGGTAGACTCACTTGATTTACACAGGCCACAAGAACACCTACTTGAATTTTCGGATCACCAAGCACATCCAATTGATTTACATGGGCTACAATCACGTTGCAAGTATAGTAGTGTGATTTGATAAAGTTTACAGACTGATCTTTGATCTTAAATACAAATGATACTATAACCTCTTGAATAGTACTTTGATCTTCTTTGAGTGAGAGAGATGAGAGAAATTAAAGATTAATCAATAGAGAATCAAATCAACAAAGTTTGAATTTGATTTTAATTGAATTTGAAAATATTTGAGTAGATTTTCTTTTAGAATCTAAGAGAGTGAAAGAAGAGAGAAAATAGGAGAAAGTAGTTAAAGAAAATTCTTTAGTTTAACCCCTATTTATAGAGAAACAGTAGTCATGTTCATTCGCGAAGAGATACAATGAAAATAAACTTCAATTCAAATTTGAATTTTGAAATCTACGGTCCATTTGTCGACATATAGGGGGAGAGTATGTCAACATATCCCTTTACATTTTGATATTTTACCTTTAAAAAATGTTTGAAAATGTTATATATTCTAAAATATTTTATACTATGTAAACTTATTTAAACATAGTTTATACATATTTTAATCATATTTAAACTTAATAAAACTTTAAAGACTAATTATTTTGAAATGTTTTAAATATATAAATGATTTAATATAAATTCCTTTTAAAATAAAAAAATATGTATGAAGTATGAGTGAATATATTTAAAATCAAACTTATAAATATTATAATATACTTATAAATATTTAGGAATCATAAAATCAAAGCTATAGCAAAGTATAATAGATTAAAAGTATATTTAAAATATAAACTAGTTAAAAACTTAAATTTTCAACATATAATAATCTTGTAAAATTGGAAGTTAAAAATAATTTGAACGTTATTTTGAAAGATAATTTTGAAACAAGAATTCTCTTTAAAAATTATTTTTGAATTTTAAGATATTTAAGATTGTAAATTATTTGAAAAAGAGAAATAGAGAGAGAGAGAGAAATATCAAAGAAGTGTTATCAAGATTCTAACAAAAATTCAACGACTCTACAACTTATCTGGGAAATCTTGATTTCTTAAATACTCATTAGTCTTCAATCTCTAATTCTTGAATCTCTATATTAGCCTCTTAAATCTTTGCTTGATATTGTATAGTCTTCTTAATCAATACCTATCTAATATCATGCCTTATATATTGCATATATCTTGATAAAAATATTAGTATCTATATTTTATATAATGTCATAGTTGTTATCATCAAAACCAATGTCCAAGGTACTAACAATCTCCTCGTTTTTTATGATGACAACCATGTATATAAAATATGTTATAACTCCCCCTGAGCTACAAAACTCCCCCTTAATCTATACCTATATTTTATATATTTCTCCCCTTTATCATTAATAAAAGTATAACTAAAACTGCCTTCCCCTAACTAAGGTACTACATAATATATAATACTGATATATAAAAGCAATTAGAGAAAGCAATAATAGTAATGTAAGAGTGATAACATAATGACTTGTATTAATCACAAAAATAACACATTTATTTAAACTAAAGTGACATAAAAATAAATTCAAGCAAACAATTTAACTCGCACATGTCAATCCAATCAACAAGCCTATACACATCAATTAACAGTAAATCCAAATCAAATAGAACAAATCAAATTCGAATCCTACAAAAACGTGATAATCCTAAGTGCTAAGGTTTCTTCTTGATAATGGAAGACTTGTGGATAGGGCAAAAGGGGCAATGAAGGTTGAAATTTCCTTTTTGTTCGATGAGATTTCCATCTTGATCGAAACAAACATCTCCAACACAACGGACTTCATCTTCATCCATTTGTTCTTCCTCTTCTTCTCCGTTTTCTCCCTCTTTTTCTGCCTTCTCTTTCTCTTCTGCATTTGTAGGATTAGAATTGTCCTCTTCAATCACTATTGGATTTGTTGGATTATCCAATAGATATTTCTGAGGATTTCGCTGGATTGTGCCTTGTTTTTCTTGTTCCCTGGAGATTCTAAGTTGAATCACTTGTATTTCAGTGAGTATTTGTAGAATATTCTTCATTTCATCCTCCAATTTAGTCGTTTTGGCCATGGTGATGTTTTGGAGAGGCCCTTGTGTATGAGATGAGAAGAAAAGGGATGAATTTTATTCTCTTGGACGCTTAGAATTAGAGCAGGCCATAGGATTATTTCATTTTAGAAGATAGAACAGTGAAAAGATAGAAAAATAAAGAAGAATTCAAAATTTGATGGTCATATAACCCCAGTTTGAATTTTGGATTTTGAATTCTGAATTTAACTGCATATGTCGATATATCCAAAGCATATATGTTGACATATTTAGTGTAAATTTGATTATTTGTTTTTCTTTTTAATTTTTGATTTATATGTTGTTATTTTTATATTTCTGATAGATAATGAATTCCTAACTCTCCTTTTAGCTTAGTAAATGATGTTTGGTTCAAAGGTTTTGTCAATGTATCAGTTATTTGATTTTCAGTATTTAAAAATTCTAATGAGATTATTTCTTTATTACATTACCTCTTAGAAAGTGATGTCGTATTCTATATGTTTAGTTCTAGCGTGGTGAGTTGGATTTTTGGATGAATTAATTGTACTAATATTATTGCAGTATACTGATGATTTTGTAAGGCTTAAACCAAAATATTTTAATGTTTGTTGCATATAAATAACTTGTGAACAAGCTAATGCTACTGAGATATATTCTGTTTTTGTTATGGATAGAGATACATAATTTTGGTTTTTGCTAAACCAGAAAACTAGAGAGTGTCCTAAAAAGTGACAAGTTCCACTTGTACTTTTTTGGTCTAATTTGCAACCAGCATAATCGGCATTACTAGATGAAATTAATTCAACAGAATCCTCTTTTGGATAAATACGTCCATATTTAATGTATTATTTTAGTATCTTAATATTCACTTTATAGATTTTAGATGAGTTTCCTTAGGTTGAGATTGATATCTTGCACAGAGACATACACTATGCATCATATCAGGTCTTCTAGTGGTTATATAAAGTAGTAATCCAATCATTCCTCTATATAATTTTTGATCTACATCTTTTGAATTTACTTTCTTATTTAATTTTTCATTTGTTGCCATGGGAATTGGCTTACCATTGGTATTTGACATGCTAAATTTCTCAACTAAATCTTTAGCACATTTTTCTTGACCTTTAAAAATACCATCACTTAATTGTTTTATTTGTAATCCTAAAAAGTAATTTAGTTCTCCTATATGACTCTTTTTAAATTTCTTAGTCAATATATCAAAAATTATTTGTTTAATTTATCGTTAGTTGATCCAAAGATAATATCATCTACATCTATTTGTATCGGTTAAATATCATTGTTATTTCTTTTAATAAAAAAAGTATTATCTACCTTGCCTGTTTTGAGATTAGATTGTAATAAATATGATTAATGTTGATACGCGAAGATTTTGATCAATGACAATGTGCTTCAACAAAAAAAGGAAGAGATATGTGCAAAGCTAAAGGAAGATCGATGAAGACCAAACAAACATAAGTATGATTTTTTATATAGGTCTTAGTCTAGATTTATTGTTAAAATCTTATCCTCAAGAGGTTTGCACGAACACTAGAACACATTTAATGAACTTTATTTTCATTTAAACTTTCACTGTGCATATTTTAGTAGTTCAGTCGACTGAACAGGAATGGCCAGTCGACTGAAACTTGTACAAACATATAAACATGCACAGTTTCAGTCGACTGAACTTCCTGCACAGTCGACTGAATTTGTTCCTGAAAATTTTACTTCATATTTTTAGTTGACTGAATTCCCTGCTCAGTCGACTGAATTTGAACCTGCGAATTTTCTCTGAAAAGACACCTTCTTCCTCCCAAGAGTTGCAACCATTCTCCAATGGAAATGGAAGCATCTCTTGTTTGCAACCTTTGACAACAAATGCACCTCTTCTACAAGTATATATACATAATTCTAACATCATTCAATTTACCGAATTCTCTTGCTTTAATCTTACTATTTTCTTGATCATATTCTCTAGATATTCTCAAAGCAATCACCAATCTATTGCTTGAATCACTGTTTTGTTTATAATAATCTTTTTGATTCATAGCAATTCACATTTCCTAAATCTTCACAAAGACATTGCATACTCTCGAGGATAAGATTATAGGAATATTGTACTACATTAGACTCATTAGTGTTGATAAGAACACAACAAGTCGAATATTGTTTTTTAGTAATTGAGTTGAAGTCCTCTTCGGTAGTTGAGGCAAGAAATCCCATTCGGTTGTTCGGGTAAGTTGTAAACCTATTCCTCCGGGTTAAGTGAGGGTGTTAGTTAGTGAAATTCCTAAGTGAAGCTTAGGGACTGGACGTAGGACTAGAGGTCCGAACCAGTATAAAATCCTGGTGTCTTCTTTCATTTACTTACTTTATCTACATAGACTATTCCGTTATTCCATATTACACGATCCTACCGCATAGCCCCATCTTACAATTGGTATCAGAGCAAGGCCGTCCTATAACCATAACACCATTATCAGACATATTGATAATATGGAAAATAACGCAAGTACAAGCACAACATCTGCCTATAGTTCTACATTTACGGAAGGACAATCTACCCAAAGACCCCCCTATTCAATGGACTAAACTACAACTATTGGGCTACAAGGATGAGGATTTATATGCAAGCAACAAGTTTCGAAGCCTGGAATGCTACTCAAGCAGAGTTTGTTGTACCCACGACCGATTATCCTAAATGTACACAAACTCAGAAGAATGAAGCTAGTGCAAATGCCAAAGCTATGAATATGCTATTTTGCACCCTGGATAGAAATGAATTCAACCGTGTTAGCATATGTACTACTGCATATCAGATATGGGAAACACTTAAAGTCATACATGAAGGCACAAACAAAGTTAAACAAACAAAGATATCCATGCTGAAGAACCAATTCCAAAACTTTAGAATGCGATAAAATGAATCCATCAATGACATGTACTCGAGATTTCAAGACATTCATCATGCCTTAATAGGACTAGGAGAAAAATACGTGGATTTGACATTGTGTCTAAATTCTAAATTCACTCACTGATGAATGGGAGAGAAAAGTACTAGCAATCGAGGAAGCAAATGATCTATCTACAATGAAACCAGAAGAATTGATTGGAAATCTTATGTCGTATGAAGTAAATATGCAAGCTAAGAAAGATCAAGCTCAAGAAAGAAAGATTGTTGCTTTTCATGCGGAAAAGGAAGAATCAGAGTCTGAAGATGAGGATTTAGCATTTATAGCCAAAAATTTCAAGAAATTCTTAAAGTATAGAAAAGGAAACAAAAACGGATTCAAAAAGAATTTCTTGAACAAACCTTCATTCTCAAATATAGAATGCTTCAATTGTCACAAGAAAGGACACATGCAAAATGATTGTCAAGAATAAATGAAGGAAAATCAGAAAAGCTTCAACAACAAAAACAAGAAAGATAAATTCAAAAAGAAGGCATTTTCTGTAACATGGGACGATTCAGATTCATCTTCATCTGAAAATGATAGTGATAGCGACAATGAACAGGAAAATGTACGCTTCATGGCTCAAGATTCTGAGGTAAGTAATTTAACTTTCGATGATTTAATTGAAGTAAACACTGAACTTTTAAGCACAATAAAAATTCTTAAAAAGAAAAATAAGGAAATTCGTGAAAATCAAAACAAAGCTGAGTTTGAGAGAGATATGTTGAATGATGAAAAGAAAATTCTTGAAGAAGAACTTGAAAAAGTTCAAGAACCTTTTTCAAATTCAGAAACTCAATTATCACTTTTAAGTCAAGAAATTGAAACTCCAAAGAAAAAGAATGATGTACTTGTTTCTAAAAATCACGAGTTAAAAATTAAGATTAAACATGTTGAATTAGAAAATAATAGTCTTCAAGCTAAATTAGATGACATCACTAAAAATGTTTCTAACTTTAACAAAGGAAGAGAAAATTTATCTAAGATATTATAAAATTCTCAATCATCTTCAAACAAACAAGGTTTAGGTTATAAAAAAGAGTCAAAAATTCCTAATAAGAAAAATATAAAACTTAACAGGAATGTTGATTCAAAACAACAAATATTTCTAAAGAAACCTATTAAAACAAAAGTAGAAACCAAGGTAGTTAAAATATGGATACCAAAGACTAACAATGTATTAATAAGAAATGAATATATTAAAACATTTATGGATAATGTTCATCATAATGAAAACTATATTTATAAAAAAGATACTAAACCAAATTGAGTTTGGTTTCCTAAACTCTAACTTTTTTGGACCCTATTAAAAGGGGTGTACCAATAACTTCATATTTATTTTCAGGCCCCACTCAAAAAGAAGAAATGGATATTAGACAGTGGTTGTTCAGAACACATGACCGGAGACAAAGATATGCTTACAAACATCACATACTTTGATGGTGGCTCGGTTACCTTCGGAGACAATTCAAAAGGCTATATCATTGGCAAAGGAGATGTGAACAATTACGGTACATCAAATTTACCTTTTATAACAAATGTTTCATTAGTTGAAAATTTAAAACATAATCTACTTAGCATAAGTCAACTGTGTGACAAAGGTTTTAAAATAACTTTCTCGGATAATAAATGTAGTATTTTTGATCAAAACCAAAATTTTGTTTTTTAAGGAAATAGAGATAGAAATATTTATGTTCTAAATATGAATCTTAATCATAATACAAGTATGTGTTTACTAGCCAAAGATAATGATCCTTGGTTATGGCACAAAAGATTTTGTCATATAAATTTTGAAACTATTAGAAAATTTTCTAAAAATGAATTAGTAAGAGGTTTACCCAAAATAAACTTTAAAATAAATAATCTTTGTGATGATTGTCAAAAAGGAAAATTAACGAAATCATCTTTCAAAACTAAGAAAAATATTTCGAATTTACAACCATTAGAATTACTACATATGGATTTATTTGGACCAACACAAGTGCAATCCATTAATCATAATCGATACGTATTTGTAATAGTTGATGATTTTTAAAGATATACATGGACTATTTTTATGAAAAATAAAAGTGACATTTTTGAGCATTTTAAAACATTTGTCAAAAGAATTCAAAACACTAAAGATTTGAAAATTAAAAATATTTGAAGCGATCATGGAGGCGAATTCGAAAATGAAGCTTTTGAAACTTTTTGTAAAAAGAAAGGAATAAATCATAACTTTTCATTTCCTAGAACTCCTCAACAAAATGGAGTTGTAGAAAGAAAGAATAGAACATTACAAGAATGCGCAAGAACATTATTAAATAGATGTTCTCTACCAAAACATTTTTGGGCAGAAGCCGTTGCTACTGCATGTTACGTATTAAAAAGAATATCAATTAGACCATTAACTAAAATTACTTCTTATTAACTATTTAATAAAAAAAGCCAAATATATCTTATTTTAAAATATTTGAATCAAAATGTTTCATTTTAAATACAAAAGATCAACTAGGAAAATTCGATCCAAAAGCTGACGAAGGAATTTTCGTAGGATACTCAGAACGAAGTAAAGCATATCGAGTATTTAAAAAGGAACAAACATAATTGAAGAAACTTTGCATATATCTTTTGATTAAATTTTTATAAAAATTTAAATATAAAAGATGATGAAGAATTGATAAATATAGAAGAAACAAACCTTAAAAATAGTAATAATGAACTAAGATCTCATCCTAGAATATTACGAGATCATCTAACTCAAAATATAATGGGAGAAATAAATTCTCAAGTTAGAACAAGAAATCAACTAAATCAAATGGGTCATGTAGCTTTCATTTCATCAATAGAACCTAAAAATCTTAAAGAAGCATCAACAGATGATTATTGGATTATCGCAATGCAAGAAGAATTAAATCAATTTGAACGTAACGATGTTTGGGAATTAGTTCCCCGTCCTAATAATCAATCAGTAATAGGAACAAAATGGATTTACAAAAATAAAGTAGACGAACAAGGTAATATAACAAGGAATAAAGCAAGACTAGTAGCACAAGGGTATAATCAAGAAGAAGGTATTGATTTTGAAGAAACCTTTGCTCCCGTTGCAAGACTTGAAGCAATACGTATATTATTAGCCTTTGCATGTTTTCACAATTTTAAACTTTATCAAATGGATGTTAAAAGTGCATTTTTAAATGGTTTTATTAAAGAAAATGTATATGTAGAACAACCTCCTTTATTTATACATGAAAAATATCCGGATCATGTATTTAAATTAAAGAAAGCACTATATGGTCTTAAACAAGCACCTCATGCTTGGTATGAAAGACTTAAAAGTTATTTATTAAATTCGGGATTTAAAATTGGAAAAGTAGATCAAACGCTTTTTATTAAAAATACTACCAAAGATATTTTAATAATTCAAATATACGTAGACGGTATTATTTTTGGTTCAACAAATGAAAATTTATGTAAAGAATTTTCAAATATAATGACTAATGAGTTCGAAATGTCTCATAGGGAGAATTATCATATTTTCTCGGACTTCAAATTAAACAATTATCGAATGGAACTTTTATAAACCAAGAAAAATATTGTGCTAATTTAATTAAACGATTCGGCATGGAAAACACTTCTGCTAAACCTACTCCTATGAGTGCCACTACACATCTCGATCGAGATGAAAATGGCAAAAGTTTAGATCAAAAATTGTTTAGAAGTATGATAGGTTCCTTACTTTACTTAACTGCTAGTAGACCTGACATAATGATGAGTGTTTGCTTATGTGTACGTTTTCAATCCAATCCTAAAGAATCACACTTAAGAACGGTAAAACGAATTATGCGATATCTTAACAACACTAATGATTTCGGTCTTTTCTATCCAAAGGAGTGTCCATTTGAGTTAGTGTCATTCAATGATGCTGATTTCGGTGGATCTCGAACAGATAGAAAAAGTACAAGTGGTACTTGCCATTTCATTGGAAAATCACTTGTATCTTGGTTTAGTAAGAAACAAAATTGTGTCTCGCTTTCCACCTGCAAAGCAGAGTATATATCAGCTGCTTTAGCTTGCACTCAATTTATATACATGCAACAAACACTTCAAGATTTTAATATAAATTTAACAAATTCTACAATATACTGTGATAATACAAGTACAATAAACTTATCTAAAAATCCGGTTAATCACTCTCGTACAAAACATATAGATATTCCTCACCATTTTCTACGTGACAATATCGAAAAAGGAATAATTAATTTAGAACATATTTCTACTGAAAATCAAATTGCGGATATATTTAATAAACCTCTATTAGAAAACTCCTTCATAAAATTACGATGAGAGTTAGGAATAATGTCTTTTAAAGATATCATATAGAGAAAGTTAGAAAAATCTACACAATTCAGTCGACTAACACTATATACTCAGTCGACTGAATAAAGAAAAAATGAGATTTTCAATTTATTTTTCGAATATGTTACATAATATATTATAAAATAATAGTTATTTGTAAACCATACATTTTTAACTGAATTATGGTAACCATTAAATCATTAAGTGGATGAAAAACTTTAAAGAATTATAACCACTATATTTAGAAAATCCCTACTATAAATATATCGTAAAAATATTACTTTTTCACAACTCATTCTCACGAATAAAAGCTTGAAAAATTCATTATAAAAATGTCGTCCAACAACTCTTTTCCCCCTATCAACATCACCTCTTAGGTCGATAACACTCCAACGTCTCCAAAACTTCCCACTCCAACACCGACACATGAGCCAGTTTACAAATGGAACATTTATCGTACTGGCTACACACCAGAATCCAAGAAAGCGAAACGTGGACTCTTTATTTCTCCAGACACAAGAAGAAAGATTGATGAAATTCATCACTTTCAACAACAACAAATAAATCTTCAACGAGAATTATACTTCGAACAAAAAGTTACGGCTAGACGATTAAGCTTCCTAGAGCAAATCGGTTTACGCTTTTGTGGTTCAAAAAAGAACGAAGTGGCTGAACCCCTACCTCGCCCCGTTAGTTCACTTGATCCATCTTCATCTTACCGTGCACCAGTCGATCCTGTGAATCCTTGGATGTCTCCTAAGACTCCTCAATATAGTCCAAATTCATGGGATATAAATTATATAAAGAATGAAAGGAAAAAGACTCCAAGTCCATCCCCTAAGAAATAGTTAGTTTTGAAATCTATTCATGGTATTACATCTATATAATTGTAATTATTTCCTTGAATAAAGAGTTTACTTTCAAAAATTAACAAAGAACAACAAAATACATGGGTCAGTCGACTGAAACCCCCTGCTCAGTCGACTGGACTTAAGGCAGAAAGCAATTTTTTAATAATTCGGTCGACTGAATCCTCTGCACAGTCGACTGAAATACTAATAGAAACTTTCAGATAAAAATTCAGTCAACTAAAAACCCTGTTCAATCGACTGAATTCAACCAAGAAAATTTTCGGCCTTCAATTCAGTCGATTGAACAGTGTATTCAGTCGACTGAACGCCAATTCCCAGGCAACTTTCCCCTTTTAACCACCAATTTTTTACGTATCCATTCACTTTTTACTTTCCAAAACAGTTTTCTTCCCCAATAATTTTCGAAACCCTACCCCCAATTCCTTAAAATTCACTCAAATCTCACTCAAATGGCACCAAAGAGATCAAGAGCTTCGTCTTCTTCATCCTCCGAGCCAATTGATGATCAAATAGCGCAATGGCTTTACGATGGAGTAGCTGTCACTAGATGGAATAAGATGAAGAATTCCCGTATTTTCGAGCATTCCTTCGTTGATTTCCAAAGCTTTCAAACCTACAACATCCAAGCGTTAACCGATCAAGCAGGTTTAACTTCTCTTTTGGATTTGAAAAGAAATGACCATGCCATAAATCATATAGTGGTCAAATTATTTTATGTTAACCTTAATCTTGGACACCAAACTCCAAGAAATCCAAACAATAGTGTTTGGAGTATGGTATGTGGAAAGAAGTTTGGTTTTCCTTAAATAGAATATCACACATTCTAGAATCACCAAATGTCGGGAGAAAGCTAGAAGAGATAGAATTCAATCCACATATTCGCGATAACATAAACCATCGATTTATGGATGATAATATCCACTTTAGAGATTTTAAGTCCACCTCTCTTCGACCTATGGCAAGAATCCTTCACAAAGCTTTAATGAGAACAATTACTCCTCGCACGGGCTCGTACGAAATTGTCTACCCAAATAATTATCGAGCTCTATATGCTATTTTTGGCAATATACAAGTCAATTGGGTACAACTTATTCTTGATGAGTTTCTCACTTTTAATAATGGCAAAATGCGCACTATCTATTTTGGAGAATACATCATGCGACTTCTCCTCAATGTCGATACGCCCTTACCCGAGTCAGATAATACAATGGTCCATCAAATTAACCACCAGACCATAAGCCTAATGCAACTCTCATCTCGACCTCCTCGCATAATATCACTCGTCGAATGGGAAGCGAGGCATCAAGAACAACAACAACAACCTCCTCAACCTCACCACAAAGAACATTTCGAGCAAGATGATGAAATTCGTCTTGTTGACCCAAGATCTACCACCAACCAATCATTGGGGATATTGTCAAGAAATCAACAAATTCTTGACACACGTCATAAAAAGGTAGATCACAAGCTTGACAAAATCAAAGGATTCTTCAACAAGCTATGGGATGCAATCTCGTGCTCAAGCACAACTACTGCTTCGACATCTCATGGCAAACGTCCGGCACCTACGTTTACATGGACGTCATCCGAAGAGCAAACAAGTAGCAGCACAAGCAGAGCAAGTGGTGGCCAAGGAGGAAGAGCGTACAGACCACTAACAACCACCAACAGGAGGACCCGTCATACGTGAACCAACAGGAAGAGAAGGTTCATATGACAGGGATAGAGATGAGTAATTTTAAGTATGGTTTGATGATTATTTAAAACTTTCTAATGGCCTGTATAAATAGCCATTTTGTGCTTGTTCGACGCAACTTTTTTAAGCCATGGTTATGCAAATTTTCTATTCTCTATGCTTCGGTAATTGTTTTGATGAAATATTTCTACTGTTAGTTCTTCCTTTTTGTCGATGACAAAGGGAGAGAAAATCTATGGTACTAACTTTGTTTTGTAGGAAAGATAGTGCATACATTCAGGGGGAGAAAATAAGTAAATACATCTCTAGAATAAATCAGTATTTTCATCAATCAAAAAGGGGGAGAATGTTGATATGCGAAGATTTTGATCAATGACAATGTGCTTCAACAAAAAAAGGAAGAGATATGTGCAAAGCTAAAGGAAGATTGATGAAGACCAAACAAACATAAGTACGATTTTTTATATAGGTCTTAGTCTAGATTTATTGTTAAAATCTTATCCTCAAGAGGTTTGCACAAACAATATAACACATTTTATGAACTTTATTTTCATTTAAACTTTCACTGTGCATATTTTAGTAGTTCAGTCGACTGAACAGGAATGGCCAGTCGACTGAAACTGGTACAAATATATAAACATGCACAGTTTCAGTCGACTGAACTTCTTGCACAGTCGACTGAACTTCCTGCACAGTCGACTGAATTGTTCCTGAAAATTTTACTTCATATTTTCAGTTGACTGAATTCCCTGCCCAGTCGACTGAATTTGAACCTGCGAATTTTCTCTGAAAAGACACCTTCTTCCTCCCAAGAGTTGCAACCATTCTTCAATGGAAATGCAAGCATATCTTGTTTGCAACCTTTGACAATAAATGCACCTCTTCTACAAGTATACATACATAATTCTAACATCATTTAATTTACCGAATTCTCATGCTTTGATCTTACTATTTTCTTGATCATATTCTCTAGATATTCTCAAAGCAATCACCAATCTATTGCTTGAATCACTGTTTTGTTTATAACAATCTTTTTGATTCATAGCAATTCACATTTCCTAAATCTTCACAAACACATTGCATACTCTCGAGGATAAGATTATAGGAATATTGTACTACATTAGACTCATTAGTGTTGATAAGAACACAACAAGTCGAATGTTGTTTTTTAGTAATTGAGTTGAAGTCCTCTTCGGTAGTTGAGGCAAGAAATCCCGTTCGGTTGTTCGGGTAAGTTGTAAACCTATTCCTCGGGGTTAAGTGAGGGTATTAGTTAGTGAAATTCCTAAGTGAAGCTTAGGGACTGGACGTAGGACTAGAGGTCCGAACCAGTATAAAATCTTGGTGTCTCCTTGCATTTACTTACTTTATCTACATAGACTATTCCGTTATTCCATATTACACGATCCTACCGCATAGCCCCATCTTACAATTTAAGTCTAACACACCAAGCTCTAGGAGCTTGCTTTAGACATATAAAGCTTTCTTTAATCAATAAACATGATTAGGAAATTTCTCATCCTCAAAAAGTGTGGTTTGTTCTACATAAACATCTTCTTTAATAAAACCATTTAAAAAGTACATTTAACATCCATTTGAAATAATTAAAATTATTATGATTTGCAAAGAAAGTACGATTCTTATCACGTTTAATCTAGCTATGGTGCAAAGGTTTCAACAAAATCAATGCATTCTTCTTGACAGTAACCTTGAGCGACTAAACGAGCTTTATTTCTTACATCTTCTCCTTGTTCATTACTTTTATTTCGTTATACCCATTTAGTTCCCATTATAGATTTATCCTTGGATCTTGGGACTAATTCCCAAACATCATTTTTTTGTCAATTCGTTCAATTCTTCTAGCATAGCAAGAATTCATGAATCATCTGTTTTGGATTTTTAGGTTCAATAGTTGAAATAAAAGCAATATTTCTCATTTTATTTAATTGATTTCTTTTTGAACAACGGATTCTGTATTTTCTAAAATGATTTCCATATGATGATCCTTTAATATTTTGTTTCTCTTAATTGGATGTATATTTTCAGTATTTTTTCATTTTCATTATTAATAATTTCTTATTAGCAATTTAATTTGTATTATCAACATTTTCTTCTTCATTAATACTTATATTATTAATTTTAAAATTCTCATCAAATGAAACATGCAATATTTCTTCAATAGTATTATTTATAATATTAAAAACTCTATAAGCTTTCCTTTTTTTGAATATCTAATAAAAATAATCCTCTATCTGATTTAGAAACAAATTTATCTAAATATTTTTTAGTATTCAGTATGAAACATTTCCTACCAAAAACTCTAAAGTACGATTCTTTTGGCTTTTTTATTATAAAATTATTTGTATGGTGTTTTCTTAGTAAAAATCTTATCAAAAATTTATTTTAAATATAACATGCTTTAGTAACGGCTTCAGCCAAAAAAAATTTAGGTAAATTACTATCATTCAACATAGTTCTAGCGCACTCTTGAATCGTTCTATTTTATGTTTCTACTACTCCATTTTGTTGAGGTGTTCATGGAAAAGAAAAATTATGAGTAATCTTTATTTTATTACAAAAATTATTGAAATTTTCATTTTTGAATTTTCCTTCGTGTTCACTTCGGATGGTTTTAAGTTAATAGATATTTGATTTTGAATTATTTTAACAAAGATTTTAAATAATTCAAAAGCATCACCTTTAATTTTTAGGGGAATTGTCCAAGTAAACCTAGAAAAATCATCTGTGATTATAAAAACATATTTATTATGATTTATAGAATATATTTGTGAGGGACCAAAAAGATCTAAGTGAAGAAGTTCAAGGGGTTGAGAGGAAGCGATCATATCTTTTGACTTAAAAGAACTTTTTCTAAGTTTTCCTAATTGACACGCATCACAAAGATTATTAATATCAAAACTTATTTAAGAAGACCCTTAACTAGATCATTTTTGATAATTTTAGAAAGCTGTTTGAAAATTCAAATAACCAAATCTTTTGTGCCGGATTCGAGGGTCACTTAATTCAGCCAAAAGAACACAAATTATCATTTAATACCTTCATACTTAATATGCAAATGTTTCTTTTCCAAGTGCCTTCAATGGTAATGTTTAACTAATTATCTTCAATATGACATTTATCCTTTTCAAATTTAATTTTTAAGTACTTATCACATAATTGACTGATACTTAACAGATTATGTTTTAAATTCCTAACTAACAAAACATTAAAAATAGTAAGAGTTTTAAAACTACCAACATTGCCGATGCCAATCACATATCCTTTAGAGTTGTCTTTAAAATTGACTGATTTACCGTCTTTATAAATGATATTTTTCAAGATCTCCGAATTACCAATCATATGCCTTGAGCAACTACTTTCTAGTATCCCTTTGTGCTTTTTAATTTGTAGAGTTTGATCACTAGGTGTTTGTTCATCAAAAGCTATGTAACATGTCTATTCCTACAAATTATACCTTTTCAAAAGATCAGGTGAATTTTCATAATGAATGGATGAAAATTCATGCAACAATTCCATGTTAGTTTAGTTAGATTGCATTTTAGAAATAGTGTTAAAAATATTATCAATATCTCTTGCCATTAAAACTTTTCAAAACTCAATTTACAAAATTTTAAAAACCAATGCTCTGATACAAAATGTTATTTAATGGAACATGTATCTTAAGGATAATTTAACACTAGAAAGAGGGCGAATAGTGTTTTTTAATTTTTATAATTGTTTTTAGATTATAGGTTAAATAATGCAATTAACAATCATAGATTCAAACATAGATAAATATAAATGCAGTAATGGTAAAATGGAGAGAACGCACTAGGATTTTATACTGGTTCAGAGTTACCCGACATCCAATTTTGTACAATTTCTTATTCATGTTTCTTTTCAAATAGCAATTCAAATACAATCTCGATTTCAAAGGAATGAGACACAAGCTCCATTCTTTCCAAGCTTTGGGTAGACTCACTTGATTTACACGGGCCATAAGCACACCCACTGGAATTTCGGGTCACCAAGCACACCCAATTGATTTACACAGGCTATACCCATAAGTACAAATGTATGATTTAATAGAGTCTTACAAACTTAGGTCTTAGATCTTGAATAAAAATGATCCTATAACCTCTTAAATAGCACTTTGATCTTGTTTGAGTGAGAGAGATGGGAGAAATTAGAAAGTAATCAATAGAGAATCGAATTAATAGGGTTTGAATTTGATTCTAGTTGAATTTGTGAATATTTTGAGAAGATTTTCCTTTAGAATTTAATAGGATGAAAGAGGAAAGAAAATATGGAAAACATTTAAAGAAAAATCACTAGTTTAACCCCTATTTATAAAGAAACAACAGTCATGTCCATTCGTGAAGAGGTATGACGAAAAGACACTTCAATTCAAGTTCAAATTTTGAAATCTACGGTCCATGTGTCGACATATGGGGCGAGGGTATATCGACACATCCCTTTATATTTTGAAATTTTACCTTTTTAAAAAAGTTTTGAAAATGATATATATTGTAAAATATTTTTATACTTTGTAAACTTATTTAAATGTAGTTTATACATATTTTATTCATATCAAAACTTTATAAAATTATTTTGAAATATTCTAAATATATAAAGGATTTAATATCAATTTCTTTTGAAATAAAATTATATATATGAAGTATGAGTGAATATATTTAAAATCAAATAAAGCATAATAGATTAAAAAAAGTATATTTAAAATATAAAACTATTAAAAACATAACTTTTTAACATATAATAATCTTGTAAATCAAAAGTTAAAAATAATTTGAAGGTTATTTTGAAAACAAGAATTCTCTTTAAAAACTATTTTTGAATTTTAAGATATTTGAAATTGAAAATCATTTGAAGAGGAAAAATAGAGAAAGAGAGATCAAGGAAGTGCTATCAAGGTTTTAACCAAAATCTATGACTCTATAATTTATTTGGAAAATCTTGAGTTCTTCAATATTCATGAGGTTTCAATCTCTAACTCTTAAATTTTTATATTAGCCTCTTGAATCTTTGTTTGATAGTGTACAGTCTTCTAAATAAATACATATCCAATATCCTACATTATATACTATATATATCCTGATAAAAACATTAGTATGTATATTTTATATAATGTCACATGGTTGTGGCCATCAGAATCAATGCCTAAGGTACTAACATACATGGCCTAGGAATCATACTTCTCGTCTTCAAAAGTTACATCGAGAAAACTTTGCTTTCCAACTATTTTGCCTCAACACTTCTCTCAAATGTAATTTGTATTATTCTTCACCTTTATAAAAGATCAATATATCATATACGAACAGGACTGCGAATTTATTGAGTTAATCATGAAATATATGACTCACAAGATCAATAAAATACATTGATGCATTTATAAGATCGAATGACATACCCAACCATTCATAAGATGCACCGAGGGTTCTAAAGGCAGTTTTTGGTATACTATCTCTAGCTACCCAAATTGATGAGAACCATAACAAGATCAAACTGAGAGAAAATATTCACTCTCTGAAGTTGGCCGAACAAATCTACAACGAGGCAGAGAATATTCTTTCTTCCTTAATAAATTATTCAATTCTCTATTCGACACATAATCTCAAGCATCCGTCCGCTTGGTGGTAAACTCAACGGGTGCTCCTCACTCCGTATAATTCTTCAAATAAGACCCTACTTAGAAAGCTTAGAAATTTGAGTTTATAATTATCTTCTTTATTATGAATACATGTGATTAATAGGTAAGACACCGAGTTTGCATCTTTCTCCAAATTAATATGACATGCAATTTTCCAATAAGGAGGTAAACCAGAAACCTCTTCAATACATCTGCAATATTCCACACAACAAAAAATTGTGCTAACATCATATGAGAGATCCAAGGAGTATAAATAGCTCAACATCATGGAATTCTTGGGATCACGATAAACGTTAAGTTCATTACCATTATTATCATACATACTAAGTACATGGCCATCACAATTAATAACAAACTCATGCTTCATCGTCCAATCCACTCTAGAATAAGTCCATAACACAAAAGGACGAGTAAATAAGCATCAAAAGAAAGTCTGGGTATGCCTCGAGATAACTTATGATATCTATATCATAGTAAGATGTGTCGACATGCCACTAACATTGTAAGAGAATCGTCAATAACATGGGACACTAGGCATAATCTATCGATAAAATGACTAGTAATAAAAGAATGCAAAGCTCCTGTTTCAAATAAAAAACATGTTGGAAAGTCTAAATAGAAATCACACCTTCCAAGATGATGTTCTTCCTCTTATCGAGTCTAGGTGGAGCACATGAAATTAGAGAGCTTGGATAGCTTAAGCCTTAACCACTTGTCTACCCTTCAAAATAAGCAGACCGTTCTTCTTGAAATGTCCTGGTGGGTCATAGTTGTAGCATTTCCTTGTTTGGAGGTTGACTTTACAATCTCTAGCAAAATGTCCTTTCAAATGACACGTATTGCTAGTCACTCTCCACTTACTTGCTTGGCCTTGGTCACCCTTGGCCTATTTGCCTTTCTCTTGCCTTGAAACTTGGGCTTTGCTTCTACTTTAATTCCCCTCGAGTACTCTCCAGTTATGGAATTTGACAACTCCATTTCATCAAGACTCTGAAAAGTAGCTACAATCAGGCCTTGATCAAGAGCAAGATCCCTTCAAGGCCTCACAGAGTCAAGAGCGGGAGGTGGGTGCGGTGGAGGTATAGAGGTCACTCCAACTACTACTGTTATATGTAGGATTCTAGCTAGAGATGTGGTGCCCTGAACTACAACTTTTAAGTACCTACGGAACCAAGATCCCATATAGATTCAGAGCTTCATCATTCTCTCCAATGACCACTACTCAGTTGACATGACTCATTGTGATTATTTTTGGATGGGGATTATTAGAAACTCTTCCAAGTGAGTTAAGAGTACTAGGGACCATAATGCATGCCTATGTGCTAAATATATATATATATATATATATATATATATATACATGTATAACGAAAATAAAAATATGTTATCTTATTTTATTGCAATTTATGGTGATCAGGTAACCTATGCTTTGATACTATATGTAACGACCAACTATTTGTGACACCCGTAATCCGTGCATATATGCATTTAGACTCCATAAATATCATGAATGATGTTTTGTTAATGGTAGTATTTAAAACAAAAACACAAAGCACATTTATCACGTTTACAAATATACTAATATCACAGCGAAAGGAATAAAATGTAATATCAATAATAACATGTAACATACTAAGTACATATCATGTCAAAGAGATTTAAGATTCAATGTTATAGTACAATGTGCAAATGGTGCATAAAATCTCTTATACACCATATCTCAAAATGAATACGGTTTAGTAAGTCCTATCCCAAAATATTAGATAGATATATAATCATAATGCTAAATAGCTATGGCTGTATTACTCACCTCCAAATAGTAGACGCCGCATCTCTAAGTTGACCTAATCAAAGAATAAATAAAAAAAGAGAAAATAAAGAGAGAGTTGTACATAAAGTCTGATGAAAAAATGAAATACCGCTAATCTACACAATTACGGTAAGCTCCCATATCATATATAATACCTAATGGTAATATATGAGGTAATGAAATCATACCTTAATCTGTGTCTTTATCAATATCTAATAAGTTTTCACATTTCTACTATAGTTCTCGCAATACGTGGTAAATCTATCATATACTAATAATCATGACACCCAAACATGACTTAGCCATCCAACTAAGACCCACCAAGTATGGTTACCAATGTAAGACAATATTACAACACTGCACTGCATCGTCTACCACATATAATCATATTGAACCCAAATCAATATACACATATGCAGCCGTTATCATTTATTTACCATGACGTTTAGACAAATAGTTTAAGGACGACACCCTTGCCACAACATTGCCCGAGATCTATTACTTATACCACTAGATGGAACGTGTCCTTTCCACAAATTGATGCTAGCCTATCATGCAAAGTCGAAATAACGACGCCTTTGCGACAAATGATTTATCAATATAAAATCTCCAACTGATGCAGACTTACGTAGTATATACAACATTATATGGAATCGCATATCATGATTCTTGGTCATCTGTCTCAAAACCACTGGACGACTCTATAAAAACCACAATGAATTGTATCGCATCTCGACCATCGTCATAGTATCTACTCGAGACATGGCATATTATCTCCAAGCTCATCATATTTCTTTACAGCTACTTAGGACCTTATGAGCATCAAATATCTAACTATAACGAATTTGAATTCTTGAAGTAACTAATTCAAAAACAAAAAACTCAACCATTCAACTTACAACAAATCAAACATCTACATTTAAGATTAAGACATTTGACCCTTATTTCAAACATTTGATCGCAGAATCCAAATGCTTGAAAACTTCAAAATTGCATCAAAACAATACAGGATAAAATCCTTGAGAATCAAAATTTTGAATTTCTATTTCAAACATCAAAATGTTTGTATCTTCCAAGCCTAAACCTGGATACGAGAATTTCCCTTAATGGAAATCATTTCCGCTTTTCTCATTCATCTTTCTTTCTCTTATAACCAAAGTTCGGCATTGTGTTATTGAGATACTTCACATTAATATCGCTCAATAAGGATTCATGCCCTTGTTATAAATCGTTAGACATTCATACGAGTATAGCTTCATACTCAATGAATGACTTTGGAGCGGTGAACCATTTTAATTACCGTTCGAGTTTAGCTACACGACCATCAACCCAATCTCTACATTCATTAAACAATGTCATTCATCAAATGTCATAATTCATCTCCTAATCATTTTAACAACTCTAGCCCGATAGAAATTTCATAAAACAAACCAAACACAAAACATTCAATATCTGGCTTTTTAACACATTCATTCTCTAATTAACTCTTTTAAAATTGGTTAAAATAAGATTCTCATACTGTCCAAAAGTATTATCCTGATTCAAGTCCATTAATTAAGTGTAACACCCCATCCTATACCCATACTATCCAAAAGTATTACTAAGTAATACTGTCATATAATATAAATAATGAGGCTTTATGGGGTAGACACGTGAGTATTCTCTTGGACTAACCTGATACATATTTAAACATCAAATAAATAATTCATCTTTGTATTCACAATATTGACACAAAGCAATAAACATGTTTGCCTCTAGGGTAGAACAATACATACTATATAATAAATAACAGAGAACATAGAGTCTAAATTGCAGCGATAATATATAATACCAAATCTACTAAGTATGTCCAATATACATCACATAAATATACATACAAGAGACACTATAAAACAAGAAGATAAATACTATACTGAACATTAATCACCTCTATGCTCAACACACAAGTTGGTGTCACTATTCTTGAACCTAAAATATCTCAGACATACCTAAGTATTACGTAAATAAAACATGGATCAGACCGTGTCTAAATCAAAAGGTCAATATATATATATATATATATATATATATATATATGAAGCTCAGTATATGCAGTGTATAATTATATACTTATATAGCACCCTACATTTATTTAGGATATCTAATTAGTCAAACAAAATAAAATAATGTAAGATGATTAATGGACTGAGATTTGTGATTAAATAAAGGGTAGCTGTGTCATATTAAATAAGTGAACTAAAGTATAAAAAGAGAATAAAAAGAGCAAGGAAATTTGCAAGGGAAAAATAGGAACAAGGCATATCCTTATACTTGAAACCCCCTTAGAAATAAATTCTACATGTTCATTTTATTTTCACAAACAAAAAAAGAGTCAATGCCAGCCAACATTAGGAAGAGAAAAGAAGAATTTAAGAGGAAGAATCAAACCACTTAATCAAGATCTAGAACAAATCTCACATTCTTAATCAAAAAGATAAAGTGAATAATGATACATCTTAATTTTTTAATAGTTTTCGGTTTTAGTATGAAATATGAATTATTTGCAAATTTCTGCCATATTTTGGATGACAAAATATATATCAATATGTTGTTAAGGATTTATGATAATTCACATAGATTTTGTGATATGTTTAGATATGAAAACCCTAATAAATGACATCTAATTGCCTTACGAACTTAGAATTAGATCAGAGATGATATTTTATAAATAGGTTTCAGTTTTTATAATTTTTTGAATAACATGGATTTTATATGAATTTTCTAGTGAAGAAAATGCTAATTTGGTTTTAAAATCAGTTACGGCCAAATTACATTGGCTTTGTGTCTAAAATTTATATATGTTAAAAAACGTATTAAAAATGATTTTTTGGAATTTTTGTAGATTTTTCCTAAGTATTTAAATGGATATATAAAATTATTTAAGGTATAGGACTTAAATGTTTTATATATTTACTAAACGGAGAAGGGATATTTTGTAAATAATTCAAATTCTTGTTTCTCAAAATCGGTAGTACTTTTAAAAAAGAAAATTTAGCAACCAATCATAATTTGGTAAACAAGGCAGCTTAGGTAGAAAGAAATAGTATAAAGGTCAAATTTGCATGTTTTTTCCTGCTTCAAAGCTTTCGGCACCAAGCTTCCAACTCCTTACCTTCGCCTCCGACTCCATCGAAATCAATGTGCATGGTATCGGATATATGGTACATAGTGAACTGGATGTAGGCGAAAAGGTATTGGGTCGAAACCAGGGTTCTGAAAGGGTTGAAGCACAACTTTGCTTTTAAATGAAAATGCGCCTGCTTTTGTTTCAACTGAGTAGCTTTTGACTTGATCTGCTTTTGACTGGGTCAATGACTTTAAAAGAAGAGGTTGCACCTTTGTTTTTAATTAACTGCTTTCGACTAGGGCGAAGCCCCTAATTGTCACTTTTTAACTTTTGACCCAGATTGGTTTCGAAAGGGCTATCTTGTTTTTAAAACCAAGCCGCTTCTCTAGTGCTTGAAGGGATGGTTTCGACACCATCACTTCTTTACTTAGGAAATGCTTTCAAAAGAGATGCTTTCGATTAAAATGTTTTAAAGACCATTTTGCTCTAAGAGATAGTTTTAATGGTTTCGAAAGGTGCTTCCAGATGTTTTAAATTGAACCTAGATGTTTTGAAAGGTTTGTTGTTTACAAAGGTTTGTTGCTTTCGAAAGGTTTAAAGAAAGGTTTCTAAGGGGTGGTTTCCCAGTGGTTTCGAAAGGTATAAAAGAAAAGATTTCCCAACTGTTTCGAAAGGTTTAAAAAGGAAATATTTTCAAATGGTTTCAAAAAAGCAATGCTTAAAGGTTTTAAAAGAGAGATGTCTAAGGTTTTACAGCTTTCGAAGGAGATGATTTTCAATGCTTTCGAAAGGATAAATATGAAAGGTTTCGAAGAGTATGATTTCAAAAGGTATGTTTTGGTCTTTTAGCCTAAAAATTTTCAATGAATTCGAAAGGGGCATTTTCAATGGTTTCGAAAGGGTTGCTTAAGGGTTTTAAATAAAGGTTTCGAATGTATTATTCGGACAGTAAAGCCTAAGGGTTTTAAGTTAAAAACTGTTTTAACTTTTTTTATGGGATAGACAATCCTCATTATGTTTCATCAACATTATTTTGGGTAAAGTATACATGGCATGGAAAGTAGCTTAAAGTAAAGCAAAGACTATATTTTTCTTGTATATGTCTAATTTAAAGATTTAAATCATTTTGAAAAGGTTTTCAAGGAAAAATTTAAAAGGGTAGTTAACCGTAAGAAAATGACTCAGATTAGAAGACCGGATGGGACTAGTGTAGGGTCAGCCCTACACCCATTAGCTATTAGCGCCTAGCTAATTTCGTCCAAAATTCCAATGTGTCGGGCTTTGTCAGATAGATTAAAATTATGATTACACATTGAAAGGAATATTTATACAGAGATAGGTTGTTGATAATCCTGCAAAACCATTAGGATCAGTTAGACTCGGAGAAGTAAGTAAGGACAGACTGTCCAAAAGAGAAGTATCTAACAGATGTTAGAATTTTTTTATTTTCTGGTAGGCTCGAGTCGGCCAAGGGTTAGTAGTTAGCCAAAAAAACTAAGACAGATAATCCATATGATAACAGATATGTACATATACATGATATTGCTTTACAGATTTAATCTATTTTGATTGCAGGAGTATAAATTTGCAAAAATTATGTTCTAAAAGGATATTAGTGAGGGAAAATCGGTTCCACTAAGCGGCATGGTCTCGCTTAATATTAGATAACCGAGATGTATAATATTATTCACACAGGTTTTATGTCTGACTCAAAGTTTATTTTTCTTAAAATCTCGTGTGCTTAAAAATTGATTTGTGTAGGCTAAGAGTTGAGATATACAGGTTTTAGTAGGTTGGCGAATAAAGCTTCCGAAGAAGATCTGGTGGCTGACGGATAGCTAATTAGGAGTTGCTATTATATTATGGATTGATTCCACTGTATTGTATATTATACTCTGGTCAATCAAGGGGGCATCATCATATGTCACTCTTGGCGTATTTATGTAAATACTATACTTTATCTGAAACTGGGAAAATGATTATGAAAGTATGTAATTTGAATAATGAATATATTTTGGAAATTAATCAAACATATTGTTTTTTGAAATCTGTAATTTTGTTTCATATTCATATTCTACTGATATTATTAATACCATTAATATAGCGGTATTTAGTCGTCGAAAGTTAATAAAATGGATGACTGCAGTATCTGTAGCGCTTAGCTTTGTGTCTCTAGATAGGGGATGTTATAACTTGGTACCAGAACATAGATTATGAAAAACTTTAACTAAAAAGATGATTTTTGAAAATATAATCCTAATTAATTAGAGATAATATCAAGGTATGAGATAATACTATAGTAACGTACTTGTATTTACCATATATAAGTATGTGCTTTATCTCTAGTCTCCTATCTCTATTAGGTTATTTTTCTATATCTCATAAAGGTTTGAATGGAGATATGGATTCTCAAAGAGATAATGTTAGAGAAGAAAGCATCACTGTAGATGGTAATGACCTAATACTAGAAGGAACCGAGGTCAGGCACAAGCTGGAAATACCAATGCTGAAGTCTCGCAAGTTGACATTGGAGCTATGTATCAGTTCTTCATGAATATGATGCTGGCAGAAGTTGTTGATAGAGTAGTTGAGGGAGTTGCCCAGGTAGATCTAGTATTCAACAATTATGTTGCTTTGAGTAGGGACTATGCTAGGTTGGGAGGAAAACCATTCGTTGGGATTGAAGATGCGATAAAAGTAGGGAACTGGTTATTGCATTACGAGAGGATTTTCATAGGCTTAGGGCTCAGTGATGAGTAGAAAAGAAGGCTTGCTTCGAGGCAGCTTCAAGGAGCAGTTTTATACTGGTCCAATAGTGTGACAACTGGAGTGGATGAAGGAACGATGACATAGACTGAGTTTAAGAGGAGGTTTGAGGAGAGATTCACATCTGTGATGGCAAAGTCTACCTTACTTAGGAAGTTTGCCGAGTTAGAGCAGGGAGAGATGACCGTCTTAGAGTATGCTACAAGGTTTGAGGAGTTGGCAAGATATGGTCAAGCCATTATGCATACCATGATTAAGAGAAACGAGAAGTTCATTATAGGGTTGAAACCTGAATTGGACAAGGCTAGATTACCTCATATCAAGGATCCTTGTGATACTGTAGCAAAGATGGCTCTAAGACATGAGGAAATTATCACTTCAGTGGAGAAGAATAAGGCGAAGGAGACCTAGGTAGGGCATAGTCAGAAAAGAAAGTTCTTTCCTAAGAAGGGATCCCAGAAGGGTGGAGCCTTGGAGAAAGGAAAATCAGAAGTTGTCTATTTTAAGTGTGATAAGAAAGGACATTTTACGAATGAATGTCATTTTGGAGAGGCAAAGAAGGTTACAGGGAAGAAGAATATCAAATGCTTCAACTACGACCAGACGGGTCATTACAAGAGCCAATGCAAGGAGCCTGCTAAGGATGGAAATGGCAAAGAATATGCATGGAGCCAACTACCTCGAGACCCACAACAGGGGAAAAAGGGAAAGTAGTGTTGGAAGTTATGCTTATGATTCTTGGTATAGCAGTTATTGTTCTATTTGATACCGATGCATCGTATTCTTTTATATCACACTGTTTAGTAGATAAGATTAACCTAGAACCCTCATACCTAGTTACTTCCTTTAGAGTTGCAAATCCCGTATGAGGGTATGCAATACTTGGGATGAGATGTGATCACTTAAAGTTTGATTGTTACATCATATTTTTGTTGACATTTTTCATGTGTTTGATTTCATAGGAGTCGAAATTATTTTGGGTAGGATTGGTTAAGTAAGTACGATGTAAGGATATTTTGCCACGATGGGAAAATATCGCTTAGACACCTAAACTATAGGGAGTGGATCGTATATACCATAGAAAACCCTAGCTGTGAGGTGAATACTTTGTTCGGTATTATGGAGATAGAAGACGAATTGAATCGTGTTTTTATGGTTAGAGAGTTCATAGATATTTTTGAACCCATAATAGGATTACCACCGAAATGGGCTAGTGAGTTTCAGATAGATTTGGTTCCTGGAGAAGAATCATTTAGTAGACCACCAAGCAGGATGACACCTACAGAAATTAGAGAGCTCAAGGTACAGTTGGTGGATTTGGAAGGTAAGAATTTTAACAGACCTAGTAGTTCGTTTTGGGAAGCAACCGCGGTGTTTTCTAAGAAGCCAGATGGATCATTGAGGTTATATATTGATTATTGTAAGTTGAATGAGAAGATAAAGAATCAATATACATTGCCTAGGATTGACGATTTGTTTGACCAGTTGAGTTAAGCCAAGATATTTTCTCAGTTGAATTTAGCGACAGGTTTCCATCAACTTACAGTGGCAGAGGATAGTATTCCTTTGATGGCGTTTAGAACTAGATATGGTCGTACGAATGGTTAGTGATCCAGTTCGGACTGACTAATGCGCCAGCTTTCTTTGTAGACTTGATGAATCGGATTTTCCAAGAGCACCTGGATAGGTCCATATTTGTTTTCATAGATGATCTTTTAGTGTACTCTATGGATGAAAGAGAGCATGAAGTTCATCTTAGAGCAGTGCTAGAAACGCTGAGGCAGCATCAGCTAAAGGAGAAGTTCTCGAAATGTCATTTATGGAAAAAGGAAGTGAAGTTTCTTGACCATGTAGTTTCAATGAATGGATTATCCGTGGATCCAATTAAGATCGAGGCCATGAATAGTTGGGAGAGACCAAAAATGGTGACTGAGATAAGAAGTTTTTTAGGATCGGCTAGTTACTATCGGAGGTTTATTAAGGATTTTTGTGCGTAGCGGCACCAATGACCAGGCTCCTTCGAAAAGATGTGAAGTTCGTTTGGACCAATAAGTGTGAGAAGGCATTCCAGAAGCTTAAAAACTTATTGACTAATGCACCTATGCTGGTTGTTTCAAAAGGGAATCAAGATTTAGTCATGTACACGGATGTATGTGGGACTGGGTTAGTAGTTGCGTCAATGCAGAGAGGTAAAGTAATTGCCTATACTTCCCGACAGGTTAGACCACTTGAAGTCAAATATCCAAACCATGACCTGGAGTTAGCTACGGTGATTTTTGCGCTGAAGGTGTGTAGATATTTGCTTTTGCGAGAGAGGTTTGAGCTTTATATGGGTCATAAGTCATTGAAGTATTTGTTCTCTTAGAAGGAGTTAAATATGAGACAGCGGAGGTGGTTAGAGTTCATAGCCGCTTATGATTTCGGTATTGAGTATACACCAAGAAAAGGCAACAATATTAAAGATGCACTTAGCTGAAAACATCAGAATGTGGTGTTAGTGATGATAGCTGGGTGGAAAGATTTGGAAGCCTTAGCGAATTGCAGAGTACAGTGGAGAACTAAGAGTAGTTCGAGTATAGAAACTACTTTGTTATCATGTTTGGAAGTTCGACCAGTTATAATCGAAAAGGTTGCTTCTAAACATCTAGAGGATCTGATGTTGGCTAATTAGAAAGTTGAGAGATGGAACGGAGAGCGATGATTTAAAGGATTTTAGTCTTGACTAAAATGGATGGTTAAGAAAGAAATGAAGATTGTGTGTTCCAAATGTGGAAGACATTAGGAAGGAAGTTTTGGATGAATGTCATCGTTCGTAGTTCATTATTCATCAGAAGGAACAAAGATGTATGAAAACATGAAGAGAAGTTTCTTCTGGGAAGATATGAAAAAGGATGTAGGCTTATGGATGAAGAAGTGTTTGAACTGCCAACGGGTAAAAGTCGAACATCAGAAGCCAAGTGGGTTGCTACACCCTTTGGACATTCCAGTGTGTAAGTGGGATTCTATTTCTGTGGATTTCATTAACGGGTTGCCCAGGTCTAATAGAGGAAATGAAAGCATATGGATCATTGTGGACAGATTGACCAAGAGTGCTCATATCATTCCAATTAAGTCAATCAGAACGACACTTATGTTAGCAAAATTGTTTATGAAGAAGGTAGTGAGACCGCATGGAATACCTGGTAGTATAATGAGTGATAGAGATTCTTTATTCACTAGTGAGTTATAGAAGATTCTACAAGATTCCTTAGGTACCAAGCTCCAGATGAGTACCACTTACCATCCATAGACTGATGAAAAAACGGAGAGAGTTAACAAAGTATTGGAGGATTTGTTATGATTTTTATGCTAGCTATTGAGGGATCATGGAAAACCATCTACATCTAGTCGAGTTTTCGTATAACAACAATTATCAAGCTAGCATAGGGATGAAACCATTTGAAGCTTTGTATGGAAGGCCATGCAAATCTCCCATATGTTAGCTAGAGAACGGAAATAGGTTGGTTCTTGGTCCAGATTTAGTCAGAGAAGTTGTAGAAAAAGTTGAGTTGATTCGAGCTAGAATGAAGAAAACTCAATCAGGGCAGAAGCGTTATGTAGACAAGAGATGGAAAGACTTAGAGTTTTCTATTGGGGTGCATGTTTTCATTAAGGTGTCATCGATGAAGGGTGTGATTTGGTTTGGGAAATCAGGGAAGTTGGCATCGAGGTTCGTCGGACCATTTCCTATTATTGAGAGGATCAAGAAACTTGCATATATAGTAGAGTTACCGAGCAGTTTGGCAGGAATCCATGATGCTTTCCATGTTTCTCATCTAAGAAAGTGTATTAGAGATACAAATACCACTATATCATCAATTGTGTTAGATGACTTAATCGTAGAGCCGAATTTGACTATAGGTAGAAAGCCAGTTCTCATAGTCACAAGAGATGAGAAGAGGCTCAGGAATAAGACAATCAGATTAGTTAAAGTCCAATGGAGTGATAATGACAGAGACTGTACTTGGGAGACTGAGAAAAGGATGAGAGATACTTATCCTAATTTGTTTGATGGTATGTTTTACCTTTGATTGTTTTTATATGTACCTTATCTTAATTTTGAGGACTAAATTCTTTAAAGAGGGGAGTTTGTCACACCCCACATTTTTTAGTAACATTATTTAGGATACTTAATTAGTCAAACTAAATAAAATATTATAAGATGATTAATGGATTGAGTTTGTGACTAAATAAGGGGTAACCGTGTCATGTTAAATAAGTGAACTAAAGAATAAAAAGAGAATAAAAAGGATGAGGAAATATACAAGGAAAAAATAGGAACAAGGCATATCCTTTTACCACAAACCCCTTTAGAAATTCATTCTACGCGTTTATTTTATTTTCACAAACAAAAATAGAGCTATGGCTGGCCACCATTAGGAAGAGCAAAGAAGAAGAATTCAGGAGGAAGAATCAAATCACTTAATCAATAACAAATCTCACATCCTTAATCAAAATGCTAAGATGAATAATGACTACATCTCAAGTTTTTAATGTTTTTCGGTTTTTAGTATGAAATCCTACTTATTTGCAAATGTTTTTCCATGTTTTGGATGATAAAATGTATACCTATATGTTGTTGACGATTTATGCTAATTCACATAGATTTTATGGTATGTTTAGATATGGAAACCCTATTAAATAACATCCAATTGCCTTGCAAATTTAGTTAGATCAGAGATGATATTTTAGAAATGAGTTTCAATTTCTATAATTTTCTAAATTAATGTGGATTTTATATGAATTTTCTAGTGAAGAAAATGCTATTTTGAGTTTAAAATTAATCACGACCAAATTA
Source organism: Allium cepa (assembly GCA_030765085.1). Taxonomy (NCBI): domain Eukaryota; kingdom Viridiplantae; phylum Streptophyta; class Magnoliopsida; order Asparagales; family Amaryllidaceae; genus Allium; species Allium cepa. Next base: position 120,193,529 of record CM060942.1, read on the forward strand.
TAATGGCTTGGGGTCTGAAATTTATATATGTAAGAAAACATATTAAAAATGATTTTTTGGAATTTTTTTAGATTTTTCTTAAGTTTTTTAATGGATATATAAAATTATTTAAGGCATGGGACTTAAATATTTTATACATTTACTACAAGGAGAAGGGGTATTTTGTAAATAATTCAAAATTTTATTTTTGAACATCGGTAATACTTTTAGAAAATAAAAATTTGCAACCAATCATAATTTGACAAACAACGCAAGTTAGGTACAAAGAAATAGTTTAAAAAGTCAATTCTACGTGCCTTTTCCTGTTTCAAAGCTTTTGACACCAGGCTTCCGACTCCTTACCTCCGCCTCCGACTCCATCGAAACCAATGCGCATGGTATCAGATACATGGTACGTGGTGAATTGGACATTGGCAAAAGGTATTGGGTTGAAACTAGGGGTTCCGAAAGGGTTGAAGCACTACTTTGCTTTTAAATGAAAATGCGCTTGCTTTGCTTTCGACTGAATAGCTTTCGACTTGGTCTGCTTTCGACTGGATCAATGACTTTAAGGGAATGGTTTTAAGAGTTTGTGCCTTTCTTTTTAAGTAACTGCTTTTGACTAGGTCGAATCCCTTGACTGTCGCTTTGTACCTTTCGACCTAAATTGGTTTCGAAAGGGTTATCTTGTTTTTAAAACCAAGCCGCTTCTTCTATGCTTTCGAAGGGATGGTTTCGACATCATCGCTTCTTTACTTAGGAAATTCTTTCAAAAGAAATGCTTTCGATTAAAATGTTTTAAAGACCCTTTTGCTCTATAAAAGTAGAACCCAAATGGTTTCAAAAGAGATAGTTTTAGTGGTTCGAAAGGTGCTTCCACATGTTTTAAATTGAACCCAGATGTTTCGAAAGGTTTGATGTTTACTAAGGTTTTGATGCTTTCAAAAGGTTTAAAGAAAGGTTTCTAAGGAAAGGTTTCCCAACCATTTCGAAAGGTTTAAAAGGAAAGGTTTTCCAATGGTTTCGAAAGGCAATGTTTAAAGGTTTTAAAAGAAGGATGTCTAAGGTTTTAAAGCTTTCGAAGGAGATGTTTTTCAATGCTTTTGAATGGATAAATATGAAAGGTTTTGAAGAGTATGATTTTGAAAGGTATGTTTTGGCCTTTGGCCTAAGGTTTTTCAATGAATTCAAAATGGGCATTTTCAGTGATTTCGAAAGGGTTGTTTAAAGGTTTAAAAAAAGGTTTCGAATGTATTATTAGGACAGTAAAGCCTAAGTGTTTTAAGTTAAAAAGGGTTTAAACTTGTTTTGTGCGATAGATAATCCTCATTATTTTTCATCAACATTATTTTGGGTAAAGTATACATAGCATGGTAAATAGCTTAGAGTAAAGGCAAAGAGTATATTTTCCTTGTTATGTATGATTTAAAGATTTAAATCATTTTGAAAAGGTTTTCAAGGAAAAATTTAAAAAGGCAGCTAACCCTAAGAAAATGACTTAGATTAGAAGATCAGATAGGACTGGTGTAAGGTCGTGCCCTATACTCATTAGCTATTAGCCACTAGCTAATTTAGTTCAAAATTCCAATAGGGCTTTGTCAGATATACTACAATTATGATTACAAAAAAAAAGGAATATTTGTATAAGACAGGTTATTGATAACCCCGCAAAACCATTAGGATTAGTTAGACCTGGAGAAGTAAGGACGGACCATCCAGAAAGGAGTATCTAACAGATATTAGAATTTTTATGTTTTCTGGTAGATCTGAGTCAGCTAAGGGTTAGTAGTTAGCCAAACAAAACTACAGTGTATGGACAAACAGTCCATATGATAACAGTTATGCACATATATATGATATTCCTTTACATATTTAACCAGTTTTGGTTGTAGGAGTATAAATTTGCAAAAGATATGTTTTAAAAAGGATATTAGTGAGGGGAAACCCATTCCGCTAAGAGGCTTGGTCTCACTTAATATCAGACAACCGAGATGTATAGTATTATTCGCCCCAGGATTTATGTCTGACTCGAAGTTTATTTTACTTAAACTCTCAGGCGCTCAAAATTTGATTTGAGTAGCCTAAGAGTTGAGGTTTATAGGTTTTTGTAGATTGGCGAATAAAGCTTCCGGAGAAGAGTAGGTGGCTAACGGATAACTAACTAGGAGTTGCTATTATATTTTGGATTGATTTCGCTGTATTATATATATGGTACTTTGGTCAACTAAGGGGGCATCGTCATATGTCGCTCTTGGCGTATTTATGTAAATACTATACTTTATCTGAACCTAAGAAACGATTATGAAAGTATGTAATTTGAATATGGAACATATTTTGGAAATGTAATCAAAGATATTATTTTCTGAAATCTGTAATTTTGTTTCATATTCATATGCTTATGATATTATGGATATCATTAACATAGCTATATTTAGTTATCGAAAGTTAATACTGTGGATGACTGCAATATATGTAGTGCTTAGCTTTAGACCTCTAGATAGGGGATGTTACATAATAACATCCATAATATTAATATATATGTGGTAGAGTATGCATGGGATGTGTGTGCATAATTAAATATTATAGACAATCACAAATGCCTCACATAACATCAAGTATCACATGACCATGCATAATGATGTCATCACCGATATTGATGTACATTAATTCAGAAATAAAGGAATCAACATCAAATGGGTGAATCATCTATATTCACAAATCATCATCAAAATCGAGAAAACATATATAAGTGAGATATGACCAAGAATAATCAAGCTTGCACCCGGCATTTCCTGAATATCTCTCTCAATCTCATCAATAAAAGTAACATCGTCAACATATAGGATAGGATAAGCTGCCTATCAAAATAATAAAAGATACAAGAATCCACTATACTTTGGACACCTATCCAGATATAATATTATATCCTTATATATGATAAATTGGAATAAATCATGATGGGGAATAACTGTACGACATACATGAAGTTCCCAGTAGAATCATATATACATCAATACATAGGTCACCTTACCTTAGGTCGCGTAACCCATATCTTTACTTACATTAGGTATATAATAGTATATGCCAATCTACCACTCCATTAGAATCATAAGGGGGACTAATGGCCATATGCCCGCTCCAAGAGCCTAGGGTCACCAAACCGGATTTGCTCCTACAGTCTTCAGTTACTTTGGTGGACATCATGACACATATTCACCAATGGCTCATCCATGCATAGCCTAAGTCACGACCTTTCTTTTCTCCTATAGGTAACAGATTGCTGGCCTATGCAATACGAGGGTTATATGACACATAACCTATGGGTCATCTAACCTAAATACCATGATATAAGGCACTTATCCTATGGGTCACCTAACCCAATCCTATAATGCGCATCAAATAATATATCTAATAAAGATGTCGCAGATTTGGTGCACGACTCCAAGATCAGGCTGCTAGAGTGGATTTTAGCTATTTGGTTCTCTCTTGTGCCAATAATAGGAGTACATCATGATAATGGCACATGATATTAATAAATATAAGGGGACCTACCATGCTCACACCTATAAGCATCACCTTACATAAGTATAATCTCATAATACTATTCCCGCCATGTGAGTGTCATCTATTTACAATGAATAACCGAATAAATATCACAACAGCGTCCCATACCACTGTGTGATAGTTCGATGTTTATTCAATGCTCATAAATTACACTCGACCTCCACAATGTTTTATATAACGAGTCCAATGAATAACCAGAGAAATATTATCGAATGTCTCGTATCAAATGATATTGTTACTCCATTTATTTAGACTCCTCATCACACAGAATTAAAGTCATCCCAAAATCAAAAAGAAAAATGTTATCACCGTATCATACGAAGTCACTAATCAAATAGATATCAATGGTGAATCGTTCATATGATCCAACTCAATATAAAAGAAAGGAGAAATCAGAAAAATAGGATAAAACAAATTAATCCAATATATATACATATATAACAAAATCAATATTTAATAGTAAATCATACACAATATACGATCTTATTATGACCAAGATGAGAACGCCAAAATACATAATAATCATTCTAGAATTAAATGTAATATTTTAAGAAATTTTAAATTATTAAAAATACATTTTTATTTACTTAATTATATAAATATTCGTTTATAATTCTTAATTAAACATTTCAATTTAAATATATTTTGAAATACTTAAATACTAATTAGAATATTTCTCTTTACTTTCTTGAATTTAAATAAACCTTTAAATATTTATTAAAAATCAAATATAAATTTCCTATTTAACAAATTAATAACTTTTTATATATATTAAATACTCAATTTTAAATAAAAAAATTCTTCATGGATTAATTTCTCACATTTATTTTCAGTGTAAACATATATTTACTATTAAAATATACACTTGCAAAAATAGGATGACGCGATACTCAAACCTTGGTGGGTTTGTAGAAGAGCACATGCACTTACCACCATACAACACCTCACTTTAATATGGTTGCACTACCAGTCGACATGTAGGGGTCAACTAGTTTGAGCGGGTTGACTACTTAAGCCACCCCTTATGGCACATTCTAGTCAATCGTTGATCGACTTCGTCCTTCAACCATTTCCTTCTCGCTTTTAACCTCTCTAAATAGATTCATAAGTTATGTAAATTTATTTATTTTTATTTTTATTATATTATTTTATTTTATATATTTTTTCTGGTTTTCTTTCTTTTTAAAAAATACACCAACTGGTTATTTTCACTGATGGACCGCTAGCGGTCGACTGATTAAACCTAGGCGGTTGATCGGTCAATCTTATTTTAATGCCTGAACTTGGCTAATTCTAGTGATTTGCTCCTCTTATTCGCCGCCAATTCCACCAACTCAGTGCTTATAACATTTGTTTCGAAACAAAGATTCAATTCCAATATCATGATATGAATTAAGTGATTTAAGACATAAATTTGTGAGTTTGTGCTCACCTGTAAGCTTCCCTCTTATTTTTCCACTTGCTATTCCAACTCCTAGAACTCCAACGCATTATTGAAATCCAATTTTTTCATCATATAGGTGTACATCGGTGTCAAGATGCACATATCCTAATTTGGAAATTTGTAGAATTTATTTTGATTTCCAAAAAGGTGGAGTATAGTTAGGATTTTAGATTTTCTAAAGCTAGGTAATGAATCGTGTAGGGTTATTATAAGTGGGGGTGAATTGTTTGAAGATAGAAATTTCAAAGCTTAGAAAAATCCTAAAACATGAATTTGGTTTAGGCTAAAGGATATTTGGCTTTGTTATATTAGCTGATTTTCTTTTTCTTTTATAAACTATTTTATATTTAAAACAAATCATAATAAAATTCCAAATAAAAATTATATTAACCATACTTAATTATTTTTTCAATACTATAAGATTTTCTAGAATTTATTTCTTTATTTTAATTGATTTAAACTTAAATATCCAATATGCTCATTTTAAGCCCATTTACTAAATAATTTCCAAATCAATTTATTCACAATCTTTTAAACAAACAATTATTCTTAAAACCATTTATTCCATCTCTAATTAACTCATTATAAATTCTTAATATTCCTTATTAAATCCAAAACCTTCCTTATTGAATCTATAAAATTCATTTCAGCCAATTAAATAATAATTATTATTATCTTTTATTAATTACCCATAAATTCCGGGTCGTTGCATCAACCCTAGCCAACATTGAATATTTAACATGATTTCTAGCATATTTAGTGATCAATATCATAGAGAGTAAATATCACTTATGTAATACTAAGAAGCCTAAGCTCTAATTCAATCCAACTTTAAGCTTTCTTAATTTCTAAAATCTACCCCCAAACTTCTTTAAATTCAAACTTGAAGAGACATATTTGTAAAGAATCTCTTAATTTGAATTTAGATATTCAATTCAATTTTTTTTACTGAAATAATGAAAGCGTTGTGTGGAACTAAAGCTAGGAAATTCTAGTTTCTTTTCTTTGAGCAGAGGAATAAGAAGAGAAATGGTAATGAATGAGAGAATGTCACATTTTAGATTTAATAAGGAAAATTCTAGTTGAATTGCTCTTTTTCTCCTAACTTCTCTTTTTATCTTATTTTATCATGTTATTTGATTTTAAAAAATTCTATATATTTTTGATACGTAAGTGACATTATGAATATGATGGAATATGTCAAGTCTTAATTCATTCATTTTTAAAAGTTATTCTTTTTGAGTCACTACGTCGCTATAGTTGTTCAATTGAATTACGATTTATTATGTTAACTACTAAGCGTTAAACTATGGATTGTTATAAAATATAGGACATTTCATAATACTTTTGAGGATGGGTAAATATGTGTATAGAGTTGAGTTGTTACTAGACTATCGAGTATGCATAATTATTCTATGTTTTAAATACATGTAGAAATATGTGCATGATCTTACTTTAATAGTAGAATCGACATAGTTGGTGGACCTAGAGATCAAGCCTGACTCGCTCATACTTGGATGGTCAATTCATATAGTTGTTTGAGATACGAAGCCTTTGAGGTAAAGGTCGTGAAGTTAGTCAAAGTGCAATGTAGTGACGATGCTGGTGACAATACATGGGATACCAAAGATAATTGCTGGGATGTCTTATCTCGAGTTTCTTGGAGTTTAGTGGTTACATGTATGTAGTATATTCTACAGTATACTCATTGCATGAGGTGAAGTCACCTAGTATGCATTTTTATTTTGTATGTTGTTCGATTCTATATGCAATGACCCACAAATTTGACTCATTTTATATCAATTCATTAAAATATATTTTTTGACTAAAATAATGATTTTGATGTTGTATTTATAACCGTTACATAGATTTTTTTCGGGCTGAGCGATTTAAAGTGTAAGTTCGATAAATTTGAAGTTACGGTTCATAACGATTTTAGTCAAATGGTTGTAAATGACCAAACCTGCTTAACGCCTATATAAATAAACTTATCAAACCTTAGCAGATGATCCTCGGTTCAGAAAAGTCTTCTTAACCCAAAATAAACCATCGAACTCTAATATTGATTAATCAATTTAATAAAAAATACATTAAAACGTTGAATGAAGTTGAAATCAAGCAAATTATATATATATATATATATATATATATATGTCAAGTCGAAGCTCTCGATAATAGATTGTCCCTGATGATTCAATGGTGAAATGACGACTAAGTGACGACTAGGTGTACGTCGTATAGAAAACAATGAGTGATGTTCATCCATGGTGGCCGACTGCTCAAAAGGTGGATATATTGGCTACGATAATTTCTTAAAGATGGGCGGTGGCGGGTTGTTTGGAGGTGGTAGAGGCATTCAAGTAGGGTCGGTCAGGAATGAGCTGGAGCATGGTCGTGGTGGCAACGTCAGATCGAGCAATGGTGGACTGGCAAGGCGACGATTGGTAAAGAAAGTTGATGGCTTAGGTTCTGGCCACGTGCGATCTGGATGATTTGGAGAAGGCGATTTTGCAATTTAGCCCTTCTATTTTTATTAATTACAACCTAAATCCAACATCTTCTAATTGCTATAACTTTTGCATACGATTTCTGATTCATGCTGGTTTGTTGCATTGGATTAGTGGTAAGAGTCGGATATTTTGGTATATGGTTTGTTGGTTTTTTCAAACTATTTGTGAAAGTGTCTTGGCCAGATCAAAAGGTTGTAAGTGTTTATATCTTAAAATATTAAATAGATATTCACTTATACACATACCCCGCTGCTGAGATGCTCATTTGATGATCGTTTGAATGTTGTGAAGTATGTGGTGTGATATATGTTTTGGTTTGATTGTTTATCCATTTAATTGTTGGATTATAGATATTTTATGTTAATTATTCGTAGATTTAGAAAATAATAATTAATTAATTGAGAATAAGTTAAAACATGTAATTATGGACTAAATAAGATTATTGATGAATTTTACGGTAATATTTGTAAATGATTATAATTAATAATTTGTATTGAAATTAATATGTAAATTTTAGTAAGGTTGTTATTATGAATTTATGGAGAAATCCATAAATTATAATAAAAAACTTATTTAAAAGTGAATTTGAAGAAGTTATCATTATTCATAAACTAATACTAATCATACTAAACTAATCATGGTTACATATAACACAAATAACATACATACATACTACTATAATGCTATATTGCACATATTATTATGATAAATAATAATACATATTATTTTTCCCAACTCCTTCTAATCTCATAAACACCCACTTCTTTCTTCCCATTTCTTTTTTCTTAACTCCTCTTAAATTATTCTTTCATAGCTCTCTATCGCTGTGTTGCAAATGCACTGGAGCAGCAGTGTGGTGTATTATAATTAACCGATGATGGTACTAATAAAACCGACTTTGTCTTTATTTTATTTTATCTCTTTGCTTCTATTTTAGAAAATTTGTAAAGGCTACAGATTTGCATAAAGGCGGGGAGTCATTTTTTCTAATATTTTTAAAATTATTATAGGGAGTACTTAAAAAGCTAGCCACGTAACAAAAATAAACACTATTATGTAACAACCCACTTTCTTTATTGGTGTCGAAAAGTTAAACGATAGACTCATGCCTTGTTTTAAGATAAATTTCGATAGACCTACATTGCAGTACTGTATTAGCAATACTATAACATTTATTTTGTCATCTCCATCTCCTAAGATAAGAAAATGGGAGTGCGCTAGTTTGATCATGGAGCCATAGCTAAGTTCAAAGGGGTAAACCTTCTCGCTAACAGAACAAACATCTGAATTTTTTTTATGTAGATATGTATACGTCCCAATCGTTCTACTTTTACAATTTTGATGATAGGGTACCTAATTTGCTTAAGGATGGTAAAACAACAAATTGTTCGTTTCAGAGCACTCCGCGTCACGTCCTTCCATTAACAATTTTATATTGGTTGTAGTCCCTCTAAAATTGTTCCCTTTATCACAAAGTGGAAATTATGTCTACAACAGTCTTTTTCAAAAATATCGAAAAACCCTTTAGTCTTATAACTTTATACATTGTCCCCTTGAAACTTTTGAAAATGTAAAGTGCCTTCGGAACTATATAAAAATACAAACATTTTTTTTAATGTAATGCAACATTGCATTCTTTACCGCGCTACCAACATTGCTACTGTTTCGATCAGTGCATTACTAAAATGCAATTTATGTAAATATTTTAAATTTATATGTTTTTTATGAAAATAAGTTGGATTACATTTATAAAATCATATATTTATGCATCTAAATGATATAAATACACCAACATTTTCTTAAAGATATCTACAGGTACGCAATATTTTTGATTCGTTCGACATTGCATTTTACAAGTGCAAACAAGCTGAATCATTATTATTGAACATAATATCAAAATTTTGATTTTGAATTCACGGTGTAAATTACAAATTTATTTAGTGTGTTGTTAAGGATATCTTATTTTCCTCTTTCTAATATTATGGTTAAAAGATACCATAAATTTTTACATTATACTATCATAATACCAGACTTTTAAGTGCCCACCAAAGACATTATTTTCGAGTCTTTTTTGCATGGCGAACAACCATCAACCAACATTATTTTTCACAGCGATTAATCACCGAACAACGATAGTTCGATGGTTGATGACCGTGGAAAATGATATCGATCAACGATTGTTCGTCATGCAAAATGACTTTACATGGTGCTTCATTGCCGTGTGAAATGACTTTGATATTAGAAAGAACATAAATTTTATTGTGTTTATTATTACGGGTGTTATGGCACACGCTTTGCGTGTGAGTTGTTTTTTTACAAATTGTATATGTTATAACATATTAAAAAAATACAAATATTTAATCACATTTTGCATTAAAATCGTGTGTAATTTGTTTGAATTTTTATTTCTAGGTTCGAATATCTAATTTTTATTTTTGTAGTTTGAATTTTTATTTTTGTTATTAATTAATAAAAACGAATTTGTAAAAGAAGTTTATTTGTTAGATCATATTTTAAACCGAGTAAGATTTGATAATATTTTGTAGAGGGACGATTTTAATTTGTAATTTTTTTTTTATCTATTAGATCCTATTTTTAGACGATACTAAGATTTTTAAAATTTGTCAAGAAACATTTTGAATGTGTAAAATGAGTTTATTTGTTAGATCCTACTTATAAGGGATTTGATAATATCTACAGCGGGCATTTTTGACAGTTCATGTTACGCAAAAAAGTGTGATAAATGTATTACAACTATTAATAAAGATTTGATAATATCCACAGTGGACATTTTTGGTAGTTCACGCTAAAAAAAAAGTGTGGCATCAAATGTATTATAGCAATTAATAATGATTTTAATACATTTATTATTATTTTCTATGGAATTAGAAAGAGAAAAAAGAGAAAAATCGAATGTCCTTGAAAACACAGTTTATTTGTTGCAGTGAACTTACTGCGATTTTTTCGTTGTGAATTGCAGTGGCTCAATTTACAAAAGTAAATCATTTAATTATTCAGAACGCAGCTTGTCATAGATTCAACTATCAATAAAATCGAATTCAGACTTGGTTATCGGAGCTTAAAGAATAAACATTAAAGATTTTTGGATCAAGGCTTAAATTTGCTAAAGCGTTCACTGAAATTTGTAGGAACATACACCATCGCATTTTTGTTCTATTCCCACCATTTCCACGACGTACCTTCTGGCCCAAATTGATATTCTATGGGTCTTTCCCTAGTTTTCCAATTTCCAGGGTTTAGAAGAAACCACGAGTTCCCATTGTTCCCCACTTCGTCCTTTCTCATGCAATATTTACCCTGATCCCTTTTCACATTATCAAATTTGTGGTCGTCGAAGCTTCTTTCTCTGCTCCAAATTCAAGGTCTCCGGTCGACGCTTCAAGCCTCCAGACTCCAACCATCGACCGGTACATATAAACATATTTTTTTTTTAAATATTCTTGTTGTTACATGTTTTTTTATTGAATGCGAAGGTAATTATTAGCTTGAATGGTAGAGAAGGTCTGTTCACTAAGAGATCAATTTGTAATTGAGAGGATTTGGTGACTGAAATCTGCAGTTGAGGTCGCTATTTTGAGTTCACCATGTCTGCATGACTGAAAATATTAATAAGCATCAATTAATTTCTTTTAATTATTGCTGCTAATTAAATTGATTAGTGATAAGTGATAAGCAAGATTTGTATCTGATAAATTCGGTTATTCACTTCTAATTGTGCATAAAGAACCATCCATCGAGTTGTATGTAGAAGATCAAAAGGCACAATATAAAAATTAGCAAATTCACATCAAGTTGTTCAGTACGTCAATTGATATGCAATTACTAGAGCTGAAGCATAGATTTATTGAGGTGAATGCAGAACTACTTATTTATGTTGCATTTTTTCACCTCCATTTCTTCTCCTAACAAGGAACCATTAATTCGGTTGACTCTATCCTAAAGATTTTATACATACCAATCTTTTGGCATTATCGGATCAGCTTGAAAACTTCATTATAAATATGCACATGTAAAAATTTCCGATCCTTAATTGAAACGAATGCTGGATATTAGCCAAAAAATGGCTGTTGATGAAAAGTTCACAAACTTATAACTTTAGCTTTGACTTTACCAATTGCAACCATTACTATGGAGGAATATTTTCTCCTATGAAAATTATAATGAATTGGCTTCTAAACCGGATGAATGGTTATATGGTGGTTTAATCGTCATACGTGTTAAGAGAACATATTTCATAATTTAATGAATGAAGTTATCGTGAATTACTTCCAAAATATGATAAGTTGTTTAAGTCGATTGTAATCTAATATGTAAATATTGTATTCATGTGGCATTTTATGTGTTTTTTTTGGTCTTTTTACTAAAAGGCATTTACGGTGAACAATATGATTTGCAACCCGAAATGTTTCTTCGGTGCTTTTCCCCATGTATAGGTAAGAAATTTATGATGCATGAGTTGGTGTGCTTTGTAAAATATTTGTTAAATATGCAGAAGTATAGAATTGGTTGATACGTATAAGCACAATATATATGTATATATATTTATGATTATTAAATAATTAAACAGCTCCATACAATACATTGTATCGTTATATGGGTTTACGGAAATGTGCCCTGAAGGAAATATATTAGGATTTCAAAACGAATATCTCATTATATCATTTATTCTGCCCAAAACAAGTAAACCAAACTGTATTCATGTCAGTTCAAATATAATTAATGTTCATCTTATTTTTTAATTTGTACCCTCAAGTTACATGGTAATTGTTTTCCTTTTATACTCACAGTAATAATTTGGCATGTGGGATACAGGTGCATAAAAATAATTTGAAGAAAAAGTATATACTGCATTGGAAAGTAAATTATAATCTAGCATATATTAATGTTTTTAATTATTTGACAAAACTATGATCAGAACAAGTTTTGTAGTAAGAAGTGGTTCTAGAACCGTTACATTCTCAAGTTGTGTTTGTTTGAAATTCCGAATATTGATCATTGAACAATTTTTGTTGAATACCAAATGTTGAATATGTTTGTTTATATTTTCTTTTTTTTAATTTTGAATATATTTGATTAAATAAATAATTATTTTGATAAAAATGTCCATCAATATCAATACAACAATAATAAAAGGTGGAACCCAGTGCACGAGGCTCCCGCATGATAGCGGACTCTAGAAATGTTGATAATGTAAGAAGTCTTTCCCTCGCATTGCGAAGAGGCTGTATTAATACAACAATAATAAATGTAAAATATTATTGTTGTATTAACAAAGCCTAAAGAAAAATAAAAAAATGTAAAACAGTAAATAGTTATTTTATATGTAATCTATTTTTATTTTTATTTAGATGTTTTAACTAATTTCAAAATATTAAAAGAATTAAATTTAAAATCACAGAAGCATACACACATATGAGTAATAAATGAGTTATTTCATTTTATTACATGTTTAATATCGATATATATATTTGCCATAAATAAGAAGTTTTCCATCAATTATTACCTGGTCTTATAATGGTAATATGATTCTACAATAATTGATAATTTTCTCTCTGACAAAAAATATTTCACTTTCATGTTATTCTTTTAAATAAACAATATTTTTGTAATGTTAACCATAAAGTATATATGGACAGTTAGTAATTATTTTATCAATGTCGTGAAATCATTAGTCAGATCAAAATATTAAAAGCTGGATGATCAATCAATTGTAAATTTTTGTCATTTGTTATCCGCTACAAGCCTACAACAACAAATAATTTTTAATGAAACCTATATTCTTTTAGTGAAAGCATGATTGAATAGGTTCCAAAAAGAAGTAAGAAGTATTGTTTAGGTAGGTGTATAAATGGAAAAAAGATGTTAGCAAGCATTCAGATATTGTAAGAGCTTGAAAGTATTACTCATTGTTTTTCACTAAGTTACATAAGAATGAACACTTATTAGCAAACAAATAAAAGCTCCTTAATACTGAAATTTCATACCATTATCACTTTCTCCACAAAAAACAAAGCCTAAAGAAAAATGAAAAAAAATAAAAAACAGTTGTTTTAATATATTTTTAATTTTAATTTAGATGTTTTAAATAATTTCAAAATATAAGACGAAAACAAATTTAAAATTATAGAAAGACATAAAATGTCTTTTAAAAAATGCGTGTGTGTGTGTCAGTGTATGTAAGTTTTTAAATATCGGGTTTCGGTCACGTTTCGTGTTGGAAATTTTAAAGACTCGATCTCGTATCGGGGAAATCTTGGACGAGATGAGTCCATCTCAGGTGTTTGTCTTGGTAAAGCTCATCTCGGACTATAATATATGTTAAAAATTAATATCCTTACACAACAGTTTCTATGAATGCTACCATAAAATGATAACTTAAAATTGAGTTGCAAATTCACTCACTAGGAAAGAATATTCATAAATCATAATATGTTTAAACTAACAGAATAACACAATGCAGATAAATTATAGCCTACAACTCATGATCCATGACCATGAATTATTGTTAGACATAGAACATAAAAAAGATTCAAAACATTAAACAATAGCACAAAAGTAAAACTTACATTCGTTAGTAACATGCATGTAAAAAAACAACGAACATGAAATTGCAAAAGATTGTATGACGTATATAAATATACAATATAATCATATAGCATGCACAACGTACATAAACATGATTCTTTTCAAGTATTCTATTTACATACAAAATACATAAAAAGTGCATCATGGTAAACCCAAATAAAATCAGGCTTTTACCATCACAAGCTAACTAGCAAAGCGAGTCATTAATATATCTTAAAAGGCTATTCTTCAGATGACTCGGAATGTGATTCAGATGTCTCGTGTGGAGTTGTTCGGTTTAGGGAATTTTTTTAGGATTAATTTTAGCAATTAAAAGAGAGGGTTAACTATTGAAATAACAGAAGCTTGCAACAGTCAGGCTTCAATTTTTTTAATTATTGTTTTGGGTCGGGTATGGACTTTAAATTTTAGCAAAAAAATAAAATAAGATCTCGAACTGATATTTGGAATATCACATCTTGGATGATATATTAGTCGATATTATCATATCTTAGTCGATATATTCGAAACAAGATTTACACCGAGATTTGTCATTTCATTTCGGGGGAAGATCGAACCGAGATCTCGGTCGATATATCGTTCGATATTTCCGAGATCTGAAACCGCGTGTGTGTATAAGTGGTTATTTAAACACAATAGATCTTAACCGTTGGATCTCATCTTGTTCATATATGAAGTTGAAATCAAGGGACAATCCAATGATTGAGATCTATTGTGTCACTACTTGTATCTTAATAGAATTCCCCTATATACACACCCTCCCAAATCACCCAAATCACCACCCCTGGTACACACATGTTAGGTTAGTTACTAACAAAAAGCAAGTTGCTTTGTATATTATAAAATTTAAGAGTTCATTTTGTATATTTGAAATAAATGAAAATTTTAGACACAGGTAAAAAAACGCAGCATTAAAATAATCTAGACCAATGTTGCATAAATCACATCAAACCTTTTATCGCAAACAAACAAAAAAACTCTTGAAATTTAATATCATTAGATTATCACTTTTTCTGGAAAGATGAAATAAAATAAAATAAAAATAAATGTAAAATTATTTTTATATGTAATCTTTTTCAGATGTTTTAAATAATTTCAAAATATAAGAAAAATACTATCTTGAATGCTCTTTAGTCGGTCTATCTGTACATCCAGCTATACCTTCTCTGTATCTGCTCCTGTTGGTGGGGCGCACCTTGTACCTTTTCCTATGCTACTATACAGAAATCAATTTAAAATCGTAGAAAGTCATTTTCTAAGAAATCAGTTTTGTTCAACTTTATACAGAAAAGAAGTCTTTTTGCAATATAAGCATGTGTATTAGTAACCAACTAAAATGCTAGTTAGTTTTTATAAAATCGAAAGTGAGAGTTCATTTAGTATATATTGATAACTGAAAAAATTAGAGAAGTAAAAAAACACATTAGACTAAAATAAACTAAACCAAACTGCTAGATAAAGCACACTAAGCCTTTTATCTACGTACTAGCACTTTGGCAATTGCATTTCCCACTTGCATAAAAATGTGTGAATTTTTTTTAAATAATCAAAAGCTAATTTGGTATTTAATTTTAATTTGGCACGTACATAAACTTTTATAATTATTAAAAATACTTTCTCATACGAAGGTCAAAGTTTATACATAAAAAATAGCGGATTGAAATAAGTTGGAAATATATTAAAATTTTAATTCAAGGTCATAAAATGTATTTTTTTGAAACACAATTTATCTAGAAGAAAAATCTTGTTATAAAGTGGTATTTTTATTACAAGAAAGTAAAATTATATAAAACTGTACATAACGAGTTCATCCATTAAATCCAAAATAAACAACAAAATAAGAAATTTTTTAGAACATAGATATTGAGATATCATATTTTCTCTTATCCGCTCACAATTAATAATTTTGAAAGCATAAATAGAAAATTTTCATTCAGTATGAAATTGTTTTAGCATTAATGCATAAAAAAAAAATGATGATAAAAGGTTAAACAGTGAATATTCATTTATACTATTATATTGATAAAATAGTAAATAGCGATTGTAATATGTAGTGAAAAACACATAATATAAATTATTATTCCGATAAAAACCAGATGTATAATTTTTGAACGTGGATACCATTATATCTGCGTCCGTATTTATTTTCACATTTCATATATATTTTCTTGGATCTTTCCGGCATCCATGGACATGTTTAAATGTACAAAATATAGTAAATAAGTAAACTGATATGAAGCCTCCAGTTCCTGTTCCCACATATGCTCATGCCAGGTCCAGGTCCAGGTCCACCTACTCTTTTCCATATCCAATCTTGTTTCCAAATACAATCTTCCTTCATTAGAAAATCAGGGTTTAAATTCCCACCCAAATAATTTTGTTGTGCCGCTACCTCCCAAATTCTCCACTGCCTTCACCTTTGTTTGCAGTGCTCTGCCACTGCCGCTCAGTGCTCAACATCGATCCCTCAACCTCTACCTTCTCCTCCTCTGTCTACTAGTCGCGAATCAGGTGATTATGCAATCTAGTTTAATGTTATTATTATTTTTTCCCAAAATATGACTTCTGTACAAATTTACTTATGCTTTACCAATCGATTGGGTCAGTTTTTTTAATTTGTTGAACATCTGTAGTTGAGATCTAGGAAGCAAATTTACAAATGTTTCCACTTTGCAGATTTTCAAATCTATAAGAATTTTGTTTGAAACCATTTCGCAATAAGAATGTTTACCGCTTTACCAGCATGTAAATTTGCTCTTAGCATAATTTAAAAACAAATTTGTGGTAACATTGTTTATTTTAAATATGTTTTAGATAGTAGATATAATAATAAAACAAAGACGAAAAAAAAAGTAGGTGAGATTTGGAAACTAAAACCATGGAGCTTAAGATGGAAGGGTGAAACAACTCCAAGATGCGATATCAAAGTCATTAATGTCACGAGGAGTAATAATAGCTCAAAGGGTTCCAACCAATTTATTTTTCCAATATGAAATTTCAAAAGTCATGAAGTTTGGGAAAAGTAAAAAAAAAAATTCATTTAAACATTACATTCGTCGTTCTTCAAATGGATGATGGTGGTTTCTAATATGCATAGGTCGCTTATTGGATTTTACTACCTATCCCCGTTACGGTTGTTTCCGCATGGAGAAGTTTTTCCAAATTGAAATTGATTAAAATTTATAATCAGACGACCATGTCACAAAAATGATTGATGAGCTAGCAACGATCTCAACTGAAAGTATGTTTTTGGAAAAACTTGATTATGACCATTTAATTGATGAATTCGCTACAAAATATGCAAGATATGTTTTTTCCCTGAACCATTTGAAGAAAATCGATCCTCGTTTTGTGTGAAAATCAGCTTTATGATTTTTGAAATTAAACATTGTAGTCTAATTGATGTACACCTTTTGTTGAAAAGCTAATATTTTGTCTGTCGTAGTCTTCTTGTGATCTTATGCATAATATCAAGATTTCCTTTTTATATACAAAATTTGACATGCCGAATACTATAGGGTAAAAAAACGAAGTGGGGCTTGGGCAATCGATTCTGTGGGCCGGTCTTGTCTACAGTCCACCAGGTAAACGGATTAATGCGGATCGAGCTTTTTGAATTGTATATGGAAATGTGTCGGTGTCCATATGATTCATTGATAGGTTTATGTATGTGTTTTGGATTTGAATCCAGCATTATTTATTTATTTTGGAATTCAAGGAGGCTTGTTCAGACATCATGCTTGTTATAACATGTGGCATAACATATTCTACCTTGACCCTAGAACCAAATGCTGAGTTTGTAAAATAATAGAATATGGAAAAATATAAGCTGAAGGGTCTTCAAAATTTTCATCCTACACATTAAATATCATAAATACAAAATATAGATATGTAAAATTTTCAAATAATATATTAGTTTCTTTTAGAAGTAACTAATTTAACATATGACGATGTTTTCTGGGAAGATGAAATATTTATTCTTTATGTAGTAAAATAGAACAGAAGATATACTTTAGTAATATATGTGTTTATGTTGGTATTACAATGAATGTGCTTGAAAAATGTGCTTTCAGAAAATAAATATACTAAATCAAAATCCATTTTTTTCCATGCCAAATTTGATTACAAATGGTTAGATAATGATACACCCAACATATATAGTTTATGCTATCCATATTTTGTAAACAGATTAACAATAAATTTTACAAAATTAATTTTTATTCGAAAGATCCAAAGCTATATAAAAATAATAATTAGCCATAAATAGTTTCTTATAAAAACAATAATTGTATGTGGAGATAGAGTATTAAATAAGTAGAACAAATGGATCTATGAAGGTAAAACAAATAGTGAAGACCAACTATTTTAAAAGCGGTGTGTAGTTATATAATTGTATTGAGAATGAACATTTACAAATAGGAAAAACTGAAGGAAAAATTATGTAATAAATTTATTAGGATTGAAATTCGGACCTGGGATCTCGTTTTATAACAAATCTTTTTATTAAAATTAATGAAGCACTTTTTGTAACCTGTAATCTGATTTGTATACAAATAAACTTAAGTAAAGGGACATTCCGGAAACTTTATCTGTACCAAAAATTTGTGATAAAAACGACGTTACAAGTATTACCCAAGATAACCCTCAAGCAGTTGTTCTTAAATATGTTATTTTATGATTTCTTGAATTATTTTTTATCGTTTATGTTTTATGCAGATCCAGATTTCTATGTTAATCTTCTCTGTAATTGTAGAACTACTAGAAATGATATTTGCTTAAAAGAATCAATCTTGTAAAACACTACTCAGGGTAATGTGGTTAAAATGTGTGCACATTTTATTAAAACAAATTTCCATTCGGAAAAACAACTCTTTAGCATTCATTGCTTATTTATTTTTATTTTTATTTGTTTTTTTTTTTTTTTGAATCGTGAGATCACATCTGCAAACATTTGAATTTACTCTTGTCATCTAAATTTTTATGCTTTATGGTATAGATAGTAAAATGCAAGAGGAAATAAAGCTGTTGCATATTTTTGCTGTTAATTTGATGTGTTCTTATTCTTTTGATGCCATCATTTGCAAACACTATTATTTCGTGCTATAATTCGAAAACAAGTTTTTCTTCCTCTCCAGATCACATATTTCTGATATACTGCTTAAAAACATTGTTGGATATACTAGGTTTACAAATTACGGACCAGAAAACTTCTCATCTGGCAAAATAGCAATTGAGAGCTACTCCTTACACGATTAATTCTGTGATCTGCCTCCACCACGAACCTTGTCAAAAACATCATAGCCGGTCATTCAAAAAAAGGAGATGCTAGTTGGTAAATTGGGAGCACTTGTTCGAAGAAGTAAAACCTTTACCTTGATTTCTCACCTGAAGGGATCGTCCCCTTCACCTAAAGCATCAAATGAACAATATTCTCTTCTCCACTCTTTGAGATCAAGTCACTGTGAGAATTCACCTATCTCTCGATATGGCTCTCTTTATGGGTTCAAATTTATGTCCAAGGTGAACTATGCAATCACTATTTAAGTCGTTTTTATCTTTTAAAAAATAAATCTTGTGCCCAATAACGTCAACAAGGTTCATTGTTTTACATTGATTGATCAATGATTATGAAAAAATCGTGATGGATTTAATTAATTTCATGTTCAGAATTTAGATGTTCCTTTTACAAGGAAGATGACCACTTCTGCAGCTATATTACATTCAGCTAAAGCAGAAGCTGCGAATTCAGGGCTAAAATTGCTTGTTGTTGGACCTCATGCTCAGAAAAGGGTTGGAATATGGCTTTTCTGTTGCGGTGCTTGGGTTTTTAGCATGGTAGTGCTTGGTGGAGTTACCCGTCTGACTCGTTCAGGGCTATCCATGACTGACTGGAAATTTACAGGTGAAAGACCGCCAATAACTGATGAAGAATGGAACCATGAATTTGAAAAGTACAAGCAGTCTCCTGAGTATAAGCGGTAATGCTATAGTCACCTCATCTCCTTACATATTCACTTTTCAGTTAATTGATCATGTTTTGTACATTTTTTGGTGGGTATTTGAGCTTTTGTTTTGTTTTTTGTTTTTTTTTGCTAACAACTAGGTTGAATTTGCAATATTCTTAGAACAAAATTTGGTTTCTTAGTCATATCATATAGACGAAACTCATTTTTTACACAAGACTTGAATAGTATATTTTGTGGATGAACACCATGAATGATAATAGACGTGTATTTTTTATTGCTTTGTTTATATCTTAAGCGTGCACATTATACAAATTTAGATAGGTTTCTATACCAAAATGCAGGTAATCTGCATATAGGAAGGAAAACGTGGTACCCACCATTTTTGGTGTGTCCTGGAACCTTTTTCTTTCTGTTTGCATTTTAACGGGTTTTTCTTGATATGTATAGCACAATCCCTTCTTTTTTTTTTTGAACACATACACGTTGCTTACTAACATCACATAATTGCTGTTCAAATTATTTTCATTCGAACATGAAAAAGCATCAGGCTAATAATATGTAGTTAATTTTGTGTTGTCTTGTAGTGTAAACAAAGGAATGGGCATTTCAGATTTTAAATTCATTTATTGGATGGAATATGCACATCGAATGTGGGGAAGGGGACTGGGCATTGTATTTGCTTTGCCTTTCTCATATTTTCTTGCAAAAGGATATATCACCCGCCCTCTTGGACTGAGACTGTCTGTTCTTTTTGCACTTGGTGGAGCACAAGGATTAGTTGGATGGTGGATGGTAAAAAGTGGTTTAGAGGTATGCTTCTTTTTCTATCTCATATGCAATTTTTGAAACTATGTATGTTCTTTCCATTTGCACGCTTAACAAATTGAATGGTCATATGATCCCTATAACGGGAACTTTTTTTTAAACATGATTAATTAATGCTAATGGGATTTGATCTCTAGATAAACAATCTAGAGACATACACTAACCCGTAAGGGGGGACATCTTTGAATGGAAATTATTTACATTGTGAGCGCTTTAAAGTATGCTCTCCAAATTCATGCGCTATAATATAACCATTTGTTTTTCCAAAATATTATCACAGATGACGGACATTGTAATAGGTGGGTTGAAATGTTAAATCTTAATATAATGTAACCATTCGTTTTTCCATACTGAATAGTTGATATAAATTATCAGGGCTTTTGAAAATCTATAACACAATTGTTTTATGGTAGGAACCGGCATCTGAGTATGTGCAGCCAAGAGTTAGCCCTTACAGACTTGCCACTCACCTCACATCTGCATTTGTAATATATGGTGGAATATTGTGGACTGCACTTTCAGTTGTCATGCCAGAACCACCAACTGAGTCATTAGCATGGGTTCGAGGTGCTGCAAAGCTACGAAAATTTGTGCTACCTGTTTGTGCTGTTGTAGGCGTTACTGCTCTTTCCGGTGCTTTTGTTGCAGGGAATGATGCAGTAAGCATAAACACATAATTTCCATTTATCGAGTTTCAAAAGAAGTTCATATTGGCATTACTTTGAAATCGTTTCAATTTGGCAATATGTTTCTTCCTTGTAGGGTCGTGCATTTAATACATTCCCAAAGATGGGGGACACATGGATCCCTGATGATATTTTTAACATGGAGCCACTTTTCCGCAATTTCTTTGAGAATACATCCACTGTGCAGGTATGCAATTCAATTATTTCGATTATGGCCATCACCGTATGAGTGTAATTTTTTTGAACTATATTTCGCATATGGATTCCATTAATGATCGTTAGACTTACAATTATTTAAGCGCTTATTTTCCGTTTGATATAAATATTGTTAGCGGATAAAGTAAACTCGTCATCTTTGTTTTGAACATATACTTGGCCTAAGTATTCCCTCTGGTTAATTTTATGTGAAATCCTAGACAGTTTTCACATGATTATGAAATAACAAGTTGAAAAATAAAAAAACACCGTAAACGATATGTTTTAAATCAGCAAAGGTATTGTAATAGGAATAGAGGACCATTCCCCTAATGTTATTTCCAACTGAAGATGAAACTGGTACTGCTTACATGAAAAAAGATGCAAGAACATTGAATTAGTCTTCTGCAAATTTGACTAGCTATGTGAAAATTAAATAGTCGATTGTTAATCAGTCTTCAAAGCATCTAAAGGCAGGGGTTATACTTTGCAACCTTGAGTAGCTTTAGACCGGAACTCACTTAGGAAGTGAGTACACTCTTAGTTAAGTAGCTTCATCTTTAGTAGGATATGAGGAATGTTTCATAGTTTGTAGTTTTATGCTGCTGTTATATTATGAACTGAACTGAAATGAGAAAATGTATTGATCTATGTTTGCCGACTATTCTGGAACTGGACTATGTTTGAAATTTATGTCCAGCTATTGTTAGTAAAGACAAAATGTTGTTATGCAACTAATAAAACAGGTATTTACTACGATTTTCGTCCAAACATGTTTTGTTCAAAGAAAATATGAGAATCCCAAAGATGCCAGGATAACATTAAGTGCAATTTTTTTGTTACTACTTTTCTGTCAGCAAGAATATCTTTTACATATATATATACACACACACATATATATACATATACACACACATACATATATATGTATGTATGTATGTATGCATATACATATATATATGTCAATCCTTACGAAAAGGAACTAGTTTGGTCGCTTTACCTGCCATTGTAATGTGTATCAGTGAACAATATATTTTCAAGCTGATGCGATTTTGTATTTTTTTCCTCTTTCGTTACAGATTAATCATAGAATATACATATACATATACATATACATATACATATACATATACATATACATATACATATATGCCAATCTATATGAAAAGGAGCTAGTTTGGTCACTTTACCTGCCATTGTAATGTGTATCGGTGAACAATATATTTTCAAGCTGATATGATTTTGTATTTTTTTTCCCTTTCGTTACAGCTTAATCATAGAATACTTGCAACAACAACATTGCTTTCAGTTGCCAGCTTGTGGTGGGCAGCGCGCAAAATAGAATTGCATCCTGCTATTAAATCTTTAATTGCACATACACTGGGAATGGCCTCACTTCAGGTAGTGGACCTTTAACAATTTCTCTCGACCCACGTTGAGATTTCACCAAACTGTTTTCTTTGCTTTTGAAAACTTGTATCGACACACTTTTAGAATGCACTAGCATAAACGAAAATTGAATAAAATCAGTTTGGTACAATATAAAAATGAGTCATGAGAAATTTTGTTGAATCAGTTTCACCAAGACACTGTAAGAGTCTACGATATGTTCTTGAGATGGTTCTAAATTTGTTATATGTTTTTAAAAAAGCGGGCAGATTTTATTTGTTTATTTTATTTTTTAAATTTCTGCAAGCTTTAGTGTATCTCATGTAGTTCCTCAAGTGTTACAAAATCAAACTTTTAAAGGTTCTTATGTGTTTGCCATGAATAGTTTAAACTAATTTTCATATAGGATTTCTACTTCTTTAAGGAAAAAAGCAAAGGTATTTTAATTTGATAGCAACTTGAGTTTACACCAACTAATTACCATAAAATAAATACTGCAGGTGACACTGGGAATTTCTACGCTTTTATGCTATGTTCCAGCTTCTCTTGGTTCTGCTCATCAGGCCGGTGCATTGACATTAATGAGCTTCATGATCGTTTTAGCTCACTGTGTCAGAAAACCGTCTCCTCATGTTCTCAAATCATTGGCTTCTCTTCCCAGTATCAAGAGCTGATTAAAACTCCTCATTTTAATAGTTTAGTTTGAATCAAGCCGATAAATTCATGTTGCTAGTTACAGGTTTTTATAGTACACGATAGATATGATGTGGCTACTACATCTATTTTTTGTATTGAAATGAGAATGTTGCCAAGGCATAGGGAGACAATCTTCTATCACAGAATAAGGCTAAGGCCCAATGATCCACTCCCTCGATTGTGCATTTTATTTGATTTTTCTAGTAAGGTGATACTGTCTTTGTGTACACAAGATCTTGCCTTTTTGGGACTTTGTTACAATGTTATCAAATAGACTCTTTGTTGTTTTGTTGGGAAAAAAATAGCTTAAGTTCTTGTCCTTTGATTTTGTGTGAATCTTGAAAGTGTGACGCTAAACACACTCATCATCTTTCTAACATGTAACAATATTTTTTTATATTTTTACATGATATTATGAAATGTTCTTTTTATACTTGCATTGATTTTTTGTTTCTACTTTCTTTTTTTACTTTGGTGGTTGTTCAAACCAAAAATGACACAAACATCCAAATTAGTATAGTAGAAAAAGGAGTGAAGAAACCAAATAAAAACACGAAGAAATAAGACATTAGAGTTTTATATTGGTTCGGCTAATCGTTGTCTACATTCATTTAATTTTGTTGGTGGTGGTTTACACTTAGAGAATTATAGAAAAATTGTGGAGAAGTGAAAAAGATCATTTAAAATGAGCTCTTGGACTACTGTTTATAGTTGTAGGTTGCTTGAAAACTTGCCCTAACGTTCTTCACATTGTTTTCAACGTCCAGACCAATTCTTTTAGGAAAAATGAGGGACACCACATCAATATACGTGGATTGGTACCGATCCATGGGCTTGGATCGGTATCGATCCATAAGATTGTCAAATGGATCTCTTTGAATGTTTTGTCATGGCTCGATTTGTGGTTAGTTTCGTGATTCCAAATTTGTTTGTATCATTATTAGTTTGTTGTTGAGTTCAAATGATGGATTGGTGGAAGAATGAAGTTGTTGAATTCAAGTGTTCGTGGAGATCGATAGAGGATTGCATTGGATCGATGAAATGGAACTTGAAATAGGCTCTTGCCATCATCACTTACAAGTAGTAGGAATGGGGAAAATTTTGATAAAGGATCGTGGATCGGTACCGATCCAAGTGGTTGGATTGGTACATGTCCATCACTTTGGTGGATTTTGGATCCTCATCTCTTGGAATGGTTTGGTCTTCATCTTGTGGCTCCGTTTGCATTTGGTTTTTGAACTTCGGGGCTATCTCTTCGGGCTTCATGCCTTGATAGCTCTCAAGTTGAACTTGTCAAGTTCGTCCTTATACTGTCTGGTCAAAAGGCTAGATGTGACTCGATTTGTGCTTTGCTTAAGAACAAATGTTGTGCTTTGCTTAAGAACAAATGTTGAAGTCGATGGAATATTAGTAATTGAATTTTCTGGTTATTAGCCGATCGAGCTATTGCGAATCATCATATTCTTTTGGATTCACTATAAATCAATGGCCGTTCTAGACCATGATAGCTATGGATTCGAGTCCTTCTTGAGCGTCAGTCATAGACAATGATTCTATGTTCTTCCGGAATCGTTAAGTCGTGGGTCGTATAACTAATCAGGGTCATTCCATATTCATCCGGAGGCTAGCAGTCACGTGTTGAGATCTCGATCTCTCCAGATCGTTAGTGAAAGCTGTGGCCTTTCTCGGCCGATAGTTGAATTTTGATCTATCCGGATCATCAATGGAATCCTTGGCCTCTCCAGCTCAATAATCGAACCCAACGATCTTTCCGGATCGTTAATCAAATCCATGGCCGTTCAAGGCAAATAGTTAAATCCGCTATCTCTTTAGGTCGTTAATTGAGTTAGTAGTCGTTCATAGTCGATAATCAAATCTATGGTCTTTTTGGACCATAAATCAAAGAGTATATTAGACTCAGATCCATAAAATCAAACTTAATACACGAAAAATCCTCTCCAAAAAAAGATTGTAAATTAGGTCCCTAGAATTAAGTTGCTGAATGAATGCATATATTTATGCAATTATTCAGTGTATAATTGCAGACACTTATGCAATTATATCCAAAAATTGCATAAATGTCTACAACTATTCAGTGAATATTTGCGGAAATTTCTGCAATCTTTTTGGGTGAATAATTGCGGAAAGGTCCGTAAACTTTTGGTGAATAGTTGTAGAAATTTCCACAAATTTTCAGTGAATAATTACAAAATGTATGCAATTTTTTGGATATAATTGCATAAATGTATGCAATTATTCAGTAACTTAATTCTATAGACCTAATTTACATACTTTTTTTAGCAAGGAAGTTTGGTGTTTTTTGAAACTTAATAGGGACTTTAGCCAAACTGTCCCTTAATCAAATCCATGGCGTTCAGGGCCGATAATCAAATCCATGGTCCCTTCGGAACGTTAATCGAATTCATGGTTGTTCGGGGCTGATAATCAAATCCACGGTGTCTTCGGACTCTTGCTGAGCCCAATCTGCTCGCTCCCCGGCAAAGGGACTCAACGACAAGCAAGTCCATCCGCTCACGCTCTGACGATGTGACTTACTTTTTGCACTCTGGTTCCTGCTTTTCGGCCGGACTTAAAGCGATCAACATCGTACAAGTCCATCCGCTCGCTCTCTGACGAGAGGACTTGCACCTTGCACTCTGGTCCTGTCTCTTCGGACGGGACTTAAAGTGACCAATATCTGTCATCACACTCAATGTTGTTTTCCCAAAATCCAAATATTCAAATCAAACCAAAGCAAACAAGAAGAAATTCTAAGTGTTCCTCCCAGACATCCAACTCAGAGCGTGCCTAAAACCAATCTAGGTCTCGTACACGTATAAGTGGTCCGAGTTCATTTTCGTCCTAAGTAGTCATCTCAGGCACCCGACTTAGACCATCCGGAATCCTGTACACGTGTAAGCAGCCTGAGGTTATTATTGTCTTTTTTGCTTAATAAGAAAAGTATAATGCAAGAAAAGAAACGAAAAGGCAAAGCGCGGGAATTGAATTCAACTCACATGCCATCCCAATCAAGAGATGACTATCTTCGACCTCAATCTAAGGTCATTTCCATTCGCTGTAGATAATGGCTACTCTTGTTCCACCACAACAGCTCGGCTTTTCACATAGTGCTGTAACGGGTTATTTCTGACCTGTTTCTTGATCAGGTCGTGCAAGTGCCTACAATCATTTGTGTTATGCTTGTCCAGCTCATGGAATAGGTAGTACTTTACCGACTTCCTCTCATAGTCATTGGGCTATCTCCTTATAGATTTTAGATAAGGGATTTATCCCCTGGTGTCAAGGTAAATCCGCTCCGGGGTTTCATTCAAATACGTATAAGAAGAGAATTTTGACTCCCTTCTCTATCGTGCTGATCCTTTAAAGCCACCTCCATCTTTAATTTGTCTCTATCTTTAACTAGATCCTGCTCTGTACGGTCCTTTGTCATCCGTAGCATTAACTTCTTCCATTTTAGTTTCAATGTCCTGATGCAAGTACATCTCGGGCTCATGATAAAATTATGCGAGATCCATTAGTGGATCTCATTCCTAAGCAACTTTGAAATCTCTTTTACTAGCGACTTCTTAAACTACAGCCATCAAAACCACCGATGGATCCGACTTATCTATCGCGGAAGCCACATCAATAAATCTCATCAAAAAAATCCTAAGGGACTCTCCATCCCTCTGCTTCATACTCGACAGTGTCATTACATTCTTGGGTCATGAGATATGAACCCGAAACAGTCTCATAAATCTATACACTAACTCGATCCACATGCTTATGGAACCATTTTCCAGTTGTCTAAACCACAACGCCGCTAAATCCATTAGATATAAAGGGAAACACCATTCCATCACTTCTTCGGACGCACCCAACACTCTCCATATGCCGGATGTACCTCTTCAAATAAACTATTAGATCCGCCTTTCCATCGTACGTTTCCAACGTACGTAGCTTGAAATCAGGCGGATTCCTAGCGCACCGAATGGTTGGAGTGAATAGACCCATGTTCACGTCCTCTAGGCTCCGGTTGGACAACCACCTCTCATTGCTCTTCTTACAATCTTAGCAAGTCTGTCATTGTCATTCAAATGAATTCTCAAGTTAACATTCTCAGCTTGTCCCCCGTTTCCACGGAGGAATTCTGGCACATGCTCCTTAGCCGTGCTTCTGCATTCTGATTCACATTCAAATGTTCAACGTTGTTCCTTGGATGCACCATTTCCTCCCAGATTAGCTCCGGTAATGCCTCCAATATCTATGGATTGGTACCGATCCGTGCTTATGGATCGATACCGAACCGTATGACTCTTTCAAGAGTCGTTCCATTCTGTTTTATTCTACTTCTCGGTGCATTTGCTTTAGCTTATGGCCTTTGGTTCTGGTTTGCAGCGACTCGGGCTATTCCTATCTGTTCCATTCTCCTGAAGAAACTCTCCATCATCTCTTCTTGGCTAGCTATCGTCCTTTCTTGCATTCCATTCATCATGGTCTCCATCTCATCTCGGTTATGTAGATGGATGGATGGTTAGCTCCCGAAGACGCCTTTTGGTTACCCTCTTGTTGATTTCCTCCACAGGCGGTCTTCCTATTAGATTGTATCGGCATTTTAAACTTTTTCAAATCTCAAATCAGCGAATTCAAGTGGTCCTCGGCGAATGAACCAAAAATGACACAAACACCCTAATGAGTATAGTAGAGAAAAGAGTGAAGAAACTAAATAAAAACACATAGAAACAAGACACTGGAGTTTTATAGTGATTCGGCTAATCGTTGCTTATGTCAACTGAACTTTGTTGATGGTTTATAGTGCTGTTTACACTTCTATTCTTACAGATCGGTATGGATCCATGGTGGTATAAGAGAATTACATAAAATTTATAGAGAAGTGAAAAAGATCCTTTAAAATGAGCCCTTGACCTCCTATTTATAGCTGTAGGTTGCTTGAAAACTCGGCCCCATGATTTCCATATTGTTTTCCACGTCTCGACCAATTCTCCAGAGAAAAATGAGTGACATCTCATCAATATTCGTGGATCGGTACTGATCCATGGGCTTGGATAAGTAGCGATCCATAAGATTGCCAAAAAAGATCTCTTTGAATGCTTTGTCCTGACTCGATTCATTGTTAGCTTCGTGATTCCAAACTTGTTTGCACCATTATTAGCTTGTTTTGATTCCAAATGATGGATCTGTGGAAGAATGGAGTTGCCAACTTCAAGTGCTCATGGAGATCGATAGAGAATTGCATGGGATCGATGAAATTGAAATTAAAACAAGCTCTTGGCATCACCACTTACAAATAGTAGGAGTGGGGGAAAGTTTTGACAAAGGATCGTGGATCGGTACTGATCCAAGTGGTTGGATTGGTACCGATCCACAACTTGGTGGATTTTGGATCCTCATCTCTTGTAATGGTTTGGTCTCCATCTTATGGCTTCATTTGCGCTTGGTTTATGGACTCCGGAGCTATCTCTCCGGTCTTCTTGCCTTGCTAGCTTTCATGTTTGACTCATCAAATTCATCTGTATACTGCTTAGTCAAAAGGTTAGATAACACTTACCTCCCAAAGCACACTTTGCAAATAAAAGGTGTGCTTTGCTCAAGAAATAATGTTGAAGTCGATGAATATTAGTAATCTAATTTTCTGGTTATTAGCCGATCGAGCTATTGCGAATTATCCTATTCCTTTGGATTCACTTGTATATCATAGGTCGTTCCAGACCCTGATAGCTATGGATTCGAGTCCTGCTTGAGCGCCAGTCAAAGACTCTGTGTTCTCCGAAAATCGGTAAGCCATGAGCTGTATCACTAATCGGGATCATCCTGTGTTCATCCGGGGATAGTAGTCACGAGTTGAAATCTCGATCTCTCCAGATCGTTAGTGAAATCCATGGCCTTTCCTGGCCGATAGCTGAATTTTGATCACTCTGGATCGTCAATGGAGTCCTTGACCTCTCTGAACCGATAATCAAACCCAGATCTCCCGGATCATTAATTAAATCCATGGTCTTTCAGGGTCGATAGTTGAATCCGCGATTTCTCTGGATTGTTAATTGAAGTAGTGGTCGTTTAGGGTCGATAATCAAATCCATGGTCTTTCTAGACCGTTAATCAAATCCATGGCTGTAATCTATCGTCTCTCCAGACTGTTAATCAAATACATGGCCATTCGAGGCCGAAAAGCAAAGCCATGGTGTAGCGACCCGACTTTCTAAGACCAGAAAGACGCATCACTAATTAAGAAAGAAAGGGATAGAAGAAGACAAGATAAGAAAAGAAGCAACGCAACAACATCAGATACTCACAGCGGAACGAATGAAATATAATATATCACATAAAATATTACATAGTATCATATTACATCAGAGTACACAACTTATACAACACATATTAGACAGTTATAAATATCTGTCTAACTATACAACTCAAGATATCACAAGATACAGATACCATACAAACACAGTGGAACCATAATATATCTACACGTGGAAGCCTCCTGCTCCATATCTCCTCCAGAGTTCGTCAAGCTAACCTGAATCCCTCGACTACTTAGACATAATATGAGTACCCAAGAATTTAATAAAACAGAAAATAAACACTCGGTTCAGATAGGGGTCTGGTGTGAGTAAACGGGTTAAAATTGCTTAACATTAGAAAAACCTTTGAAAAGAAAATGTATCACGTAAGACTTCCCACACATAAACATGGAAAAGTTTTTACCTTACGCTAACCAAAACATTTGATAGGAAATTCAGTCATATTATAATAGTGTCTAGGGTTTTCAAGTAAATAAGAAATAACCGAAATTGTTACATCTATTAAATTCCAGCTACTAGCCACAAAAGTGGTTAATACAAACAAAACCATAGGGTCTCGTAGGAAGAATGGGTTTCCATCAATGGCAGGGCTACCGGGCTACCGCCCGTCACAATACGTGGCCTAGATCACTGCACCGAGGATCACTCCCAATCCCTGCAACACAAAGCCGGGACCATTCATTACTGAACAGTCCCGAGTAAGATCACCCCGTTGTTGGCACGACCAACCACCCACTAAGCCGAAATAAAAAGGGACATCTAGATAGGGATGACCTCACCCTGAAATGGGTGCTACCCACCTAGCCTTTCTGCATCTCCCCTGTTTTAGCCATTCTCGGTTGATGAGGCTTGAGGCTGCAGTTACCTTTATAGAACACATCTATCTTAGAATGCTCATCGTCCACCTGACGATGTTTTGAAAGCATTCAATCCATACAAGTTTGTTCCGGGTTCGAACGAAACCGAAGGCACTATCTCGTTGCACTCATTTTGGAATCACCCTTAGAGTCAACGACCATAGCCCTTGCACTCTGAATCACCATCTCAAACCTGTAAGTACTATCTCCGTCACTCTCATCCCGGAATCGCCCCCAGAGTTATACTGACGAATAGTTCTTACACTTCGAGTCTTCACTAAGCTCCACTTGGATTCACGACCTAACGTTTAATTTGGATCGATGCGGTTTTCGGATGTCCAAATATGGAAACCCGATCCCGGTCTCACCGAAACTAAACGCCATTTTAATGTCCAAGTTGTTTAAGGGTTTTAAAACAATTAACTTATATTCAGAATACATAATCAGATAGATGAATCACATTATCATAATAGATAATTCATATCAAACATTCATCTCATAAAGAAACATATCACATAACAGAGATATCATACCCAAATCATCCATCAGCATCCAATATCAATCATCCAATATCAATCAATCATCTAATATCAATCAATCATTTTATAAGCAGAATTGATTAACTGTAAATCAATTAGATTACCTAAATCCTTCTTCATTAATTTATTCCAAATAAATAAATAATCATCTCTTAAAGATCTTCCTTAATTAATCTCCCATGATTAATTATCCTTTAATTACAAATTATCCTTAACCACATACAGTAATTAACCTTTAATTACTATCATTAATTACAATAATTAATGATCCTTCATTTACTTTCATTTATTAATTAACTATGATTAATTGCATTAAACCTCAATTAATTACAATTAATTAATCACACTTAAATTAATCACTTTTATTAATCAACCTTGATTAATTCATTAATTAACTAATGATCCTTATTAATTAATAATCCTTTAACAAATTAAATAATTAACTTGTAATTAATTATCTCATTAATCATAAACAGTAATTAATAACTTGTATTTACTTATCTTAATTAGTTAACATTTTAGTTAATTTCATTAATCTTTGATTAATTATACTAATTAATTAATCTTTAATTACTTCATTAAGAAATTATTATTCAATTAAATTAATTAATAATCCTTAATTAATTACTTTATTAATTGATTACATTTTTAATTAACTACATTTAGTAATTAATCTTAAACTAATCACATTCATTCATTAATTAATCACATAAATTAATTAACTAAATTAATTAAGTAATTAACCCTTAATTACTTACATAAGTAATTATCTTCTAATTACTTTCATTGGATGATTACTCTCTTAATTAATTACTTAACAAGTAATTAATCCCATCATTAAACAATCCTTAATTCTTTAATTAATTAATTGCTCCATAATTAATTAATTTCAAAACAATTATATTAATCAATTCCTTAATTAATAACATCAAGTGATTGCCCTTAATCACTTCCATCTAATTACTCCCATGAGTAATTTTCCACTAATTACTTCCATAAGTAAATTCCTTTTTTCTTATTTACATTCAATAATTAACCATTAATTACTTCATTAAGTAATTACACTTAATTAATCATAATTAAGTGATTATTTAAAATTAAATACACAATTATCTAATCATTTAAAATTAATTAACTTCTTATATTTAAAAATTCTAAATTAAGAAAAGCATTTATCTTAATTAATCTTTTACTTATTAACAAATCATATTAATGAAGTATTCTTAAATTCATAACAATAATAAATCAATATTATTTATTTCCACAAATTAATTATTTGAAATCAATCCAATCTTAATAACTTAAGGACAAATTATTTAACTTGGTTTACAAAATTATAACATTAACCTTATTTGAAAATAAAGCATTTAGAAATCAAATTTGAAATTTAAAACACTTTAATTATCTAATTTAAACTTATTTATTTTTAATAAAAATTTGAAACTTTAGTTTTTAAAAACATTACTTTAAAATTTACTTAAAACTTTTGATTTAATATTTAAATTCAAAACACTCTTTTAAATTGAAATTCAAAATTACTTAGATAATTACTTTCAAAACCAAACATCTTAACAAATTAAATTTAAAATAAATTCAATTAATACTTTAAAAGTTTGATTTACATTTACATCAAAGAACAAGTTTAACTTTTATAAATTTGTTTCCTTTTCTAAACTTGTTTATAATTTAATGCTTAGTTTCATTTATTCAAACACAAGTTAAATTTGCAACTAAGTATCTACACGGTACTAATAGAAAAGCACCACCCAAAAACTCGAGTTATCACCTAAATACTCCGTGCTTGCCTCGAGAGACTCACCACCCTCAACCGCTTCGAGTTGACAGTACGAAAATCACGAGAGCAAACTCGAGTTTCAACTCGTCTTCCCCAATTCCTAATTTTCTAGTGCACACAACATACACACGTGCACGTGCCCCCAATGCCTCCGGCCACCGTAGGTCGTCGTGACCATCGTCGATGTTCACACGAACGCACGCGAGCCTCCTCGAATTCTCAGATCACCCAACAACCCCTCGAATCAAAATCGACCCCTACACTCGAAAACTACAGCAAAACTCGACCACAAAACCCCATCGCCATTGATGAATTCGCCATCGGCATCTCCAGTAACTTCTCCAAAGCGTCGCTGTAACACCTCGCCTCCATCGCCCACGTTGCGATCACCTCCGGTCCATCTCCCACGACGCAAAAGCCTCGACAGCCCAAACGAGCAAAATACTAGCTTAAACCTTAGATTAAACAAATTCAAACACCACGACCATTAGAAAAATTCATGAACATTTTTCCCATCGTCCACGATACATAAGCAAGCTTCAACCAAGATTACATCTCCGATCATCACGCCGATCTACGGCAAATCACCAAAACACCCAAATCGAACAAACCAAAATTCACATTAATTTCTCAACTAAAAATTATGATATGTATATTAAAAATCATAATTTTTAACCCC
Organism: Allium cepa; assembly: GCA_030765085.1. Classification (NCBI taxonomy): domain Eukaryota; kingdom Viridiplantae; phylum Streptophyta; class Magnoliopsida; order Asparagales; family Amaryllidaceae; genus Allium; species Allium cepa. The sequence goes on from CM060942.1 coordinate 120,227,585, forward strand.
TAACACATTCATGAAATCCAAATCAGAAAACATGATAGTTGATTTTTGACATGCAACTGTATTTCACTGTTTTTTCCATTTTTGAAGATTATTTATAAATTTAAATTTACAGAAACTATTTTTAAAATTACTATCAAACATTAACATACAATTTTCATTTAATCCTCAAAATCAAATAATGATATTGGTGGGAGATTTCAATTATTGAAGGTTGAGCCTGGTCTGAAAAGAACAGAAAATAGAATGTTTACATATATTCACAGACCTTTTTACACATATATAAACATATCTGTAAATTCAATAATATAAATACTGAATGATTTCCATGCAACACCAATATCAATTCACAGATTAACACATGCATTAGGATCAGAATTCAAATTATCTGTTTTTAAAAACAATTTACTCACCTTTTATTTTAAGCAGAGCAGTTTCAATTCTTTTTTCCAGGCTTTGAAATCCTTAATCTGGAAAATGATTGATGTTGAAATCCTACTGCATGCCTTCAATTGATGTTTCGACCCTGCCAAAAGCTTATTTTAAAACAAATAAGCGGCAACCTATGTCGAAAGCTATATTAAACCCTTTCGAAGCCTTTCTTTTAAAAGCAAGGGAAGCGACACCTCTTTTGAAATTAAAGCAAAGGCTTCGACCCCTTCGAAAGCATGGTTTCGACCCTATACCTTTCGCCTATCTCCAATCCATTAAGGACCAAAGCATTGATACCGTGTGTATTGGTTTCGACTAGGTTGTAGACAGTGGTATGAGGTCGTTAGGTGCTACGAAAGTGGAGAAACATCGATCTTTTACAAAAATTGATTTTTAACTTTTTAAAGTAATATCTTTTCAACTAACCTGCCTTATTTGTCGAAGTCTGATTGGTTGCCAATTTCTTTTACAAAATATTTCTTATAAGTTCTGTCGAATTCGGTAATCTATAATTTAAAATATTTTGTAAATTGCCCCTTCTCCTTTTATAAACATATAAAATATTTAAGTCCCATACCTTAAATAATTTTATATATCAAATAAAACACTTAAGAAAACTCTCCAAAAATTCACATAAATCACTTTTAATATATTTTCTAACATATTTAAATTTATGACCAAAGCTAAAATATATTTGTTGAAATTAATTTAAATCCAATTTAACCATTTTCACTAGAAAATTCATAATAAATCCACATTAATTCAAAAAATTATGAAACTTGTAACCCATCTCCAAAAATAATATTTCTGACCATATAACAAAATCCCAAGGCATTAGGATGTCATTTGATAGGATAAAATCTATACGAACAAACAAAATTCATTAACAAGCATATATATCTATTTAACATTCAAAACATGGCATAGTACTTTGCAAAACATACTAGTATCTGATATAGAAATGAAAATAAGAAAATATGAGATGTAACATATTATTCACCTTATCTTATTGTTAAGGTGTGGAGATTTGCTTCTTGAATTAAATTGACCAATCTTCTTCCTCTTGATTTTAGCTTATCTTCCTCTTGCTTTCTCCAAATGGTGGCCAGCCTCTCTTGAATTATTTTTGTTTGTGAACATGGGAATGAAAGTGGCATGAGGGTTTAGGGTATAAGAATATAACTTATTCCTATTTTACCCTTATCTTCTTACCCTTATCTATTTCATTTTAAATTCCCTTATGATCATTGGTTAATTAGGCAAGACTACCTCCAATTATACAAATCTCAGTCGCTTAACCATTTACATCATTTCATTTAATTTATCTAATTAAATATCCTAAATAATGTTAATTAAAATTAGGGTCGTTACAAACTCCCCTCCTTAAAGAATTTCGTCCTTGAAGTTATGATAAGTTACTCATCAAAATCAATCATAAAGGTAAAACATACCATGCAACAAGTTAGGATAAGTATATCTAATCTTTCTCTCAGTCTCCCAACTACAGTCTCTCTCGTCGTGACTCCACTGGACTTTGACTAATCTGACTGTCTTATTCCTTAGTCTCTACTCATCTTTCATGACTATACAAATTGGTTTTCTAACTATAATCAAATTTGGTTCCACTACCAAGTCATCTAATGCGGTTGGTGCTATAGTAGTCTTTGGATCTCGAATACACTTCCTTAGATGAGAAATATGAAAAACCTTATGAACTCCTGCCAAACTACATGGTAACTCCACTCTATACGCAAGTTTCTCGATCTTTTCTAAAATAGGAAATGGTCCCATGAATCTCAGCGCCAACTTTCCTGACTTCCCAATTTGGATTATACCTATCATTGGTGTTGACGAAAACATGGTCTCCAACTGAGAATTCTAAGTCTTTCCGTCTTTTGTCTACATAGTTCTTCTGCCTAGATCGAGCTTTTTTCATTCTGGCTCGAATAAGTTCAATCATTTATGTAGCTTCTCTAACCAAATATGGAGCAATAACTAACCTATCATCGATCTCTAACCAATAAACGGAAGATTTGCATGGCCTTCCATACAAAGCTTCAATAAGCGCCATTCCTATACTAGTCTGATAACTGTTATTATATGAAAAATCAACTAAGTGTAGGTGGTCTTCCCATGATCCTCCAAAGTTTAGCACACAAGATCTTAACAAATCTTCTAAGACTTTGTTAACTCTTTCCATTTTCCTATCTGTCTACGGATGGTAAGCGGTACTCATCTTGAGCTTGGTACCAAAGTCTCCAGTAGACTCTTTCAGAACTCACTAGAAAATAAGGAATCTCTATCACTTACTATACTACTAAGAATTCCATGCAGTCTAACTACATTCTTCATAAACAACTTAGCTAAAACAGGTGCCGTCCTGGTTGACTTAACTGGAATAAAATGGACATTCTTGGTCGATCTATCCACTATCTCCCATATGCTTTCATTTCCTCCTTTTAACCTTGGCAACCCATCTATAAAATCCATTGAGATAGAATCCCATTTCCATACTGGAATAATTATAGGATGAAGTAACCTACTTGGTTTCTGATGTTCCACTTTTACCTGTTGGCAGTTTAAACACTGGATCCTCTCCTTGCTTAGAAGCAATCCCTTCGATCATCACCGGTCGAACCTCTAAGCATGACAACACAACAGTTTCCTTACTAGATCTAACCTTGAATCTCCATTGTATTCTACATGTAATTAATGCTTCTAAATCTTTTCACTTAGCTATCATCGCCAATATTTCATTTTGATGTCTTCTGCTAAGTGCGTCTGCAACCTTGTTGCCTTTTCCTGGTATAAGCGGCTAAAAAGTTTAACCACCTTTGCTGTTTCATATTCAACTCCTTCGGAGAGAATAAATATTTCAAAGACTTATGATCCGTATACAACTCGAATCTTCCTCTCAGAATATAATTTCTCCATACCTTTAATGCAAAATTACTGCAGCTAACTCCATACTATGAGTTGGATATCGAACATCATGCGGTCTAAGTTGTTGAAAAGCATAGGAAATCACTTTACCTCTTTGCATTAACACGGCTCCTAATCCTATTCCACATGCATCTATATACACTACTAAATTCTGATTCTCTTCAGGAACAACTAACATATGTGCATCAGTCATTAAGTGTTTTAACCCCTAGAACACTTCCTTGCACTTGTCCAAATGAACTTCACGTCTTTCCATATTAGCTTAGTCATCGGTGCTGCTATCCATGAAAAATCCTTAATGAATCTCCAATAGCACCTATATAATCCAAGAAAACTCTTTATCTCGGTCACTATCTCGGGTCTCTTCCAAATTATTTATTGCTTCGATCTTAGCCGGATCTATAGACAACCTTTTCTTTGAGACTACATGACCAAGAAACTTCACTTCCTTCTTTCAGAAATGGTACTTTGAAAACTTTGCTTTCAGTTGATGCTGCCTCAACGTCTCAAGCACCACTCTAAGATGAACTTCATGCTCTCTTTCACCCATAGAGTATATCAAAATATCGTCAATAAATACCAATACAAACCTACCCAAGTTCTCTCGGAAAATTCGGTTCATAGAATGTACGAAGAATGTCGGTGCATTGGTTAGTCCGAATGGCATTACTAACCATTCATACAATCCATATGTGGTTCTAAACGCCGTTAAAGGAAATCTATCTTCAGCCACTCTAAGTCAATGAAATCCTTTGCCAAATCCAACTGGGAAAATATTTTAGCTCCACTCAACTGGTCGTAAAAATAATCAATTTTATGTAATGGATATTGATTCTTCATTGTATTCTCATTCAACTTACGATAATCGGCACATAACCTTAACGATCCGCCTAGTTTCCTTGCAAACACTGCGGCTGTTTCCCAAAGCAAACTGCTTGGTCTGATAAAATTCTTGCTTTCCAAATCCACCAACTGCACCTTTAGCTCCCTCATCTCGGTAGGTGTCATTCTGCTTGGCGTTCTAATCACCAGCTCTTCCCCTCAAATCTTGTCGCATACTCAAGCATTGTCATATCTCCCTACTCTAACTCAGCAAACTTCGTGAGCAGAGTAGACTTAGCAATCTCTGGTTTAAATCTTTCTTCAAACCTCCTCCTGAACTTAGCCCATGTCATAGTCTCCTCATTAGCTCCAACAGTAACACTGTTCCACCAATGCAGTGCTGCTCCCTGTAACTACCTGGAAGCAAGTAACCTTTTCTGCTCATCGTTGAGTCCCAAGTCAGCAAAAATCCTTTCGCAATGAAGTAACCAATTCTCCCCTTCGATTGCGACCTAAGTCCCAATAAACAGCTTTCCACCCAACCCGCATAATCTTTGCTCAACACAACATAGTTATTAACCACCAAATCCCCTTGATTTTTCTCCTTCAGCATTACCTCCAACTAACCTTGCAGCAACTTCGGCCTGCATCATGTTAACGAAGAACTGATACATTGTCCATATCAATCTGTGGCATTCCAACAACTACATAAGCAGCTTGTGCCCGATCGGGATTCCTTCTAGTATTTGGTCTGGAATTCCAATTAGTTGGGGTGCTTCCCCCACCAATGTTAACTTTTCGAGCATCCATATCTTACGTCCATAAAACCTGCATTTGAGTCTTTGTAAGATACGGAAGAAAAAGCTAACAGAAAGGGGAAGATAGAGATAAAGCGTATACTTGTATATAGAAAATACAAGTACGTTACAATAGCATTATCCCATACCCCATTCTTTTCTCTAATTCCCTAGGATTATGTTTTCAAAATCATTTTAGATTTGAAACTTAAGTTTTTCATAAACCTATGTTCTGATACCAAGTTGTAACATCCCTTATCTTGAAGCCCGAAGCTAGCGCTACAGATGCTGCAGTCATCTATAGTATTAACTTTCGGTGACAAAATAAGGTAATGTTAATGGTATCCGTAATACCAGAAGCATATGAATATGAAACAAAATCACATATTGCAAAAATAATTTTACGGATTACATTTCAAAACCATGTTTCATATTTCATTACATAATCCCAAACATCATCCCAGGATTTGGTCAAAATAATTATTACAAAATACGCCAAGAGCGACATATAAAGATGCCCCCTTGGATGATCAGAGTACTCAATAGACATACCTGTCTTAATACATCATACCGGAAATAAAATAAAAATCCCTAAATAGCAAACTTTGCCTCCTGTTTTTCTTCGAAAGCTTTATTTGTCCAATTACTAAAACATGAAAACCTTAACTCTCAATCTACTCAATTTGATTTTGATCACTAGAGAGTTCGAGGGGAAAAATATAAACTTTAAGTGGGACATAAAGCCTGGTGTGAATAATACTATTACATCTCGGTTTTTTATATTTAGTGGGACCACCCTGCTTAGCGAAATGGGTTTTTCCTCATTGATATACCTTTAAAACATATCTTTGACAAATTAGAATCATGCAATCAAGCTGATTAAAGCAATAATACAAATATCATATATGCATATAAATCAATAACAAATGTTCTATCAGTTTGAATAATATGGTTTTGTTTGGCTAAGTACTAACCATTGGCTGATTCGGGCCTACCAGACCAAATGATCATCTGTTAGACGTACTTTTGTATGGTCTATCCTTAACTTGCTTCTCCCAAGGTCAACCGATCCTAATGGTTTTGTAGGCTCACCAATAACCTATCCTCCTTCTTTGTATATATTCCTTACGGTGTGTAATCATCATTTTAGTCTTACCTATGACAAAGCCACACACACGGAAAATTTTGGTCTAATTTAGCTAGGGGATAATAGCCAAAGTATAAGGTGTGATCCTATACCAGTCTCATCTAATATACAAACGTCTAAGTCATTTACTTAGGGTTAACTACCCATCTAATTTTCCTTAAAAACATTTCTTTAAAATTGATTTAATCCTTAAAATCATTCTTAAACAAGGAAAACATGCTTTTGCTTTACTCAAACTTCTTTGCCATGATATATGCTTTGCACAAAACATTGTTGATGAAAACCTTCAAAACCCTTATTTAAAGACTTTAAACAATCTCTTTCAAACCTTTAAAAGTACGCCTTTCGAAACCATTTATTTACCTTACTTTGTAACACTAGTCCAAAAGGACAAAACATAACTTTTGAAACCATTTATAATAGACCTTTTGAAACCATTAAAAGTGTCATTTCGAAAGCTTTATAAAACCTTAGGCATCCTCCTTTCAAAACTTTTCAAACTAGCCTTTTGAAATAATTGGAAACCTTCCATTCAACTACTTAAAGTGCCTTTCGAAAACGTTGGGAAACCTCCCCTTTGAAACCTTCATTACGTACCTTTCGAGAGCATTAAAGTCCTTTACTGAAAACAAACCTTTTGAAAGCATTGGGTTCAAGTTAAAGCTTGTGGAATATATTTTCAAAACCATTTAAAACATTCCTTTCGAAACCTTTAGGGTTTATCTTTCAGTAGCACGAAGTGTCTTAAAAGAACTAGGCCGAAAGCAACTCTTTCGAAAGCAATTTTATAAGTAAATAGAAAGAAGATGGTTTCAAAACCATCTCTTTTAAAAGCATTAGAGAAGTGGCTTCTTAGTGTAAATGAAGCATCCTTTCGAAACCTTTGTGTAAAGGCAAAAGCGACCCCAACTAGGATGATAGGTAGATTGTGGCAGCAAAGCTTATTTTAAAACAAAAAAGCAGCAACCTCTATCGAAGGCTATATTAAACTCTTTCAAAACCTTTCTTTTAAAAGCCAGGCAAGCGGCATCTCTTTTGAAATCAAAGGAAAGGCTTCGACCCCTTCGAAAGCATGGTTTTGACCCTATACCTTTCACCTATCTCCAATCCACTACGTACCAAAGCATTGATACCTGTATATTAGTTTCGATTGGGTTGTAGGCAGTAGTATAAGGCCGAAAGGTGCTACGAAAGCGGTGAAACATCAATCTTTTATAAAAATTTATTTTTAACTTTTTAAAGTAATATCTTTTTAACTAACCTGCCTTATTTGTCAACGTTTGATTGGTTGCCAATTTCTTTTTCGAAATCTTTCCTATATGTGCTGCCGAATTCAGTAATTTATAATTTAAAATATTTTGTAAATTGCTCCTTTTCCTTTTATAAACATACAAAACATTTAATTCTCATACCTTAAATAATTTTATTCATCTAATAAAACACTTAAGAAAATTCTCCAAAAATTCACGCAAATCACTTTTAATATATTTTCAAACATATTTAAATTTCTGACCAATGCTAATATATATTTGCCGAAATTAATTTGACCCTAATTTAACCATTTTATTTACTAAAAAATTCATAATAAATCCATATTAATTCATAAAATTATGAAAGTTGAAATTCATCTCTAAAATATTATTTTTGACCATATATCAAAATCACAAGGCATTAGGATGTCATTGGATAGGTTTTTATATCAAAACTTGTCATAAAATCTATATGAGCAAATAAAATTCATCGACAAGCACATATATCTATTTAACATCCAAAACATGGCATAGTACTTTGTAAAATATACTTGGAGCTTATCTAGAACCGAAAATAAGAAAATATGAGATGTAACCTATTATTTTCCTTAACTTGTTATTAAGGAGTTGAGATTTGCTTCTTGAATTAAATTGATTAAGCTTCTTCCTCTAGCTTATCTTCCACTTGCTTTCTCTTAATGGTGACTGGCCTCTCTAGAATTTATGTTTGTGAACATGGAAATGAAAGTAGCATGAGGGTTTAAGGTATAAGAATATAACTTATTCCTATTTTTCCCTTATCTTATTACCCTTATCTATTTCATTTTAAATTCCCTTATGTTCATTGGTTAATTAGGCACGACTACCTCTAATTATACAAATCTAAATCCCTTACCATTTACATTATTTCATTTAATTTATCTAATTGAATGTCCTAAACAATGTTAATCAAAATTAGGGTCGTTACATCTAACGTCCGACTTTGTTGAATTTCCAACCTTACTTTCCTATATCCCTATTCCATTTCAATCTAACCATGGACCCTATACCACAATGCTTAGCAAAATCAAAAAGTCCGAGCAAGGATCTTCAGAACCACACTTTATTGTATTCTCTCATAAAACTATTGAAGATCCTAAGCTATATAAAGAACAAATGTTAAAACTGGAGGCTTTAAGAATCACAGAAAAGAAGAAAGCTGAATCTTATGATCCGGACAATTGGAGCCTAAGCCCATTTCACATTGGCCCTACACCCATCTTTGCCTTAGTATGAGCAAAAAGTAAGGGTAATAACTTGTTGATCAAATGAGGAAGACTTTTCAATTCTATACTAAAGGCGCTATTTTTGAAGGAATGATGGTCAATTACTATACATTTGCTCAGAAATGACACCGGGTAACAAGTGAACTGTTACCTCCATATGTGCTTTGAAATAATTATAAAAAGGAAATTGTTCATTGAGGTGTAGCTCTTGAATCAATCAATAAAAGATCTAGAAATTAGCCTCAAAAGATAAGCTTTAAAACAAGACTCCCTAAGGAATGCGACTTGACTACATCAATCAAGAACATCTACTTAATAATAAGGTAGGAACTCAACTATTGGACATCTAAAAAGAAAAAGCCCAAATATGAAAGGAATACGGGAGGATTTTACTACCATTGTCATATGATGAACGGACACAAAACCAATCAATGTAGAGCTCTTGAAGGGATGATCATCAAAATTTTCAAACAAGGAAAGATCTATGGATTTGTAAAGAAATCTTAGATGAATTTGATAAAGGCTCATTTTAATAAGAAGGTCTACATGGTTGGAAGTAAGATTCTCCTAAAACTTGGAAACTACCTTAAACGGTTATAAGCCTTTGTCTGCCTGGAGATGGCAGATCAAATCGCCTTCTGGAGGGAGGTTAGAGTAATCATTTATCCACCTCATGTTATGGCCAGGTTAAAGTATCTACAAGCTCTTTATCATTCTATGATATGGCCAGATAAAGGTGCCACTTGGATAGGGGATGGGGTAAGCCCTTGAATGTGCCACGCTATGGCCAGACGAAGGCACCGAACAAGCCTTAAGTCCCGCCCATATGGCCTGGCTAGAGCACCTCCTAGAGGGAGTATGGAGTAAGCCCTTGATCTTACCATGCTATAGCCTGGTCACGACACCAAACATGCCTTCTTATATGGCTCGGTTGGAGTGCCTCTTGGAGAGAGGACGGGTAAGTCCTTGGGTCCTGCTTGAGAATAAGCTAACCAAACGCACCGGACAACAGCGGACTAAGACGTCTAAGCCTAAGAAGTGGAAAAAAATGCATTAACAACATACAAAGCCTAAAGGGTGTCACATGTCGAAAGAATCAAGAACCAAAGAGGAGATACAAAGCAAAAGATTCAAACAATCAATGTATAAAGAGTGGAGCAAAACAAAGGACTCAGATGAGAATTTTTGAACTTCCATTATTCAAATAATATTTTTCTGAACTTTCATTCTTATTACCAGGAATGGATTTCTAGTTTCATATTGTTTCCAGAAGATTATTCCCAAACTACTTTCATACGAATTTATGGCCTTCGGCTAATTTCTTAAAGATGATATCAGGCCTTCACTCATTAATACCCAAATCTTGGTTTTCAAGATGGCTTCTTGTCTTCTACTAATTTCTGGATCTATCTACTAATACCCGACTCTAGATCTCGGGTCTTCTACTATTAACTTTTACATGACACTTGTCAACACCCGAAAGTAGGTTCAGGTCTTCTATTATATAACCAAAGTTAAATTTCTAGTTTTCTATCATTGTCATCAAAGTTGGATATCAGGATCTCTATTATTAATGGACAATAATTTCTGATCTTCAATCATTTCCAACTGTGGATTTCTCATCACTTATTATCTCCAGATAGTGATCTATTAATTTTTATTTTTCCTAGATTTATAATTTCGGAATTCTATTATCAAAAATTCTAATTTTATCGCCAATAATATGGACAAACTACTAAACATATTCTTACATAAACTTCAAACTAATGAAAAGAAATGTTTTCTACTTTATACTTTATTAGAAAACAAGATTGATGAGGAAGACCAAATGATTCAACAAACACAAAAGAAAACCATAGTCAAAACTATCAAAATGCAAATTCAGAAAAGACCGAATAAGTACAAATGAGGGATACAAGCCAGGTGATTTTACATACTACAAAGTTATTTACAAAGCATATTATATAATATAAGCGTATGCCTTAAAGATCTTGTACAACCTTATTTAAATTCTCTGCCTTTAAAGGATCAACAACATGGCGTATTGCTATACAAAGAATTTCTTTGAGTTTCTTTTCCTTCTTCCTAATTTCATCAGCATCATCAATTGACTCGATATGAGTCTTCAAAGCATGATTGAAAACTTTGTTTGCACTTTTAAGAATCTTGTTCTGCCTTTCCAAATTAGTAATACGCTTTTGAAGAAAATATATTTCGTATTCGAGTTTTGAATCTTTGTTGTGTACTCATTGATGCGTTGCGAGTATTTCTTTTTGCTGATTGTTAAAATATTTCATCGTTTCGAGTTTGCCTTTTCAACACCATTCACCAACTTATTTTTCATCCAAACCTGGAGGAGGGTTAGTTGTAGCAGAGAATTTTTGAATGGCTAGGGAATGGGACAATTGTTGATTTACCAATAGTTGGAGTGATTCGATAAATTGGTAATTAATATTTGGAATATCACCTCCTACGATAACCTCAATAGATTTACATTGAGCTTGACTATCCTTTAGCTTTATCACTTACCTATTGGAAAATCTTAGACATCTCATGTTCAAGTCGATTGAAGTATTTTATTTAATTTGATGTTTCAATTGGGACATAATTTCATATTTCTTCTTGATATACACTCAAGACTAGTTGTGATCATTAAGGTCTTTGGTGATTGCCTTTTGGAGCAAAAATCTCCTACACCATTACAGCCCTTGAGTGTTACTTTGAAGTTTGGTAGACAAAGGATCTTCCGACAAGCTTCTCTTTTCAAGATCCATAACCAATCTATCCCTAAGATTGGTAAAATGAGATAAAGGATCTGATGAGAGAGACGTAGTCGCTAATAGCATTACCTATTCAAACAAACAAAAAGTAACAAATTAATACCTCAAGAACAAATTTCTTTTACTACAATAATAAGGTTATAAATCAAGAGGAAATAAAACAAAGAGTATAATATCATTGTTATAACAAGTACTTGCTAGGCCCTATCATGCTTAAAATCTATAAAGGACATTTTTAACTTTATCTAAAGAGTTAGCCAAAAGAGTAATTGTCAATTCAAAAATGGCATTAAATCCTTTTAGGGTAATAGCTGAAGCACATTTGTTATATTATCTGACATTCCAGCCTAGTTATATTGAACTAATTGCTCGAGTTAGATTTGACTGCCAATAATGCCAATGACTCTAGAGTGATAATTGTAGGGCCAGAAGTCAAGTACAGATGATCATATGAATCATGATTGAATGGGATTAATAAAGGGGCAATGTAGAATGTTTGAAGTATGAAATATGGATCAACGTGAAGATAGGATCGGCATGTTTCAAAGTACAACTGCATTCTTATGGAAAACAATCGATATCTCAAGATCTACAAGTCCAATACCTATGAAATTTAAAAAGAAAGATATAAGGACCTTAGGAAACCTACCCTAGCATCATATATCAAAAGGACAAGGTTGGAGGGATCAGTACATATCCCTTTGAAGGGATTGACAGGAAGGTGCATACAAGCCATGTTGAATCAAAGATCAAGTAATAACTCGATCTCAGATGATCCAAATGACATGAAATTTGAAGGCTAAACATATTTTTGCATGGGTAAGCCACCATAGAGATCGTTCCCAAAATTTGACCAAAGAAGGGAGCAGTATCGATTCCTCCTCTTTGGGAATCGGGCCTAGTAATCCCCCTAATGGGACCATATAGGTTTGAAAGCCCTTCAGCCAAGATTTCAAAGAGATATTTGGCCATCTTCATTAATACATACTTGATTGATGGGTCATTTTGAGGATCTTTTATGCTGCTTGTTACCCTAGACTCCATTGTAATCAAGTACTAGTTATTTTCTACCATTATAATCAGATTCAAACGTGATTAATAAAGGATAAACTTCAAAGTTGATATAAGCATACAATGCCGAACCACTATAAATTTCTATGTCTTTGATTACAGATTATTCTCTATTGCTTACTTATTCATCTACTCAATTTAATTTTACTTTTTTTCACTTACTTCTCTACAAAAACTATTTGACTGTTTATGACCATTTTTGGTGTAAATATTTTGGTGCTTTCATTGAAAACCTTGATCCTTAACCTATTAGAATCCTTTTGTTACTACTGGATTGCATAAATCTCCCAAAGGAGTTCCATAGTTATCTTGATTAAGTTTGCTCATTCTACTAAGATTCGCAAAAATCTAAGTGAAGCTATCAGTAATGATGAGTAACACAGACCTACTTCTTATAACGTGGAAGGAAATGAGAACGCTAGCATCCAGGAAGGAGGCCCAAGCAATCAACCAATGGATGTGAATGCTAAACCGGTTGAAGTTCAGAATCGCACTAATTCTATTACGAAAGCCAATGGAGAGTCATCAACAATTAAATCAACAGATTCAGACCAATATCAACTTAATGAACCAACTCAATCAACAACAGTGAGGGAAAGCTAGAAGGGACCCAACCCCTTACTCGGCATTGGAGAGTTCTAGCTCATCAAACGACTATCACAGGCATAGGTGTCGTAGAATAAACCAATATCGCAAAGAAACTTTAAGGCGTCAATTGGCATATCATTGTGGTCTGCTAGGATCAATCGATGACGATCCCTCTCTTAGAAGTGGGAACCAACCCATGCATCATGGAAATCAACCCAGAGCTTCTTCAGATGGTGTAGATGATGAAGTTCAATTAAATGTTGACCAAATGCTTCCCCATAATGATTATGAAGTGAATTTATGAGATATACATCGGGAATATGGTGAACTAAGAAGGCATGGAACGACCCGTAGACATCAACTGGACCATTCACATGATGTGGAGCATGACCACGTCTTGGCACCAACTATCCAAACGCTAGACTTATTGGCTATGGTCAACAGTTAGTGGGAGAGAGTCAAGGCTTGACGAACAATGATTGGGGAATCTCGAGAAGCGATACCCCGTTCATTAATGATGTTTTGCATGTAGAGTATCCAAGGAGATTCAACATGTCGTTGATGCCCACCTAGAGGGAAAAACCAACCCTATGCATCGTATAATGAGATATGAATGGCTGATGAATTCCTTGCGAGTGGATGATGCAACCAAGTATAGATATTATCTCATAACTCTCTCTGAAATAGCAATGATGTGGTTCACATGGTTACCCCCATGATCAATTTCTAAATTAGATGATTTGGCAACGAGGTTTGTGAAGCAGTTCCAATTTCATGCAACTTGTCCTAAGGATGTAATGTCCCTATCTAGCATGATCTAGGCTCTAGGAGAACCATTGAACGATTATTTAGAGAGATTTCATACAGCTATTACGAAAATCAGTAATCCGAATGACCGTGCGATATTGATAGCCGTAATGAGAGGGATAGATCCAGAATCTGATTTTGGTGATTAGTAGCTGGCAAGCCACCCGCAATGTTGGAATGCGTTCATGCAGAGGCGGCTCCATATTTGAGAAAGGAGGAAGCCAGGTCCTCAAGAAAAAAAAGTAATGGGACCGCATGGAGAGGGAGCGTAGAGTGATATTGCAGTAAAGCGGTTTGATGATAGCTCTAAAAAGTTCAAGTAAATTTCCAAACCAAGCCGAATCGGTAAGAAAGGCGAAGATAGGGGTCGAGAAAGAAAGAGGGATTTTGGAAGAAGGAAGCCAAGGATTCTGATGTACGATACTTACACATCGTTGAATAAGTCCTTGGAGAATACCTATTTGTCTACCCTCAATACCATGCAATATAGGAAGCCACCTTCAGAAGAATCAATAGAGAAGCAGAAACAACCTAGAAAATATTGTCGATTCCATGAATGTTATAGACATGGCACGAATGAATGCAGGCATCTCTTGGATATTATCGAAAAGCTGATTCAAGAAAGGAAGTTGTAGCAATTTGTAAAAACTCCACAGGATGGTGGACTGGGGACATCCGACCCCAACTGGGTACAAGCAACACACAGCGCTGAGGAGCCTGCACGAACTAATGGAAGATTGGTAATAAATACAATAGTTGAAGGACCATACACGGAAACTAAGAGTTGGCATGAGATGAGTGCTATGCTAGCATGATTAAGCATGTGGATTTTGAATATTGTTTGAATACAGAAGCTAGAAATCCGATAAAATAGCAACGTACAATGACATATGATATCATGTTTAGAAACAGAGATACAGACAAGGTGAAGGCTCCGACGATCAACCTAATGGTCATTTTGGCCATGATTGGATCCAATTTGTTGAGAAGCATATTGATCGATTGTGGAAGTTATGCAAATATAATTTCCAAAAAAGCCTATGATCAGATGAGGATGGAAGCCAAGAACTTGAAGTCGTCTAAAGCTCATAGACATGTTTTTAACGGTGCTACAATTGAAGCCATTACTTATGTTGAATTACCTGTAAAGTAGAGAGAAGGTGATCGTAGGAGAGTGCGAACCTTGCCATTCGTTGTTTTGGATGTTGACTCTCTTACAATGTTTTTCTGGGCCGACCAGTCCTAGTTGAGTTTCGGGCACCATTTCCCATTGGTGTTTGATTCTAAAGTTTTCATCAGATAATGTTGTTGGAGTTGTTTACGGTGATTAGGCAACTGGACTTGCCTGTTATGTAGCTGAGTTGAGGGATGGTCAACGCAAAGAGAAAGGTAAGGGTATGGACAAGACTGTCTGCACCCAAGCTACCAAAGATTGACAACTAGCACTTGAGCCTTAGCTTAGGTGCCATAGTAGGTTCTATAGAAATATAGATCCTAGAGACGATGAGGAGGAGCCCAAGGAGACTAAGGATGCACCGGCTGAGTTGATGATTGACATCATAGTTAGCCATGACGACCCATCACGAGTCCTAAAGATCGGATCATAGATCAGCTCTCCAATGAGTAAAGAACTTGTTGGATTTCTCCTAGCAAATCTAGATATACTCGCTTGGACTCAGTCTAACATGTGCGGAATCTCACTTACCATTGAAACCCATGCATTGATTATCGACCCGAGGCATGTCCTGGTGGAACAAAAAAGACACAGCATGGATCCGAAGGTATCCTCCACTCTCAAAGAGGAGGTGGATAGACTCAAAGACAACGGGTTTATTCATGACACCCTCTACCCTAAGTGGGTATCTAATCTTATGCTTAAGAAAAGGCAAACGGGAAATGGAGAACATGCATTGATTACTCAGACTTGAACAAGGCATGTTTGAAAGATAGTTTTCCTCTTCCAAGGATTAACCATTTGGTGGACTCAATCGGGGGACATGATTGCTATCTTTCATGGATGCTGGGGTATAAGTGGGTTTCTTGTACGGCCGACCTATAGAACGAGAATGCCATGTCGTCCAGTGGGGCTTAGAAGAAGGTGACTCAGAGCCTAGAAGAAGGTGACTCACGTAGACAAATAACTCCTTTTCATTTAAATAGAAAGGAATAGCCGAATCGACCCAGCTGGCTAGTCAATCTCAGTGATCTTATCGGTCGGCAAACCGGAGATGGACGACCATGGTCCCAACCTTACTAGCACCGTAGGTTTACTAATCAATAAATCCCCTCAACCTATATATATTACAATGTAAACTGAGCGGCCAGGGCATGTTGTTTGTATTAATTAAGGGGCGCCATAGAATCCATCCATAAACCCCGGGTGACGAAGCTTGTTATGCTCTGTATCCATTACTTTCGTTCCCAACGAACTAATAAAAGAGAGTACTCCCTTGTCCTAGGCACCTTCATTAATCCAAACCATGGCACTAGAAAGGTACCATAAGAAAGATAATCAATGGTTAGGACCAAGCATTCTTTCATAAGACTTCGCCCAACACGACAGGAAGAGGATTTCCCAACGATGTTGGATTATATTGCTATGTTGTGATTCCGTTTGGACTAAAGAATGCAGCAGTGACTTACCTGTGCTTGGTCAACAGATATTTAAAGATCAGACTGGAAAAATGATGAAAGTATATTGGATGATATGCTTGTGAAGTCACGACGATCAAGCAACCACATTAGAGACCTAGCAGAAATGTTCGACATCCTCTTACATTTCAAGATGAAAATTAATCCTTTGAAGTATTCTTTTGTCGTAGCATCAAGGAAGTTCTTGAGTTGTTAATGCTCGCGGAATCGAAGCTAATCCCAACAAGGTTCGAGCTATCAGCAGTATCCAAGCACCATAGACTATTAAACAAGTACGGAGTCTGAATGGGAATGTTGTTGCCTTAAGCCGATTCATTTCTAGAGCTACCAATAAATGCATTCCTTTCTCTGACTTGATTAGGAAAGGAAAAAGAAACTTCAAATGGACATAGGATTGTAAAGATGTATTTCAAGCCTTGGTGGACCACTTAGAGAGGTCTCCCGTCTTATCGAAGCAAGTGGATCATGAAGATTTATACATCTATTTGGCTGTGTCGGTACATGCTATAAGTGTCGCATTGCTTCGTGAGTAGAATCGAGTCTAGATGCTGGTTTATTATCTTTGTAAGTGATTAACGGGAGCTGAAAGGAACTATCAAAAAATAGAGAAACCGGCATACTGCTTGCTGATTACATCATGAAAGCTTTGCCCATACTTCTGGGCACACATGATCAGTGTTTACATGGATCAGCCATTATGACAGGTCCTGCAGTGAACTAAGACATCTGGAAGGTTACTCAAGTGGAATATCGAGCTTAATCAATTTAATATCACATATCTCCCTCGGAGGCTATCTAAGGCAAAGCACTGGCAGATTTTATAAAAGAATTTATTACGCATGATGATTCCCTGGAGAAGAGTGAAATCCTTACCATATGGTGGAAATTGTATACTAATGGAGCATCTAATGATCATTGTTTTGGAACTGGAATTGTGCTTGTAACTCCTGAAGATTAGTCGATCTGTTATTCTTTAAAGCTTGATATCCCAGTGAAAAACAATGAAGCTGGGTATGAGTATGAGACTCTAACTGCTAGACTTAAACTTGCTAGAGAACTGGAATAAAGTCTCTTAAAATCTTTTGCAATTCACAATTGGTAGTATACCAAGTCAGGGAAGATCACAAAGCTAAGGGATAATGGATTGCACCATACCTTACCCAAGTCCAAGAGTTATTGACTGAATTTGAGGACTATGACATTAGGCATATTCCATGGGATCAAAACAAAGAGGCGGATTCATTGGCAAAGTTTGCTAGCATCGAGGATGCACAATAGATAGGCTTGGTTCTAGTTGATGTGCACGTAAATGTGCATATTTTTACCACCATATTTATTCTATTTAAATTAAATAAATGATCATATTGGGTATTTTAACTTGTTTTAACCAAAATTCGTATTAATTCCAAATTTTCACATATTCATCTTCGTATAAGGGCAAAATGACCATTTGTGTGCGTATATTAATTTGAGAGAATTTAATTGGAAATTTCTATATTATTTTGTAGGAATTTAGCTTCTCATATTAGTGGGTTTATGAAGAAACATGCATGCACAAAATGGATATAAAGGAATGAAGATGGAAATAATTCAAAGTGAAGATCATGGAGGACCCCACCTACCCACTACCTAATTACAAATTAAGGGCTAATGCACATGCTAAAAGACATTTAAAGCTTCATGTACATTTAAGTGGGGGGTTATTAAAGCTAATGATAACTTGGCCACCACACTTCCTCCAAGGGCATTTTGGGTACTCCCTAAAAATATGCATTAGGGTTTCTAACTTGTATAAATACCCCTTATGTTTCATGTAGCCATCTCTTCTGTTAGTCTCTCTTAGGCCTCCTTCTCTTTAGTTTAGTTTAGTCAAAAATAAAATGAAAGCTCCTCTTTCTCTTTTCATGGCTACTTAGCCATTTTTATTTTATGTAATCTTTTTTAGTCTATGCAATTTAATACATGCTCTTTCCTTTTCATGTTCATTTACTTTCATGTTGTAGTGTAGATCTCTTTTCTTTTATGCAAGTTAATTAGCTTATCTTTTCATTTTGCTCTCTTTTTCCTCTTCATTTTGCTTTCATGTTGTTAGCTACATTTGTTAATAAAATGACAAATATGAGAAGCTAAACCCTTTCAATTTAGGGGCAATGAAGCTCTCTAATTAATGTAGCTTCAACATTTTGTTAATTCATGCTCTCTTTTTGTGCTTAATGATGATGATAGAAGTGGTTTTATTTGTTGTTTTTGCCTTGAATTTGATAGTCTATATTGTTGACACCAAATAGGCTATGCTTAAACAATCACTAACACAAAGCCTCTTCATTAATATATGATTATGGCATAAGAAAGTGATTTGAAATTAAAATTTGATGGTCTATGTTTCTAATCAATAGTTAATAGGCCATACTTAAAATAGATTTCATTTTCATTTTCTTTGTCAAGTTTCATGAAAGTTAGTAAGTGTTTTAAGGGGTGTGTTATAGTTTGATGACTTATGTTGGCTAATTAATAGCTCAAATATGACATACTTATGATAAACACATCAATTAAAACACTAATGACCATAAAAGAGAGATCATGATTTCATGTGTTGAACTACATGATCTAGAAAGTGGATTTATTCTCTAAATTAACATTTAACTCTCATATTTGCATTTTTTTTCTTTTTGTTAGTTAATTTTCTAATTTTCTAGCTTAACATTCTCTTCAACTTTGGTTTAATTTGATTGAATAGAATTTTAAAATCATCAATTCCCTGCGGATCGACCCGTATTCGCCACGTGCTACATTCGTACACCGTGCGCTTGCGGTTATTTTTATTTCTAAATTCGTTCGACGGTTTTCTAAACCGATAGAACTTCCGTCGACGAACAAGTTTTTGGCGCCATTGCCGGGGAATTGTTTTGATTTTTAATTTTCTATTCTTCGAATTAGTTTTTTTGATTTTTATTGTGCGTTTGTTTGCATTTTTTTCTTTTTTTTAAAAAATAAAATAAAAATGTATGTATGTTTGTTGTGTGCTTTTGTTCTTGTGCATTTCTTGATTTTAATTAGCATTTGCATTTCTAGTTTATAAAAAAAGATCATACACGTTTCAAAACAAAAAAAAAAGTTTCATTCACTGTTACCTTTACATTACATTGTTTTAAATATCTCTGTTTACATTTGCAATTTTTCTTTATTTTTACATAACAAACTGTTTCTCTGTGCATACTTGTGCACATCCACCCTCTCAACCACTTTCTTGCGGTTTTGCCTCCCCACCATATCACCACAGTTCTGCCATCTCATAACCATACAGCCTCACTTCTGTTCATCCTATACCCCTGCTACTTCCCCCCCGGAACCATTCTCACCTCCATCACAATCAATTGCACTGCCACAACCCATACTTCCAAGTGCCTTTGCCTGTCCACTGCACACAACCACAATCACTTGCATACTAACCAGAACCCAAACCATTGCATATCACACCTCCATCAACCATACTGTCACTGTTACATACAACATCTATCACCTAACCCCCTCTGTCAGTACTTCATCATCTCACTACACAAACAACTACACTTGCCAAAGACATTCACAAACCACTTCACTCCCCACTTACAAACTGCCACTCTCTGCAGGCCTTCACCATCACCTTCCACTACTGCACTTCCTACATAACCAACCACCATCTCATCATTCGGCAACCAGAACTCCTCTACTCCCCTCAACACATAACTGCCACCTTACATACACCATAGCCTGACTACCATCCTCTACCCTGCACACCACAGCATATACAACATTCCAAACACACTTCATCCCCTACCATATACAACAATTACTCCATACTGCACCATCCATCCTCTGCTCGTCATCGACTAACCACTGACAATCCTTCACAGTGCAACCAACATTCTCCCCATACCTGCCTTCATTTTTCTGCCTTCCCTGTTCCAGTGCAAAGCTACTCAATCACCTTGCTTCGACCACTGCAATACAACTGCAAACTCGAACAATCAACAATCATGCCTTTCCAATAATGAACTGCCAAGCACTTCCATCAAAACCATCCTGCACTTCAGCATTCACATTTATAAAATAAAAAAATACTGCTGCTCCCACTTCAATATCACGAACCCAAGAAACACACGACATCTTCCTCAATCACTACCTCACCAATTCCCAATTCGGCAAACTAACCACCAGAATCCCAGAATCAACCCTCACCGCAACCCAATAACCAAATTTCACTGCTCTGTTCAACCACCACGCGATACTCAATCTATGCCATCAACCACCTCGATCACAAAACCCACTCCAGAAATCATTCAACTTCACAAGCTCTCCACAATCATCAACACGAACAGCAGTGACGTTCTCCTATCATCTTTCTCCCAGTAACCACCGTGACAACCTCCTGCAAGCACTCTCCCCCATTTCACCACATCGAACTCACGCACACCCAATTGGAACAGCCTCATCCACTTCGACAGTCTCCACACCACTACATACAACTGTGAACACAATAGTGACTACAAGCTTAATCTCCATCACTCCACAAACCACCATGAATTCACCTATATAATCGCAAAAAAAAAAAAAATCAAGACCAGCAGTTCAAATCCACACCTCCTCTAATCGCAACAGCATCGACCTTCACTCAAACAATCACGACCTACCAATCACCTACCCATCCAACACAGCAATACCGCTCGAACACGTAATTCCCATCGCCTTCGCACCAAATCGACAGCGATTCCAACCCAAAATCTAACAGCGACCAAATCGAGTCACTTGCAATCGAGCCGCCTTGTCCACCTAACACTGCATCCCTCAATCGTTTCGAACCTTCGTAATTCAATTTCGTTTTGATTCTCCAATTTGAGTATTTACGAACTGAGTGTTGTTTTTGTTTTTGTGGGTCTAAGAATTTGATTGTTGAGTCAGTGAAATCGATTGTCTTTTTGGTTAAGAATTCAATTTTGTGATTTGTGGTGCTCTCTGTTTTGCAGTAATATACTAAGTGGGCCGGGTTTTGGGCTTTAGTGTGTGTTTGTTTTCTTTTCTTTTTTTTTAAATTGTTTAGTTTTGGTTTGTTTAAAAAAAAAAAGGTTAGCCCAATTTATTTTGTTTGATTTCTTTTGAGTTTGGTTTTGTTATACTATATAGTTGATAAAAAAAATTGTATATTTGTTTTGTCTCGTTTCAAGTTGCTCTTAAGTTTCATCCTTATATCAAAAAAAAAAAAAATTTTAAGTAAAACCCTACTTTTAAGTTTCCTTTCAAAAAAAAAGGTGTGTATATATCTTGCTTTATTTCAGGTTGCCAAAGCAGAATTACAGAAAGAGCAGAAGTGCTTGTTAAATAATTGCTTGATTTGAAGTGCTTGCCTAAAAAAAATAACTGCTTGCTTGCTTATAAAATTTTATGTTTTAGCTGTCTTGCATTGTTGTTTGCTTGCATTTTAAGAAAAAAATAAAAAAAAATTCAAAATCAAAAGAAAAAACAAAAACAAAATTTCATTCTAGTTGCATTGTTAATACACATTTTATTTCAGCTTTGCATTTCATCTTAGAATTTGATTAAATAATAACTCACTTAATTGTATATTGACAGTTGTCTTCTTTGAACAATTTAATTTCTTGGTGTCTAGGCTACGGCAGAGTAATAACCATTTATAAATATTACGGTGATTCGTAAATATTATAGTGGTTGTTCCTCTGAAGGTACTTAAACCTTCGGCTGCATTGCTACGGTGATTCGTGGTGCACCGATAAATCATGTCCATTACCTGGCTAAGAACTATCTTGTTTATCTAAGACAACGTGTGAATTTACAATTTTGTGTTAACTTAGTATAAATCATTTGTAATTAACCACTGCATTCATTTAGTAGCATTAGTTCATGCATATTTAAAAAAAATTCAAAAATCCGAAACTAAAAAAAAAGTGTAAATATTCCTTTTCCTTTGAAATTTTTAAATCATTTTTCCTTGAAATTTCAAAATCCAAAAAAATTAGAAAAAAAAATCCAAAAAAAATTATAAAACTTTTTCAAAAACAAAAAAAAAATTAAAAACCAAAAAAAAAAATCAATTTCCCTTTTGAAAAAATAAATTCTATTTGTAAATATTTTTCCTTTATAAAGAAAAAAAACCAAAAAGAAAAAGAAATTTCTTGAAAATGTCCGAATTTCCATATTCACATGAATTTTACGATAGTTGTGAAAATCAATATAATCCATATAATTTCACTTCAAATTCTTATGGATATTACAAAAACAACTATTGTTTAAACAATTTGAGTCTTGAACTACAAAATTTTCAAAACAATGAACCCTCAACTCTTGAAAATAGCATTTCGTCGTTGCTTGAAATCGCTACACAACAAAATCAAGAGATAAATGAGTGGTGCAATTCATATTTGTGCTATAACTCGAATCAAGGTTTTAAAAATAATCAAAATTTGAATTCACTTCAAAATACAAATGATTTCGAGTGTAACCCATGCCAATTCAATTTCGAGTTTCAAGATGAATTTCAAAATAAAGACGAAAATGTAAACCAATTTTTAAATAATTTTGGCAATGCGAATAGTTTCAATAATGATACGATCGAAAACTTTGGTTATCAACAAATTCAAAATGAAAGTTTTCAAATTAATAATCATGAATTTGATTTCGTTGACCAAATGGAAAAAGATAACGGGGATTTATTACTTGAAAAATACAAAAAAAATCATGAAAATCATAATCAAATCTCAACTTGCGAAGAATCAAATAATAGTCTACCGTTTATCGAAATAGACAATTCTTGTTCTCAACAAGTCCAAATCGAAAATTTTCAAGTTAATAATTACAAATTTGACTTTGTTGAGAAAATGAATGAAATTTACGATGATCACACGAATTTGTTGATTAAAACATTGGAAAATTTTCGTGAGAAACAAAATCAAATTTCAACGTGTGACGAGTCAAGTAATAATCCACCTTTTATCCAAATCGATGATTTTCAAACAACTTTCGAAATTGAAAATAACAATCTTAACGAAGTTGTTGAAAAGACGGTAATTGAGTTGGATTTCAATTCTTTTGAAGATATGGAACCAAATTTAGAATTCGATCTTCCTTTTTTCGGTTTCGAAAATTTAAATACAACAACTTTGAATTTTGAACTTGAGACATGTAATAAAGTTATTGATAATCCAATAAATGAAGAGGAATTTAATGAACATGAATTTTTTGGACTTTTGGATGACGAGTTGTTAAATTCCAACGGGGAAGATTTAAATCACCACTTTGATTTTGAAATCAATAATTTTGAAGAATTTTTCAACGATAAACTTGAATTTCAATCAATTGTTTTATCAACCCCAAAAATCATTGAAAACAAAACAACTCGTTCAATTTTTAATAAAACAAAATTCGTTTTTCCAAATCGACAATCAACTTCGAAATCTTTTACGATTTGGTTTTTCGTGCTTAAGCTGTGTCTCACACATTTGACGAGACAAATAAATCGGTCTTTAGAAGACCGTTTCATTTACTTTTTGACTGTATACTTTCTCATCTCTTGTAAATAATAATCTTTTATGTAAATATAGGATTTTTATTTTATTTTTCTCCTTCCACTTGGTTTGACTGTGGGGACACAGTCAAAATCAAGTGTGAGGGGGAGACTCATCTTCTTCTTGATTTTTCAGGATTAGTTTTTCATTTTTCTTCCAAAAACTCAAAAAAAAAAAAAAAATCCAAAAACAAAAGAAGAATTTATTTTTAGTGTTTTTGATTTATTTTTAAAGAAACACTATAGGATAAGTATATGGTTTTGGTTTATTAAAGTGAATTTATTGAAAATTTATTTGTCTTAAAAAAAATAAAAATGAAGTTTGATTATAAATAACAATGGTTTAACTAGTATATAGGAAGATTCATACGTGTTAATTATGAAATACATCCTAATTGAAAATCTTTGTTTTAAAAGTGGTGAATTTAAAGTAAAAGATAACATTTTTTTGTCTTCTAAGTTAAATGGTGCTAAGATGATTTTGCAAAACTCGCTCTCTCTTAAAAAAAATATAAAAAAAATTATAAAAAAAAATTAATACATCCAAATTATTCACTCTCATTTAAAAGTCCTCACGGTTATGCATGGGTGAATTACTTAGAATTTTTGATTATGTGATTTCATACTCATTTAAAAGTCCTCACGGTTATGATGTATGGAACACATGTAAAAAAAAGGCTTAATAAAAACCATCTACGGTCGATAGTGTATGCATGAAAGTGTGTGCACTCGCCATGCTCTGTACTCCCCTCACATAAGCCCGAAAGGCAGTGCATGGGTGGTATATCTGGCCTCAGTTTATCTAAGCTAGGTGTGTAATTTTTCTTGCAAATAATGAGAGAGAAAGCAATTGAAATCCTAGCACTATTTTTACTTATTTGATTTGATTTTTTATTGAAAAGAAATGAAAATACCACTTTGGTAAACTTTGATAATTAACTAAGGATCCTTTTCATAATTACACTTTGTTATCAACCGAAAAAACGAGTTAAACTATAGTCTATTTGTTATGATAACTTTGTTTTTATTAAAACTTTTGATGAGTAAATGACTAAAAATTTTCAAGATAATGACCAAAACCTATATTTAACTTATTCGCGTCAATTTAAAAATAAATCCTTTATTTGTAAATATTTTCAAAACTCGCATTCGTCACTTTGTAAATAAATCTTGCATTTTGTAAATATTTTTCATCTTGCATTTGGATTTTGTGGGTAGTATCTGCTGAAAACCCTCACGAGACAACACTCGTCCTACTAGGGACACCCAGAGGTTTAACGGCTTGTTGCATACGCTTAATGCAATCGTGCTTCCTACGAAAACGAATTTACCTTAGTTTTAGTTTATTCGAGGACGTATAAAAAGATAAGTGTGGGGGTATTTGATGTGCACGTAAATGTGCATATTTTTACCACCATATTTATTCTATTTAAATTAAATAAATGATCATATTGGGTATTTTAACTTGTTTTAACCAAAATTCATATTAATTCCAAATTTTCACATATTCATCTTCGTATAAGGGCAAAATGGCCAGTTGTGTGCGTATATTAATTTGAGAGAATTTAATTGGAAATTTCTATATTATTTTGTAGGAATTTAGCTTCTCTTATTAGTGGGTTCATGAAGAAACATGCATGCACAAAATGGATATAAAGGAATGAAGATGGAAATAATTCAAAGTGAAGATCATGGAGGACCCCACCTACCCACTACCTAATGTACAAATTAAAGGCTAATGCACATGCTAAAAGACATTTAAAGCTTCATGTACATTTAAGTGGGGGGTTATTAAAGCTAATGATAACTTGGCCACCACACTTCCTCCAAGGGCATTTTGGGTACTCCCCAAAAATATGCATTAGGGTTTCTAACTTGCATAAATACCCCTTATGTTTCATGTAGCCATCTTTTCTCTTAGTCTCTCTTAGGCCTCCTTCTCTTTAGTTTAGTTTAGATCAAAAATAAAATGAAAGCTCCTCTTTCTCTTTTCATGGCTACTTAGCCATTTTTATTTTATGTAATCTTTTTTATTTTATGCAATTTAATACATGCTCTTTCCTTTTCATGTTCATTTACTTTTATGTTGTAGTGTAGATCTTTTTTCTTTTATGCAAGTTAATTAGCTTATCTTTTCATTTTGTTCTCTTTTTCCTCTTCATTTTGCTTTCATGTTGTTAGCTACATTTGTTAATAAAATGACAAATATGAGAAGCTAAATCCCTTCAAATTAGGGGTAATGAAGCTCTCTAATTAATGTAGCTTCAACATTTTGTTAATTCATGCTCTCTTTTTGTGCTTAATGATGATGATAGAAGTGGTTTTATTTGTTGTTTTTGCCTTGAATTTGATAGTCTATATTGTTGACACCAAATAGGCTATGCTTAAACAATCACTAACATAAATCCTCTTCATCAATATATGATTATGGCATAAGAAAGTGATTTGAAATTAAAATTTGATGGTCTATGTTTCTAATCAATAGTTAATAGGCCATACTTAAAATAGATTTCATTTTCATTTTCTTTGTCAAGTTTCATGAAAGTTAGTAAGTGTTTTAAGGGGTGTGTTATAGTTTGATGACTTATGTTGGCTAATTAATAGCTCAAACATGGCATACTTATGATAAACACATCAATTAAAACACTAATGACCATAAAAGAGAGATCATGATTTCATGTGTTGAACTACATGATCTAGAGAGTGGATTTATTCTCTAAATTGACATTTAACTCTCATATTTGCATTTCTTTTCTTTTTGTTAGTTAGTTAATTTTCTAATTTTCTAGCTTAACATTCTCTTCAACTTTGGTTTAATTTGATTGAATAGAATTTTAAAATCATCAATTCCCCGCGGATCGACCCGTATTCGCCACGTGCTACATTCGTACACCGTGCGCTTGCGGTTATTTTTATTTCTAAATTCGTTCGACGGTTTTCTAAACCGATAGAACTTCCGTCGACGAACACTAGTCTAAGTATTAAATGCCCGAGTATAAACTGATAGAAATCGATTAGGTACTAGAGACGGAACTTGAGAGGGAATCATGGATGACTTCGATTAAGAATTATTTGCTACAGGGAGTCCTACCTAAACAAAGGAATGAAAAGCAACAAGTCCTCCATAAAGCTTCACAATATATCATACAGGAAGGAGTTATGCACAAAAGGGTTTTCTGTTCCCCTACTGTGGTGTATCGCTCATGATGAGATAAAAAGAGTCCTAAGGAAAGTTCATGAAGGGGAATGTGGCGATCATACAGTGGGGAAAACTTTAGCAAAGAAAATACTCTGCTACAGGTATTATTGACCAACCGTCAATCGAGATGCTGCTGACTATGTAAGGCAATGCGACACGTGCCGGATATATGAAAAAATTTCAAGATCTCCACTGGCGGAAATCACGCAAATGGTCAGCCTATGGCCATTTTCCATGTGGGGAATATATATTATGGTTTCTTATCGATCTCTAAAGGTGGTACAAATAACGCTATCGTTGCAGTTGATTACTTCACCAAATGGGCCGAAGCAGAACTTTTAGCCATGATTACAACCAAGAAAGTAATCAACTTCATTGTTTGAAATGTGATCCGTCATTTCGGTCTCCAACGAATTGTTGTAACAGATAGTTGGACTCAATTCGACAGTGCTGAACTCAAAGACTTCTATTATTGAAAAGAGATTTGCAGCAGTTGCTCACCCTCAAGCGAATGTGCAAGTTGAAGCTGTGAACAAAATTATAAATTTCATTTTGAAGAAGCATTTGGAAAAGGCTAAAGGAAAGTGGGTGGATGAACTCCCGACAGCACTATGGGCTTACAGGACCACCCACAAGTCTGCAACTGGCCTACTCCATTCGCCCTTGCTTATGGTTCCAAAGCCATTATTCCTATTGAACTTGAGATTCTTCACATTGAGTGACCTACTATGATCCCAAAACGAATAAAGATCTTCTCCCGGAATCCCTACACTTTGTATATAAAAAGCGCAAAGAAGCTGATTTGAGGGCAGCTGTGCACCAACACCGAGTCCTCCGATACTACAACATTAAAATCCGATCTAGAACCTTTGAAATTAGCTATGTTATCTTGAAATAGGTTTTTCCTGCCCCATCGCACATGAATCCAACTGGGAAGAACCATATGTCATTGAGAAAAGGCTTGGAGAGGGATCTTTCAAGCTAGCGACTGTTGATGGCACCATACTCCCAATGGCATGGAAAAGCAAGCATTTACGACACTATTTCACTCAATTTATTTCTTTTTCATTCATTTTTATTTTCTTTTAGTATTTTCTTTGGCATTTGACTTTCTAGATATGTAATAAGACAGATTATGTAATTCCTTTCCATTTAGCAAATAAAGTTTTGAACTTCCCTTATATTTATGTTCGTTGTAGCATTATGTATTAGTTGCATTATGAAACTGATTTATGTCGATAAGTCCAAATAGATTCCCAGGGTTTGGAACTAAACAAGATGAGAATGGTCCGATTATTCATTTGATAACTCTTGTTCATTACCTAAGGATGGGATATGCAATGAGGAATGGATGTGACTCGATCATCCGATGATCAAATAAATCCCACCGAACAAAAGGACTAAAATAAAACAAGTGCGATCGTGACATGAACGATCACTCACTAAATCAAACCCTGGACCTTGGGTGGCAAATCAATCAATTAAGGAGGGTATGATCTGGTTACTCTCTGGTATAACTCTAAGTTCTCAGAGTGCAGACTAGAGCATAAATAGAAATTGGGTGTGAATCGACCACCTGCAAACTAACTCTACGTTTTCAAAGTGCAAACTAGATTATAAACATAAATCAGGTGTGAATTGACTACTCACTAATCGACTCTTATCCCCTTTTTTGATTTCTCGGGAGTGGTGCAATTTGAACTTTTACTTGTTCTCTTCCTTGATCCTTTACCACCCTTGGTGGGAGAGCGTTCGAAGTTTTGAGGGAGTTCTCTGGGAATTGACCCACCAAGAGGAATGACTTGTAGTAGGATAAGATTTGGATCATCAATGTCCACCTCGACGAGCTCAGCTTTGGCTTTTCTCTTAAGCAAGTCCTCCTCTCAATGTGCTCCTTCAAGCTGATCTCATCTGTGTGTTTTTGGAGATGTCGGTAATCACAACATCATCAGATTCATCCACCGACAGTTGATCTTCAGCCTTATCATCGTCGAGTGCTCCGATAACTTGAGCATCAGACCTCTCAACATCGTTGGCCGCCGGAATCTCTATTGATATCACTTATTGCTCCATGGCGGTGTCACTTTTAGGAGTTTGACCGGGACCCAGAAGACCTGTGGATTTATCAAAACAAGGAGATAAGCTTAAAACCGTTAGGCATGAAGAAAGAAACCTCTTAAAAAGTGGAGAATAAACTGGAATACCTATGTTCGGCTGGCTGTCGGTTGTCGCCAGAGTGCCCCCTTTCAAAATAGAGGTTACCACTTTAGATTGATAACTGGGTTTATTGGATTGTAGCTCAAATCTTGCATTGGGCCAAAAGAAACCGACGCTCCAGCCGCTTGGAAAGAAGGGGGGTTCTTGGGATTAGACTCAAAGGATTCAGCAATATTTTTCCCTTTATCGAAAGGTGCTAAAATGGAAAAATGTTGCAGTCTCGCAGCGGCAAGGTCTAAAGGTTCATTTGCATGAAGGATCTCCTGCCCTAATTTCTCTTCATCTAACTCGGCTTCGCCCAGCTCTCTCTTTTTCATCTCGACAATATACTTCCAGGCTTCGACGAGTGAATCAAGATAATCTTTGGCAAGAAAGCCTCAGTTGCGGTGGATAAGGACTTTAACATTGTATTCGATGATCAGGGGATCAAACATATCCTTAATTTCATTCCGACCAGACTCTTTAGCATACTCCATATGGGCTTCAATTTGTTCTATCATCTCCTTGCAGCCTGCCTCTCTTGCCTCTTCTTTGAGGGCTTCTATTGTAGCAAATTACTCCTCAAGCTTGAATTTCAGACTCTTGGCTTCAAAAGCCTCTTCGTAATATTTTTGTGATTATTCCCGAGCCTTGATCTTTTCTTCCCTTTCTATCTTAAGAAGCTCTTCAAGCTCCTTAACGCAGCAAGCCAAAATATGTTTCTCCTTTTGCAACTAATCCTTTTCCAGAGTGAATGCAGCGCTGCAATTGAGGGCAACATCAAGTTCCTTTTTATGGGAAACTTCCAAACGACTCACTACCTTAGACGCTTCCTTGGCATTCTTTCCTACCTCGGTTATTTTATTATCAACTCCGATATCTCATTATCTTGGTGCTTTATTCAATCTTTATTGTGGATCGCCTCTAGCTTGAGATGATCTATTTCATGTTGTCGCTCAATTGACACTTCAGAGATCGTTTTTGCTAAGTATTGGAAAGATTAATGCCGTATGAAAACGTTGTTAACACATGTAAGAGCGCTTGCTTTGGCATGCCTCAGGATCATATGAATTGGGGGAAGGAACTTAAGCTCATCAAAACAGATTTTTGGGAAAGCAGTCTTAAGTTCGACCAATTTCTCCACTATGGAAGTATCAGGAGCAGCGATTGGAAAAGAGGGATCGGAAGCGGTAATGGACGCTTGCTTGATCTACGGTCGTGAGATTGCCTGGAGCTAGAAGAATCAGAGTACCGACCATGTGATACGACAATTTGCGGTCCCTGGTAGGAAGTCTAATTTCCACTATAAACAGGAAGATTGGGTTGATCTTCCTTGTGGAATGACTGAGACTAGGACTTACACTTGGAAGAAGAAGATTCCCTTGAACAATTACTATTTTTTCGGCCGTTGTCTCTTTCCCTACATCTGCCTGATTTTGAGCCATGGCTAAATCCATAATGCGTCAAAGAGAACCTGAGGTGATCAAAAGCTCAAGACTGGGTCATTGCACCTGCAAAATCCAAACAAAAATGTATAAGTAACCATTATACAAAAGATAGATGAAGAACGTGTACTCGAGTACACGTGATTGTAAGTGTCCTAGTGTCCCCTAGACAGACCAGTAACTGTAGCCTTACTATATAGGCATTTTCTCTCCTTTATCAGTAGAAAGAATGCCATCACCACTCCTGGTGGGAGAATTGTGCCCCTTGATTTTGATGTTTGGGAAGTCATATGTCATAATGTCATTGGGGATCTGGAGATTTGAAAATCCTTTCGTTGAACTTTCTAAGTGTTGGGAAGATGACTCTTCATCGATGAAGTGATAACAAATTTTTCCTTAGAAGTTCTTCTTCTGCAAAGTTTATATGCCAGTTTCTTTCTTCTCTTAGTTGGTGTTTGGGATTGTGCACCTTATGAAGGTTCGACCATAGACCCTTGCCTAGGTCTGCATCAGCGTCGACAGGGCCATTAGTTTGGCATCCCTAATTTTGCCTTCTTCAACATCATAATGAGTCCCCTCGACTGGGGGAACGATAAGGTTGTTGAAATCCCCTTCTTTCTCTACGAGGTTTCTTGTTAATGTAGCCCTTCCAAGAAGCCCGATGCTACGACCCCCTTCCAGCAACCCAAATAGGGATAACCACTTTTCAGTTATGAGAAGTCTAATGTTCTTGTCTTCGATTAAGGATAGCACGAATTGTGGAGATCGCTCTTGAAAAAATATTGCCCTTAGGACGTGGGCAGACACCTGTAGATATTCAAGATGTTAATTGGTTCAACAATATGGCTTGGATTGACGGATTTAAGAGTGAAGCGAAGATAACACTTACATCCTTCCAAATATCACCTTACGAAGCTAGGCGAACATCGACCGTAGAACCATTTGTGTTTGAAAAGAGAAAGTTTATTCTAAGCACCCGTTAAGACTTGGCAATTGGTGAAGGATCAAGGAAAACATAGAAAGGACTTCTTGACCATCGTTTAAAATTATAAATGAGCCTTATGTCCTCAGGAGTTGGTGGACGAAACAGAATACTTTTGAACATTAAAAAAGTTCCATGAACGAAAGCGTAGCTGTTTGGGTGAAGTTGAGTGGGAGCTATTCCAAGATATCTTAAAATTTTTCAAATAAAATAATTGAAGGGTGGCATGCATCCTGCTCAACACACAAATTTGTTGCATATTGTGTACTCCTTTGTGGGTAAGTAAGCCACGTCATTTATCAAAGGAACCAAGATGTCTTCGAATGGAATTTCTGTGTATGGACCATAGCCTACGAAGGGCATCCTCACCAATTTGGGATGCTTGAGAATCATTGGGTTATCTAAGAGAATGGCGCCTTCTACTGCGTTGGTACAGGACT
Organism: Allium cepa; assembly: GCA_030765085.1. Taxonomy (NCBI): domain Eukaryota; kingdom Viridiplantae; phylum Streptophyta; class Magnoliopsida; order Asparagales; family Amaryllidaceae; genus Allium; species Allium cepa. The sequence continues at coordinate 120,259,953 of CM060942.1, forward strand.
TACATCCTCCGTCGAGAGGACGGGAACATCAGAACAAAGGTTGACTGACGGGCCGGAAACTTCCATTTGTTCAGTCTAATGATCAGCAGAAAGCCTGTCATATAAAGTCGTTGGGCTTGACTTTGCTTCAGAATTGCTATGTTGCAAGGCTGGTTTAGAAGACATTGTATATAAATGCTCTGAGCGTTTGAAGTCCATGTTAACTATACTCAGTAAACAATCGAGATTAGAAAATTTACATGTTCCCCTATGCTAAGTGTGAGCTAGTGCGGTGTAGTGTAGTATATAACAGAAATAAACAACTTTAAATTAGAAAATGAAGTTAAATGATGAGACTTTGGATCCGACTAGAGTGACTGTCATTGCCGACCGTCTCAACTAGCGAAGAAATGATTGGTTGTGAAAGCTTTGGAATCGACTATTGGCGTATCAAAGTGTGAAATCTGTCATTCAAGTCCATCTGCTAAATTTTAGTTAATGTTGAAAGTTCAGAGGGCTTGATTATTGAATCTCAAATTCAATAGTAAATATGCTAGTTTTGTTGTTCATCATCATTATATGTCCAAGTTCGTTAAGGTGTATTGGTAGTGAACGCTTAAACAAGTAAGTTTGGATTAGGTTTCAAGTTCAATTCAAAAAAACACATAGGTCAGTCGATCCCTATATGCCGTTCTCTACCCTAAAGCTTTACGACCAATCCATCTCTCCAAGAATAGAACGTCGATCCCTTTATCCTCTGTAAATGTGACGATTCCAACACACTGATACCTTTGCTTAAAAGCTTGCCGACCCCTAGTCCTACTGATCCTTCCAACTCCACTGTTTTAACCATCCTCTCATCAAGCTTTCATGCCGATCCCTCCCCCGATTTCATCGAATAAGGGATTGGTACATGTCCAAACCTTCAACACCAATCCTCCCACAAAGATCCACTCTACCGACCCCTCCTCCACTCACTTTTCTTCTTTCCCTTTCTTATTCCACCGAACCCTGTTACGCCTCACAACTCACCTCCACCAGGCCACTTCGGCCACCATTTCATCATTCCATCAAATGCCATCATGATTGTCGAAGGCATAGACTATGTTATCCTATCATAAAATCATAAAGTACAAATTAAACACTTACCTATATGAGTATATGGGTTATTGTGTGGACAAGTATTTGGAGGTGTTAAAAGTGGAAGGTAGAAGAAAGCAAGTACGTGGGATAGGTTGGATTACAGGAAAGTTTTGAGCCAAAGACAGGAGAGTTCGGATTTTAGGATGGAATAAGAAGGTTCAATGCAAGGGGGATGTCAAATAGATAAGGCAAGTGAAGTTAGAAAGGCAAAATGATAGCTTATATAAGAAAAGGGGGTTCGGTATGCAAAACGAGGAAAGAGGGTTCGACCTAAAACATGTCGAGCCTTGAAGCATAAAGAGAGAAGGATGGTTCGGCTGGCAACGTGGAGGGTTCAATATGGAATATGTGGAAAGGGGGCACGGTCCAAATCTTCTATTTGAGACGAAGGCTAAGGGCTCGACATAGAACGTGTTGATCCCTGTGAGCATGAAGAAAAGGCAAAAGGGGTCGGTTAGGCCTATACCGATCCCCAAAAAAAAAAAAGAATCAAAAGTTATGATATCGACCATGATAAATGAATATAAGCATGAAAATTATAAAAGGCACAAACATGCAAAATGCAAAGAAGGTTGGCGACGACCAGTGAACATATGAGCACGTCTGGGAGCCAACGACAAGAACGTTTATCCGTACATGCACATGTATGACCTAAAAATTCTATTTTTGGAATCGAAAGAAATTGAAAACAAACACAAAGCCTTCGAGTTTAATATTGAACCAGATAACCAAAGTTTGTTAGTTTTGTGGGGCTGGACTTACATGTATCAACTAATGGAGTGTAACCCTGGATTTAGACTATAGGAAATTGACCAAGCGTTATGACGATCTATGAGAAATTCAACACCTTGGAAAAATAATTCGATAAAGGGATAGCAACTATTCAGGAAGCTGGATGGATTTCTTTCCAATGACTCTAACCTACTTCAATTCAAAGCACGTCATGTTCATCACAAGACGTACTTTGGGAGACAATTGTTTTCCGGCATTCTAGCCCGGCTATATTGAACTGATCTCGAGTTAGATTCAACTGCCATCAAGGCTACTAACTCCATAGTGATAATGTAGGGCCTAGAAGTCAAGCACAGATGACCATATGAAGTCGGGATTGAATGTGATTAATATAGGGGTAATGTAGAATGTTTGAAGTATAAAATATGGATCAACACGTAGGAGGGATCGGCGTAGATTGGCTCCAACAAGAGGGATCGACATCTTTCAAAGTACAAGAGCTTTCTTGTGGAAAATAATCAATATCTCAAGATCAACAAGCCCAATTCCTATGAAATTTGAAGAGCAAGATATAAGGACCCTAGGGAACCTACCTTAGTGATCGCACGTCAAAAGGACAAGGTTGGAGGGATCGGTATGTATCCCTTAGAAGGGATCAGCAGAAAGCTTCATACAGGCCATGTTGAATCAAAATCAAGAAATAACTCGACCTTCGATGATTCAAATGACATGAAATTTGGAGCTAAATATATTCTTGCATGAGGACCATAGGGATCGCTCCTCGAAATTCGGCCAAAGAAGGGATCAGTACCGACCTCTCCTCTTTAGGAATTGTGGGCCCATATTGTTTTGAATGTCCTTCATCTAAGATTTCAGAGAGATATCTGGTCATCTTCATCTATAAATACTGGGTTGATGGGTCATTCTGAGTATCTTATACATTACTTGTAACTTTAGACTTTATTGTAATCAAGTAGTAGCCGTTTTCTACCATTGTAATCAGATTCAAAATTGATTAATAAAGGATAATCTTCAAAGTGGACGTAGGCATACAACGCCGAACCACTATAAATTTCTTTGTCTTTGATTACTGCTTATTCTTTGTTGCTTACTTATTCATCTACTTAGTTTAATTTCACTTTTGTTCACTTACTTCTCCAGAAAAACTATTCTTGAGTGTTTGTGACGATTTTTGGTGCAAACATGCTATAATCTCATTCTCCGGCTAAAGGACTATCACGACCACAAATACATTTTGTATGATATGTTCGAATTTCCTTAGGGACTATAACCTAGAAAATCAAAGTGAAGTCGAGGATGTTGCATATAAAGCTTTTGTTTATCTCTAAGAAAGCAATATCTAGCCGATCGTGGAAATTGCAAGAGCGAAGCCTTTTCTAAATAATCTCTTCTTAATTTGACATATTTTTCCTAAGTGATTCTTAGTAACAGGGCAGCTTGAGAGATATTTACTCTGTAATGATGTAATAAAATAAAACTAAGTATAAAAGACCTAATACAGAAAGTCCATAAATCAATATAAGTACATGATCACAAATTTTCTTCTTCTCCATACAAGATTGATTTCTCAAACAACTCAAAATGAACCTATCCTTATAATATTTATGTTTTTCTGGAGGCAATGTGTGAGGAATTAGTTGACCTGTGGTAAGTTCTAGCAAGTCCCCGGGTGAGGATCGGACCTAAATTTGTCCAAGTATCTTTTATATAAGTGTATAAGTAGACCATCACTAAAATCACCCGAGTATGAAAAACATACAGCAGGATGTCTGCAATAAGCTTTATATAGAAAGTCTACCAGGATATCTCTATCTTCAATTAGCATCCAGAAGACTATCATCAATTCTCTACTCTCTACCAAAAGCTTGTCATAACGAAGACATGCCCTTTTTAATCGAGGGGCCACTTCTTAATCTTTAAAGGACCCTAATACTGCAACGCTTTTTCTAATCTTATAATACTTGTCAGAGAGTTCATCGTGTTCATTTAATTGTTGATCTAACTCCCTATACAAGCTATATATTTCCGCTTGTTTCCTTTTAAGCTTTGTTTTATATAGGTGTATGGATTTCATCCTTATCTAAAATGGAAAGATATTAGCCAGTGTTATCTTGGAAGTGAGAGGCATTTTGAGAAAGAACTCCATACCTAAGAAATTAGAAATGAACTTCGTAGGGTTCGCTTCTCCCCTTTTTTCTCCCCAACATCAAAATCGACATCTTCTCTTCGGGGATAAGAGGATTCAAGGAATTCAGTATGACCTTTTTGCGGACGACAAGATCAGGGATAACTTTATCTAACTCCCTAGAATTGTTACCATCACCCCCTCCATGAGAATCATTGCGATCACCCTCATTGTCACTTGCCCCCTAACCTTTATCGACGTTGTTAGGGTTGGCATCGTCATTGTCATCCTCATCAACAACAACTTTGTTACCCTCTTCGTCTTCCTCCTCATCTGAATAAGAATCTTCTTCTATGGAAGGGACTTTAAAAGGTAGTATCCTAGTGGCATCAATTTTTCTATAACGGGGGCTTCAATCCCTTGCTCCATTTCCTTAATTTTGGCTATAAATCTTTTAACCAGCACAGGGTCAAGAGAGGGAAAACTTAAATCTAGGCACTTCTCTATATTATCTGAATAAGTTGACATGAGTGCATCCTCATAAGAATTTACGATGATATCATTCATAAAAGTGCTCGGAAATTGAGACACCTTTTTTTAGCCTCAGAAATGATTTTGATGGCCTTGGATAAAGAATCATTTTTCTTCTCCAACTTCTTTTTTAAAGAAGTACACTTCTTCTTAAGAGAAACATGTTTAGCATTAACCCTATCCTTTTCATCCATAAACTCTTTCAAAGTCATTTTCAAAGCTAAAACTTCATCGGTTAAGATCCGTCTAGCCTTTCTCTCCTTAGAAATTATAGATTTTTCTTGAGCAAGAGAAGCACTCAATATTTCTCGTTCCCTCACCGCGTTATCTTTGGCAGTAGTCAGGGAAGTGATTTGATTATTCAGGGTTGAGACTTCTTCTTTGAGCTTTGATGTCTCAGCAGGGTACTTAGAAACATTTGCTTGAAGAAAGTACGAACTTTTGGAGATCTGAAAGGAAAAGTAAAACAAGAGTCAGGGTTCAGTATAAAAATAATAATAAGAAAATCAAGTAGTATGGAATATACCAGAAGTTGATGTTCAATGAGAGATCAATAATGACTAGACAGATTAGGCACAGAGGTAGTGATTGAGTAGCAGAAAATGATGGAGAGTTCAAAATTAATCGTACAACATTCTCAAAATCATTAGGAGGCACTGGTGATGAGGGTCTAGAGGGATTCAAATCCTAGGAAGTAGTTGAAGTGCCTAAATCCTTCTACATTTGCTCGATAACGCTGGGAGAATTAGAGATAACTATATGAGACATAAAGTCATCCTTCGAGGGAATCATTCTAGTTTGATCAGCAGTTGCAGAAGGAAAATCGTCCATAGAAGAAGTGCTATCAAAAGTAGGACCTTCTAAAGCTTTGCTTGCACCAACAAATCCACCCTTTTGGGGAGGGGGAAAGAAGACTGAACATTGGTAATTTTGGCCTTCTTAGGAGCAGAGCCCGCAACAGTCACTCCGCTTAATTTTCTTTTAGCAATCATTCTTGATCTTGCAATGACTTGGGTCAGAGCTAGAGCATCAAATTCTATAGATGGAGGGAGTGGATCCCTTGTAATTAATTTAGGAAGAAGAGCAGCTGTTAAAACCAAAAAGTATAGATTAGCAAAAACAATCTAAAGAACAACACGGCGGCAAGTTATAAACAATACACTTATGTTTACCCGGTTGATTGGGACTAATTAGAGGCAAAGGTGAAAAGTTATTTAGGTCACCCAAAGTTAGAAAGCATTTTATTTTTGAAGTATGTTAGACAAGAGGAGGTTGTCCAAGAATCCTATGGCCTTCTGGTAGAAGGGAATGTTTCTAGAGGTTGCTGGGAGTCAGTAATGTGAGCCTATTCCCAATGTGGTCTGAAGCAGCCGTAAGCAACTTGACAATTCTTTTACCTTCATCATCGGGATCCTTAAGAGCAGGGCCTAATAAGAAAATATTATTTAGCAAAAGAAAATAAATTAATGGAAATAATGGTAATGGTTTACTTACGAGGAGAAGAGAAGGCTCCATTAAGCATTTGATATAAAAGAATTATGTTTCCCAATCCTTAAACTTGTTATTCCCTCTAAAACCAACTTGTTGAGTGGATTGGCCTAGAAAATCTGGCTATTCAAATTGCTAAGTTTGACAATCCTTACTAAGTAGTTAAGAACTTTAAATTATAGAAGGAATTTTTGAATCTAAGGCCATGAGCTCCAAGGAGATGAGATATGTATATACGTTGGGTGATAATTGGATAGGAGCTATAGCAAGATGACTTTGGAATCTCAATAATAACTTTGGAAATGGAATAAAACCCCCATGCTAAATATGGTTAGTGGTGTAAGAAAATTATCCCTCGGGAGGATTTTGAATGATGTCATTATCGCCAAGTGGAACAACTTTAACTCTTCTAATCCCAAAGTCATTGAGGATCCCGTCAACATCATCTTGAGAAGTTATAAGAGAATGCCTTGAAACCACTTCAACCTTCTTTCGAGAAGATTCTAATTTCAGGACTATAACCTTTTCAGATCTCTTAAAAGTTCTTTTAATGCCCATGATTCTACCAGGTGATACAATTTCATCAAAGTAATGATTTATTCCACTACTAACACGTTTTGAAGGTGTCATAAGCCTATTACAATGAATCAAATACCCGTCGTAGTATTTGGTTCCATGCCTTTAAAAAGCGGTCAAATTTAATTAAAAATATATGAACCAGTAAGCTTTCGACAGTGTCAAAACCAATGCCAACATAACCCATTTTATGGCATATATGCACCTAGACACCCTTTAACAATGCCGAAAACCATAGATTTTACTCTATTATAATAAGTATAGCTATCCATGAAACACCAATTCAAAAATGTACATTTTTGAAACACCATACCCCAATTAGGTCTAAAGACTTGAAACAAAGTGGCATTGACACTAACGAAAGGACATTAAGACGTTTCGACAACGTTTATGATGGAAAGTGATGATAGCTACATTCCAATTACCTATTATGGGTTTCGAATAAGTCGAAAAGGCATAATAGAATTTTGAAGCATCAACATTAAATTGAAATAATAATAAAAGGATGCGATTATCTCAATTTTGGGGTTTTGATTATGTCAAAAGTTTGGTTAAGGGTTTCGACGATAACAAAAAGTGTATTATTCTCCATTTAATTTATAGCAGGAGACTTTAATTTTAATTTTTAATACCCTTTGTGGTAAATTAAAATTGAGCATAATATGTGTCAATCTTGAATCTGCATACAACAGCGGCAAATAGCCCCAAATTTGGAAAATTCAAGTTCGAACCCTAATTGGTCGCATAGATTAATCGAAATCAGCATAGAAAATGAATTTTGAATCATCTTACACGAACTGCAAACTTGAATCAATTTCAAAATTTAAAATGGTAACATGAAATTAAACCTTAAAAATTTTAAATCAAAATTGAACATGAAAAATCGGTTCTTAATATGAAATAATGGATACTCGCCTTAGATTTCAATTTACGACTCCTAAAATTATGAATTTAATGAGTGATTGAAATATCTGATTCTTGCTCCAAGATTATTAATTGGAGGTAAATGAGAAGGAGGAAGAAAGAAACATAATTTATAAGCAAAGCAAATGCAAGGAAAGCCATTCGATCAGATTTAAATAAACGGCCAAAATTTATTCGAGAATATCAAAAGGCGGGAAACCTTTGTGTAGAAATAATGATGGGTATCGAAATAGTTGACTTGAAAAGTCAAGAGCATCCCTTTGCTGGGGGGGGGGGGGCAAATGTTGTCATCAAAAATCACTTCAACCTTGTCAAGCCTAAAAGAATACAAAAGAAGGCTTCTTGAAGAATGATGACAATAGCGAAACCTTTCAAAAGAGTCCAAGGGATACTTCTGCAAATATTAGATAGACTATGGGTTTTTGAAGAGGTCAAAAGGGGACAAGGCTACCCTTTTGCTTTAGTTAATCCCTTCCGAAACAGTCGGTTTCGCATGCACAAAGAAGTTTTGCATTTGTTAAAAATGCCTTTCGAAGACCCAAGAAAAAGGTTATGCATTAATCAAAGGGATTACTTTCGAAACCTACCTCTCGCAACCATCTTCTGCCCACCAAGAAGCCTCCTCCATTACAATTGACCTTTTGCAACGGTCTGTCCGCTATAATTAAATCCTTTCAAAACCATCAAAATGCCCTTCCTCGCTTGTTCAAGTAGCAACATATCATGTTGGCACCATATCTTAACAACAATGAAGAAGTCCAAAAAACCTACTACTATGCTACCTCCCTTTCGAAACCAAGGACAATGTCGAAAGCCACCAAATATGCATATAAGTGGAGTGCAAACCGATTCAATATCCAATGATGGAAGGAAGATTTAAGCGTTTCAAAAGCTTAAACAATGAAAGCATCATCGCCTTTTGCAACCATTGGATGTGTACTTTCGAACACATTTAAACATCCTTTCCTACTTATCCAACACTTCAACAACATGATAAGGGTCACTCCTATACCTTCCGATGGAGTCGAAAGCACCCAGGTCCCATTCGAAAGCAATGTTAAAGAGGCGCTCTGAATTAAATAGCGGTGGAAGGTTATCAAGGCACCCTTTCGACCAAGTCGAAAGGATTGATGTGAAATGGTCCAACCTATGACTATAAATAAGACCCAAAGGGTATTGTTTTGGGGATCCAAATTCATTCATTCTATACCTATTCTTCTATTGAGTTTGTAAACCCTAGTTCCTAAATCCAATTGGGGATTTTACTTTCTTGTATGCTTCAACTATTGTATTCATGAAAATTATTAATAAAGAATATACATGGTACATTCGAATGCATAGATTCTAATTTACTTCTTATAAATGATTTCAGCAATAGAGTACATGTATCAATGCATACGAAGGGGTAACTTTCAAAGGAGTAGGATCCTTCTGATTTAATTAAAACCTTTAGATCCCATAGGTCACAATCTTAGATTACCTCAACCTATTTGAAAAGGTGGTTCTGTAAGGGTCTTAGATTACTTCCACCAATTAGAAAGGTGGTCTCAAAGGGGTCTTAGATTACTTCAGCCGATTCAAAAGGTGGTCTCAAAGGGTCTTAGATTACTTCAACCGATTCGAAAGGTGGTTTCGAAGGGGTCTTAGATTACTTCAACCAATTCAAAACGTGGTCTCGAAGGGGTCTCAGATTATTTCAACCAATTTGAAAGGTGGTTTTAAAGTGGTCTTAGATTACTTCTACTCATTCGAAAGGTGGTTTTGAATGGCTCATTCACACTTCTAATTTCTCTTTGGGGTGTTGATAAGATTTCTTGTTAACAACGATACTCGTTGGTATTGTGCCCATGAGTGTCATGGAAGCGACAATGCTTCCCGAGTGCCTTTCATCTTTAGTTGCCTCCTTCTTAGACCGCTTCTTGTAATTCTTTATTCCTTGTGAAGTAAGGTATACATCTTCAACATTATCGTTCAATGGAGTATAATCTACCATAGATGCTTTTTTGTATCATTTCTCTTAACATCAATACCCTAATTTATTCTTTTTATTATTATTTTTGTTAGCATCCATATTCACTATAATGCTACTGATGCTCTAACTGATTTGCTTAATAGAACATCCGCACCACTTCATTTGACGATCTACCACCAGCCTTTACAATGGCCAGATTTGCCTCTTTCAAGCACAAAAACCGGGACGCCTTACGATATAACTCATCCATATTAGGTAGTTTCTTTCTCTTTAACCATCTATCAAACTCCATCTCTAGGTGTATCCCTTGGATTAATGCCATCAACGTTATGCCCTCTTTTGGATTACTCACTTTGGTAATAGCAATATTAAATCGACTTAGAAAATCTTTTTAAGGTTTCTTCGACACCCTAATGAATACTCAACAAGGACCAACCGAGTAGTGTAGATTCTGAACTGCTCTATAACTTTCCCACCGGTTTGGACGCGAGCTAACTGAACCACATCATAGCCACTCCATCTAAGAATATAGGGAAACACCTACAACTTACTACATCGGTTGTCTTGGCACCATCTATGTTCCACTCATATTTCAAAAGTTTTTCGGGTCTGTTGTCCCATTATATGACATCATCATTGGCATAACAAACCTTTTGGGATACTCTTCCATAAAATGTCATCAGTAAATGGGGTACTTCTAGGTATTGATCCTAACCCTTCATTCTTTCTCCACCGATTCTCATTCAATAATCTTCTTAACATAGCAGCGATATATTCTTGATTGGCTTGATTATACGAATGATGGCCATCAGGAACCGACCCAAGTGTTGACTCTACAAATGTTAATTAGGTTAATTTTGACTTGCTGCCTAATCATGTTTACTTAGAAAAAAGTTTATATTCCCCCTTCGGTTAAAAATTCATTTCCCTCTTCATCGATTTTCATTTTCTCTCCCATCCATTTCAAATCCAATTTAACTGGCACAAGAAATTGCATCTTCCTTCATCCTCTATGTTTGATATACCATTAGCCATTTTATGCATATCGAATCTGTGTCTGATTGCCCTAAAATTGACGGAATTGGTGAGCTTTGTATTCTCAACCCAAGTTTTCAATTGAGTTCAAATTCATGAAGTATCAAAATCTTATTATCTAATCGAGTTTATAGTTTAGTCTGAATTCCATTTAGTTTTTAACTTGAATTCTTGTGGATATTAATTTATAATCTGTAATAAGTCTCCCTATGCCTTCTTTCCAAACCATATACATTGTCTTTAATTTTTGGATAACATACTACTGATTTTTGTGTGCTGAACCACGAAGATCTAAATTTGTTTAACACGACATCCAAATTATTTAAGGGTATAGAGGTAGGATTAGGAACATTTCTCATTTTAAGATGTAGTATATTTCTCTACGTACACATGCACACAAGTGTACGTATGTATGTCCTAGATTTGGGTTTTGGTTGGTTCATTAGCATAGTTAACTCAATCCTTCTTGGGTTATCTGTATGAAATTGATTACTCTATTAGAGTTGTTAATTTTGAACAACTGCACTTAGAGCTCTAACTTTTGGATTCATTGACGAGTAAATTTTTATATTAGTGTGTGTGTCTATATATCCATATTATCAAACAAGAATTTGCATATGTTGTAAAACTTTCTTTGCTGGACAAAATTAGATTTAGTGAGGTTACCAGTATTCTAATGTTTTTTTGTGTCCTAACATTGATTCAATTTTTTTCCTAACATTGATTCATTTTTTTCTTGCAAAATAGGATTAATGGATATGTTATATAAGAAATAAATATTTATATGATCTGTTTTTGAGAAAACCATCAAATTAATCTTCCAAAACTATTCAATCACGAGTCATAAACTGTATTTACTACTGATATGTGTTTTCTAGGCATAAATGATGTAAATCTTATACATATTATCACATCATTGAGCTAATTATTACTCCAATTGTACCTAGCTCTTCGAAATTTTAGCAATTCAAATCGTTTTAGCACTTTTGCTCTACAAACCACTTGCATCTAATTCATATTAGCAACTCAATTGGAGTTGTATCTATTTTAGAAACTCAAATAAAGCTGCAACATACACTAAATAATCAAAGGCCATTATATTATTTTAATGGAAACCCCATCCATCGAAGTCCAATAAGTTTATTTCACTTGGGAAATATAGATCATGTAAAAAAACCAATTAAGCGGTTTTTCTTATTCTAAACAGTATCGAGCATTCTCAAGAAAAATTGCAACTACCTATCACCTTTTCCTTTCGTCTGAGCAGTTTCTTTTCCTCCACCTTTAATTCATCTTTCCATCGTCTATCCTTGACTCGCTTCTTCCTCGTCTGCTTGTTATGCCTTCGAAAAAGAAGACTAAGCTTATATCTCCTTTCCCAGATCTAGTCGGATCCCTCTCGCGCTCGGATGCCATCTCTTCTCCATTGCTTTGAGATCCTGGATCTCCTCTATCTGCTACAAATCTACCACATAATGACACTGCTATTTTCAATGCTCAGGAAGTTGTGTATATCCCTGCCTTATTTGGCAATAGTAATCCGCTTTCTGGCCTTCTGACTGATATATGCTCGCCTCTTCTTGCTGCTCCACAGTTGCCATGCAATCCTTTGGTTTTAGGTGAGCATCCCTTTACTCCACTCCTAACTTCTGCTAGTAGTACATCTTGGTCAAAGTTGATAGTTGGCTTGAATCTTGATCTAAAAGTCGATGTTGATGAATCCGGGCAAGGCGTTACCTTTCCTGTTGGTGTGGTTGTTAAGAATGTGGCTTCTGATGTGCTTGATAGAGATAATCATGATAATGTGGATGAGGCAGTGGGACTCAAATCTTCAAAATTAGGTAACTTAGTGGCTACACACCTAGTGCTCGTGAAAATGCCGAAATCATTATCCTCATTCCCACTTCCATTCCCTTTGTATCTACTCCTAATGAAACAGTCACTTCTCCTCCTAGGGAAGCTCCAAAATGGTCAAATCTGTTCTCCAAGTTGCCAAAAAATGCGGGTGTGTATTCTCCATGTTGTTTTGATAATGTTTAGATCAAGGGTATTATGATACCACCTTTGGAAGTGTTAGAAGCCGGAGTTGATTATTGAAAAGATCATTTGGTGAGATTCTTCCTTGACTCCAATCCCTCATATCAGCTTGTTAAGGCACGTTCCACCAGGTTTGGAAGAGTAGGGGATGGGTGAGTGTTCATTTCGATAATGTTATATTTTAGTCTAAATTCTCACGTAGTGGTGAAAGACAGCGAATTCTAGAGGCCGAACCTATTCTCATAGATGGGAAACCATTTATTATTACTACCGGGAGTCCGTCAGTTGATAGAGCTACAGATCAGATATTATCTATTCCGGTTTGGGCCCACTTTTCACACATTGCCTCTGTTCTTCAGCCTCTGTAATGACCCTGACTCGGCTTTTAAAAATTGGCACCCGTACTTCACTTGTACTCGAATGCCGTAGATTCAAACGCCGAATCTGTCTCGTCGGAGCTTATAACACATTAAGTATACAACACAGCGGAAGAAAAATGAACAATACATTGATATACAATATTTGATTAAAATGATACAACACATATATGCAATGAATATCAATATTCATCAGAGATACAAGAAATAGCAGCGGAAAGAAACAACAGCAGAAGATAAAGTAAACTAGGCAACTGTAGTGGAAGAGATAATGTCTTCAATGCCAAACTCCAAAGATCTCCAATCTAATAGTAGTAATATCCAAACCATAAGCTCGAACCCCCAACACGATGACTTAAGCAAGGTCAGTCGTCCTAACCAAAGACTTCAATATCCAAAGTCTCCAAATAATTCCAAAGAGAAAGCTGAAAGCTACTGAATCGATATCTACTATCTGAAAATCCCAACTCTAGACAGCCCGTGTGAAAAATTATGGGCACCCAGAGTTTAGGAAGGGAACAACAAACTCTGGGTCGGTCATGGGACTGGTATGAGCAAAAAAACAGTTTATCTTTAAAACAAACAACAAAAGATTTTAAAAGTTGAAATCCGCGATGCTTTTTGGAAAATGAAACTGCCATAAGGCCTCCCGCCACACACACAATGCAAACGCACACTTGGAGGAGATTTCTCCTTATGACAGTAAAAAATGCTTGATACGCGAAAACCATTTTGATATTATTATTAGTGCATAGTGGAAAACATTTTGAAAGTATAATATTAATCTTAGCCAGCATAGGTACCACTATACTATGCCTACTATAGCTTCCACCTGAGGTGGCAGGTTATACAATTGCAATCGTAAAGGGCTCGTATTGGATGATTGGATTTCCAACAAATGGTCAGGCAAAGGAACTTCCTAGGCCACATGGGAACGCCTCTGGAGGGACGCCTCGAGAACCTACCCGGCTCTCTGCCAACACAAGGCCGGTTTACTCCCTTCCCGGGAGTAAGACCTAAAATATGCCACCCCTAGTCGTTTGTGACCTTTATCCGAGAGCTCTCAACCACAACCATCACACAGTAATAGATTTACAGTGTCCACATGAGTTAAGTATCTGGGCTCCATACCATGATACCACCCTTTTCCAGAAGGAATGGACATACCCTAGGGGTGCTACCCCTGCAACCTTGCTGCATCTTTCCTGTTTCGACCATTTTTGGGTTGTGTGGTCCTGATCCAATCTCGTCCACAAGGCTACGCTTTTTTACAAAGCCATGCTTTAACAACAAATGATCAGCAGCACTTCGTATGCCACATTACCAAATTGGGAATGTATCACTAGTAACCATCAACTACATAACCTCTGAGCTCGTACGTCTCAGAGAAGGGCGTTAAGCTAAGAGAATAAATCTCCGCCACCAAACAGAAATGTATTTGATAGAAACCAGTTTTACATCTCAAAGTGTAATGTCAGACACACATCCATACAAGTCTATTACGGGTTCGAACAGAACCGAAGGCACTTCCGAAACAGCCCTTGCAATCCGGGTATTCACAATCCCGATCGAACTTCCAATCACTTAGGGAATCTCTATACCGTAGCTACTCAGTGCAGAGACAATCGATAGGTTATCCTATCATTCTCGTAAATACCGGTCTTCACCACCGGTCTTCAAATGCAATCCATAACATCGTATCATTATTCAGAATGGGTTATAAGACACAAGGTCCTCTCCCGGCTAAATCGAATAATGAGCGCAATATTTAAAAACATGTGGTTATGGGATTTCGATTAAGTCACAACTTTAAAATCCAAAACTTTCCTTTCAGATGGTTTAAACCAATTACCATTTCAAATCATCAAAAAAAGATTCATTTCACAAAGTTCACACAATTTTCACAAAGATTCATTCACAGATTTCAAAACAATTTCCATTTCAATTGGATTACCTCATTCAATATTTAAAGCAAAGATTTAACTTATAGCTTTCAAACCCGTTTCCAAAGATTCATTCATAACTTGGAAAACCATTACATTTCAAATTTGAAATCCCTTAACACAAATTGGAAATTCATTTCTTATATGAAAGCTTTTATTATTTGAAAACAAATAGTTTTCGTTTCGAAAAAATCCGATTTCATGTATACAATTTAGAATCCTTGGATTAATTTCAAATTCTCAAAACAACACTTTTAAATTGGTTTAAAACCCATGTAAACTTGTATAACATTTTTAAACCATAATTTCCAACCATAGAATTCAATTTCAAATTTTGAATTCAAATTTAATTTAAATTATTTAAAATCCCAAAACTTAATTAAGTTATTGAAAATAACTTTTATCTTTAAAAATTCCCTTTCTAAAAGCTTTTCACAATTTACCCAATCCATTTCCAAAACCATTTGAATCCAAAATTTAAAACTACTTCCAAAAAATCTATGACTTAACCAATTTCCTCGTGCAATCCATATTTGTGTGTGTATAGTGTGGTCCAGGCGTTTTACACAATAGTGCCAAAGCATCAATCATCATAGTCCAAATACAGCAATATCGATAAGCGGTATAATCCTATAATGCTTACCTTCATTCACAGATTCACAGACAAATGAATAAATTCATCACACATACGAAATTTACATACATAACTAAATTAAAGTAATCCACATCATAGAATATCACAGATCATAGGTAGCAATCAACTTAAATATACTATACAAACAATCATCCATTAGCAGAATTAAATTATCAGATTATAATGGATTAGCTAACCCTATTTAACTTATTATTAATTAATTACAGTCATTATTACTAATTAATAACTAATTAATCACATAATTGCTTTTATTAATTATTCTAAATTAATGATTAATTATCCTTAATTACTAATTAATTTATTTTAATTATTATTAATTTATCTTAATTATTCACATTAATTAAGTAACTCTTAATTTATTACCTTTTAATTAATTACCTTAATTGATCACATAGATAAATTTAATCACCTTGATAAATATTGATTAATTAATAACATTGACAAATTAATCACATTGATTGATAAACCTTTAAGTAATTAAATAATTAATCCTTGTAATTACATTGGTTCATTATCTTTCTAAATTACTTTCATCAAGCAATTATCATTTAATTACTTTCACTAAGTAATAGATTTTTAATTACTTAAGATTTTAAATCAAATTTAAAAGACAAACCATTTATTTCAATTAACTATTAAATTATCATCTAAACTTAATTACATAAACCTTTGAAATAATTTATCATTAATTTACGAATTAACTTAAGATTCTTAAGTTAATTAACCATTTATCTTAATCACATTAATTAATTATTATTTAATCGATCAAAGACAAATCATAAATCTTAATACATTTCCAGATCAAGACAATTTTATTTCAAAATTCTTGCATTTATAATCTATATATTTTGTTTAATAACCCATTAAAAAAAACCTTTAGCCAAGCCCAAGCTTAAATAACTGATTATTTTATACTAGAATAAATCCAAAGGTTGTTTAACCTTTTAAAGACTTGTTTAATCAAAGTTTTAAACCATTAATCATATACTAAAGGTATTTACCAAAATTCCCCGAGTAAAACAACAGATATCTCGAGACAAAACATCAAAACTTTGGAACAAAACCCCGCATAACTCCTCCTTCTTCTTTTCTTTCTTTTAAACTTTGCTGGTTTTAAATCCTTTAAAACTGTTACCGTACGTCCAAAATTTACCCGATGGCACTCTCGAGCAACCCACCAAACTTCTCGATAGCAACCCGAGGAATCTCCCCTTTCCACTTACGACTACAACAGACACAATCCCCCCACGCATGCACGTGCACCAACCATCTGGTCGACTTCGAACAAAACTCTGATCGTCAACAAGTCTCCTACCATCCCCTCTAGCGCTACGACCCCCCAGATTGATGATCGACTCGATCAATCGAATCCGAACAATTTCGAGCATCAGGAACCAAACTCGTTCAATCAAAAAAAATGTCTCACGCCACCGCCTTCGTTCACCAGACACCCCGTGATCACGCCTGAACCACCGCCATTGACACCTGCTTTGATTCCCCTCGGACCGATCAACTCCGATCAACCATCGATATCACAATAGCCTAAAAAAACCCCACGACCAAAACTAGTGATCGAACCCTAAATTGACATTGCCCAACCTCCACGATGATCTGAAACCTATGCCACTATTTTTCCAGTGACCAACGAACCTCGAGCCATCTCCACCTTCAAGCCCGAACAAAATCTCTTCGCCGATCATCAACAGTTGACAAAAAAATGAATATTGATCAACTCAAAATTTCTCTTCGTTCCCAAGCCTAAAAATCATGAAATTGCTACCTAAAATCATCATTTCTTGCTACGAATCAAATTATGAATTCCAAACTTGATTTTGTCATTATTGATTTTTTTGTTTTCAAACATACTTTACTGTAATTTCTATTTTCCAAATGAATTATTTGATATTTCTACTTGTTTCTGTTTTTAAAAATAAATTTACATTGTTGTAATCGTTTTCTTTTTTAAGATCTCAGTTTAATATTGATGATATAAGGACAAATTAAATTTCAATCAAGTTTAAAACCTATAAACCTAGCACACAGCATATTTGCCTGTACATAGATCTACAAACACATATATAGTCATTGCAGGCATCTATTGTGATCCCCCACCTCTATGCTCGCAATAACAAAGAGTATTAAAAGAAATATTGTCTGTTATCACGAAGAATAAGGCTGGATAGGAGCGGCCATCCGTAGTTAGGCCTTACACTAGTATTGGTTATCTCGATAGTAGTGGTATATATTTTTATTTTTCATCTCACATTTATTTACTCCCATCGACATACCCAGTTCTAGTATAAAACGAACTACGATGGTTCATAATAGTTTAGGACAATATATATAGTAATAACACAGATAATATAAATGCGGAACACAGATAAAACAAAAGTCTCATATATATAATAACTGATGTCAGTTGATATACATGTGATACAATACATATGATACAACTACACTGTCGACTCTGGAAGTTACATATACAAGTACATTCTCGTGAATAATATACATGGATATACAACATCCTATACAAATACACTGACTACTAAACATGATGACGACTACTCCATAAGATATGAAGAAACTTCATAGCTCTAGCAGCAACCCAAAGTAAGATATCAACAACCTGTAAATACTCGGTCTGACCCGAGTATTAAATTCAAAAGAAAATAATACTCGGGTCAATCTAATTCAAACTCGGTTATTAGTGCACAGAAGCAATAATAATTAACTAATGAATAGACGACAGTCACAATAATTCTCGTCTATCCGATCCTTAAATAAAGAAATCGGGTAACGATAAATATAACACGTAATAGCGTCAAACAACAAATCAGCAAATTAAACCAAATCAGAATATTGAATTGAATAAACAAAACAGTTCAAACAATTGAAATATCAATTAAATTATTAATTCGAGTAGGGCTGCAGTACACGCACGCGTGCACTGCCTCGCCAATACAGCATATGGGATATGCAAAAAGATCAATAAATCAAAACAAGATAGAATAACACAAAACCTTACCGTGTGGCTGCAGTTCACGCTTGCGTGCACTGCCTTGCCACTACAGTGATAATGTACCCAAAAACTCAATTCCGTGTGGTTGCAGTTCACGCTTGCGTGCATTGCCTTGCCACAACAGTAATGATGTACGCAAACGGGCACAAGGTCAAACCCGAAATACCGGATTCAATACAGGTGAAATTCCAAAATCAATATGAAACTCAGGTGCAATAAAAATTGAACAGTGACATGCACAAACATAAGAACATGTCAGAGAAACATGTCGTAACTACAAAGCTAAGTCACTTACGAAATGCAGAGGTCAAGTCCGTGACTCAACACAACTGCAAAGCAACTCAACTCGAATACAAAGCACAAAAGCTCGCATGAAGGTTACACTGCAACAGATACGACAGGTATACCATAGTGAAACTGGACAGTATCATCAAAATGCATGAACAAAGCATGCTACAGGTCTTGCAACATGGATGGACAATCACCTATATGCAACAATGAAATGAAACTGCAACTGAATAGATAGTACACAACACAACAGGTCCAACCATCAAGTTCAAGTATGAAGTACACAGGAAATGCACATGCCAACAGTCAAAGGCATGCACCAGTGAATCAAGCTACCACATAATGAAGCAAGCTACCGTGCAACAGCCCTGATATGTAACTCACAAAAATGTGGACAAAGGAGTACATAGCTACATGAAGCCCAAAAGCAATGAATATCAAAAATGCAGACTTGAACACCCATGTGATCAATGACCAGAGCAAGCTCGAACGAATGAGCTTCAACAAAATACCAATGCAAATACAATCAGACAACACATAACTCGAACAATGTTCAACCATACATAAAACAGTAATGAGTCAGGTACAACAATAGGAAGACAGTGCATAAACATGTATATACACATGTATGCCAGCAAAACTCCAACCAAATGAACTAAATGTAACTGCGACAGCCGGAATGGCGACATACAGTATGCAGGTGTGATATTGGATAGTGCAAGTAATGACACAGACTCGGGTGGCACGGTGAGGAAAATAAAATCAAATGCCATCAGGTCGGCAAACTGCAATGCAAATTCAAGGCCAATGCAGACCAACTTAATCATACAATGAAATAGCCATGCTCGAACCCAATGCAGTGGACAATATGATGAACAAGTATGCAGCTGTGAGACTAAAAATGCAAACACCAGACTTGAGTACAAAGAAAACTCAAGTGCAGTGAATTAAATGACAGAAACACTGCAACACAAGGGAGTTCGAATCAAAACATAGTTGCAAGTTCGAACAAATATGCATCAAAGCCGTGAGTGACAAGGAGTTCGAATCAAACCAAAGACAATGTGCAACATTAAACAAGTCAAATGTAGCCCAGGCCGAAATAAGTACAGGTCATTGCAAAGCATACCCAAAAATCAAAGACAAATCAATTTATCAAGTACACCATCAACAACAAAACCAAATCAAATAGAAAACAGGTCGTGATGGATACACAACACAGTTTGAGGCCAGGTAATTATGAACTAGCAAATCCAGATAATCAAGCCAAAACGACATGCCGTTCAAAATCAAGTCAGAGCCTTGAAAATCAAGAAATCAACGCAAGTCAAAAACATCGAAGCCGAGGCCAACAAGTCATACCAAATTAACAAAGTCAGATAAAACATCAACATCAAAACAAAGTCGAACTACCGAAATAAATTCGATCACAATTTCAAACGAACAAAATACAGGAATTCAAACCCTATATGCACACATGAGATTGAAGTAGATGTGAGCGATAAGGAATCAGTCACCTTCTTCGACGTGGCAGCCGTGAGCAAAGAAGAATCGATCGAGCAAGCGACTTTGGAAAACCCTAATTTTTGAGTGAACGAGAGAAGAACGCGGCCGCCTCCATTTTTTTTTCTTTCGTATGATTGTTTTAGGGTTTTGAATGAGTGAAAGATGAAAGAAGGGTTGGATTTTCCTTATTGTTATCACGGCAAAAACAAACAATTGAAATCGTGGGCTAACATTTAAATTTGAAGCCCACAAACTCTTTAAATCTTTGAAAGAATTTAAACCAAATTCGAAGCTCTCGATAGCAGTTAACAACTAATTAAATCGTCATTTGACGAAAATTAATTGTTATAAAATTCCGGGTTGTTACAGACTCCCCTCCTTATAAAAATTGTGTCCCCGCAATTTTCATAATTAAGGTCGTCAATAACAATTATTTTTCTAACATAAACTGGTTAAGCTAGAAAAATAAAGTCGGGAATACAAACGCCAAAGAAATCTTTTAATTTCACAAAAGAAATTCACAAATGCTCAACAAAAATCTAACTATTAAATAGATAATCAGAAAACAGCAGAACTGAATGAATGCAATTATCAGCAATATTCAATTATCAATTACGATAATTAGAATGCAGAAATCACAAAACAGCAATATATAATTATCGATACGATAATTAGAAAACAGAAAAATCTAATTATCAACAAAGATAATTAGAAAACAAAATTCGCAAATCGCAAAACCGCAAATATCTAGTTACCAAAACGGTAATTAGAAAACAATAAAGGTCTAATTATCAAAAACGATAATCAGAATTCTCAAATCAACAAATATTTAATTATCTCAAACGATAATCAAATCTCAAATCAATCAATATTCCATTATCAAAAACGATAATTAAATCTCAAATCAACAAATATTCATTTATCACAATCGATAATCAGATTTCAAATTAACAAATATTTAATTATCACAATCGATAATCAAATCTCAAATATCTAATTATCACAAGCGATAATCAGAATTCTCAAATCAACAAATATTTAATTATTACAATCGATAATCAATTATCAAATATCTAATTATCACAAGCGATAATCAGAAACAACAAATATTCGATTATCAAAAACGATAATCAAATCAACAAATATTCGATTATCTAAAACTATAATCAAATCAACAAATATTCGATTATCAAAAACTATAATCAAATCAACAAATATTCGATTATCAAGAAAACGATAATCAAACCAACAAATATTCGATTATCAAAAACGATAATCAAATCTCAAATCGACAAATATTCGATTATCAAAAACGATAATCAAATCTCAAATCGACAAATATTCGATTATCAAAAACGATAATCAAATCTCAAATCGACAAATATTCGATTATCAAAAACGATAATCAAATCTCAAATCGACAAATATTCGATTATCAAAAACGATAATCAAATCTCAAATCAACAAACATTCGATTATCAAAAACGATAATCAAATCTCAAATCGACAAATATTCGATTATCAAAAACGATAATCAAATCTCAAATCAACAATTATTCGATTATCAAAAACGATAATCAAATCAACAAATATCCAATTATCAAAAACGATAATCAGAACTCATATCAACAAATATTCGATTATCAAAAACGATAATCAAATCAACAAATATCCGATTATCAAAAATGATAATCAGAACTCATATCAACAAATATTCGATTATCAAAAACGATAATCAAATCAAGAAATATCCGATTATCAAAAATGATAATCAGAACTCATATCAACAAATATCCAATTACCTGCAGATAATTGGAAACAACAAATATCTAGAAATCAATTAAGATAATTTAGAAAATCAACATAAAAGGTTGGATCGATCCCATCAGATGGCGAGTTTTAGCTACGCCGCACATGCATCAACAAATGGCCGAAGCCTACCAAGTACCCAACATAATTTTGGCGTCCAACAAATGACTCGAAGGTCCGGTACTGGTATTGACCCGAAGGTCCAACATATGACCCGAAGGTCCAACATAGTGGCTCGAAAGCACACGAAAATCATCAAATATTTCAATTAACGAGTCCGGAATTAACCGAAATAGCAAACGCACATGTCCCATACCACGTGTTTTACTAAATCGTTTGATTCTCTTCTTCGTTTCCTTGAAAGTGCAAAATTGTGTATTCCAAAAATAACATTTCACATTCTCAAACGGACAAGTCCGGAATTAAGCGAATCAGTAAAAGAAAGGGGTCATAATGCTCGATTTTTCTGAAACATTTAAGTCACTTTCTCATTCTTCTGAAAATGCAAACTGTAAAAATTCTGAAAACAATTTCATTTATTTTATAAAAGTAAATAATCTACATTCTCAAACGAACAAGTCCGGAATTAAGCGAATCAGTAAAAGAAAGGGTTCATAGTCCTCGATTTTGCTGAATCGTTTAAATCGCTTCCTCATTCTTTTGAAAGCATAAACTATAAAAATTTTGAAAAACAATTTTATTTTTAAAACGATTTGCAAATCCGTGATAAAAACAGCAACATTAGTGACAATTTCAATAAGAAAATTGTACTTCTCAAAACACCATAGAAACGGATCTCAAAATCAGCATTGCGGGATAACCGCTTGAAAAATCCACTTTAAAAATTTGACGGTTACTGAAGTCAAAGTGACAGAAATTTTTAAACGTCAAAATCTCATCAAAATAATTTGCATCAAAATTTCATATCAGTGAATTTTCATTCATTAAAATGTCAACAAAACACCGTGCTTCAAAATTCTAGCATCGGTGTAAAAATCCCGTTATTAAAACAACGGCAACAAAATACGTTTCATAACCAAGCATCGGTTCAACATAAAATCAATGCAGTAACGTGCAACTTAAATTTGCACGTATACTACAAAATGAACAAAGAAATCATTTGAATATATCTTCAATGAAGATAATTCAAAACAATCAAAATCTAATCAACATGTGATTAGCATCAAAGAAAACCAGCCAGAATTTCAACAAATCCACATAGCTGCAATCGCTTCGAATCCTCAAATCGGATTCGAAGTTTTTAAAGAAAACAAAATAAACATAGCTATGCAAACAACAAATGAAATTTATTTCAATTTCATATTTTGATTTTTAAATCAAAATAATTATCGTCTGCACTCAGCGAAGCAGTCACACTGTTTTCGCTGAGCACTCTGATAAACAAAGCACAACAAATTAAATCAGCAAAACATAATTTACTTTTATATTTTAAATAAGGATGTTTAAAAATTTCATCAAAATTTCAAAACTTTAGTTTTGACTCAAAGCACACTAAAATATCGAAAAATAGTTGTAACACATGTTCCATCTAATTTATGTTTTATATTATGTCCATAAACCCCAAGCTCTGATGCCAACTGTGACGCCCCACCTCTATGCTCGCAATAACAAAGAGTATTAAAAGAAATACTGTCTGTTATCACGAAGAATAAGGCTGGGTAGGAGCGGCCATCCGTAGTTAGGCTTTACACTAGTATTGGTTATCTCGATAGGAGTGGTATATATTTTTATTTTTCATCTCACATTTATTTACTCCCATCGACATACCCAGTTCGAGTATAAAACGAACTACGATGGTTCATAATAGTTTAGGACAATATATATAGTAATAACACAGATAATATAAATGCGGAACACAGATAAAACAAAAGTCTCGTATATATAATAACTGATGTCAGTTGATATACATGTGATACAATACATATGATACAACTACACTGTCGACTCTGGAAGTTACATATACAAGTACATTCTCGTGAATAATATACATGGATATACAACATCCTATACAAATACACTGACTACTAAACATGATGACGACTACTCCATAAGATATGAAGAAACTTCATAGCTCTAGCAGCAACCCAAAGTAAGATATCAACAACCTGTAAATACTCGGTCTGACCCGAGTATTAAATTCAAAAGAAAATAATACTCGGGTCAGTCTAATTCAAACTCGGTTATTAGTGCACAGAAGCAATAATAATTAACTAATGAATAGACGACAGTCACAATAATTCTCGTCTATCCGATCCTTAAATAAAGAAATCGGGTAACGATAAATATAACACGTAATAGCGTCAAACAACAAATCAGCAAATTAAACCAAATCAGAATATTGAATTGAATAAACAAAACAGTTCAAACAATTGAAATATCAATTAAATTATTAATTCGAGTAGGGCTGCAGTACACGCACGCGTGCACTGCCTCGCCAATACAGCATATGGGATATGCAAAAAGATCAATAAATCAAAACAAGATAGAATAACACAAAACCTTACCGTGTGGCTGCAGTTCACGCTTGCGTGCACTGCCTTGCCACTACAGTGATAATGTACCCAAAAACTCAATTCCGTGTGGTTGCAGTTCACGCTTGCGTGCATTGCCTTGCCACAACAGTAATGATGTACGCAAACGGGCACAAGGTCAAACCCGAAATACCGGATTCAACACAGGTGAAATTCCAAAATCAATATGAAACTCAGGTGCAATAAAAATTGAACAGTGACATGCACAAACATAAGAACATGTCAGAGAAACATGTCGTAACTACAAAGCTAAGTCACTTACGAAATGCAGAGGTCAAGTCCGTGACTCAACACAACTGCAAAGCAACTCAACTCGAATACAAAGCACAAAAGCTCGCATGAAGGTTACACTGCAACAGATACGACAGGTATACCATAGTGAAACTGGACAGTATCATCAAAATGCATGAACAAAGCATGCTACAGGTCTTGCAACATGGATGGACAATCACCTATATGCAACAATGAAATGAAACTGCAACTGAATAGATAGTACACAACACAACAGGTCCAACCATCAAGTTCAAGTATGAAGTACACAGGAAATGCACATGCCAACAGTCAAAGGCATGCACCAGTGAATCAAGCTACCACATAATGAAGCAAGCTACCGTGCAACAGCCCTGATATGTAACTCACAAAAATGTGGACAAAGGAGTACATAGCTACATGAAGCCCTAAAGCAATGAATATCAAAAATGCAGACTTGAACACCCATGTGATCAATGACCAGAGCGAGCTCGAACGAATGAGCTTCAACAAAATACCAATGCAAATACAATCAGACAACACATAACTCGAACAATGGTCAACCATACATAAAACAGTAATGAGTCAGGTACAACAACAGGAAGACAGTGCATAAACATGTATATACACATGTATGCCAGCAAAACTCCAACCAAATGAACTAAATGTAAATGCGACAGCCGGAATGGCGACATACAGTATGCAGGTGTGATATTGGATAGTGCAAGTAATGACACAGACTCGGGTGGCACGGTGAGGCAAATAAAATCAAATGCCATCAGTTCGGCAAACTGCAATGCAAATTCAAGGCCAATGCAGACCAACTTAATCATACAATGAAATAGCCATGCTCGACCCAATGCAGTGGACAATATGATGAACAAGTATGCAGCTGTGAGACTAAAAATGCAAACACCAGACTCGAGTACAAAGAAAACTCAAGTGCAGTGAATTAAATGACACAAACACTAAAACACAAGAGAGTTTGAATCAAAACATAGTTGCAAGTTCGAACAAATATGCATCAAAGCCGTGAGTGACAAGGAGTTCGAATCAAACCAAAACAATGTGCAACATTAAACAAGTCAAATGTAGCCCAGGCCGAAATAAGTACAGGTCATTGCAAAGCATACCCAAAAATCAAAGACAAATCAATTTATCAAGTACACCATCAACAACAAAACCAAATCAAACAGAAAACAGGTCGTGATGGATACACAACACAGTTTGAGGCCAGGTAATCATGAACTAACAAATCCAGATAATCAAGCCAAAACGACATGCCGTTCAAAATCAAGTCAGAGCCTTGAAAATCAAGAAATCAACACAAGTCAAAAACATCGAAACCGAGGCCAACAAGTCATACCAAATTAACAAAGTCAGATAAAACATCAACATCAAAACAAAGTCAAACTGCCGAAATAAATTCGATCACAATTTCAAACGAACAAAATACAGGAATTCAAACCCTATATGCACACATGAGATTGAAGTAGATGTGAGCGATAAGGAATCACTCACCTTCTTCGACGTGGCAGCCGTGAGCAAAGAAGAATCGATCGAGCAAGCGACTTTGGAAAACCCTAATTTTTGAGCGAACGAGAGAAGAACGCGGCCGCCTCCATTTTTTTTCTTTCGTATGATTGTTTTAGGGTTTTGAATGAGTGAAAGATGAAAGAAGGGTCGGGTTTTCCTTATTGTTATCACGGCAAAAACAAACAATTGAAATCGTGGGCTAACATTTAAATTTGAAGCCCACAAAACTCTTTAAATCTTTGAAATGAATTTAAACCAAATTCGAAGCTCTCGATAGCAGTTAACAACTAATTAAATCGTCATTTGATGAAAATTAATTGCTATAAAATTCCAGGTTGTTACATCTATACAAACATTTTTATAGTCATCATCATCACAGGCATGCAAAAGCATATAAATATATTTGGGGTTTGAAAGTTTGCTCACTTGCTCAATTGAAAGAACAGAGGCTTGACGGTTGATTTTTTTAGTTTTGAAAATCCTGCTTTTTATTTTTCCTGGGTTGTTCTACTTGACGATGAATTGCTTTGACTTTGCTTGCTGAATTAATTTTATCTTACTTTTGTTTTACTCCAGGTTTGAAGACTTTGGTTTCCAGGTTGATACTCTGAAAGCAGGCTTTTGATTTGAGTTGCTAAATGAATCAGGTTGCATATGAGATGATATTGCCTTTTATTATCCAGATCTTTGAAATGCTTCTAAATATTAAAAAGGTTTTTGATTCAGCTTGCTTTTGATTTGCTTGAAATTGAAACAGAGATTCCTTTTCCTTCTTTTCCAGGCTGTTTTTTTTATTTTGTTTGTTTGTTTTTTCTAATTTCAAACTAAAAGAAAAGTTTATCTCTTTTGCCACTTGTCTCATAAATTTACATTTTTTAATTTCTTATGTTTGTCTTCCTACACTTGTCTTTGCATGTTTCCTATATCTTACAAATGTTAAAAATAGCAAATTTATGTTTAAACCCTCTTTCCATTCTTATTATAAAATTATGTTTAGCCCTTGCCTTACTTTTGTATTTACATATACATTTATACTTTCAAAAGATACATACACATATATAAATGAGTTTTAAAACTTTCATTCTTGTTTATATGCCTAAATGTATTTTTACATACATTTTTCAATTATTTATACTTATAAAATTTATAAAGAAAATGAATTGAAAACATTGAATAAATAATCGTACATATATAATTCTTAATTTATAAAGCTTCTTTAAATCTGATTTAATCAATTTTATTCTTAATACATTTATTTAATTTCAAAATCACTTTTCATTTTATACTTAGACAATTTTATAACAACTGATTTGAAATAAAATTATTTATTATCAATAATTAACTACATATATTAGTTCCTTGGAATACAATGTTAATAAATTCAATATTATTTATAAAATACCTATCCATGAATTTTGAAACCAAATCCCAAATATAAATAAATAAACATACATCTTGTTTAATTTGGAAAATCCAATTAAATCATATACATACTTATAAAATACTTATTTTTGAGTTTCAACCCAAAATCACAATAAAAGTTTGTTTTTAGAATTCCCAGATAAAAAATCCCTTTATAAATTCTATTTTTATTCCATATTTTTCAAATTAATTCCCAATTAATTCATAATTTAACCAATTTTTTTGTTAATTTCCAAATAAATTAGGCTTAAAAATCAGGAATGTTACATATTCCCCCCTTAGGAAATTTCGTCCTCGAAAATTGAAAGTAAGGAGACAATAAAGAATAGATGAACACACAAAGATAGAGAAACAGCTTTCCAGGTCAAACTGAATATCTATTCTGCATTTGGCTTACCAAATCAGAATATCAACAATAGATACGGGAATAAACTCATTTAACATTTCACGAAATACTCGGGTCATTCGGTCTACGAATATGCTGGGCACCGGTTAGTTCGAAGGGATAACTAACCGTTTGTAGAACATATTTGGACTCCACAGAATAGGAAGATATATGGATACAATCCCAAAACTTTTTTTTAGTTTAGAGACCAAAGTATACCTATCAACCAAAGCATACAATTCATCCAACAATCAACTCTGACCTATCCGGAGTTTATGTCCCATACCAACTCACCCTTTGATTTAACCAAAAATAACGACCTTTCACCAAAACTTCTCTCTCTTGAGCTGCTACGAAGCCATCAAAGAATTGAATGATCAAAGAGATTGATAGAGAAAGGTTACTTCCGTTGTTGCAGGGTATCGACCATTTATAGTCGTATTCCCCTGTCCCCTATCTCGTCCTCTTCCTGCACTCATGCTCACTATCAGTGGATAGTAAGAGAATATACTGAGGCACTCGGACGAATATCTTAGGGATATACTCATTCTAGGGTATACTTCACCCTATCTCTAATGAGTTACCTAATGTGTTATACTGCTGAGCTAAAGTTTCAACCTTCAACTCTGATACCACCTTAATGACTCTGACTCGGCCTTCGAAAATCGGCACTTGTACTCGAATGCCATAGATTCAAATGCCGAATCTGGCTCGCCGGAGCTTATAACACATTAAGTATAGAACACAGCTGAAGAAAAATGAATAATACATTGATATACATTATTTGATTAAAATGATACAACACATGGATGTGATGAATATCAATATACATCTGAGATACAAGAAATAATAGCGGAAAGAAACAACAATAGAAGATAAAGTAAACTAGGTAACTACAGTGAAAGAGATAATGTCTTCAATGCCAAACTATAAAGATCTCCAATCCAATAGCAGTAATATCCAAACCATAAGCTCGAACTGTAACATCCCGCCTTGTCGCACGCTTTAAATCGACAACGTGCCAATTCAAACCATACGGAAGGACGGATTGATATGGGGTAAATAAGAAAAACGGAGAAGAGAAAAAAAACTAAACAGAATCTCACAGCGGAAGGATAAAAAATAATAATAAATATACAGTTCATAAAACTGTTTACAAAACATTTGATTCTTCTTTATACAATAAATATCAGAGTTCACATACCAATAAATATCAATGCAGCGGAATTAAATAGTGTAGTGGAATAATAGTAGATAATAATAATACAAATCTTCATCTTCGTCCTCCAGAGCTAAAACTTCAAATCCTGAAACGCTCGGACTGACCCGAACGAATTGAAAAGACAAAACACTCAAGTCATAACTAAAAGATCTTATGTAAGTTAAATCAACAGGGATAAATATGAGTGCAGTAACTTAAAAGATGCTCGGCATTCACATCTCTTAAGGATCCGTTAAACTATTTACTATGTAGTATATTTCACTATTATAATAGTGTCTAATTGTAAAATAAACTTACTTTTAAATAGCGTTAAGGAGTTACCCAATCTCCCCTTTAACACAGTAATAGTCCCAGTAGTCCATCCAATATCATAGTCCCTCCTGATCGGAAGCCACCAGAGGATGTCGCACGGGCTACGGGAAAAATCCAAACTCGTACAAGGCACGATAGGGTAGGTGACACAGCACAACTAGGCAATGCCAGGGTAGATATACCAGTTACGCTTCCAGGTCGGTGGTAACGCGTAGCGCGCAACTATCGCCCACCTCGAACAAACTCCCCCAAATCAAAGAAATCAAAAGTGAAGGTGGCCACCGAATCAATCCAAAATCAGAGTATAGTATCGAAGGGAGTGTCCGATCAAAGGTGCTACCTTATTAACCCGTCAATCGCTCCTATTTTAGCCACCTTATGTCAACTCACGGGAGTTGGGTCCACGTATTTACCTTACAGGAAACGCCGCCACCAACCTACTTAATTCTGGAATCTCCACCGTGTACACGGTTGTTAAAGTGGTTTTCGGAGTTGGCAGAGAGTATGACAACTTCCGATCCCGGTCTCTTTAACAACCATACGTTATTATAACACCGCGGTCATTTAAAAATAATTTTACTTTCAAAACCAGAATAAAATATCTATTTCAAAATCGTATAAATACGATATCCTTTCCATTACAAAACAAACTCATTTGATATTGTTTTTATAAACCCCAAATTAATATAATATCAATTTATTTCAAATATATTTCTTTCCAAAATCATATTACTTTAAAATTTATAATAATTGAAAACCAAACATTTGAATTATAACTTTCAAACATAAAACTACGAAATTTGTAGCTTTAAAACCATAACTTTCAAAACTTGGATGGTTTGGATATTCAAACGGTACATAGAATAAAATAGTTTGCAATTAAAATTTCTTTATAAAATAAAATAATTTCCGCGACTTGCAATTTATTTCAATTAAAATTAAGTCCAAATCCATAAATTTCAAAATCGCTTTAAGTTTCAATAACCACTTCAGTTTCAATATATTTCAAACTTTGAATATTAAACAATTGGAACTAAGGTTGGAAATTTCTATTCAACAATTTAAAGTCTTGTTATTTAGTTTGAAATATTTGCATAATAAACCCGTAACCATTTAAGTAAAACTCAAATTACTTTTATCTAAAAAAAATACTTCAATTTATTTATACTAGAAATATCCATTTAATTCATCTTGAAATAAAATTCAGTTATAAATATCATACCCTTTTTTTTAAATCCCAAGTTAATAAATTCTACATCAACTTAAGAAGTTAAATTCTTAATTAAGCTCGATTCCAAATAATTTTTTTAATTTAACTCCCAATATTAATTGGTTTAAATCTTTTAAAACTCTATATATTCTCAATATCTTAACATGTACTTAACCGTATAATATAAAATAATCAAACTCCAATATTCATCTTATTTATTTTATTTAACAAATTTATACCCAGCTTAAATTCAATAATTTAACTATAAATGTATATAAAATAAGATTTTATATAAGATCAAAAATTAATATTTATTAAACCGTATCCTATCCAAAACCATAAATCTTTTCAAAAATAATTTTATATATATACTGCGGTGCCTGTATATAATTTTCTATCCTATGATCGAGTGATACGGATATTTATCATTTCAATCCGCAATTTATAATAAAATACGGCTGTATATCATTTCAAACCGCAATCCCGAATGAAATGAAATGCATAACAACTTGTAGTTAATATAAATAAACATCCATTCATCCAAATATCAATCATCAACCATTTATTACAAACCATCATCCAATTTAAACAAACATCAATATAGAGCATATATAATATAACAGGTACTAAATAATAGGTATTAACTAACAGTTTATATTCAATAATAATTTTAATAACTATTTAACTAGCAGTTTATATGCAAATAAATAAATTTTAACTGTCAAATTTATATGCAATAATAAAATTAATAAACAGTTAAATTAAAAAATGCGATGTAACTGAGATGATGAATAAAATATGCCAAACAGTCATAAATAAATTTCTACTCATATCTTAAATCAATTTAACAAATATAAGAAACCTTAGAAGTTGTGAGTGGGTTAAAACACTCACCTTTTGAATTTAAATTGAATTCAAATCCAATTTAAACCCAAAATTTTCACAGTCTCCAAATCCTTCCAAACCAGCGCCAAACTGTCAGAAATTTCAATACGATCCTAACAAAAAAATTCCTCGTAAATCGGATACCGTGAGCGGCAGATATTCGAATTAACAGATTTGAAATCAAAATTAACATTAAAAACAAAAAACAATCCTCACCCAATACAACTTCTCCACTATTACGCGCACGCCCCAGGTTACACGACCGTCCCTCACACCCTAACCCTAAACAGATGCTACAGCCACCGCTCATGCCTAGAAAACGTCGCCTCCACGTATGCCATCGCCATGATCTGAAGGTGCCACTGGACTCCTCTCGCCACGCCGCCTCCCTGGACCCTATACGAGCAACTCCGCCGCCTCCATCCTTGTAGCGCCGCCATGAGCTAGGTCAGCAATTACTGGCAAACCATGGCCACCGCACGACCTACGACCAACATCATATGGGCCTGCACTTCTCCCTCTTCCAAACGCTACCCTCCGATCATCCTATCGTTGCAGATCCACCGCACGATCGAACCCTACCCAAAGGACGGCCGGAACAAAACCATTAATTTCTGGACAAACGAAAAAATGAATCGAAAAATGAACACCACCCGGGAATTACGCTAGTCGAGAGCTTCCACATATATATTTTTCAAATTTTTCTGAGAATTTTGGATTTTTGACTTTGATTTGAATTTGAAATTGGATATAGGGTTTGCAGACATTGGGAAGAGGAGGAGCTGAAGAAATGAACACACGAACAAATGAGAATAGATGGAGGCTATGGTTTATAACTGGGTTTATATAGGTAGGTTAGAAATAGAGTAGATGGACCAAATAAATAAACGTGTTGAACAAACTATGGCCCGAAAAGCCCGTTTCGACTCCGGAACGAAATCTGGTCAACCCGTATATCAAAATAGACGTTTTAAAATATTCTGAACACGATGGAAAAAGTTTCACATCCAAATTCCATCGTATAAAGAAGTTATGTTGAAAACAATATTTTCAAATTGATTTCAATTAAATCGATTTCAAGGCGTTTCGCGTTCGTACGATCAAACGACAAGTCTGATCGCTATGAAACTTGAAACCCTACAATAATCCACTGTTACGGATCCGATGAAACTGGTTTCGTTGAAATCCGAGTCCGTGACCAAAATGGCTATTTTTATATTAATTAAATAAATTTAAAATAAATTAATTAAATCAATTTCGCGTTAAAAGTTCTGAACTTTGCAATCTTTATCACTTTATAATTTTCAAACATTTACAATGATTTAACAAATTTTTAAAAGTCAATTTATTAAAGACTAATCAATAGAAATCTTCGATTTCATAAAATTCAAAATTATAGATAAATTTCCAAAATTTCCATTAAATTGAATTTACCCGTAATTATTCCATTCATAATTTCAAATAGAAGGGTTTACCATTGGATTTAAAATTATCACATAAATATTTCCAATTTCAACTTAATTTTAGAATTAACGTAATAATTACATATTGGATTTCATTCATTTGCAATAAATTCAACTATTATAAATTAATTAAATTAACTCACTATTAAAGATTCAAATTCTATAATTCATAAATTCCATCATCTTGTATTACTTATTAATTTATAATTCTTTAAACCAATTCCCATCTCTATTTAAAGTAACTTAATTCACCAATTATAGAATTTATTTCAACTTCTTAAAATAACCTCTTTATTATACATTGAATCCAATTTATTTTGATAAGTTTCAAAATTAAATGGATTAGATTCAATTTCAACCTTTTTACTTACACTTAAGTTTAGGTTATATTTACTTATAACGTATTACTTCCTTAGTTATTAGTTTACCTACTTCTCGTATTAATTTCACCATTAATCATAATTATTAAAGTAACGCTTATAATAAATACGACCCTATAATTACTCAACTTTTAAACGAACGTTATTTCATTTTCCATTAGTGTAACATTCATTTATTTTATTATCACTTATTACAAATTCTAATACCATTAACAAATAAGCAGGTCATTTATAATATGTGTTACAAATTTTTTATTTATCACTATTCATTATTATTGACTTTATTTAGAATTACTTACCTCGCATGAAGATTGTTACTTAAAATCCCTATCCAATTGCAATTAATATTCTAATGAATACATTTACTCTTTTCCGTTATGTTATTAATTATCATCAAGGCACATCAAATTATCTTTATTGGTAAATGAGTGAATTTACTAGTAACCCACTATTATAACCTTTAATATACTTGTATATTTATTTATTAATAAATGTTTACGTTTTTTTTCTTTTTCATTCAAATTGATTCATAACCTAATATACATTTATTTTAGTTCCATTTCATTCCATTCATTAATGGGTATTGCACTAACCTTATTACTTTACATTACATTCAGTTTCCAAATTTTATAGAATTAAATTCCATTTACTTACCATTTAATCCATCAATTATTGATTCTATCCAAACATGTATTTAGATTTTATTTTAATTAATTTATTCATTATTGACATCCACTTAAAAAAATTTACTTTCATTTATATAGTTGTAATTCAATTCAGTTATTATTTCATTAATACTATTTCCAACTTATTTCTTCCAGTATTAATTTCACAAATCAAATTATAATGGTTTCCACTATTTCTTCAATTGGATTTCATTTCAATACTAATTTATCATCTTTTTTTCTTTCGAAATTTCAATTACAAATTCCTATTAAATTAACAACTTTAATTGTCGAAATTTACGGGTCGTTACACTCTCCCCCACTCAAAACTTTTCGTCCCCGAAAAGAAAAAGGAGGGAGAAGGAAGAATTAAATAAACGATATATCTTATTCGAAATATTACTTATAAACAATAATTTACAAAATTTATTACTTTAAATAAAATATACCCATTTTATAATCATTATATCTTTTTATACTTAAACTAATAAAGTTTGTAAATCTTTTTGAAAAATTTCTAAGTCCAAAAATTTCGATTTTTTTTGGCAGAGTCTCATTTGTACGGGAAGGCTCGGGAGAAAGTATAATATAAATATAACAATATACAACAAATATTTTACAGTATAATATAAATCCCAACACGGGAAAAATATATAATAGCGCTATAAACGTAATCCGAAAACGTACCTATTTGTCGGACAATTAACGCTAAATTTATGAAATAAATGCAGTAGCACTTGCTTCCATATCCTGCATTTTACTTATATAATCCAAAGGGTTAACAATTTATATAAAGTGAAATATTTATGTGGTTCCAATCACTAACAACAAATCAATACAACAACCATCCATTTCAACAACGGCATACACAACAAATACAAAGCAACAATTCAATCAAACAACAAATAGTTGTTCGGGTTCAAAACTTTTAAATTGTACGGAATGAAGAATAAACTACTAGCGCATCATTTACTCAACAGTCTTAGATAAAGCTAAATAGGTTATTCATACATCCATACAAACCTAAAGCATCCTTACCCCAACAACCATAAACCAAACAACACAATTCAAATCAAATTTACTTATTATTAGTTTTATTTCATACAATAGTTGTTTAATTTCCTTTCTTTCATTCATTCAGTGATTCTTTTCATTCATATAACGGTTTATCTTTTTATTTTCATTTATATCTTTCAATTTTATTTTCATTTATATTTCTTTCAATTTTATTTAGAAATAACTTCAACCCTTTTACTTAAGTTTACAATTTCTCTTTATTATATTACATTCATTTATAATTGCATGACCTCATCTATTTACCCTTTAATTGCTTAAGTTTATAATCATCTATTTGTCATACTTACCTTTAATTATATTTACTCGATAAAATTTCAATTATAACTTAAGTTCATAACATTAAATTCTCATTTAATAGCAATTTCACTGAATACTTTCATTATTTCAAATTTCTACTTGTATAATATTCTATTACAATCTCTTATTATACATTTCAACTTTTAATATTTGGTAAGTTATATATATGTTATTTAAGGGTGTAATTGAAAGTTACACAAGTTTTCTCATTTCTTTTAATCAATTCATTGTTCAATAAAAAAATTACGTTTTGTCTTATAAGTTACAATTTCAACTTCCTTTTTATTTCCTTTATAACTTAGTATTAAATCTCTTACCTAAATTAGAGTTTTCAATTATTAATTACTTACCTTTCATTTCACTACAATAATTGAAACAATTAATTAATGGAAATTTAAGAATTTAATACCGGGTTAAATTTCAATTTATTTTAAAATAATAGATAAATATATTCATACAACTTATATATCTCTAATTATATTAAAACAATTCTAAATTAATATATATATTTTCAGAAATGAGTTTGCGGTAAAACTACTACATTGGCCTTTCCCTTCGAAACTCGAAAATGAAAGTCGATGATGCGGCCGCCATCACCGAAATTATTTTCCAGTGACAGAGAGGAAAGTACAAAACTTATTTTCTCCAAAATCATCTTTATTAGAAAATACTTCTAAACAATATTATTATATTCCAAAATTTATTCGAAAGAAATTTCAAAACCCCGGAACTTAAGTTCTAAATTTCCAAATTTCATTTATTTTATTTTTCAATCTTATTTCTATTATTATTTATACACTTTATTACCTAGCAACCAATCTATTGCACCCAAATATAGATATCAGTTGAAATTTTTTATTTTATATAGAAAATATAATAGGAAAAATTATTTCATTCACCTATATTAAAACCAAATATTATGTCGGTCTGTCCTATTAAGTGTTTAGAAATCCTTATTGATGTCACAACGTCCCATGCATCAACCAGAATTTATAAATACAAAACGGAACAGATTAACACAATATAAAAATCTTTTTATAACACTAACAAATACGCTTTCTCATATATATACACTCAGCGACTCCCACAGGGTATTACTACCCTATTAATAAAGAGTCAAACCCCATAAGCTAAGGTTTATCGCTAAACATGGCTCTGATACCACGTTGTAACATCCCACTTTTTCACGCTTTAAATCGACACACGTGCCAATTCAAACCATACGGAAGGGCGGATTGATATGGGGTAAATAAGAAAAACGGAGAAGTGAAAAAAAAACTAAACAGAATCTCAGAGCGGAAGGATAAAATATAATAATAAATATACAGTTCATAAAACTGTTTACAAAACATTTGATTCTTCTTTATACAATAAATATCAGAGTTCACATACCAATAAATATCAATGCAGCGGAATTAAATAGTGTAGTGGAATAATAGTAGATAATAGTAATACAAATCTTCGTCTTCGTCTTCCAGAGCTAAAACTTCAAATCCTGAAACGCTCGGACCGACCCGAGCGAATTGAAAAGACAAAACACTCGAGTCGGAACTAAAAGATCTTATGTAAGTTACATCAACAAGGATAAATATGAGTGCAGTAACTTAAAAGATGCTCGGGATTCACATCTCTTAAGGATCCATTAAACTATTTGCTATGTAGTATATTTCGCTATTATAATAGTGTCTAATTGTAAAATAAACTTACTATTAAATAGCGTTAAGGAGTTACCCAATCTCCCCTTTAACACAATAATAGTCCCAGTAGTCCATCCAATATCATAGTCCCTCCTGATCGGGAAGCCACCAGAGGATACCACACGGGCTACGGGAGAAATCCAAACTCGTACAAGGCGCGATAGGGTAGGTGACACGGCACAACTAGGCAATGCCAGGGTAGATATACCAATTACGCTTCCGGGTCGGTGGTAACGCGTAGCGCGCAGCTACCGCCCACCTCAAACAAACTCTCCCAAATCAAAGAAATCAAAAGTGAAGGTGGCCACAGAATCAATCCAAAGTCAGAGTATAGTATCGAAGGGAAGTGTCCGATCAAAGGTGCTACCTTATTAACCCGTTAATCGCTCCTATTTTAGCCACCTTATGCCAACTCACGGGAGTTGGGTCCACGTATTTACCTTACAGGAAACGCCGCCACCAACCTACTTCATTCTGGAATCTCCACCGCGTACACGGTTGTTAAAGTGGTTTTCGGAGTTGGCAGAGAGTATGACAACTTCCGATCCCGGTATCTTTAACAACCAAACGTTATTATAACACCGCGGTCATTTAAAAATAATTTTGCTTTCAAAACCAGAATAAAATATCTATTTCAAAACCGTATAAATACGATATCCTTTCCATTAAAAAACAAACTCATTTGATATTATTTTTTTAAACCCCAAATTAATATAATATCATTTTATTTCAAATATATTTCTTTCCAAAATCATATTCCTTTAAAATTTATAATAATTGAAAACCAAACATTTGAATTACAACTTTCAAACATAAAACTACGAAATTTGTAGCTTTAAAACCATAACTTTCAAAACTTGGATGGTTTGGATATTCAAACGGTATATAGAATAAAATAGTTTGCAATTAAAATTTCTTTATAAAATAAAATAATTTCCACGACTTACAATTTATTTCATTTAAAATTAAGTCCAAATCCATAAATTTCAAAATCGCTTTAAGTTTCAATAACAACTTCAGTTTCAATATATTTCAAACTTTGAATATTAAACAATTGGAACTAAGGTTGGAAATTTCTATTCAACAATTTAAATCCTATTATTTAGTTTGAAATATTTGCATAATAAACCCATAACCATTTAAGTAAAACTCAAATTACTTTTATCTAAAAAAATTCCTTCAATTTTTTTATACTAGAAATATCCATTTAATTCATCTTGAAATAAAATTCAGTTATAAATATCATACTTTTTTTTTAAATCCCAAGTTAATAAATTCTACATCAACTTAAGAAGTTAAATTCTTAACTAAGCTCGATTCCAAATAAAATTTTCAATTTAACTCCCAATATTAATTGGTTTAAATCTTTTAAAACTCTATATATTCTCAATATCTTAACATGTACTTAACCGTATAATATAAAATAATCAAACTCCAATATTCATCTTATTTATTTTATTTAACAAATTTATACCCAGCTTAAATTCAATAATTTAACTATAGATGTATATAAAATAAGATTTTATATAAGATCAAAAATTAATATTTATTAAACTATATCCTATCCAAAACCATAAATCCTTTCAAAAATAATTTTATATATATACCGCGGTGCCTGCATATAATTTTCTATCCTATGGTCAAGTGATACAGATATTTATCATTTCAATCCGCAATTTAATAATAAAATGCGGTTGTATATCATTTCTAACCGCAATCCCGAATGAAATGAAATGCATAACAACTTGCAGTTAATATAAATAAACATCCATTCATCCAAATATCAATCATCAACCATTTATTACAAACCATCATCCAATTTAAACAAACATCAATATAGAGCATATAAAATATAACAGGTACTAAATAACAGGTATTAACTAACAGTTTTTATTCAATAATAAATATAATAACTGTTTAACTAGCTGTTTATATGCGAATAAATAAATTTTAACTGTCAAATTTATATGCAATAATAAAATTAATTAAAAGTTAAATTAAAAAAATACGATGTAACTGAGATGATGAATAAAACATGCCAAACAGTCATAAATAAATTTCTACTCGTATCTTAAATCAATTTAACCAACATAAGAAACCTTAAAAGTTGTGAGTGGGTTAAAACACTCACCTTTTGAATTCAAATTGAATTCAAATCCAATTTAAACCCAAAATTTTCACAGTCTCCAAATCCTTCCAAACCAGCGACAAACTGTCAAAAATCTCAATACGATCCTAACAAAAAAAATTGCTCGTAAATCGGATATCGTGAGTGGCAGATATTCGAATTAACAGATTTGAAATCAAAATTAACATTAAAAACAAAAAAACAATCCTCACCCAATACAACTTCTCCACGTCACCACAATTACGCGTGCGTCCCAGGTTACACGACCGCCCCTCACACCCTAACCCTAAACAGATGCTACAGCCGCCACTCATGCCTAGAAAACATCGCCTCCACGTATGCCATCGCCACGATCTGAAGGTGCCACTGGACTCCTCTCGCCACGCCGCCTCCCTAGACCCCATACGAGCAACTCCGCCGCCTCCATCCTTGTAGCGTTGCCGTGAGCTAGGTCAGCAATTACTGGCAAACCACGGCCATCGCACGACCTACGACCAACATCATACGGGCCTGCACTTCTCCCTCTTCCAAACGCCACCCTCCGATCATCCTATCGTCGCAGATCCACCGCACGATCGAACCCTACCCAAAGGATGGCCGGAACAAAACCATTAATTTCTGGACAAACGAAAAACTGAATCGAAAAATGAACACCACCCGGAAATTACGCTAATCGAGAGCTTCCACATATATATTTTTCAAATTTTTCTGAGAAGTTTGGATTTTTGACTTTGATTTGAATTTGAAATTGGATCTAGGGTTTGCAGACATTGGGAAGAGGAGGAGCTGAGGAAATGAATGCACAAACAATGAGAATAGATGGAGACTAGGGTTTGTAACTGGGTTTATATAGGTAGGTTAGAAATAGAGTAGATGGACCAAATAAATAAACGTGTTGAACAAACTATGGCCCGAAAAGCCCGTTTCGACCCCGGAACAAAATCTGGTCAATTCGTATATCAAAATAAATGTTTTAAAATATTCTGAACGCGATGGAAAATGTTTCACGTCCAAATTCCATCGTATGAAGAAGTTATGCTGAAAACAATATTTTCAAATTGATTTCAATTTAATCGATTTCAATGCGTTTCCCGTTCGTACGATCAAACGACAAGTCCGATCGCTATGAAACTTGAAACCCTACAATAATCCACTATTACGGATCCGATGGAACTAGTTTCGTCGAAATCCGAGTCCGTGACCAAATTGGCTATTTTTATGTTAATTAAATAAATTTAAAATAAATTTATCAAATCAATTTCGCGTTAAAAGTTCTGAACTTTGCAATCTTTATCACTTTATAATTTTCAAACATTTACAATGATTTAACAAATTTTTAAAAGTCAATTTATTAAAGACTAATCAATAGAAATCTTCGATTTCATAAAATTCAAAATTATAGATAAATCTCTAAAATTTCCATAAAATTGAATTTACCCGTAATTATTCCATTCATAATTTCAAATAGAAGGGTTTACCATTGGATTTAAAATTATCACATAAATATTTCCAATTTCAACTTAATTTTAGAATTAACGTAATAATTACATATTGATTTCATTCATTTGCAATAAATCCAACTATTATAAATTAATTAAATTAACTCACTATTAAAGATTCAAATTATATAATTCGTAAATTTCATTATCTTATATTACTTATTAATTTATAATTCTTTAAACCAATTCCCATCTCTATTTAAAGTAACTTAATTCACCATTTATAGAATTTATTTCAATTTCTTAAAATAACCTTTTTATTATACATTGAATCCAATTTATTTTGATAAGTTTCCAAATTAAATGGATTAGATTCAATTTCAACCTTTTTACTTACACTTAAGTTTAGGTTATATTTATTTATGACGTATTACTTCCTTAGTTATTACTTACCTACTTCTCGTATTAATTTCACCATTAATCATAATTATTAAAGTAACGCTTATAATAAATACGACCCTATAATTACTCAACTTTTAAACGAACGTTATTTCATTTTCTATTAGTGTAACATTTATTTATTTTATTATCACTTATTACAAATTCTAATACCATTAACAAATAAGCAGGTCATTTATAATATATGTTACAAATTTTTTTATTTATCACCATTCACTATTATTGACTTTAACTTAGCATTACTTACCTCGCATGAAGATTGTTACTTAAAATCCCTATCCAATTGCAATTAATATTCTAATGAATACATTTACTCTTTTCCGTTTTGTTATTAATTATCATCAAGGTACATCAAATTATCTTTATTGGTAAATGAGTGAATTTACTAGTAACCCACTATTATAACCTTTAATATACTTGTGTATTTA
Source organism: Allium cepa (assembly GCA_030765085.1). Lineage (NCBI taxonomy): Eukaryota > Viridiplantae > Streptophyta > Magnoliopsida > Asparagales > Amaryllidaceae > Allium > Allium cepa. The sequence goes on from CM060942.1 coordinate 120,301,919, forward strand.
TTTATCAATAAATGTTTACGTTTTTTTTCTTTTTCATTCAAATTGATTCATAGCCTAATATACATTTATTTTAGTCCCATTTCATTCCATTCATTAATGGGTATTGCACTAACCTTATTACTTTACATTACATTCAGTTTCCAAATTTTATAGAATTAAATTCTAATTACTTACCATTTAATCCATCAATTATTGATTCTATCCAAACATGTATATAGATTTTATTTTAATTAATTTATTCATTGTTGACGTCCACTTAAAAAAATTACTTTCATTTATATAGTTGTAATTCAATTCAGTTATTATTTCATTAATACTATTTCCAACATATTTCTTCCGGTATTAATTTCACAAATCAAATTATAATGGTTTCCACTATTTCTTCAATTGGATTTCATTTCAATACTAATTTATCATCTTTTTTTTTCAAAATTTCAATTACAAAATCCTATTAAATTAACAACTTTAATTGTCGAAATTTACAGGTCGTTACACTAACCCCCAATACGGTGACTTAAGCAAGGTCCGTCGTCCTAACCAAAGACTTCAATATCCAAAGTCTCTAAATAATTCCAAAGAGAAAGCTGAAAGCTACTGAATCGATATCTAGTATCTGAAAATCCCAACTCTAGATTGCTCGTGTGGAAAATTGTGGGCACCCAGAGTTTAGGAAGGGAACAATAAACTCCGGGTCTGTCATGGGACTGGTATGAGCACACAAAAACATTTTATCTTTAAAACAAACAATAAAAGATTTTAAAAGTTGAAATCCGCAATGCTTTTTGAAAAATGAAACTGCCATACGGCCTCCCGCCACACTCACAATGCAAACGCACACTTGGAGGAGATTTCTCCTTATGACAGTCAAAAATGCTTGATACGCGAAAACCATTTTGATATTATTATTAGTGCATAGTGGAAATTATTTCGAAAGTATAATATTAATCTTAGCCAGCATAGGTACCATTATACTATGCCTACTATAGCTATCACCTAACGTGGCAGGTTATACAATTGCAATCGTAAAGGGCTCGTATTGGATGATTGGATTTCCAACAAATGGTTAGGCAAAGGAACTTCCTGGGCCACATGGAAATGCCTCTGGAGGGACGCCCCGAGAACCTACCCGGCTCTCTGCCAATACAAGGTCGGTTTACTCCCTTCCCGGGAGTAAGACCTAAGATATGCCACCCATGGTGGTTTGCGACCTTTATCCGAGAGCTCTCAACCACAACCATCCCACAATGATAGATTCACAGTGTCCACATGAGTTAAGTATCTAGGTTTCATACCATGATACCACCCTTTTCCAGAAGGAATGGACATAGCCTAGGGGTGCTACCCCTGCAACATTGCTGCATCTTTCCTGTTTCGACCATTTCTGGGTTGTGGGGTCCTGATGCAGTCTCGTCCACAAAGCTACGCTTTTTCACAAAGCCATGCTTTGATCAACAAATGATCAGCAGCACTTCATATGCCACATTACCAAATTGGGAATGTATCACTAGTAACCATCAAGTACATAACCTCTGAGCTCGTACGTCTCAGTGAAGAGTGTTAAGCTAAGAGAATAAATCTTCGTCACCAAACAGAAATATATTTGATAGAAACTGGTTTTACATCTCAAAGTGTAATGTCAGACACACATCAATACAAGTCTGTTCCGGGTTCGAACAGATGTGAAGGCACTTTCGAAGAAGCCCTTGCAATCCGGGTATTCACAATCCCGATCGGACTTCCTATCACTTAGTGAATCTCTATACCGTATCTACTCAGTGCAAAGACAATCGATAGGTTATCCTATCGTTCTCGTAAATACCCGGTCTTCACCACCGGTCTACAAATGTAATCCATAACGTTGTATCATTATTTGGAACGAGTTATATGGCACAAGGTCCTCTCCCAGCTAAACGGAATAATGAGCGTAATATTTAAAAACATATGGATATGGGATTTCAGTTAAGTCGCAACTTTAAAATCTAAAACTTTCCTATCAAATGGTTTAAACCAATTACCATTTCAAATCTTCAAACAAAAAGATTCATTTCACAAAGTTCACCCAATTTTCACAAAGATTCATCCATAGATTTCAAAACAATTTCCATTTCAATTGGATTACCTCATTCAATCTTTAAATCAAAGATTTAACTTATAGCTTTTAAACCCGTTTCCAAAGATTCATTCATGAATTGGAAAACCATTACATTTTAAATTTGAAATCCCTTAACACAAATTGGAAATTCATTTCTTATATGAAAGCTTTTATTATTTGAAAATAAATAGTTTTCGTTTGGGAAAAATCCGATTTCATTTATACAATTTAGAATCCTTGGATTAATTTCAAATTCTCAAAATGACACTTTTAAATTGGTTTAAAACCCATGTAAACTTATATAACATTTTTAAACCATAATTTCCAACCATAGAATTCAATTTCAAATTTCAAATTTTGAATTCAAATTTAAATTAAATTATTTAAATTCCAAAAACTTTATTAAGTTATTCAAAATAACTTTTATCTTTAAAAATTCTCCTTTTAAAAACTTTTCACAATTAACCCAATCCATTTCCAAAACCATTTGGATTCAAAATTCAACATTTAAAACTATTTCCAAAAAATCTGCGACTTAACCAATTTCCTCGTGCAATCCATATTTGTGTGTGTATAGTGTGGTCCAGGGGTTTTACACAATAGTGCCAAAACATCAATCATCATAGTCCAAATACAGCAATATCGATAAGCGATATAATCCTATAACGCTTACCTTCATTCATAGACTCACAGACAAATGAATAAATTCATCACACATACAAAATTTACACACACAACTAAATTAAAATAATCCACATCACAGAATATCACAGATCATAGGTAGGAATCAACTCATATATTCTATACAAACAATCATCCACTAGCAGAATTAAATTATCCGATTGTAATGGATTAGCTAACCCTGCTTAACTTATTATTAATTAATTACAGTCATTATTGTTAATTAATAACTAATTAATCACATAATTGCTTTTATTAATTATTCTAAATTAATGATTAATTATCCTTAATTACTAATTAATTTATTTTTATTATTTATAAATGTATCTTAATTATTCACATTAATTAAGTAACTCTTAATTTATTAGCTTTTAATTAATTACCTTAATTGAACACATAGATAATTTAATCACCTTGATAAATATTGATTAATTAATCACATTGATTGATAAATCTTTAAGTAATTAAATAATTAATCCTTGTAATTACATTGGTTCATTATCTTTCTAAATTACTTTCATCAAGCAATTATCATTTAATTACTTTCATTAAGTAATAAATTTTTAATTACTTAAGATTTTAAATCAAATATAAAAGACAAACCATTTATTTCAATGAATTATTAAATTATCATCTAAACTTAATTACATAAACCTTTGAAATAATTTATCATTAATTTATGAATTAACTTAAGATTCTTAAGTTAATTAACCATTTATCTTAATCACATTAATTAATTATTATTTAATCAATCAACGACAAATCATAAATCTTAATACATTTCCAAATCAAGACAATTTTATTTCAAAACTCTTGCATTTATAATCTATATATTCTATTTAATAACCCATTAAAAAAAACCTTTAGACCAAGCCCAAGCTTAAATAAATGATTATTTATACTAGAATAAATCCAAAGGTTGTTTAACCTTTTAAAGACTTGTTTAATCAAAGTTTTAAACCGTTAATCATATACTAAAGGTATTTACCAAAATTCCCCTAGCAAAACAATAGATATCTCGAGACAAAACATCAAAACTTTGGAACAAAACCCCACCTAACTCCTCCTTCTTCTTTTCTTTCTTTTAAACTTTGCTGGTTTTAAATCCTTTAAAACTGTTACTGTACGTCTAAAATTTACCCGATGGCACTCTCAAGCAAACCACCAAACTTCTCGATAAAAACCCAAGGAATCTCCCATTCCCACTTACGAATACAACAGACACAATCCCCCCATGCATGCACGTGCACCAACCATCTGGTCGATTCCGACCAAAACTCTAATCGTCAACAAGTCGCCTACCATCCCCTGTAGCGCCACGACCCCCCAGATTGATGATCGACTCGATCAATCGAGTTCGAACAATTTCAAGCATCAGGAACCAAACTCGATCAATCAAAAAAAGCCTCACGCCACCGCCTTCGTTCACCAGACATCCCGTGATCACGCCTGAACCACCGCCGCAGACCCCTGCTTTGATTCCCCTCGGACAGATCAACTCCGCTCAACCATCGATATCACAATAGTCTCGAAAAACACCACGACCAAAACTAGTGATCGAACCCTAAATTGACATCGCCCAACCTCCATAATGATCTGAAACCTATGCCACTAATTTTCCAGTGACCACCGAACCTCGAGCCATCTCCACCTTTAAGCCCGAACAAAATCTCTTCGCCGATCATCGACAGTTGACAAAAATACGAATATTGATCAACTCAAAATTTCTCTTCGTTCCCAAGCCTAAAAATCATGAAATTGCTACCTAAAATCATCATGTCTTGCTACGAATCAAATTATGAATTCCAAACTTGATTTTGTGATTATTGATTTTTCTGTTTTCAAACATACTTTACTGTAATTTCTATTTTCCAAATGAATTACTTAATATTTCTACTTGTTTCTATTTTTAAAAATAAATTTACATTGTTGTAATCATTTTCTTTTTTAATATCTCAGTTTAATATTGATGATATATGGAGAAATTGAATTTCAATCAAGTTTAAAACCTATAAACCTAGCACACAGCATATTTTCCTATACACAGATCTACACACATATATATAGACATTGCAGGCATCTATACAAACATTTTTCAAGTCATCATCATCATCACAGGCATGCAAAAGCATATAAATATATTTGGGGTTTGAAAGTTTGCTCACTTGTTTCAATTGAAAGAACAGAGGCTTGACGGTTGATTTTTTTCTAAGTTTTGAAAATCCTACTTTTGATTTTTCCTGGGTTGTTCTACTTGATGATGAGTTGCTTTGACTTTGCTTGCTGAATTGATTTGATCTTACTTTTGTTTGACTCCAGGATTGAAGACTTTGGTTTCCAGGTTGATACTCTGAAAGCAGGCTTTTGATTTGAGTTGTTAAATGAATCAGGTTGCATATGAGATGATATTGCCTTTTATTTTCCAGATCTTTGAAATGCTTCTGGATATTGAATTAATTTTTGATTCAGCTTGCTTTTGATTTGCTTGAAATTGAAATAGAGATTTCTTTTCCTTCTTTGCCAGGCGGTTTATATTTTTTATTTTGTTTATTTTTTTTCTAGTTTCAAATTAAAAGAAAAGTTTATTTTTTTGCCACTTGTCTCATAAATTTACATTTGTTAATTTCTTATGTTTGTCTTCCTACACTTGTCTTTGCATTGTTTCCTATATCTTACAAATGTTAAAAATAAAAAATTTATGTTTAAACCCTCTTTCCATTCTTATTTATAAAATTATGTTTAACCCTTGCCTTACTTTTGTATTTACATAAACATTTATACTTTCAAAAGATACATACACATATATAAATGAGTTTTAAAACTTTTATTCTTGTTTATATGCCTAAATGTATTTTTACATACATTTTTCAATTATTTATACTTATAAAATTTATAAAGAAAATGAATTGAAAACAATGAATAAATAATCGTACATATATAATTCTTAATTTATAAAGCTTCTTTAAATCTGATTTATTTATTGAATCAATTTTATTCTCAATACATTTATTTAATTTCAAAATCACTTTTCATTTTATACTTAGACAATTTCATAACAACTGATTTGAAATCGAATTATTTATTATCAACAACTAACTACATATATTAGTTCCTTGGAATACAAAGTTAATAAATTCAATATTATTTATAAAATACCTATCGATGAATTTTTAAATCAGATCCCAAATATAAATAAATAAACATACATCTTGTTTAATTTGGAAAATTCAATTAAATCATATACATACTTATAAAATACTTATTTCTAACTTTCAACCCAAAATTACAATAAAAATTTGTTTTTAGAATTCCCAAATAAAAAATCCCATTACAAATTCTATTTTTATTCCACATTTTTCAAATTAATTCCCAATTAATTCATAATTTAACCAAAATTTTATGTTAATTTCCAAATAAATTAGGCTTAAAAATCAGGAATGTTACAGCCTCTCATCGGGATTGATTGGCTAGCAAGTCTAGTTGGTAACGTGATATGTTATAAGCTGAAACTATGGCAAAAAAGAGACTAGTTTATGCCAAAACTCTGATTGAAATTACTCTTGCCAAATCATTACCTTCAGTGTTAAAATTCAGACTAGATGAGGGCCATTTTGCCGATGTAAGAGTTCGATACAATGGGCAACCAGATATTTGTAGGTCATGTCAGTCTTTTGGGCATCTATTGGATGTGTGTTCCAGTCCGGCCTACGTTGACCTTGTTCCGCTTATCGATTAGATTTTTCTTCCACGTCTTCCTTTGCAGAAATGGGTATCTAAGGTTGTGCCCTCTTCATCTGATCTATTTCCTTCTGTAGCTCCAGTTAGTGGAGTTCCCATTGTTGAAGCTCCTATAATTCCTTCCACCGCCATTTTGTCTCCTTCGGTCCAGTTAGAGGTTGCCTTTCCTTTTCTATCTGATTCTATTATTTGGAATTTTGAGGAACCGGCCTAGGTTCACGTTCCATCTGATATGTGGTACTTACATGAGACTGACACCTTTTATGCCTATATCAGTGATATTGAGGGAAAGAATCATTGTCTTATCTATCACATTCAAGGTGAGAGTCTATCCCTTACTAGGGTTCGCGAGATTGGTGAGGCGAACAAAAGTAATTTTTATTATGTCAACTGAGATAGGAAATTTATTTACTCTCCTGCTTCTGAGGGATACGATCCTAATCTGGCTACTCTCTTCTCTGGTTTTTCTCATGTTATTTGACCGACAACGGATGATGGCCATGGTTGTTCCTCCGCTTCTGAGGAAGTTTGTTCATGTTCCTTTTAGCAGTTTAGGCTCATTTGTCTAGCTCCTGAGCTTTTCTTTTTGAGTGGTATGGACACTTTAAACCCATTTAGCTGTTTTGTACATTTACAGAACACCTATTTTCCCATATATATACAATGGCATAGCCCACTATAAAGCTAGCTATCTTTGCTAAAAAAATAGATCATGTAAAAAATTTAATGTATTGCAATTTAAGCTCTTTCTATTTAAAAAATAGATCACGTAAAAAAAAAGCTAAAAATAGAACAAGTTTAAATTGTCGTTGATCATTGAACAAACTTTTTATAATAGGATGTATTACACTATTAAAGTTAGCCTATATTTTGCCTTAACAATTTCAACAAAACATTATTGATATTTTGCTAATGTTCGATGTTTTCCTATTGAATTTTGTATGCATTTGAGTTGAAGTTTATTCAAGTCTATTGATTTTATAAGCAGTATTTATGTGTTTGAGTTGAAGTTTATTCAAGTTTATTTAAGTTTATTCAAGTCAATAGAATACCGATCCATATGACTAAACTCCCATTCCATTTCAATCCAACATCTCTATTAATCTTTCATCGAGCCTTTCGCTGGATCTAATCCAATCAATAAGTGTGGGTCTAACCTTTAATATCGCCAATAAACTAAGAAACACATCACAGGAAGGTTAAAATCGAATTCCATAATATACTCCAAACCCTCCCATATAGCAAACATAGAACCTAACATTGCTTACCTTTTACTCAATGCATATGCTATGACATTACCCCTTCTGCGAGTATAGGAATCCTAAAGTCATAAGATTTATAAATTTCATCCATCTTTGTTGTCTAAGATAGAGATCTTTTTGGAAAAAAATTACTTTAAAAATTCATGGTTGGTAAATAGCTTAAACTTCTCACCCAACAACTAATGCCTTTATGTCTTCAAAGCAAAGACAATGACCACTAACTCCAAATCATTAGTTATATTATTCCTTTCATGGGTCTTGAGTTGCATACTTGCATATGCAACCATTTTTCCTTCTTGCATAAGAACCGCACCGAGTCTCGTACCACAAGCATCATGTGTACACTAAGTTAGCTTCTTCTGAACAAGAGTATTGGTCAAAATTTCCTTCAATTTAGTAAAATAATCTTCACTATGTGCATCCCTCAAGAAGACTAAGTTCTTCTTAGTTAGTCATGTTAAAGGTGTAGAAACCTCAACGAAGTCTTTATGAATATCTGATAATATCCCGCTGACCCAAGAAAACTGCAAAATTTGGTCTCATTACTTGGTACCTTCCAATTTTGAACTACAAAATCTTACTAGGATGAATACAATTCAGTGCTTGAATATGACATTTTTACTTAGCGAAAGATGGATCATAAGGCTAATTTAACAATAGAGAGAGGTGAATAGTATTTTCTAATTTTTATAGTTATTTTTGAATTCTTTTGAGATTATAGTTTAAAAAATGCAATTAACAACTGCAAATTCAAAAAAAGATAAATATAAATGTAGTGAAAGTAATAAGGAAAGAACACACTAGGATTTTATACTGGTTCGAAGTTACCCTACATCCAGTTCTATACAATTTCTTATACAGTTTTCTTTTCAAATAGCAATGTAACTGAAATATCGATTTCAAGGCAACGAGACACACCCTACAAACTTTTCGAGCTCTGGGTAGACTCACTTGATTTACATAGGCCACAAGAACACCTACTTGAATTTTCGGATCACAAGCACATCCAATTGATTTACATGGGCTACAATCACGCTGCAAGTATAATAGTGTGATTTGATAAAGGTTACAGACTGATCTTTGATCTTAAATACAAATGATACTATAACCTCTTGAATAGTACTTTGATGTTCTTGGGTGAGAGAGACGAGAGAAATTAAAAAGTAATCAGTAGAGAATCAAATCAACAAAGTTTGAATTTGATTTTAATTGAATTTGAGAATATTTGAGTAGATTTTCTTTTAGAATCTAAGAGAGTGAAAGAGGAGAGAAAATAGGAGAAAGTAGTTAATGAAAATTCTTTATTTTAACCCCTATTTATAGGGAAACAGTAGTCATGTCCATTCGCGAAGAGATACAATGAAAATAAACTTCAATTCAAATTTGAATTTTGAAATCTACGGTCCATTTGTCAACGTATAGGGGGAGAGTATGTCGACATATCCCTTTACATTTTAAAATTTTACCTTGTTAAAAAATGTTTTGAAAATGTTATATATTCTAAAATATTTTTATACTATGTAAACTTATTTAAACATAGTTTATACATATTTTAATCATATTTAAACTTAATAAAACTTTAAAGACTAATTATTTTGAAATGTTTTAAATATATAAATGATTTAATATAAATTCCTTTCAAAATAAAATAATATGTATGAAGTATGAGTGAATATATTTAAGATCAAACTTATAGATATTATAATATACTTATAAATATTTAGGAATCATAAAATCAAAGCTATAACAAAGTATAATAGATTAAAAGTATATTCAAAATATAAACTAGTTAAAAACTTAAATTTTCAACATATAATAATCTTGTAAAATCGGAAGTTAAAAATAATTTGAACGTTATTTTGAAAGATAATTTTGAAACAAGAATTATCTTTAAAAATTATTTTTGAATTTTAAGATATTTGAGATTGTAAATTATTTGAAAAGGAGAAATAGAGAGAGAGAGAAATATCAAAGTAGTGTTATCAGGATTCTAATAAAAATTCGATGACTCTATAACTTATCTGGGAAATCTTGAGTTCTTCAATACTCATTAGTCTTCAATCTCTAATTCTTGAATCTCTATATTAGCCTCTTAAATCTTTGCTTGATATTGTACGGTCTTCTTAATCAATACCTATCTAATATCATGCCCTATGTACTGTATATATCTTGATAAAAATATTAGTATCTATATTTTATATAATGTCATAGTTGTTATCATCAAAACCAATGTTCGAGGTACTAACAATCTCCCCATTTTTGATGATGACAACCATGTATATAAAATATGTTATAACTCCCCCTGAGCTACAAAACTCCCCCTTAATCTATACCAATATTTTATATATTTCTCCCCTTTATCATTAACAAAAGTATAACTAAAACTGCCTCCCCCTAACTAAGGTACTACATAATATATAATACTGATATATAAAAGCAATTAGAGAAAGCAATAATAGTAACGTAAGAGTGATAACATAATAACTTGTATTAATCACATAAATAATACATTTATTTAAACTAAAGTGACATAAAAACAAATTCAAGCAAACAATTTAATTCTCACATGTCAATCCAATCAACAAGCCTATACACATCAATTAACAGTAAATCCAAATCAAATAGAACAAATCAAATTCGAATCCTACAAAAACGTGATAATCCTAAGTGCTAAGGTTTCTTCTTGATAATGGAAGACTTGTGGATAGGGAAAAAGGGGCAATGAAGGTAGAAATTTCCATTTTGTTCGATGAGATTTCCGTCTTGATCGAAACAAACATCTCCAACACAATGGACTTCATCTTCACCCATTTGTTCTTCCTCTTCTTCTCCATTTTCTTCCTCTTCTTCCACCTTATCTTTCTCTTCTGCATTTGTAGGATTAGAATTGTCCTCTTCAATCACTATTGGATTTGTTGGATTATCCAATAGATATTTCTAAGGATTTCGCTGGATTGTGCCTTGTTTTTCTTGTTCCCTGGAGATTCTAAGTTGAATCACTTGTATTTCAGTGAGCATTTGTAGAATATTCTTCATTTCATCCTCCAATTTAGTCATTTTGGCCATGGTGATGTTTTGGAGAGGCCCTTGTGTATGAGATGAGAAGAAAAGGGATGACTTTTATTCTCTTGGACGCTTAGAATTAGCGCAGGCCATAGGATTATTTTATTTTAGAAGATAGAACAGTGAAAAGATAGAAAAATAAAGTAGATGTCAAAATTTGAGGGCCATATAACCCCAGTTCGAATTTTGGATTTAAGAGGGAAATTTGAATTCTGAATTTAACTGCATGTGTCGATATATCCAAAGCATATATGTTGACATATCTAGTGTAAATTTGATGATTTGTTTTTCTTTTTAATTTTTGATTTATATGTTGTTGTTATTTTATTTCTGATAGATAATAAATTCCTAACTCTCCCTTCAGCATAGTAAATGATGTTTGGTTCAAAGGTTTTGTCAATGTATCAGTTATTTGATTTTCAGTATTTAAAAATTCTAATGAGATTATTTCTTTGTTACGTTATCTCTTAGAAAGTGATGTTGTATATCTATATGTTTAGTTCGAGCGTGGTAAGTTGGATTTTTGGATGAATTAATTGCACTAATATTATTGCAGTATACTGATGATTTTGTAAGGCTTAAACCAAAATCTTTTAATGTTTGTTGCATATAAATAATTTGTGAACAAGCTAATGCTACTGAGATAAATTCTGCTTTTGTTATGGATAGAGATACATAATTTTGGTTTTTGCTAAAACAGAAAACTAGAGTGTCCTAAAAAGTGACAAGTTCCACTTGTACTTTTTTGGTCTAATTTGCAACCAGCATAATCAGCATTACTATATGAAATTAATTCAACAGAATCCTCTTTTGGATAAATGAGTCCATATTTAATGTATTATTTTAGTATCATAATATTCGCGTTATAGATTTTAAATGAGTTTCCTTAGGTTGAGATTGATATCTTATACAGAGACATACACTATGCATCATATCAGGTCTTCTAATGGTTATATAAAGTAGTAATCCAATCATTCCTCTATATAATTTTCGATCTACATCTTTTGAATTTACTTTCTTATTTAATTTTTCATTTGTTGCCATGGGAATTGGTTTACCATTGGTATTTGACATGCTAAATTTCTTAACTAAATCTTTAGCATATTTTTCTTGACTTTTAAAAATACCATTACTTAATTGTTTTATTTGTAATCCTAAAAAGTAATTTAGTTCTCCTATATGACTCTTTTTAAATTTCTTAGTCAATATATCTAAAAGTTATTTGTTTAATTTATCATTAGTTGATCCAAAGATAATATCAACTATATCTATTTGTATTAGTTAAATATCATTGTTATTTCTTTTAATAAAAAAGGTATTATCTACTTTGCCTGTTTTGAGATTAGATTGTAATAAATATGATTTAGGTCAAACATACCAAGCTTTAGGAGCTTGCTTTAGACATATAAAGCTTTCTTTAATTAATAAACATGATTAGGAAATTTCTCATCCTCAAAAAGTGGGGTTTGTTCTACATAAACATCTTCTTTAATAAAACCGTTTAAAAAGTACATTTAACATCCATTTGAAATAATTAAAATTATTATGATTTGCAAAGCAAGTACGATTCTTATCACGTCTAATCTAGCTATGGTGCAAAGGTTTCATCAAAATCAATGCATTCTTCTTGACAATAACCTTGAGCGACTAAACGAGCTTTATTTCTTACATCTTCTCCTTGTTCATTACTTTTATTTCGTTATATCCATTTAGTTCCCATTATAGATTTATCCTTTGATCTTGGGACTAATCCCCAAACATCATTTTTTGTGAATTCGTTCAATTCTTCTGGCATAGCAAGAATTCATGAATCGTCTGTTTTGGATTTTTAGGTTCAATAGTTGAAATAAAAGCAATATTACTCATTTTATTTAATTGGAACAACGGATTCTATATTTTCTAAAAAAATTCCATATGATGATCCTTTAGTATTTTGTTTCTCTTAATTGGATGTATATTTTCAGTATTTTTGTCATTTTCATTTTAATAATTTCTTATTAGCAATTTCATTTGTATTATCAACATTTTCTTCTTCATCAATACTTATATTATTAATTTTAAAATTCTCATCAAATGAAACATGTAATATTTCTTCAATAATATTATTTCTAGCATTAAAAACTCTATAGGCTTTCCTTTTGTTTGAATATCTAATAAAAAAAATTCCTCTATCTGATTTAGAAACAAATTTATCTAAATTTTCTTCAGTATTCAGTATAAAACATTTCCCACCGAAAACTCTAAAGTACGATTCTTTTGGCTTTTTTATTATGAAATTATTTGTATGGTGTTTTCTTAGTTAAAAATCTTATCAAAACTCTATTTTAAATATAACATGCTTTAGCAACTGCTTCAGCCAAAAAAAATTTAGGTAAATTACTATCATTCAACATAGTTCTAGCACATTCTTGAATCGTTCTATTTTATGTTTCTACTACTCCATTTTGTTGAGGTATTCATGGAAAATAAAAATTGTGAGTAATCTTTGTTTTATTACAAAAACTATCGAAATTTTCATTTTTGAATTTTCCTTCGTGTTCACTTCGGATGGTTTTAATTTTAATAGATATTTGATTTTGAATTATTTTAACAAAGATTTTAAATAATTCAAAAGCATCACCTTTAATTTTTAGGGAAATTGTCCAAGTAAACATAGAAAAATCATCTACGATTATAAAAACATATTTATTATGATTTATAAAATATATTTGTGAGGGACCAAAAAGGGTCTAAATGAAGAAGTTCAAGGGGTTGAGAGGAAGCGATCTAAGTTTTCCTAATTGACATGCATCACAAAGATTATTAATATCAAAACTTATTTTAGCAGACTCCTAAATAGATCATTTTTGATAATTTTAGAAAGCTGTTTGAAAATTCAAATAACCAAATCATTTGTGTCAGATTTGAGGGTCACTTGATTCAGCCAAAGGAACACAAATTATCATTTAATACCTTCATACTTAATATGCAAATGTTTCTTTTCCTAGTGCCTTCAATGGTAATGTTTAACTAATTATCTTCAATATGACATTTATCCTTTTCAAATTTAATTTTTAAGTACTAATCACATAATTGACTGATGCTTAACAGATTATGTTTTAAATTCCTAACTAACAAAACATTAAAAATAGTAAGAGTTTTAAAACTACCAACATTGTCGATGCCAATCACATATCCTTTAGAGTTGTCTTCAAAATTGACTGATTTATCGACTTTATAAATGATATTTTTCAAGATCTCCGAATTACCAATCATATGCCTTGAGCAGCTACTATCTCGTATCCCTTTGTGCTTTTTAATTTATAGAGTTTGATCACTGGGTGTTTGTTTATCAAAAGTTATGTAACATGTCTATTCCTACAAATTATACCTTTTTAAAAGATCAGGTGACTTTTCATAATGAATGGATGAAAATTCAAGAAACAATGCCATGTTAGTTTAGTTAGATTGCATTTTAGAAATAGTGTTAAAAATATTATCAATATCTCTTGCCATTAAAACTTTTCAAAACTCAATTTACTAAATTTTAAAAACCAATGCTCTGATACCAAATGTTATTTAATGGAAGATGTATCTTAAGGATAATTTAACACTAGAAAGAGGGTGAACAGTGTTTTCAAATTTTTATAATTATTTTGAGATTATAGGTTAAATAATGCAATTAACAATCATAGATTCAAACATAGATAAATATAAATGCAGTAAAGGTAAAATGGAGAGAACGCACTAGGATTTTATACTGGTTCAGAGTTACCCGACATCCAATTCTGTACAATTTCTTGTTTATATTTCTTTTCAAATACAATCTCGATTTCAAAGGAATGAGACACAAACTCCATTCTTTACAAGCTTTGGGTAGACTCACTTAATTTACATGGGCCATAAGCACACCCACTTGAATTTCGGGTCACCAAGCACACCCAATTGATTTACACAGGCTATACCCATAAGTACAAATGTATGATTTGATAGAGTCTTACAAACCTAGATCTTAGATCTTGAATACAAACGATCGTATAACCTCTTATATAGCACTTTGATCTTGTTTGAGTGAGAGAGATGGGAGAAATTAGAAAGTAATCAATAGAAAATCAAATTAATAGAGCTTGAATTTGATTCTAGTTGAATTTGTGAATATTTTGAGAAGATTTTCCTTTAAAATTTAGTACGATGAAAGAGGAAAGAAAATATGGAAAATATTTATATAAAATTCACTAGTTTAACCCCTATTTATAGAGAAACAACAGTCTGTCCATTCGTGAAGAGTTATGACGAAAAGACACTTCAATTCAAGTTCAAAATTTGAAATCTACGGTCCATGTACCGACATATGGGGCGAGGGTATATCGACACATCCCTTTATATTTTGAAATTTTACCTTTTTAAAAATGTTTTGAAAATGATATATATTGTAAAATATTTTTATACTTTGTAAACTTATTTAAATGTAGTTTATACATATTTTAATCATATCAAAACTTTATAAAATTATTTTGAAATATTTTAAATATATAAAGGATTTAATATCAATTTCTTTTAAAATAAAATAATATATATGAAGTATGAGTGAATATATTTAAAATCAAAGCTATAAATATTATAATATACTTGCAAATATTTATAAATTATAAAATCAAAACTAAAAACAAAGCACAATAGATTTAAAAAAAATTAAAATATAAAACAATTAAAAACATAACTTTTTAACGTATAATAATCTTGTAAAATCAAAAGTTAAAAATAATTTGAAGGTTATTTTGAAAACAAGAATTCTCTTTAAAAACCATTTTTTAATTTTAAGATATTTGAAATTGAAAATCATTTGAAGAGGAAAAATAGAGAAAGAGAGATCAAAGAAGTGCTATCAAGGTTTTAACCTAAATCTATGACTCTATAATTTATCTGGGAAATCTTGAGTTCTTCAATATTCATGAGGCTTCAATCTCTAACTCTTAAATCTTTATATCAGCCTCTTGAATCTTTGTTTGATAATGTACAGTCTTCTAAATAAATACATATCCAATATCCTACATTATATACTATATATATCCTGATAAAAACATTAGTATATATATTTTATATAATGTCATATGGTTGTGGCCATCAGAACCAATGCCTAAGGTACTAACATACATGGCCTAGGAATCATACTTCTCGTCTTCAAAAGTTGCATCGAGAAAACTTTGCTTTCCAACTATTTTGCCTCAACACTTCTCTCAATTGTAATTTGTATTATTCTTCGCCTTTATAAAAGATCAATATATCATATACGAATAGGACTGCGAATTTACCGAGTTAATCATGAAATATATGACTCACAAGATCAATAAAATACATTGATGCATTTATAAGACCGAATCACATAACCAACCATTCATAAGATGCACCGAGGGTTCTAAAGGCAATTTTTGGTATACTATCTCTAGCTACCCAAATTGATGAGAACCCATAACAAGATCAAATTGAGAGAAAATATTCACTCTCCGAAGTTGGCCGAACAAATCTACAACGAGGTAGAGAATATTCTTTCTTCCTCATTAAATTATTAAATTCTCTATTCTACACATAATCTCAAGCATTCATCCGCTTGGTGGTAAACTCAACGGGTGCTCCTTACTCCGATATAATTCTTCAAATAAGAACCTACTTAGAAAGCTTAGAAATTTGAGTTTATAATTCTCTTCTTTATTATGAATACATGTGATTAATAGGTAAGACACCGAGTTTGCATCTTTCTCCAAATTAGTATGACATGCAATTTTCCATTAAGGAAGTAAACCAGAAACCTCTTCAAATACATCCGCAATATTCCACACAACAAAAAATTATGCTAACATCATATGAGAGATCCAAGGAGTATAAATAGCTCAACATCATGGAATTCTTGGGATCACGATAAACGTTAAGCTCATTACCATTATTATCATACATACTAAGTACATGGCCATCACAATTAATAATAAACTCATGCTTCATCATCCAATCCACTCTAGAATAAGTCCATAACACAAAAAGACGAGTAAATAAGCAGCAAAAGAAAGTCTGGGTATGCCTCAAGATGATTTATGATATCTACATATCATATAAAGATGTGTCAACATGCCACTAACATTGTAAGAGAATCATCAATAACATGGGGCACTAGGCATAATCTATCGATAAAATGACTAGTAATAAAAGAATGCAAAGCTCCTATTTCAAATAAAACACATGTTGGAAAGTCTAAATAGAAATCACACCTTCCAAGATGATGTTCTTCCTCTTATCGAGTTTAGGTGGAGCACATGAAATTAGAGAGCTTGGATAGCTTAAGCCTTAACCACTTGTCCATCATTCAAAATAAGCAGACATTTCCTTTGAAATGTCCTGGTTGGTCATAGTTGTAGCATTTCCTTGCTTGGAGGTTGACTTTACAATCTCTAGCAAAATATCCTTTCAAATGACATGTATTGCTAGTCACTCTCCACTTACTAGCTAGGCCTTGGTCACCCTTGGCCTATTTGCCTTTCTCTTGCCTTGAAACTCGGGCTTCGCTTCTACTTTAATGTCCTTCCCTTTAAGGACTCTCCAGTTATGGAATTTGACAACTCAATTTCATCAAGACTCTGAAAAGTAGCTACAATCAGGCCTTGATCAAGAGCAAGATCCCTACAAGGCCTCACAGAGTCAAGAGCGGGAGGTGGGTGCGGTGGAGGTATAGAGGTCACTCCAACTACTACTGTTATAGGCAGGATTCCAGTTAGAGATGTGGTGCCCTGAACTATAGCTTTTAAGTACCTACGGAACCAAGATACCATATAGATCCAGAGCTTCATCATTCTCTCCAACGACCACTGCTCAGTTGACATGACTCATTGTGATTATTTGTGGATGGGGATTATTAGGAACTCTTCCAAGTGAGTTAAGAGTACTAGGGACCATAATGCATGCTTATGTGCTAAATATATATATGTATAAAGAAAATAAAAATATGCAATCTTATTTTATTGCAATTTATGGTGATCAGGTAACCTATGCTTCGATACTATATGTAACGACCCACTATTTGTGACACCCGTAATCCATGCATATAAGCATTTAGACTCCATAAATATCATGAAAGATGTTTTGTTAATGGTAGTATTTAAAACAAAACACAAAGCACATTTATCATGTTTACAAATATACTAATCTCACAGCGAAAGGAATAAAATGTAATATCAACAATAACATGTAACATATTAAGTACATATCATGTCAAAGAGATGTAAGATTCAATGTTATAGTGCAATGTGCAAATGGTGCATAAAATCTCTTGTACACCATATCTCAAAATGAATACGGTTTACTAAGTCCTTATCCCAAAATATTAGATAGATATATAATCATAATGGTAAATAGCTATGGTTGTATTACTCACCTCCAAATTGTAGCATCTCTAAGTCGACCTAATCAAAGAATAAATAAATAAAAAAAGACAATAAAGAGAGAGTTATACATAAAGTCTGGTGAAAAAATGAAATACCGCTAATCTACACAATTGCGATAAGCTCCCATATCATATATAATACCTAATGGTAATATATGAGGTAATGAAATCATACTTAATCTATGTCTTTATCAATATCTAATAAGTTTTCACATTTCTACTATAGTTCTCGCAATACATGGTAAGTCTATCATATACTAATAATCATGACACCCAAACATGACTTAGCCATCCAACTAAGACCCACTAAGTATGGTTACCAATGTAAGACCAATATTACAACACTGCACCGCATCGTCCACCACATATAATCATATTGAACCCAAATCGATATACACATATGCAGCTGTTACCATTTATTCACCATGACATTTAGACAAGTAGTTTAAGGCCGACACCCTTGCTACAACATTGCCCAAGATCTGTTACTTATACCACTAGATGGAACGTGTCCTATCCACAAATTGATGCTAGCCTATCATGCAAATTCGAAATAAGGACGCCTTTGCGACAAATGGTTTATCAATATAAAATCTCCAACTAATGAAGACTTACATAGTATATACAACATCATATGAAATCGTATATCATGATTCTTGGTCATCTGTCTCAAAACCACTGGACGATTCTATAAAAACCACAATGAATTGTATCGCATCTCCACAATCGACATAGTATCTACTTGAGACATGGCATACTATCTCCAAGCTCATCATATTTCTCTACAGTTACTTAGGACCTTATGAGCATCAAATATCTAACTATAACGAACTTGAATTCCTGAAGCAACAAATTCAAAAACAAAAAACTCAACCATTCAACTTACAACAAATCAAACATCTACATTTGAGATTTAGACATCTGACCCTTATTTCAAACATTTGATCGCAGAATCCAAATGCTTGAAAACTTCAAAATTGCACCAAAACAATACAGGATAAAATCCTTGAGAATTAAACTTTTGAATTTCTATTTCAAACATCAAAATGTTTGTATCTTCCAAGCCTAAACCTGGATACGAGAATTTCCTTTAATGGAAATTATTTCCACCTTTCTCATTCGTCTTTCTTTCTCTTATAACCAAAGTTTGGCATTGTGTCATTGAGATACTTCACATTAATATCGCTCGATAAGGATTTATGCCCTTGTTATAAATCGTTAGACATTCATACGAGTATAGCTTCATACTCAACGAATGACTTTGGGGCGGTGAACCATTTTAATTACCGTTCGAGTTTAGCTACACGACCATCAACCCAATCTCTATATTCATTAAACAATGTCATTCATCAAATGTCATAATTCATCTCCTAATCATTTTAACAACTCTAGCCCAATAGAAATTTCATAAAACAAACCAAACACAAAACTGGCTTTTTAACACATTCATTCTATAATTCAACTCTTTTAAAATTGGTTAAAATAAGATTCTCATACTATCCAAAAGTATTATCCCAATTCAAGTCCATTAATCAAGTGTAACACCCCATCATGTACCCATACTATCCAAAAGTATTACTAAGTAATACTGTCATATAATATGAAGAATGAGGCTTTATGGGGTAGACACTTGAGTATTCACTTGGACTAACCTGGTACATATTTAAACATCAAATAAATAATTCATCTTTGTATTCACAATATTGACACAAAGCAATAAACATATGTGCCTCTAGGGTAGAATAATACATACTATACAATAAATAATAGAGAACATAGAGTCTAAATTGCAGTGATAATATATAATACCAAATCTACAAAGTATGTCCAATATACATTCACACGAATATACATACAAGAGACACTATAAAACAAGATGATAAATACTATACTGAACATTAATCACCTCTATGCTCAACACACAAGTTGGTGTCACTATTCCTGAACCTTTAATATCTCGGACATACCCGAGTATTACGTAAATAACACATGGATCCGACCGTGTCTAAATCAAAAGGTCAATATATATATATATATATATATATATATGAAGCTCAGTATACGCAGTGTATAATGATGTACTTATATAGCACCCTACATTTTTCAGTAACATTATTTAGGATATCTAGTTAGTCAAATAAAATAAAATAATGTAAGATGATTAATGGATTGAGATTTTTGATTAAATAAAGGGTAGTCGTGTGATATTAAATAAGTGAACTAAAGTATAAAAAGAGAATAAAAAGAGCAAGGAAATATGCAAGGGAAAAATAGGAACACGGCATATCCTTATACTCGAAACCCCCTTAGAAATTCATTCTACATGTTCATTTTATTTTCACAAACAAAAAAAGAGTCAGTGCCAGCCAGCGTTAGGAAGAGAAAAGAAGAATTTAAGAGGAAGAATCAAATCACTTAATCAAGAACAAATCTCACATTCTTAATCAAAAAGATAAAGTGAATAATGACACATCTCAATTTCTTAATGGTTTTCGGTTTTAGTATGAAATATGAATTATTTGCAAAAAAATTCCATATTTTGGATGACAAAATGTATACCTATATGTTGTTAAGGATTTATGATAATTCACATAGACTTTGTGATATGTTTAGATATGAAAACCCGATTAAATGACTAATTGCCTTACAAACTTAGAATTAGATCAGAGATGATATTTTAGAAATGTATTTCAGTTTTTATAATTTTTTGAATAACGTGCATTTTATTTGAATTTTCTAGTGAAGAAAATGCTAATTTGGTTTTAAAATCAATTACGGCCAAATTACAATGGCTTTGTGTCTAAAATTTATATATGTTAGAAAACATATTAAAATTGATTTTTTGGAATTTTTGTAGATTTTCCTAAGTATTTAAATGGATATATAAAATTATTTAAGGTATAGGACTTAAATGTTTTATATATTTACTAAACGGAAAAGGGATATTTTGTAAATAATTCAAATTCTTATTTCTCAAAATCGGTAGTACTTTTAAAAAAGAAAATTTTGCAACCAATCATAATTTGGTAAACAAGGCAGCTTAGGTACAAAGAAATAGTATAAAAGTCAAATTTGCATGTTTTTTCCTGTTTCAAAGCTTTCGGCACCAAGCTTCCAACTCCTTACCTTCGCCTCCGACTCCATCGAAATCAATGTGCATGGTGTCGGATAGATGGTACATGGTGAACTGGATGTAGGCGAAAAGGTATTGGGTCGAAACCAGGGTTCTGAAAGGGTTGAAGCACTACTTTGCTTTTAATTGAAAAAAATTAGTAAAAATTACCTTTTTCAAGAAAAGACTTCATTTTCTTTTTGGTTTCTTTTTGGGGCACTATATCAACATGGTGTATGTGATAAAAAATAGGCAATCTATTTCCCTTTTCAAAAAAAATATTGGAGATTGTGTAATGCTTGGTAGCGCGTTTGTTTTGGGTACAAAATGTCACGGGTTCAAATTATTTTTGGAATTCCAACAATTTGTTTAATCAATACAAATTGTGACCGGATCTTGCAGATATTTCGATTCCAATCAACGATGACGTTATAGCTTCAATCCAATTGATGCGCCTGCTTTGCTTTCAACTGAGTAGCTTTTGACTTGATCTGCTTTTGACTGGGTCAATGACTTTAAAAGAAGAGGTTGCACCTTTGTTTTTAAGTAACTGCTTTCAACTAGGGAGAAGCCCCTAACTGTCGCTTTTTAACTTTTGACCCAGACTGGTTTCGAAAGGGCTGTTTTATTTTTAAATCCAAGCTGCTTCTCTAGTGCTTTTGAATGGATGGTTTCGACACCATCACTTCTTTACTTAGGAAATGCTTTCAAAAGAGATGCTTTCGATTAAAATGTTTTAAAGACCATTTTGCTCTAAGAGATAGTTTTAATGGTTTCGAAAGGTGCTTCCAAGTGTTTTAAATTGAACCTAGATGTTTTGAAAGGTTTGTTGTTTACAAAGGTTTGTTGCTTTCGAAAGGTTTAAAAAAGGTTTCTAAGGGGTGGTTTCCCAATGGTTTCGAAAGGTATAAAAGAAAAGATTTCCCAACTGTTTCGAAAGGTTTAAAAGGAAAGATTTTCAAATGGTTTTGAAAAGCAATGCTTAAAGGTTTTAAAAGAGAGATGTCTAAGGTTTTATAGCTTTCGAAGGAGATGTTTTTCAATGCTTTCGAAAGGATAAATATGAAAGGTTTCGAAGAGTATGATTTCAAAAGTTATGTTTTGGTCTTTCAGCCTAATATTTTTCAATGAATTCGAAAGGAGTATTTTCAATGATTTCGAAAGGGTTACTTAAGGGTTTTAAACAAAGGTTTCGAATGTATTATTCGGGCAGTAAAGCCTAAGGATTTTAAGTTAAAAACGGTTTTAACGTATTTTGTGGGATAGATAATCCTCATTATGTTTCATCAACATTATTTTGGGTAAAGTATACATGGCATGGAAAATAGCTTAGAGTAAAGCAAAGACTATATTTTTCTTGTATATGTCTAGTTTAAAGATGTAAATCATTTTGAAAAGGTTTTTGTAACGACCCAGTATTTTCAACCCTTCGCATCCGCACATTGTCGGACTTGAATTGTTCAAAATACTGCGTTGTAGAATAAATTTGGCAAAACTCAGAATATACAATAAATAGATCACAGAATCACATACACAGATATCAGAATCTCGCAGCGGAAATTAAAAATTTAGTGGTTCATGAAGCCACTGATATAACTTCAACAAAACAGAACTTACATTGTCTATAATCCTCAATACAAATTTTAAGACATAAATAGAGATAGAGTCTTCAAAGTCTTGAATTCCAGAAAAGATAAAGGCTGAAACAACTTCCAGCAGCGCGAATGATCTACTGAGTGTCCTAGCTACGGAGAAGAAATTGAAGCTGCAACTCAGGCTGACCCGAGCGTAAAAATAAAACATAACACTCGAGTCAGGACATACATACTTATATAATGTAAGCTAATTCAAGTGTACTGTAATATAGAGCAAGTAACTTAAAGGATGCTTGGGACCGCCCATCCTCTAAGGATCCGTCAAACTATTTACTATGTAGTATATTGCGCTATTATACTAGTGTCTATTTATAAAATAAACTTACTTTTTAATAGCGTTAAGGGGTTACCCATATAGCCCTTAACACGTAATAGTCCCAGTAGTCCATCCAATATCATAGTCCCTCCTGATCGGGAAGCCACTAAAGGATACCACACGGGCTACGGGAGAAAACCAAACTCGTACAAGGCGCGATAGGGTAGGTGACACGGCACAACTAGGCAATGCCAGGGTAGATATACCAATTGCTATCCAGGCTGATGGTAACGCGCAGCGCGCAGCTGCCGCCCACCTCGAACTAACTCCCCCAAAATCAAAATATAGAAGTGGCCACTGAATCAATCCAAGATCATAGTATAATATCGAAGAGGAGCGTCCGACCAGAGGAATGACCTCATTGGCCTGGAATTGCTCCTGTTTTAGCCACCTTATGCCAACTCACGGGAGTCGGGTCCACGTATTTACCTTACAGGAAACGCCACCACCGACCTACTTCATTCTGGAATCTCCACCGCGTACACGGTTGGTCAAAGTGGTTTTCGGTATCGACAGAGAGTATGTCCATATCCGATCCCGGTCTCTTTGCCAACCCATCGTTATTATAACCCGTGGTCATTTAAAAACAATTTATACTTTAAAACCAGTATAAACATTTCCATTTCAAAACTATAAATACGATATCATTTAAAACCCAAAACAACATGATATCGTTATATTCAAATATAATTCTTTTCCAAAACCATACTGCTTAAAATTTATAATATCTGGAAACCAAATATTTGAATTATACCTTTAAACCATAATATATTGGAAATTTTTCTTTAAAAAAAACATAACTCCCAAAACACAAATGGTTTGGATATAAATGGTTTAACTTTATGGTTACTTTGTAAAGAAGATAATTTACATAGCTTTACAAATATATTTCTTTATTTTAAACCATAATTTAAATATCACTTCATGTTCCCAAGACCATTTCAATTCCTATATATATATATCCAATTGGAGTATTAATATTCAAAACTAAGGTTGGATATTTTTTCTTTCAACAAATTAGTGTTTATTATTTCGTCTTGAATATTCCCATAAATTCCATAGATAAAACTCCAAAATTATGCCATTAAATAATTTCAAAATTTACTTAACACTAGAATGTTCATCTTAAATTTATTAAGAAAAATCCAGTTATAAATCTCATATCTTAAAGGTCTCCAAAACTTAAACATAAATATAATTTATCAAATTCCTTAAATTTCAAAACAATCAAATTCCAGATTCTATAGCACTTAGGAAATGCTACCTAAAGTTACGGGTAAAACTAGTCCAATTTCAAAAGACAGCATTTAAATGCTTTAGTAGATTGTTTAACTTAATAAATATTTCCAAATATAACTTATATATATATTTCTTAACTGAAATCTTATCCTTTCAAAAATCCAGAATTTCCAAAATAAGTTATATTCCAAAATTTTATTCAAATATTTATTTATTTATTTATTAACATTTATAACTCATTCAAAATCAATATAAAATCCTTTAAAGATATTAAATCAAATATTTAACTTCCAAAATAATTTTAAATATTTCAGAAAATATTATAAGGACCACGGGCCTGTATATAGTTTTCTAGCCTAGGTCAAGTGATACGGATTTATATCATTTCAATCCGTAATTTACAAACCCCGGGTTCTATCATTTCAAACCCGCAATCCCAAGTTAACAGTTAAACAGTTAACATAATAATAGCACAGTAATCATCATTTAGGCCTATCATTTCAGCCCACAACAATCTAAATTTAACAGGGAACTTGCAGTGGTGATTTAAGCAGTAAATAAACAATAATATAATATAACTGCAGAAATAATACAACAGATAATAACTGATGAGGTGTCAATTTAAATGGGATTCATCATTCTACGTTATACTACAGACAGATAATATTTAAATAAAATTTTTACACATACACTTGCGATAATTCACAAAATATATGTACATATGTCTGGTGAGAAATACTCACCTTAAACGCTGCAGTGGATCTAAATCAAACACGGTATCTACTTCGGAAAAAAAAAACGGAAAGCACGATCAAACTTCGGCGGATGCAAAGCCTTGACTTAAATCTATAAGATCCAAATACCAAGTATGCGAATTTAAAAATTACGGTCAAAGCAAAATTTCAGAACAACTGGAACGAATAGAATAAAAGAAATTTAGTTCAACTTGCTCGACTACTACAACCCGCTAACCGTCTCAACATATCCTAGGCCCATACTTCAACCGTACGCATGCATAAAATAAATTGAATAAATTGCAAAATAAATTGCAAATTTAATACAATTGATTGAATAAAAAGATGTTATGCACCCAAACAAAACAAATACATGTTTAGACATTATTAAATTATTTCTCACATTTTTAATCATATTTATCATGATCAATTATTTTCATTCTCATATATATTTATTTAAATAAAATGACAATATTGGCAACAAACACAATACTGTTCAAATTATTCGATTTAATCAAATGTAGCCACTAACTACATTCGAATTCATTAAATAATACTTTATTTCACATACATGTTCATCATGTTTAGGCAAATTATTTCTTCTTTTACTTTTATTATTAAACATTAAAAGGTGATTATTGGTATACATCACCAATCTCCTTTTATTAACCATAATAAATACAATCCATTGATATTTATCCACCCAAATTCTCAAATAAGTAGTTAATTTATTTTTAACCATCTTAAATTTATTTCAACCATTAAAAATTGAAATAAATGTCATTTTATTATATTCACCCAAGATTTATTCATACAATATTGTTTATTTGAATTAAACAACATTTCATATCATTTTCTCCTTATCAATTTATCTTCTCCATTATTAAATTGTAATTCTTTCTTTTTTTTTCTTTCTATGCCTTCCTCTTCAAACTGCACTTATCCAAATCCACAATACCACTAACTACATCATAACTACACTAATTCCATAGTCTAGCTTCCTACAATCAATTTATATCATTTCTTCCAGCCTACTACTAACAAAGTTCTATATGTATTTATAAATGGCACGGCATGATGGGGAAGTAGCCGAGCAAGGAAATAAGAGAACACAAGAAGGAGGAAGGAAAATTGGAAGAAGCAAAGAAATAAACAATGCAAATTATTTACCTGATAGAAGCTTGTACCAGAGAGGGACAAACAAGGAGATATGAAAACTTATGTGAATGAGGCAAAGTATTTATAGATAAACTTGCGAAATAAAAAGGGGAGATAAATAGGCAGGTTTGAAAACGTAAGAAATAAATGCAAGCGTTGATTTTTTTGAGTGCATGCGTTTAGGCAAGAGATTTATTTCCAGTTCTTCTTGTTTGAACGCTACACGAAAATTGTGATAAATGCATGCGTTGATTTCTCTTTCCAGTTTTATGTTTGAACGATATCACTCTTTTGGATTTTTTTTTTTTTTTTTTAGATAGCTTGCGTGATTTATACCAGTTATAATCTAAATTTAAAGCATGCGTTACTGCAAATTTGAACAGATTTGATTAAGGAAGCAAAACTTGAGCTCTTGCGTGATTTATGGTAAGCAATGAAAAAGCTTTTAACTGAAAAGGCAAAAGTAATAAATGCTTACATAAATATTTACTTGATCAATGGTTCGAAAAATTTATTTATTGCAAAACAAACGCAGTGGAAACAGAGAGATATAATGGGTATGCGAAAATTTGCAAAGATAGGCAAGATTAAATTTTGAATGCATTTAATTTAGGTGAGAGGAAAAATGGCAATTGGAAGAGTTGATATTTTTGTGGATAAGGCTGCGTGAATAAATGAATACAGTGACATGCTCAAGAAACAAATGGTAAGAGGCAAATGTCAAAATGTTAAAAGAATAAAATTTTGTGTCACGCGCAAAGGAAGGCAAATTTGATTTCCATATTCTTCTAATCAATTAATTCCCCTTTAATTGCCTTTAATTGATTTCAATTGATTACCTTATCCCTTTTAATTACCCTCCTTAATTGATTTCAATTAATTACCATATTACCAATTAATTATCCTCCTTTAATTACATACTCAAATTTGGTTACTAACTTAATTAGTTAATTAACCCTTTTTGTTAATTATCAATCCTGCGACGTCTCACATTAATCCGTCCGCTTTGTAGGCACTGGTAGCCGGACTGGTTACACGGGCAGATTTCTCCTACAAAATGGGGATTAACCTCGTGTCCTCATGCCATTAACCAAAAGAATTAACTTATTTATCTTTCATCAATTTTATTAATTTGCATTAATTATTCAATAAACTAATTCTGGTCAACTACTGAAATTTTACAATTAATTTCTCTATTAATTGTCATAAATTTCTTTTTGAAATATCTATTAATTGTCATTAACTCCATTTTAAAATATCCGTATGTGCCTTTATTCAAGTTTTGAATTGCTAACTAGGAATAAGGTAGATTTATCAAATAAATTGATTGTAAGTTTCATTGTTTTAAATTGCTTAACAATGTTCACTGCTAACATAATTAATATGTCAAAATTGAGAATATTCCACCAACATGATTTGCATGTCATAACCTACCAAATTAACATAATTAATTAACTACTTTAATATGTTACAAATTTTCTCCTTTTCATTATTTTTAGGGAATGGGTATAACAACAGATATTATGATAATATCCAAAACATTTAGTTACCACACACTTCATTATACATTATAAAAATTTCCTTTTTTTTTCTTCTTCTTAAATTTAGTTACAAAAATCATATTAAATTAACGAGTTTAATTCTCTAAATTAAATATTTAAACAATATTGGTAAACACAATTTATATAAATTATATTCCTAAAAACAAAAAAAATTAAAAGAAATAAATAGCTAAAAACTAGGGCTGTTACACTCTCCCCCACTTAAGAACTTTTCGTCCTCGAAAAGGAACAAAAGAAAAGAAACAAAGGAAGATAAGCTAGATAAACAAGAACTTTAAACGAATAGTTCCGGATTTGAAGCACGAAGAAGATCTTCTAGAATCGGTTTTACTCTTTTCAGTTCGACCATCGGTCTATGGGTGGTAAGCGGTGCTCAGGCCCCGATGAGTAACAAAGATTTTTAAAGATTATAGAAAAGATTTCTAAATAGACTGGTATAAGCAATAGCCTCCTCATTCTGTAGCAGATAGGGAAACCAAGGACACTTAAAGATAGTTTGAAAACAAATAAGATAATAAATTTGCAATCATAATGCTTTGAAATCATTAAATTTATAAATTTGGAAATCATGCTACTAAAATCATAATACCTTTAAAATAATCTTCATTTATACCTTTTAAATTCAATGCCAAACAATATTCATTTCAAGGTTGAAATATTCCTAAGTTCATTTATAAAAAAAAAAATTTCCAAAACATTTTATTTTTAGAAACAGCAGCACTCATAATATGCTATAGTAGATATAATAGTATTCCTAATCAGTTTATTATGTACTTAACTCTGAATTTTAACAAATAACCTAACACTTTATTAAAAATACTTATCTTATAAATAAGATATTCCTTCAATAAGTTACCCTTGAATTTCCATTTGAAAACCAATTCTCAATTGTCAAAATTTAGTGATATTAGAATACGTCTTAACTATTTATTTAGACATCAATTAAACTATGATTTGAAGATATATAATCCTTACTCCAAAAATATCCCTTTCAAATATATTTTCCTTATTCAAAGATACCTTGTTTATTACACAAACACATTCATTTCAGGAAATAACCTTTTATTAAAATCTCTTGGTTAGATTTACGGCTCCATATTAAATTAATTTGATTATTAAGACATTTGAATAAAATTCCTTAAATTCCTTTTCCTTATTTATCCCCATTAATCTTTTATAACTAAAATTTAAGTGTATAATATTTATTATAACCACTCAAATTTTATTCATAAAATCCTTTTATATTGTATATTATCCAATTACATGTTAACTTTTGAAAATCAAGGTAAGTTATATTAAATGAAATTGGGTGTTATACAAATAAAACTTTCAATTTAATTATCTCCAATTGGAACCTTTTTATTCAAATTTTTGTTATTATATTTATTTTCCTTCCTCAAGATAAACTTTAAGAATTAAATTCCTGATTCCCTTCAAACCATTTAGAGATAACTAAATATATATACCTAATATGTCAAATCAAATTTAAATTATATATCTATATATATTAAGTCATACTTTAGAAATTCAAATCAATTAAAATCTCAAGGAAACACTGTAGCCAGACTACATAATGGTCTTTTCACTTCGAAACTCGAAAATGAATGTCGATGATGCTGCAGTCATCACCGAAATTATTTTCCAGCGACAAAGAGAAAAGCACTAATTTTAAAATTTCTTTGGAAACAAATTTCTATATAAAAATACTTATTACATCCTTTTAAAATTTAAACACAAGGTTTGAAATCATCAGAAATTTAATTCTCAAGTTTTAGTTTTAAATTCATTTCTGTTTCCAAATTAATTTATAACCATTGTTTTATATTCACTTATTTATTAGACAAACACATGGCTTACAACACCATAAATAAAATCAAAACTATTATCTCTTGACAACTAGTTAAATTAATTATAAAATTTTGAAAATTATACTCATATATATAATATTTTTAATTTCAAATATAGGAATAAACTTCTCAAACCAGGATAGAGACTCAAATTTGATGAACTCAAATCAAATAGAATTCAAGATAAATTGAAATCAGAAGATCAGAATAAGGAAACTGGGTAAGTCTATATAAGTCGCGGACAACCTTGACCTAGTCATTCGTGACTTAAAGAGCTATATCGATGTGGTTGGGGTAAATCTACATTTGATCCGAAGAGATAGAATTTGGAATAACCAAAGATACTAGCATATAAACCGAGGATAAATATAAATCTCCGGTGAATCAATGCTAATGGTAAAGGAGTTTCACCCCTTTATTAGAATAATGGCGAGACCGCCAATTTACAATAAAGATCATCCGAAGTGGAGTTATGAGATACTCCAGAATCTAAGGCAGATGAAAAAGTGAGGGATACGAATGAGCTTTGGAACCGTAGGGAATGTTCCAAAATTCGAAAAGAGAGTGGTTCAATCTCGAATGAACGTGATTCTGTAAATCAAATTTACCATACATTCTAAGTTTTGCCTAGAACCAAAGCTTTGATACCAAATGTAACGACCCAGTATTTTCAACCCTTCGCATCCGCACATTGTCGGACTTGAATTGTTCAAAATACTGCGTTGTAGAATAAATTTGGCAAAACTCAGAATATACAATAAATAGATCACAGAATCACATACACAGATATCAGAATCTCGCAGCGGAAATTAAAAATTTAGTGGTTCATGAAGCCACTGATATAACTTCAACAAAACAGAACTTACATTGTCTATAATCCTCAATACAAATTTTAAGACATAAATAGAGATAGAGTCTTCAAAGTCTTGAATTCCAGAAAAGATAAAGGCTGAAACAACTTCCAGCAGCGCGAATGATCTACTGAGTGTCCTAGCTACGGAGAAGAAATTGAAGCTGCAACTCAGGCTGACCCGAGCGTAAAAATAAAACATAACACTCGAGTCAGGACATACATACTTATATAATGTAAGCTAATTCAAGTGTACTGTAATATAGAGCAAGTAACTTAAAGGATGCTTGGGACCGCCCATCCTCTAAGGATCCGTCAAACTATTTACTATGTAGTATATTGCGCTATTATACTAGTGTCTATTTATAAAATAAACTTACTTTTTAATAGCGTTAAGGGGTTACCCATATAGCCCTTAACACGTAATAGTCCCAGTAGTCCATCCAATATCATAGTCCCTCCTGATCGGGAAGCCACTAGAGGATACCACACGGGCTACGGGAGAAAACCAAACTCGTACAAGGCGCGATAGGGTAGGTGACACGGCACAACTAGGCAATGCCAGGGTAGATATACCAATTGCTATCCAGGCTGATGGTAACGCGCAGCGCGCAGCTGCCGCCCACCTCGAACTAACTCCCCCAAAATCAAAATATAAAAGTGGCCACTGAATCAATCCAAGATCATAGTATAATATCGAAGAGGAGCGTCCGATCAGAGGAATGACCTCATTGGCCTGGAATTGCTCCTGTTTTAGCCACCTTATGCCAACTCACGGGAGTCGGGTCCACGTATTTACCTTACAGGAAACGCCACCACCGACCTACTTCATTCTGGAATCTCCACCGCGTACACGGTTGGTCAAAGTGGTTTTCGGTATCGACAGAGAGTATGTCCATATCCGATCCCGGTCTCTTTGCCAACCCATCGTTATTATAACCCGTGGTCATTTAAAAACAATTTATACTTTAAAACCAGTATAAACATTTCCATTTCAAAACTATAAATACGATATCATTTAAAACCCAAAACAACATGATATCGTTATATTCAAATATAATTCTTTTCCAAAACCATACTGCTTAAAATTTATAATATCTGGAAACCAAATATTTGAATTATACCTTTAAACCATAATATATTGGAAATTTTTCTTTAAAAAAAACATAACTCCCAAAACACAAATGGTTTGGATATAAATGGTTTAACTTTATGGTTACTTTGTAAAGAAGATAATTTACATAGCTTTACAAATATATTTCTTTATTTTAAACCATAATTTAAATATCACTTCATGTTCCCAAGACCATTTCAATTCCTATATATATATCCAATTGGAGTATTAATATTCAAAACTAAGGTTGGATATTTTTTCTTTCAACAAATTAGTGTTTATTATTTCGTCTTGAATATTCCCATAAATTCCATAGATAAAACTCCAAAATTATGCCATTAAATAATTTCAAAATTTACTTAACACTAGAATGTTCATCTTAAATTTATTAAGAAAAATCCAGTTATAAATCTCATATCTTAAAGGTCTCCAAAACTTAAACATAAATATAATTTATCAAATTCCTTAAATTTCAAAACAATCAAATTCCAGATTCTATAGCACTTAGGAAATGCTACCTAAAGTTACGGGTAAAACTAGTCCAATTTCAAAAGACAGCATTTAAATGCTTTAGTAGATTGTTTAACTTAATAAATATTTCCAAATATAACTTATATATATATTTCTTAACTGAAATCTTATCCTTTCAAAAATCCAGAATTTCCAAAATAAGTTATATTCCAAAATTTTATTCAAATATTTATTTATTTATTTATTAACATTTATAACTCATTCAAAATCAATATAAAATCCTTTAAAGATATTAAATCAAATATTTAACTTCCAAAATAATTTTAAATATTTCAGAAAATATTATAAGGACCACGGGCCTGTATATAGTTTTCTAGCCTAGGTCAAGTGATACGGATTTATATCATTTCAATCCGTAATTTACAAACCCCGGGTTCTATCATTTCAAACCCGCAATCCCAAGTTAACAGTTAAACAGTTAACATAATAATAGCACAGTAATCATCATTTAGGCCTATCATTTCAGCCCACAACAATCTAAATTTAACAGGGAACTTGCAGTGGTGATTTAAGCAGTAAATAAACAATAATATAATATAACTGCAGAAATAATACAACAGATAATAACTGATGAGGTGTCAATTTAAATGGGATTCATCATTCTACGTTATACTACAGACAGATAATATTTAAATAAAATTTTTACACATACACTTGCGATAATTCACAAAATATATGTACATATGTCTGGTGAGAAATACTCACCTTAAACGCTGCAGTGGATCTAAATCAAACACGGTATCTACTTCGGAAAAAAAAAAAACGGAAAGCACGATCAAACTTCGGCGGATGCAAAGCCTTGACTTAAATCTATAAGATCCAAATACCAAGTATGCGAATTTAAAAATTACGGTCAAAGCAAAATTTCAGAACAACTGGAACGAATAGAATAAAAGAAATTTAGTTCAACTTGCTCGACTACTACAACCCGCTAACCGTCTCAACATATCCTAGGCCCATACTTCAACCGTACGCATGCATAAAATAAATTGAATAAATTGCAAAATAAATTGCAAATTTAATACAATTGATTGAATAAAAAGATGTTATGCACCCAAACAAAACAAATACATGTTTAGACATTATTAAATTATTTCTCACATTTTTAATCATATTTATCATGATCAATTATTTTCATTCTCATATATATTTATTTAAATAAAATGACAATATTGGCAACAAACACAATACTGTTCAAATTATTCGATTTAATCAAATGTAGCCACTAACTACATTCGAATTCATTAAATAATACTTTATTTCACATACATGTTCATCATGTTTAGGCAAATTATTTCTTCTTTTACTTTTATTATTAAACATTAAAAGGTGATTATTGGTATACATCACCAATCTCCTTTTATTAACCATAATAAATACAATCCATTGATATTTATCCACCCAAATTCTCAAATAAGTAGTTAAATTTATTTTTAACCATCTTAAATTTATTTCAACCATTAAAAATTGAAATAAATGTCATTTTATTATATTCACCCAAGATTTATTCATACAATATTGTTTATTTGAATTAAACAACATTTCATATCATTTTCTCCTTATCAATTTATCTTCTCCATTATTAAATTGTAATTCTTTCTTTTTTTTTTCTTTCTATGCCTTCCTCTTCAAACTGCACTTATCCAAATCCACAATACCACTAACTACATCATAACTACACTAATTCCATAGTCTAGCTTCCTACAATCAATTTATATCATTTCTTCCAGCCTACTACTAACAAAGTTCTATATGTATTTATAAATGGCACGGCATGATGGGGAAGTAGCCGAGCAAGGAAATCAGAGAACACAAGAAGGAGGAAGGAAAATTGGAAGAAGCAAAGAAATAAACAATGCAAATTATTTACCTGATAGAAGCTTGTACCAGAGAGGGACAAACAAGGAGATATGAAAACTTATGTGAATGAGGCAAAGTATTTATAGATAAACTTGCGAAATAAAAAGGGGAGATAAATAGGCAGGTTTGAAAACGTAAGAAATAAATGCAAGCGTTGATTTTTTTGAGTGCATGCGTTTAGGCAAGAGATTTATTTCCAGTTCTTCTTGTTTGAACGCTACACGAAAATTGTGATAAATGCATGCGTTGATTTCTCTTTCCAGTTTTATGTTTGAACGATATCACTCTTTTGGATTTTTTTTTTTTTTTTTAGATAGCTTGCGTGATTTATACCAGTTATAATCTAAATTTAAAGCATGCGTTACTGCAAATTTGAACAGATTTGATTAAGGAAGCAAAACTTGAGCTCTTGCGTGATTTATGGTAAGCAATGAAAAAGCTTTTAACTGAAAAGGCAAAAGTAATAAATGCTTACATAAATATTTACTTGATCAATGGTTCGAAAAATTTATTTATTGCAAAACAAACGCAGTGGAAACAGAGAGATATAATGGGTATGCGAAAATTTGCAAAGATAGGCAAGATTAAATTTTGAATGCATTTAATTTAGGTGAGAGGAAAAATGGCAATTGGAAGAGTTGATATTTTTGTGGATAAGGCTGCGTGAATAAATGAATACAGTGACATGCTCAAGAAACAAATGGTAAGAGGCAAATGTCAAAATGTTAAAAGAATAAAATTTTGTGTCACGCGCAAAGGAAGGCAAATTTGATTTCCATATTCTTCTAATCAATTAATTCCCCTTTAATTGCCTTTAATTGATTTCAATTGATTACCTTATCCCTTTTAATTACCCTCCTTAATTGATTTCAATTAATTACCATATTACCAATTAATTATCCTCCTTTAATTACATACTCAAATTTGGTTACTAACTTAATTAGTTAATTAACCCTTTTTGTTAATTATCAATCCTGCGACGTCTCACATTAATCCGTCCGCTTTGTAGGCACTGGTAGCCGGACTGGTTACACGGGCAGATTTCTCCTACAAAATGGGGATTAACCTCGTGTCCTCATGCCATTAACCAAAAGAATTAACTTATTTATCTTTCATCAATTTTATTAATTTGCATTAATTATTCAATAAACTAATTCTGGTCAACTACTGAAATTTTACAATTAATTTCTCTATTAATTGTCATAAATTTCTTTTTGAAATATCTATTAATTGTCATTAACTCCATTTTAAAATATCCGTATGTGCCTTTATTCAAGTTTTGAATTGCTAACTAGGAATAAGGTAGATTTATCAAATAAATTGATTGTAAGTTTCATTGTTTTAAATTGCTTAACAATGTTCACTGCTAACATAATTAATATGTCAAAATTGAGAATATTCCACCAACATGATTTGCATGTCATAACCTACCAAATTAACATAATTAATTAACTACTTTAATATGTTACAAATTTTCTCCTTTTCATTATTTTTAGGGAATGGGTATAACAACAGATATTATGATAATATCCAAAACATTTAGTTACCACACACTTCATTATACATTATAAAAATTTCCTTTTTTTTTTTTCTTCTTCTTAAATTTAGTTACAAAAATCATATTAAATTAACGAGTTTAATTCTCTAAATTAAATATTTAAACAATATTGGTAAACACAATTTATATAAATTATATTCCTAAAAACAAAAAAAATTAAAAGAAATAAATAGCTAAAAACTAGGGCTGTTACAGTTTTCAAGGAAAAAATTAAAAGGGTAGTTAACCCTAAGAAAATGACTCAGATTAGAAGACCAGATGGGACTAGTGTAGGGTCATGCCCTACACCCATTAGCTATTAGCTATTAGCGCCTAGCTAATTTAGTCCAAAATTCCAATGTGTCGGGCTTTGTCAGATAGACTAAAATTATGATCACACGTTGAAAGGAATATTTATACAGAGATAGGTTGTTGATAAGCATGCAAAACCATTAGGATCAGTTAGACCCGGAGAAGTAAGTAAGAACAGACTGTTCACAAGAGAAGTATCTAACAGATGTTAGAATTTTAATATTTTCTAGCAGGCTCGAGTCAGCCAAGGGTTAGTAGTTAGCTAAAAAAACTATAATGTATGGGCAGATAATCCATATGATAACAGATTTGTAAATATACATGATATTGCTTTACATATTTAATCTGTTTTGGTTGCAGGAGTATAAATTTGCAAAAATTATGTTCTAAAAAGGATATTAGTAAGGGGAAATCGGTTCCACTAAGCGGCATGGTCTCGCTTAATATTAGATAACCGATATGCATAATATTATTCACACCAGGTTTTATGTCTGATTCGAAGTTTATTTTTCTTAAAATCTTGGGTGCTCAAAAATTGATTTGAGTAGGCTAAGAGTTGAGATATACAGGTTTTAGTAGGTTGGCGAATAAAGCTTTCAAAGAAGATCAGGTGGCTGACGGATAGCTAATTAGGAGTTGCTATTATATTATGGATTGATTCCACTGTATTGTATATATTATACTCTGGTCAATCAAGGGGACATCATCATATGTCGCTCTTGGCGTATTTATGTAAATACTGTACTTTATCTGAAATTGGAAAAACGATTGTGAAAGTATGTAATTTGAATAAGGAAAATATTTTTGAAATTGATCAAAGATATTGTTTTTTGAAATCTGTAATTTTGTTTCATATTCATATGCTACTGATAGTATGGATACCATTAATATAGCGGTATTTAGTCGTCGAAAGTTAATACGATGGATGACTGCACCATCTGTAGCGCTTAGCTTTGTGCCTCTAGATAGGGGATGTTATAACTTGGTATCAGAACAGAGGTTATGAAAAACTTCAACTAAAAGGATGATTTTTGAAAACATAATCCTAAGGAATTAGAGATAATATCGGGGTATGGGATAATACTATAGTAACGTACTTGTATTTACCATATATAAGTATGCGCTTTATCTTTAGTCTCCTATCTCTATTAGGTTATTTTTCTATATCTCATAAAGGTTTGAATGGAGTATGGATTCTCAAAGAGATAATGTTAGAGGAGGAAGCATCACTGTAGATGGTAATACCAAACCTAATACTAGAAGGAACCGAGGTCAGGCACGAGCTGGAAATACCAATGCTGAAGTCTCGCAAGTTGACATGGGAGCTATGTATCAGTTCTTCGTGAATATGATGCTGGCAGAAGTTGCTGATAGAGTAGTTGGGGGAGATGCCCATGTAGATCCAGTAGTCAACAATTATGTTGCTTTGAGTAGGGACTATGCTAGGTTAGGAGGAAAACCATTCGTTGGGACTGAAGATGCGATAAAAGTAGGGAACTGGTTATTGCATTACGAGAGGATTTTCATAGACTTAGGGCTCAGTGATGAGCAGAAAAGAAGGCTTGCTTCGAGGCAGCTTCAAGGAGCAGTTTTATACTCGTCCAATAGTGTGACAACTGGAGTGGATGAAGGAACGATGACATAGACTGAGTTTAAGAGGAGGTTCGAGGAGAGATTCACGTCTATGATGGCAAAGTCTACCTTACTTAGGAAGTTTGCCGAGTTAGAGCAGGGAGAGATGACCGTGTTAGAGTATGCTACAAGGTTTGAGGAGTTGGCAAGATATGGTCATGCCATTGTGCATACCATGATTAAGAGAAACGAGAAGTTCATTATAGGATTGAAGCCTGAATTGGCCAAGGCTACATTACCTCATATCAGGGATCCTTGTGATATTGTAGTAAAGATGGCTCTAAGACATGAGGAAATTATCACTTCAGTGGAGAATAAGGCGAAGGGGATCTAGGTAGGGCATGGTCAGAAAAGAAAGTTCTTTCCTAAGAAGGGATCCCAGAAGGGTGGAGCCTTAGAGAAAGGAAAATCAGAAGTTGTCTATTTTAAGTGTGACAAGAAAGGACATTTTACTAATGAATGTCGTTCTGGAGAGGCAAAGAAGGTTACAGGGAAGAAGAATATCAAATGCTTCAACTACGATCAGATGGGTCATTACAAGAGCCAATGCAAGGAGTCTGCTAAGGATGGAAAGGGCAAAGAATATGCATGGAGCCAACTTCCTCGAGACCCACAACAGGGGAAAAAGGGAAAGAAGCGTTGGAAGATATGCTTATGATTCTTGGTATGGCAGTTATTGTTCTATTTGATATCGATGCATCGTATTCTTTTATATCACACTATTTAGTAGATAAGATTAACCTAGAACCCTCATACCTAGTTACTTCCTTAAGAGTTGCAAATCTCGTATGAGGGTATGCAACACTTGGGATGAGATGTGATCACTTAAAGTTTGATTGTTATGTCATATTTTTGTTGGCAGTTTTCATGTGTTTGATTTCATAGGATTCAAAATTATTTTGGGTAGGATTGGTTAAGTAAGTACGATGTAAGGATATTTTGCCACGATGGGAAAATATCG
This sequence comes from Allium cepa, assembly GCA_030765085.1. Classification (NCBI taxonomy): domain Eukaryota; kingdom Viridiplantae; phylum Streptophyta; class Magnoliopsida; order Asparagales; family Amaryllidaceae; genus Allium; species Allium cepa. The sequence goes on from CM060942.1 coordinate 120,340,583, forward strand.
CTTAGACACCTAAACTGTAGGGAGTGGATTGTATATACCGTAGAAAACCCTAGCTGTGAGGTGAATACTTTGTTCGATATTTTGGAGATAGAAGACGAATTGAATCGCATTTTTATAGTTAGAGAGTTCTTAGATATTTTTGAACCCATAATAGGATTACCACCGAAATGCGCTATTGAATTTCAGATTGATTTGATTCCTGGAGAAGAATCATTTAGTAGACCACCAAGCAAGATGACACCTATGAAAATTAGAGAGGTCAAGGTGCAGTTGGTGGATTTGGAAGGTAAGAATTTTATCAGACCTAGTAGTTCGCTTTGGGAAGCAACCGCAGTGTTTTCTAAGAAGCCAGATGGATCATTGAGGTTATATATTGATTATTGTAAGTTGAATGAGAAAATGATAAAGAATCAATATCCATTGCCTAGGATTGACGATTTGTTTGATCAGTTGAGTTGATCCAAGATATTTTCTCAATTGAATTTAGCGACTGGTTTCCATCAACTTAGAGGGGCAGAGGATAGTATTCCTTTGATGGCGTTTAGAACCGGATATGGGTCGTACGAATGGTTAGTGATCCAGTTCGGACTGACTAATGCGCCAGCTTTCTTTGTAGACTTGATGAACCGGATTTTCCAAGAGCACCTGGATAGGTCCATATTGGTTTTCATAAATGATATTTTAGTGTACTCTAAGGATGAAAGAGAGCATGAAGTTCATCTTAGAGTAGTGCTAGAAATGCCGAGGCAGCATCAGCTAAAGGCAAAGTTCTCGAAATGTCATTTATGGAAAAAGGAAGTGAAGTTTCTTGGCCATGTAGTTTCAGTGAATGGATTATCCGTGGATCCAATTAAGATCGAGGCCATGAATAGTTGGGAGAGACCAAAACGGTGACTGGGATAATAAGTTTTTTGGGATTGGCTAGTTACTATCGAAGGTTTATTAAGGATTTCCATGCATAGCGGCACCAATGACCAGGCTAACTCGAAAAGATGTGAAGTTCGTTTGGACCAATAAGTGTGAGAAGGCATTTCAGAAGCTGAAAAACTTATCGACTAATGCACCTATGCTAGTTGTTTCAGAAGGGAATCAAGATTAGTGGTGTATACGGATGTATGTGGGACTGGGTTAGTAGTTGTGTCAATGCAGAGGGGTAAAGTAATTGCCTATACTTCCCAACAGGTTAGACCGCTTGAAGTCAAATATCCAAATCATGACCTGGAGTTAGCTACAGTGATTTTTGCGCTGAAGGAGTGTAGATATTTGCTTTTGCGAGAGAGGTTTGAGATTTATATGGGTCATAAGTCGTTGAAGTATTTTTTCTCTCAGAAGGAGTTAAACATGAGACAGCGGAGGTGGTTAGAGTTCATAGCCGCTTATGATTTCGGTATTGAGTACACACCGGGCAACAATGTTGCAGATGCACTTAGCTGAAAACATCAGAATATGGTGTTAGTGATGATAGCTGGGTGGAAAGATTTGGAAGCCTTAGCGAATTGCAGAGTACAGTGGAGAACTAAGAGTAGTTCGAGTATAGAAACTACTTTGTTATCATGTTCGGAAGTTCGACCAGTTATAATCGAAAAGGTTGCTTCTAAACAGCTAGAGGATCTGATGTTAGCTAATTAGAAAGCTGAGAGATGGAACAGAGAGCAATGATTTAAAGGATTTTAGTCTTGACTAAAATGGGTGGTTGAGAAAGAAAGGAAGATTGTGTGTTCCAAATGTGAAAGACATTAGGAAGGAAGTTTTGGAGGAATGTCATCGTTCGTAGTTCATTATTCATCAGGAGGAACAAAGATGTATCAAAACATGAAGAGAAGTTTCTTCTGGGAAGATATGAAGAGGGATGTAAGCTTATGGATGAAGAAGTGTTTGAAATGCCAATGGGTAAAAGCCGAACATCAGAAGCCAAGTGTGTTGCTTCACCCTTTGGACATTCCAGTGTGTAAGTGGGATTCTATTTCTGTAGATTTCATTGACGGGTTGCCCAGATCTAATAGAGGAAATGAAAGCATATGGATCATTGTGGACAGATTGACCAAGAGTGCCCATTTCATTCCAATTAAGTCAACCAAAACGACACTTATGTTAACGAAATTGTTTATAAAGAACGTAGTGAGATCGCATGGAATACCTGGTAGTATAATGAGTGATAGAGATTCTTTATTGGCTAGTGAGTTCTAGAAGATTCTACAAGATTCCTTAGGTACCAAGCTCAAGATGAGTACCGCTTACCATCCATAGACTGATGGGAAAACGGAGAGAGTTAACAAAGTATTGGAGGATTTGTTACGATTTCTATGCTAGCTATTGAGGGATCATGAAAATCCATCTACATCTAGTCAAGTTTTCGTATAACAACAATTATCAAGCTAGCATAGGGATGAAACCATTTGAAGCTTTGTATGAAAGGCCATGCAAATCTCCTGTATGTTGGCTAGAGAACGGAAATAGGTTGGTTCTTGGTCCAGATTTAGTCAGAGAAACTGTAGAAAAAGTTGAGTTGATTCGAGCTAGAATGAAGAAAACTCAATCAAGGCAGAAGAGTTATGTAGACAAGAGATTGAAAGACTTAGAATTTTCTATTGGGAAGCATGTTTTCATTAAGGTGTCATCGATGAAGGGTGTGATTTTGTTTGGGAAATCAAGGAAGTTGGCACGAGGTTCGTCGGACCATTTCCTATTATTGAGAGGATCAAGAAACTTGCATATATAGTAGAGTTACCGAGCAGTTTGGCAGGAATCCATGATGTTTTCCATGTTTCTCATCTAAGAAAGTGTATTAGAGATACAAATACTACTATATCATCGACTGTGTTAGATGACTTAATCGTAGAGCCGAATTTGACTAGAGGTAGAAAGCCAGTTCTCATAGTCATAAGAGATGAGAAGAGGCTCAGGAACAAGACAATCAGATTAGTTGAAGTCTAGTGGAGTGATAATGACAGAGACTGTACTTGGGAGACTGAGAAAAGGATGAGAGATACTTATCCTAATTTGTTTGATGGTATGTTTTACCTTTGATTGTTTTTATATGTACCTTATCTTAATTTCGAGGACTAAATTCTTTAAGGAGGGGAGTTTGTAACACCCCACATTTTTTAGTAACATTATTTAGGATATTTAATTAGTTAAATTAAATAAAATATTGTAAGATGATTAATGGATTGAGATTTGTGACTAAATAAGGGGTAACCGTGTCATGTTAAATAAATGAACTAAAGAATAAAAAGGATGAGGAAATATGCAAGGGAAAAATAGGAACAAGGCATATCCTTTTACCACAAACCCCTTTAGAAATTCATTCTACACGTTTATTTTATTTTCACAAACAAAAATAGAGCTAAGGCTGGCCACCATTAGGAAGAGCAAAGAAGAAGAATTCAAGAGGAAGAATCAAATCACTTAATCAATAACAAATCTCACATCCTTAATCAAAATGCTAAGGTGAATAATGACTACATCTCAAATTTTTAATGGTTTTCGGTTTTTAGTATGAAATCCTACTTATTTGCAAATGTTTTTCCATGTTTTGGATGATAAAATGTATACCTATATGTTGTTGATGATTTATGCTAATTCACATAGATTTTATGATATGTTTAGATATGGAAACCCTCTTAAATAACATCCAATTGCCTTGAAAATTTAGAATTAGATCAGAGATGATATTTTAGAAATTGGTTTCAATTTCTATAATTTTCTGAATTAATGTGGATTTTATATTAATTTTCTAGTGAAGAAAATGCTAATTTGAGTTTAAAATTAATCACGACCAAATTATAATGGCTTGGGGGTCTGAAATTTATATGTGTAAGAAAACATATTAAAAATGATTTTTTTGGAATTTTTGTAGATTTTTCTTAAGTGTTTTAATGGATATATAAAATTATTTAAGGCACGAGACTTAAATATTTTATACATTTACTACAAGGAGAAGGGGTATTTTGTAAATAATTCAAATTTTTATTTTTGAACATCGGTAATACTTTTAGAAAATAAATATTTGCAACCAATCATAATTCGACAAACAAGGCAAGTTAGGTACAAAGAAATAGTTTAAAAAGTCAAAGCTACGTGCCTTTTCTTATTTCAAAGCTTTCGGCACCAGGCTTCCGACTCCCTACCTCCGCCTCCGACTCCATCGAAACCAATGCGCATGGTATCAGATACATGGTACGTAGTGAATTGGACATGGGCAAAGGGTATTGGGTTGAAACCAGGGGTTTCGAAAGGGTTGAAGCACTACTTTGCTTTTAAATGAAAATGCGCTTGCTTTGCTTTCGACTGAGTAGCTTTCGACTTGGTCTGCTTTTGACTGGGTCAATGACTTTGAGCGAATGGTTTTAAGAGTTTGTGCCTTTTTTTTAAGTAACTGCTTTCGACTAGGTCTAATCCCTTGACTGTCGCTTTTTACCTTTCGATCTAAATTGGTTTCGAAAGGGTTATCTTGTTTTTAAAACCAAGCCGCTTCTTCTATGCTTTCGAAAGGATGGTTTCGACATCATCGGTTCTTTACTTAGGAAATTCTTTCGAAAGAAATGCTTTCGATTAAAATGTTTTAAAGACCCTTTTGCTCTATAAAAAGTAGAACCCAAATGGTTTCAAAAGAGATAGTTTTAGTGGTTTCGAAAGGTGCTTCCACGTGTTTTAAATTGAACCCAGATGTTTCGAAAGGTTTGTTGTTTACTAAGGTTTTGATGCTTTCAAAAGGTTTAAAGAAAGGTTTCTAAGGAAAGGTTTCCCAACCATTTTGAAAGGTTTAAAATGAAAGGTTTTCCAATGGTTTCGAAAGGCAATGTTTAAAGGTTTTAAAAGAAGGATGTCTAAGGTTTTAAAGCTTTCGAAGGAGATGTTTTTCAATGCTTTTGAAAGGATAAATATGAAAGGTTTTGAAGAGTATGATTTTGAAAGGTATATTTTGGCCTTTGGCCTAAGGTTTTTCAATGAATTCAAAATGGGTATTTTCAGTGATTTCGAAAGGGTTGTTTAAAGGTTTAAACAAAGGTTTTGAATGTATTATTTGGACAGTAAAGCCTAAGTGTTTTAAGTTAAAAAGGGTTTAAACTTGTTTATGCGATAGATAATCCTCATCATGTTTCATCAACATTATTTTGGGTAAAGTATACATAGCATGGTAAATAGCTTAGAGTAAAGGCAAAGAGCATATTTTCCTTGTTATGTATGATTTAAAGATTTAAATCATTTTGAAAAGGTTTTCAAGGAAAATTTTAAAAAGGCAGCTAACCCTAAGAAAATGACATAGATTAGAAGATCAGATAGGACTGGTGTAAGGTCGTGCCCTATACTCATTAGCTATTAGCCACTAGCTAATTTAGTTCAAAATTCCAATAGGGCTTTGTCAGATAGACTACAATTATGGTTACGCAAAAAAGGAATATTTGTACAAGACAGGTTATTGATAAGCCCGCAAAACCATTAGGATTAGTTAGACCTGGAGAAGTAAGGACGGACCATCCAGAAAGGAGTATCTAACAGATATTAGAACTTTTATGTTTTCTGGTAGACCTGAGTCAGCTAAGGGTTAGTAGTTAGCCTAACAAAACTACAATGTATGGACAAATAGTCCATATGATAACCGATATGCGCATATACATGATATTCCTTTACATATTTAACCAGTTTTGGTTGTAGGAGTATAAATTTGCAAAAGATATGTTTTAAAAAGGATATTAGTGAGAGGAAACCCGTTCCGCTAAGAGGCGTGGTCTCACTTAATATCAGATAACTGAGATGCATAGTATTATTCACACCAGGCTTTATGTCTGACTCGAAGTTTATTTTCCTTAAACTCTCAGGTGCTCAAAATTTGATTTGAGTAGGCTAAGAGTTGAGATTTATAGGTTTTTGTAGGTTGGCGAATAAAGCTTCCGGAGAAGAGTAAGTGACTAACTGATAACTAACTAGGAGTTGCTATTATATTTTGGATTGATTCCGCTGTATTATATATATAGTACTCTGGTCAACTAAGGGGGCATCGTCATATGTCGCTCTTGGCGTATTTATGTAAATACTATACTTTATCTGAACCTAGGAAACAATTATGAAAGTACGTAATTTGAATATGGAACATATTTTGGAAATGTAATCAAAGCTATTATTTTTTGAAATCTGTAATTTTGTTTCATATTCATATGCTTATGATATTATGGATATCATTAACATAACTGTATTTAGTTATCGAAAGTTAATACTGTGGATGACTGCAACATCTGTAGTGCTTAGCTTTAGACCTCTAGATAGGGGATGTTACATAATAACATCCATAATATTAATATATATATATATATATATATATATATGGTAGAGTATGCATGGGATGTGTGTGCATAATTAAATATTATAGACAATCACAAATGCCTCACATAACAACAAGTATCACATAACCATGCATAATGATGTCACCACCGATATTGATGTACATTAATTCAGAAATAAAGGAATCAACATCAAATGGACGAATCATCTATATTCACAAATCATCATCAAAATCTAGAAAACGTATATAAGTGAGATATCACCAAGAATAATCAAGCTTGCACTCGGCATTGCCTGAATATATCTCTCAATCTCATCAATAAAAGTAACATCGTCAACATATAGGATAGGATAAGCTGCCTATCAAAATAATAAAAGATACGAGAATCCACTATACTTTGGACACCTATGCAGATATAATATTATCTCCTTATATATGATAAATTGGAATAAATCATGATGGGGAATAACTATACGACGTACATGAAGTTCCCAGTAGAATCATATATACATCAATACATAGGTCACCTAACCTTAGGTCGCGTAACCTATATCTTTGCTTACGTTAGGTATATAATAGTATATGCCAATCTACCACTCCATTGGAACCATAAGGGGGACTAATGGCCGTATGCCCGCTCCAAGAGCCTAGGGTCACCAAACCTTATTTTTCTCCTTCTAATATTATGGTTAAAAGATTACATTATACTATCATAATACCAGACTTTTAAGTGCCCCCAAAGACATTATTTTCGAGTCTTTTTTGCATGGCGAACAACCATCAACCAACACTATTTTTCATAGCGATTAATCACCGAACAACGGTAGTTCGATGGTTGATGACCGTGGAAAATGGTATTAGTCAACGATTGTTCGTCATGCAAAATGACTTTACATGGTGCTTCATTGCCGTGTGAAATGACTTTGATATTAGAAAGGACATAAATGTTATTGTGTTTATCATTACAAGTGTTATGACACGCGTTTTGCATGTGAGTTGTTTTGTTACAAATTGTATATGTTCTAACATGTTAAAAAATCACAAATATTTAATCATATTTTGCATTAAAATCGTGTGTAGTTTGTTTGAATTTTTATTTACAGGTTCAAATATCTAATTTTTCTTGGTAGTTTGAATTTTCATTTTTCTTATTAATTAATAAAAAAAAATTTGTAAAAGAAGTTTATTTGTTAGATCATATTGTAAACCGTGTAAGATTTGATAATATTTTGTAGAGGGACGATTTCAATTTGTAAAAAAAATTATCTATTAGATCCTATCTTTAGGCGATACTAAGGTTTTTAAAATTTGTTGAGTAACATTATGAATGTGTAAAATGAGTTTATTTGTTAGATCCTACTTATAAGGGATTTGATAATATCTACAACGGGCATTTTTGGTAGTTCGTGTTGACGCAAAAAAGTATGATATTAAATGTATTACAACTATTAATAAAGATTTGATAATATCCACAGTGGACATTTTTGGTAGTTCAGGCTAAAAAAAGTGTGACATCATATGCATTACAACAATTAATTATGATTTTAATACATTTATTATTATTTTCTATAGAATTAGAAAGAGGAAAACCAAATGCCCTTAAAAACACAGTTTATTTGTTGCAGTAAACTTGCATATGATTTTTTAGTTGTGAATTTCAATGGTTCAATTTACAAAAGTTAATCATTTAATTATTCATAATGCAGCTAGTCTTAGATTCAACTATCAATAAAATCGAATTCAGACTTGGTTATGGGAACTTAAAGAATAAACATTAAAGATTTTTCGATTAAGGCTTAAATTTGCTAAAGCGTGCACTGAAATTTGTAGGAACATACACCATCACATTTTTTTGTTCTATTCCCAACATTTCCACGACCTACCTTCTGGGCCAACTTAATAGTCTATGTGTCTTTCCCTAGTTTTCCAATTTCCAGGGTTTAGAAGAAACCACGAGTTCCCATTGCTCCCCACTTCGTCCATTCTCATGCAATATTTACCCTGATCCCTTTTCACATTATCAAATTTGTGGTCGTCGAAGCTCTTTCTCTGCTCCAAATTCAAGGTCTCTGAGCGACGCTTCAAGCCTCCAGACTCCAACCATCGACTAGTACATATAAACATATTTTTTTAAATATTCTTGTTGTTACATATTTTTTTATTGAATGCGAAGGTAATTATTAGCTTGAACGGTAGAAAAGATCTATTCACTAAGAGATCAATTTGTGATTGAGAGGATTTGGTGACTGAAATCTGCGGTTGAGGTTGCTATTTTGAGTTCACCATGTCTGCGTAACTGAAAATATTAATAAGCATCAATTTTTTTTTAATTATTGCTGCTAATTAGATTAATTTTGATTAGTGATAAGTGATAAGCAAGATTTGTATCTGATAAATTCGGTTATTCACTTCTAATTGTGCATAAAGAATCATCCATCGAGTTGTATGTAGAAGATTAAAAGGCACAGTATAAAAATTAGCAAATTCACATCAAGTTGTTTGGTACGTCCATTGATATGCAATTACTAGAGCCGAAGCATAGATTTTATTGAGGTGAATGCAGAACTACTTCTTTATGTTGCATGTTTTCACCTGCATTTCTTCTCCTAACAAGGAAACATTATCTCGATTGACTCTATCCTAAAGATTTTATACATAACAATCTTTTGGCATTATCGGCTCAGCTTGAAAACTTCATTATAAACATGCACATGTAAAAATTTCCGATCCTTAATTGCAAGGTTTGAGAACTCGGTTTTGGTTTCGGTTTCGGCCGTTTGAAACTTTATTAGTTTCGGATGAATTCGTAAATTTCGGAAGTTTCAGTCCAAATTTTGGCTTTCGAAAGTTTGTTAATAAACGATCTGATAGCGATCTCTGTAGTGTTTGCTTGGTTTTCCATAGCGCACCTGTGAATTGAGAACAATATTATCAGAAAGTGTGAATAATTATTATAACAATCAAATTGCACTTACTATTTAAACAAACGAGCTAAACTAAATTAAGCAAACTCCCTAGCTAAATTATTTATTAAATATAAAACAACCCAACCAAAGTATTAAATTATAAAACTTAATCAAACCGCAACTCATTTCAAATTTTCAGCCCAGCCCACAATCTCCCATTCATCTTTAATAATAGTTGTAATAGCTTTGATGTCACACTTTTTTGGTATCAACGTGAACTACCAAAAAAGACCCTCTATATATTATCCAATCTTAATTACTTAAAATAGGATTTAATACTAAATTTCTTTTACAAATTCAAATGTCCATAAAAGTAGGAACTAATAACTAAACATGTTTTAAAATTCAAAACGCTTCTAAAAATAGGATCTAAAATTAAACTTTCTTTACCGATTCAAAATACTTCTTTACAAAATATCGCTTGAAAATAAAAAATTATTTTTTGATTGATTTAAACATATACAATTTATAAGAAAAATAATTCACGCGCGAAGCGCGTGCCGTTATACTCGTCTTTCATAGTTCACGTTTCCTTTCCCCAACCCTAAATCGCGATTTCGAGTTCTCGATTAAGAAAAAAAACCGAAAACGTGATTTCCAGTTCTCGATTAAATAAAACACGAAAGCGTCTGAAGAAGAATCGCGAAGTCGAATTCAGACAAGGAAGAAGAAGTTACCGTAAGTATGTAATTGAAGCGCGAGCAGAAATTTATTTTTCTTCAACGCTGTGAGTATGTAATTGAAGCACTGTATTTTATAGGCTTTCAACTTGAATTAATCATTCGCTTTTCCCTGTAGCATGAATAAAGTTTCTGATTTGATATGTCATTCGATTTCTTTTGATTTTTGATTGCTTTCGGTCTTCATCCCACTGTTTCTTCACATGCGCACTGATGGTTTTAATTTTCCTAAGCAAAAATGATTCGATTCTTTTTTTTTCCTATATCCGGAACCGATTTTGACTGTCGGTTTCGGATCGTGCACGAGCGGTAATGGTCCGATACCCCCAAAATTTCGGGGTACCGGCCGAAACCTCAATCCTTGCTTAATTGAAACGAATGCTGGATATTAGCCAAAAAATGGTTGTTGATGAAAAGTTCACAAATTTATAACTTTAGCTTTGACTTTACCAATTGCAACCATTACAATGGAGGAATATTTTCTCCTATGAAAATTATAATGAATTGGCTTCTAAATCGGATGAATGGTTAGATGGTGGTTTAATCATCATACGTGTTAAGAAAACATATTCCATAATTTAATGAATGAAGTTGTCGTGAATTACTTCCAAAATACGATAAGTTGTTTAAGTCAATTGTAATTTAATATGTAAATATTGTTTTCATGTGGCATTTTATGTGTTTTTTTCGTCTTTTTACTAAAAGGCATTTACGGTGAACAATATGATTTGCAACCCCAAATGTTTCTTCGGTGCTTTTCCCCATGTATAGGTAAGAAATTTATGATGCATGAGTTGGTGTGCTTTGTAAAATATTTGTTAAATATGCAGAAGTATAGAATTGGTTGATATGTATAAGCACAATATATATATATATATATATATATGATTATTAAATAATTAAACAGCTCCATACAATACATTGTATTGTTATATGGGTTTATGGAAATGTGCCCTAAAGGAAATATATTAGGATTTCAAAACGAATATCTCATTATATCATTTATTCTGCCCAAAACAAGTAAACCAAACTGTATTCATGTCAGTTCAAATATAATTAATGTTCATCTTATTTTTTAATTTGTACCCTTAAATTATATGGTAATTGTTTTCCTTTTATACTCACAGTAATAATTTGGCAGGTGGGATACATGTGCATAAAAATAATTTTTAAGAAAAAGTATATACTGCATTGGAAAGAAATTGTAATCTAGCATATATTAATGTTTTTAGTTATTTGACAAAAGTATGATCAAAACAAGTTTTGTAGTAAGAAGTGGTTCTAGAACCGTAACATTCTCAAGTTGTGTTTGTTTGAAATTATGAATATTGATCATTGAACAATGTTTGTTGAATACCAAATGTTGAATATGTTTGTTTATATTTTCTTTTTTTTAGTTTTGAATATATTTCATTAAATAAATAATTATTTTGATAAAAATGTCCATCAATATCAATACAACAATAATAAAAGGTGGAACCCAGTGCACGAGGCTTTCGCACGATAGCGGGCTCTAGAAAGGCCGATAATGTAATAAGTTTTTCCCTCGCATTGTGAAGAGGCTGTATTAATACAACAATAATAGATGTAAAATATTATTGTTGTATTAAACAAAGCCTAAAGAAAAATAAAAAAATGTAAAATAGTAAATAGTTATTTTATATGTAATCTATTTTTATTTTTAATTTAGATGTTTTAACTAATTTCAAAATATTAAAATAATTAAATTTAAAATCACAGAAGCATACACACATATGAGTAATAAATGAGTTATTTCATTTTATTACATGTTTAATATCGATATATATATTTGCCATAAATAAGAAATTTCCCATCAATTATTACTTGGTCTTATAATGGTAATATGATTCTACAATAATTGACAATTTTCTCTCTGACAAAAAATATTTCACTTTCATGTTATTCTTTTAAATAAACAAATGTTAACCATAAAGTATATATGGTCAGTTAGTAACTATTTTATCAATGTCGTGAAATAATTAGTCAGATCAAAATATTAAAAGCTGGATGATAAATCAATTGTAAATTTTTGTCATTTGTTATCCGCTACAAGCCTACAACAACAAATAATTAAAAATGAAACCTATATTCTTTTAGTGAAAGCATGATTGAATAGGTTCCAAAAAGAAGTAACAAGTATTGTTTAGGTAGGTGTATAAATGGAAAAAAGATGTTAGCAAGCATTCAGATATTGTAAGAGCTTGAAAGCATTACTCATTGTTTTTCACTAAGTTACATGAGAATGAACACTTATTAGCAAACAGATAAAAGCTCCTTAATACTGAAATTTCATATATTATCACTTTCTCCACAAAAAAAAAGCCTAAAGAAAAATGAAAAAAAAATAGAAAACAGTTATTTTAGTATATTTTTAATTTTAATTCAGATGCTTTAAATAATTTCAAAATATAAGACGAAAACAAATTTAAAATTATAGAAAGACATAAAATGTCTTTTAAAAAATGTGTGTGTGTGTGTGTCAGTGTATGTAAGTTTTTAAATATCGGGTTTCGGTCACGTTTCGTGTTGGAAATTTTAAAGACTATCTCGTATCTGGGGAAATCTTGGACGAGATGAGTCCATCTCAGGTGTTTGTCTCGAGAAAGCTCATCTAGGACTATAATATATGTTAAAAATTAATATCCTTACACAACACTTTCTATGTATGCTACCATAAAATGATAACTTAAACTTGAGTTGCAAACTCACTCACTAGGAAAGAATATTCATAAATCATATTATGCTTAAACTAACAGAATAACACAATACAGATAAATTATAGCCTACAACTCATGATCCATGACCATGAATTATTGTTAGACATAGAACATAAAAAAGATTCAAAACATTAAACAATAGCACAAAAGTAAAACTTACATTCGTTAGTAACATGCATGTAAAAAACCAATGAACATGAAATTGCAAAAGATTGTATAACATATATAAATATACAATATAATCATATAACATGCACAACGTACATAAACATGATTCTTTTCAAGTATTCTATTTACATACAAAATACATAAAAAGTGCATCATGGTAAACCCAAATAAAATAAGGCTTTTACCATCACAAGCTAACTAGCAAAGCGAGTCATTAATATATCTTAAAAGGCTGTTCTTCAAATGACTCGGAATGTGATTCAGCTGTCTCATGTGGAGTTGTTTGGTTTAGGGAATTTTTTTAGGGTTAATTTTAGCAATTAAAAGAGAGGGTTAACTATTGAAATAACATAAGCTTACAGCTGCCGGGCTTCAATTTTTTTAGTTATTGTTTTGGGTCGGGTACGGACTTTAAATTTTAGCAAAAAAATAAAATAAGATCTCGAACTGATATTTGGAATCTCTCATCTCGGACGATATATTAGTCATTATTATCATATCTTAGTCGATCTATTCGAAACAAGATTTACATCGAGATTTGCCATTTCATTTCGGGGGAAGATCGAACCGAGATCTCGGTCGAGATATCGCTCGATCTTTCCGAGATCTGAAACCGTGTGTGTATAAGTGGTTATTTAAACAAAATAGATCTTAACCGTTGGATCTCATCTTGTTCATTTATGAAGTTGAAATCAAGGGACAATCCAAAGGTTGAGATCTATTGTGTCATTAATTGTATCTCAATAGAATTCCCCTATATACACACCCTCCCAAATTACCACCCCCGGTACACACATGTTAGGTTAGTTACTAACAAAAAGCAAGTTGCTTTGTATATTATAAAATTTAAGAGTTCATTTTGTATATTTGAAATAAATGAAAATTTTAGACATAGGTAAAAAAACGCAGAATTAAAATAATCTAGATCAATGTTGCATAAATCACATCAAACCTTTTATCGCAAACAAACAATAAACTCTTGAAATTTCATATCATTAGATTATCATTTTTCTGGAAAGATGAAATAAAATAAAAATAAATGTAATTTTTTTTATATGTAATCTTTTTCAGATGTTTTAAATAATTTCCAAATATAAGTAAAATACAATCTTGAATGCACTTTAGTCGGTCTATCTGTACATCCAGCTATACCTTCTCTGGATCTGCTCCTGTTGGTGGGGCGCACCTTGTACCTTTTCCTATGCTACTATACAGAAATCAATTTAAAATCGTAGAAAGTCATTTTCTAAGAAATCAGTTTTGTTCAACTTTATACAGAAAAGAAGTTTTTTTGCAATATAAGCATGTGTATTAGTAACCAACTAAAATGCAAGTTAGTTTTTATAAAATAGAAAGTGAGAGTTCATTTAGTATATATTGATAACTGAAAAAATTAGAGAAGTAAAAGAACACACTAGACTAAAATAAACTAAACCAAACTGCTAGATAAAGCACACTAAGCCTTTTATCTACGTACTGGCACTTTGGCAATTGCATTTCCCATTTGCATAAAAATGTGTGATTTTTTTTTAATAATCAAAAGCTAATTTGGTATTTAATTTTAATTTGGCACGTACATAAACTTTTATAACTATTAAAAATACTTTCTCATACGAAGGTCAAAGTTTATACATAAAAAATAGCGGATTGAAATAAGTTGGAAATATATTAAAATTTTAATTCAAGGTCATAAAATGTACTTTTTTTGAAACACAATTTATCTAGAAGAAAAATCTTGTTATAAAGTGGTATTTTTATTACAAGAAAGTAAAATTATATAAAACTGTACATAACGAGTTCATCTATTAAATCCAAAATAAACAACAAAATAAGAATTTTTTTAGAACATAGATATTGAGATATCGTATTTTCTCTTATCCGCTCACAATTAATAATTTTGAAAGCATAAATAGAAAATTTTCATTCAGTATGAAATTGTTTTAGCATTAATGCGTAAAAAAATGATGATAAAAAAGTAAACAGTAAATATTCATTTATACTATTATGTTGATAAAATAGTAAATAGCGATTGTAATATGTAGTGAAAAACACATAATATAAATTATTATTCCGATAAAAACCAGATGTATAATTTTTGAACGTGGATACCACTATACCTGCATCCGTATTTATTTTCACATTTCATATATATTTTCTTGGATCTTTCTGGCATACATGGACATGTTTAAATGTACAAAATATAGTAAATAAGTAAACTGATATGAAGCCTTCAGTTCCCGTTCCCACATATGCTCATGCCAGGTTCAGGTCCAGGTCCATCTACTCTTTTCCATATCCAATCTTGTTTTCAAATATCGTGTACAATCTTCCTTCACTAGAAAATCAGGGTTTAAACCCCCACCCAAATAATTTTGTTGTGCCGCTACCTCCCAAATTTTCCACTGCCTTCACCTTTGTTTGCAGTGCTCTGCCACTGCCGCTCAGTGCTCAACATCGATCCCTCAGCCTCTACCTTCTCCTCCTCTGTCTACTGTCCGCGAATCAGGTGATTAAGTAATCTAGTTTAATGTTATTATTATTTTTTCTCAAAATATGACTTCTGTACAAATTTACTTATGCTTTACCAATCGACTGGGTCAGTTTTTTTAATTTGTTGAACATCTGTATTTGTGATCTTGGAAGCAAATTTACAAATGTTTCCACTTTGCAGATTTTCAAATCTATAAGAATTTTGTTTGAAACCATTTCGCAATAAGAATGTTTACCGCTTTACCAGCATGTAAATTTGCTCTTAGCATAATTTAAAAACAAATTTGTGGCAACATTATTTTTTTTAAATATGTTTTTAGATAGTAGATATAATAATAAAAACAAAGACGAAAAAA
Organism: Allium cepa; assembly: GCA_030765085.1. Lineage (NCBI taxonomy): Eukaryota > Viridiplantae > Streptophyta > Magnoliopsida > Asparagales > Amaryllidaceae > Allium > Allium cepa. The sequence continues at coordinate 120,356,264 of CM060942.1, forward strand.
GAAGTAGGTGAGATTTGTAAACTAAAACTATGGAGCTTACGATGGAAGGGTGAAACAACTCCAAGATGGAAGGGTTGGAACCCTTTGAGTTATTATTACTCCTCATGACATTAATGACTTTGATATCGCATCTTGGAGTTGTTTCACCCTTCCATCGTAAGCTCCATAGTTTTAGTTTCCAAACCTCACCTACTTTTTTTTCGTCTTTGTTTTTTATTATTATGTCTACTATCTAAAAAATATATTTAAAATAAATAATGTTACCACAAATTTGTTTTTAAATTATGCTAAGAGCAAATTTACATGCTGATAAAGCGGCAAACATTCTTATTGCGAGATAGTTTCAAACAAAATTCTCATAGATTTAAAAATCTGCAAAGTGGAAACATTGCTAAATTTGCTTCCAAGATCTCAAATGCAGATTTTCAACAAATTAAAAAAACTGACACAGTCGAGTGGTAAAGCAAAAGTAAATTTGTACAGAAGTCATATTTTGGGAAAAAATAATAATAACATTAAACTAGATTACCTAATCACCTGATCCGCGGACAGTAGACAGAGGAGGAGAAGGTAGAGGCTGAGGGATCGATGTTGAGCACTGAGCGGCAGTGGCAGAGCATTGCAAACAATGGTGAAGGCAGTGGAGAATTTGGGAGGTAGCGGCACAACAAAATTATTTGGGTGGGGGTTTAGACCCTGATTTTCTAATGAAGGAAGATTGTACACGATATTTGGAAACAAGATTGGATATGGAAAAGAGAAGGTGGACCTGGCATGAGCATATGTGGGAACGGGAACTGAAGGCTTCATATCAGTTTACTTATTTACTATATTTTGTACATTTAAACATGTCCATGTATGCCGGAAAGATCCAAGAAAATATATATGAAATGTGAAAATAAATACGGATGCGGGTATAGTGGTATCCACGTTCAAAAATATTACATCTGGTTTTTATCGGAATAATAATTTATATTATGTGTTTTTCACTACATATTACAATCGTTATTTACTATTTTATCAACATAATAGTATAAATGAATATTTACTGTTTACTTTTTTATCATCATTTTTTATGCATTAATGCTAAAACAATTTCATACTGAATGAAAATTTTCTATTTATGCTTTCAAAATTATTAATTGTGAGCGGATAAGAGAAAATATGATATCTCAATATCTATGTTCTAAAAAATTTCTTATTTTGTTGTTTATTTTGGATTTAATGGATGAACTCGTTATGTACAGTTTTATATAATTTACTTTCTTGTAATAAAAATACCACTTTATAACAAGATTTTTCTTCTACATAAATTTTGTTTCAAAAAAGGTACATTTTATGACCTTGAATTAAAATTTCAATATATTTTCAACTTATTTCAATCCGCTATTTTTTGTGTATAAACTTTGACATTCGTATGAGAAAGTATTTTTAATAGTTATAAAAGTTTATGCTTTCAAAATTATTAATTGTGAGCGGATAAGAGAAAATATGATATCTCAATATCTATGTTCTAAAAAATTTCTTATTTTGTTGTTTATTTTGGATTTAATGGATGAACTCGTTATGTACAGTTTTATATAATTTTACTTTCTTGTAATAAAAATACCACTTTATAACAAGATTTTTCTTCTACATAAATTTTGTTTCAAAAAAGGTACATTTTATGACCTTGAATTAAAATTTCAATATATTTTCAACTTATTTCAATCCGCTATTTTTTGTGTATAAACTTTGACATTCGTATGAGAAAGTATTTTTAATAGTTATAAAAGTTTATGTACATGCCAAATTAAAATTAAATACCAAATTAGCTTTTGATTATTTAAAAAAAAAATTCACACATTTTTATGCAAGTGGGAAATGCAATTGCCAAAGTGCCAGTACGTAGATAAAAGGCTTAGTGTGCTTTATCTAGCAGTTTGGTTTAGTTTATTTTAGTCTATTGTGTTTTTTTACTTCTCTAATTTTTTCAGTTATCACTAAATGAACTCACACTTTCTATTTTATAAAAACTAACTTGCATTTTAGTTGGTTACTAATACACATGCTTATATTGCAAAAAAACTTCTTTTTTGTATAAAGTTGAACAAAACTGATTTCTTAGAAAATGACTTTCTACGATTTTAAATTGATTTCTGTATAGCAGCATACGAAAAGGTACAAGGTGCTCCCCACCAACAGGAGCAGATCCAGAGAAGGTATAGCTGGATGTATAGATAGACCGACTAAAGTGCATTCAAGATAGTATTTTTCTTATATTTTGAAATTATTTAAAACATCTGAAAAAGATTACATATAAAAAAATTTACATTTATTTTTATTTTATTTCATCTTTCCAGAAAAATGATAATCTAATGATATGAAATTTCAAGAGTTTTTTGTTTGTTTGCGATAAAAGGTTTGATGTGATTATGCAACATTGATCTAGATTATTTTAATTCTGCGTTTTTTTACCCGTGTCTAAAATTTTCATTTGTTTCAAATATACAAAATGAACTCTTAAATTTTATAATATACAAAGCAACTTGCTTTTTGTTAGTAACTAACCTAACATGTGTGTACCGGGGGTGGTGATTTGGGAGGGTGTGTATATAGGGGAATTCTATTAAGAAAGAAAAGTTTTCCTATCTTTATTACCTTAATTAATTATTTTATTAAACACTTTATATACACTTACTTTTACTAATTATTTTTATTTTATTTAACCAATTATTATACATATACAAGTGTATGTTACAAAAGTATACATATGTGTGCAACAACATGGCGACAAATTCCGTTCGATAAATGTAACAACCCTGTATTTCGTGATTATTTTAATTGTTTAAATTGAAACTTCTGATTTAAAAACTTTATTATATTTATTAAAATGAATAAATTTTGTTATTTTAAGAGTATATTTGATTTTTGTGTGAATTATAATTTCAAACCTGAATAAATAGGATATCTCCAAAAAAAGTGGATTTTTGGCCAATCTGGTCAAACTTTGACTTTTAAATATAAATTTAAATATTTGAATTTTTGAATTTTTGAATTTTATCTTTTATTATGAAAATATATTAAATTTTGAGAATACTGCTTTTCGTTTCGTTGAAATCTGATTTATATTGTGAAAGTTATGCATTTTACAATATTGTGTGTACATTGATTTATTTAACAATATTGTTTATTTTAATTTATATAAATAATATTTTTATTTGTCAAATCATGTTCTAATATGTTTTATATGACATATTAGGTATAAATTTTGTTTTAAAAACATTTTTGAAGCGATGCTTAAATTTTTCCAAAACACTACTATGATGTCTGAATAACCCTCCTTGAATTTCAAAATAAATAAATAATGCTGGATTCAAATCCAAAACACATACATAAACCTATCAATGAATCGTATGGACACCGACCCATTTCCATATACAATTCAAAAAACTCGATCCGAACTAATCCGTTTATCTGGTGGATTATAGACAAGACCGGCCCACAGAATCGATTGCCCAAGCCCCACTTCATTTTTTTGCCCTATAGTATTCAGCATATCAAATTTTGTATATAAAAAGGAAATCTTGATATTATGCATAAGATCACAAGAAGACTACAATAGACAAAATATTAACTTTTCAACAAAAGGTGTACATCAATTAGACTACAATATTTAATTTAAAAAATCATAAAGCTGATTTTCACACAAAACGAGGATCGATTTTCTTCAAACGGTTCAGGGAAAAAATCACATCTTGCGTATTTTGTAGCGAATTCATCAATTAAATGGTCATAATCAAGTTTTTCCAAAAACATACTTTCAGTTGAGATAGTTGCTAGCTCATCAATCATTTTTGTGACATGATCGTCTGATTATAAATTTTAATCAATTTCAATTTGGAAAAACTTCTCCATGCGGAAACAACCATAACGGGGATAGGTAGTAAAATCCAATAAGCGACCTATGCATATTAGAAACCACCATCATCATTTGAAGAACGACGAATGTAATGTCTAAATGAAATTTTTTTTACTTTTCCAAAACTTCATGACTTTGAAATTTCATATTGGAAAAATAAATTGGTTGGAACCCTTTGAGCTATTATTACTCCTCGTGACATTAATGACTTTGATATCGCATCTTGGAGTTGTTTCACCCTTCCATCGTAAGCTCCATAGTTTTAGTTTCCAAATCTCACCTACTTTTTTTTGTCTTTGTTTTTTATTATTATATCTACTATCTAAAAACATATTTAAAATAAATAATGTTACCACAAATTTGTTTTTAAATTATGCTAAGAGCAAATTTACATGCTGGTAAAGCGGTAAACATTCTTATTGCGAAATGGTTTTAAACAAAATTCTTATAGATTTGAAAATTTGCAAAGTAGAAACATTTGTAAATTTGCTTCCAAGATCTCAAATGCAGACGTTCAACAAATTAAAAAAACTGACCCAGTCGATTGGTAAAGCATAAGTAAATTTGTACAGAAGTCATATTTTGGGAAAAAATAATAATAACATTAAACTAGATTACCTAATCACCTGATTCGCGGACAGTAGACAGAGGAGGAGAAGGTAGAGGCTGAGGGATCGATGTTGAGCACTGAGCGGCAGTGGCAGAGCACTGCAAACAAAGGTGAAGGCAGTGGAGAATTTGGGATGTAGCGGCACAACAAAATTATATGGGTGGGAGTTTAAACCCTGATTTTCTAATGAAGATTTTACACGATATTGGGAAACAAAATTGGATATGGAAAAGAGTAGGCGGACCTGGACCTGGCATGAGCATATGTGGGAACGGGAACTGAAGGCTTCATATCAGTTTACTTATTTACCATATTTTGTACATTTAAACATGTCCATGGATGTCGAAAAGATCCAAGATTATATAAGTTTACTTTCTTGTAATAAAAATACCACTTTATAACAAGATTTTTCTTTTAGGTAAATTGTGTTTCAAAAAAAGTACATTTTATGACCTTGAATTAAAATTTTAATATATTTTCAACTTATTTCAATCCGCTATTTTTTATGTATAAACTTTGACCTTCGTATGAGAAAGTATTTGTAATAATTATAAAAGTTTATGTACGTGCCAAATTAAAATTAAATACCAAATTAGCTTTTGATTATTTAAAATTTTTTTCACACATTTTTGTGCAAGTGGGAAATGCAATCACCAAAGTGCCAGTACGTAGATAAAAGGCTTAGTGTGCTTTATCTAGCAGTTTGGTTTAGTTTATTTTAGTCTAATGTGTTTTTTTACTTCTCTAATTTTTTCAGCTATCAATATATACTAAATGAACTCTCACTTTCTATTTTATAAAAACTAACTTGTATTTTAGTTGGTTACTAATACACATGCTTATATTGCAAAAAAACTTCTTTTCTGTATAAAGTTGAACAAAACTGATTTCTAGAAAATGATTTTCTACGATTTTAAATTGATTTCTGTATAGTAGCATATGAAAAGGTGCAAGGTGCGCCCCACCAACAGGAGCAGATCGAGAGAAGGTATAGTTGGATGTACAGATAGACCGACTAAAGAGCATTCAAGATAGTATTTTTCTTATGTTTTGAAATTATTTAAAACATATGAAAAAGATTACATATAAAAATAATTTTACATTTATTTTTATTTTATTTTATTTTATTTCATCTTTCCAAAAAAAGTGATAATCTAATGATATGAAATTTCAAGAGTTTTTTGTTTGTTTGCGATAAAAGGTTTGATGTGATTATGCAACATTGATCTAGATTATTTTAATTCTGCGTTTTTTTACCTGTGTCTAAAATTTTCATTTGTTTCAAATATACAAAATGAACTCTTAAATTTTATAATATACAAAGCAACTTGCTTTTTGTTAGTAACTAACCTAACATGTATGTACCGGGGGTGGTGATTTGGGAGGGTGTCTATATAGGGAATTCTATTAAGATACAATTAGTGACACAATAGATCTCAACCATTGGATTGTCCCTTGATTTCAACTTCATAAATGAACAAGATGAGATCCAACGGTTAAGATCTATTGTGTTTAAATAACCACTTATACACACACGGTTTTAGATCTCGGAAATATCGAGCGATATCTCGACCGAGATCTCGGTTCGATCTTCCCCCGAAATGAAATGGCAAATCTCGGTGTAAATCTTGTTTCGAATATATCGACTAAGATATGATAATATCGACTAATATATCGTCCGAGATGAGATATTCCAAATATCAGTTCGAGATCTTATTTTATTTTTTTGCTAAAATTTAAAGTCCGTACCCGACCCAAAACAATAACTAAAAAATTTGAAGCCTAGCTGCTGTAAGCTTCTGTTATTTCAATAGTTAACCCTCTCTTTTAATTGCTCAAATTAACCTTAAAAAAATTCCCTAAACCGAACAACTCCACACGAGACATCTGAATCACATTCCGAGTCATTTGAAGAACAGCCTTTTAAGATACATTAATGACTCGCTTTGCTAGTTAGCTTGTGATGGTAAAAACCTGATTTTATTTGGGTTTACCATGATGCACTTTTTATGTATTTTGTATGTAAATAGAATACTTGAAAAAAATCATGTTTATGTACGTTGTGCATGCTATATGATTATACTGTATATTTATATATGTTATACAATCTTTTGCAATTTCATGTTCATTGTTTTTTTACATGCATGTTACTAACGAATGTAAGTTTTACTTTTGTGCCATTGTTTAATGTTGTGAATCTTTTTTATGTTCTATGTCTAACAATAATTCATGGTCATGGATCATGAGTTGTAGGCTCTAATTTATCTGTATTGTGTTATTCTGTTAGTTTAAGCGTATTATGATTTATGAATATTCTTTCCTAGTGAGTGAGTTTGCAACTCAAGTTTAAGTTATCATTTTATGGTAGCATACATAAAAACTGTTGTGTAAGGATATTAATTTTTAACATATATTAGAGTCCGAGATGAGCTTTACTGAGACAAACACCTGAGATGGACTCAGCTCGTCCAAGATTTCCCCTGATACGAGATCAAGTCTTTAAAATTTCCAACACGAAACGTGTCCGAAACCCGATATTTAAAAACTTACATACACTGACACACACACACACATTTTTTAAAAGACATTTTATGTCTTTTTATAATTTTAAATTTGTTTTCGTCTTATATTTTGAAATTATTTAAAACATCTAAACTAAAAATATATTAAAACAACTGTTTTTTATTTTTTTTTCATTTTACTGTAGGCTTTGTTTTTTGTGGAGAAACTGAAAATATATGAAATTTCAGTATTAAGGAGCTTTTATTTGTTTGCTAATAAGTGTTCTTTCCCATGTAACTTAGTGAAAAACAACGAGTAATGCTTTCAAGCTCTTACAATATCTGAATGCTTGCTAACATCTTTTTTCCATTTATACGCCTACCTAAACAATACTTCCTACTTCTTTTTGGAACCTATTCAATCATGCTTTCACTAAAAGAATATAGGTTTCATTTTTAATTATTTGTTGTTGTAGGCTTGTAGCGGATAACAAATGACAAAAATTTACAACTGATTGATCATCCACCTTTTAATATTTTGATCTGACTAATTATTTCACGACATTGATAAAAACAATTACTAACTGACCATATATATACTTTATGGTTAACATTACAAAAGTCACGAAGTTGGGAAAAGTAAAAAAATGTGGTTAAACTGTGGATAACATTACATAAATCCAATAAGCGACCTATGCATATTAGAAACCACCATCATCCATTTGAAGAACGACGAATGTAATGTTTAAATGAATTTTTTTTACTTTTCCCAAACTTCATGACTTTTGAAATTTCATGTTGGAAAAATAAATTGAGTTCCTAGAACTACAATGAAAGTTTGCAATGTCTTTATTCTTTATGTCATCCATATTCACTTTCAACAAAAACGATTCTAATTTTCTAAAAGGGACCGAACCGGTTTGAAATTGAAAGAATCAAAGATGAAAATTGTATTAACCGATAGGTACAATTCTTAATTAGGAAGTTAATTAACCATTAATTGAAGTGTAATGATTTGATTTTTTTTTTTTTGGTGTTTGATACTTTAGCTTTAGCTTGATGACTTATGGAAAGATATGATAGAAATGTACGTAGCTGTGTTATAGAAAATACTTATGTTTGAAGGATAAAGAAGTTGTTTTGAAGTAGAAAGAGAAGAAGGAAGAGAGAAGGGAAGAGAGGGAAGAGTAGAGCAAAAGTTTGGAAATGAAAAAGGGAAAATGAAAGATGTGAAAATGTCCTTTCATAGAATTTCAAAAGGTGGCAAATTACATCACTTACTTCTTAACCAAATTACTCTTTTACCCTTCCTTTTCCTTCCATGCTAAGCTTCCTCCATATGCCAAAGTACTTCCACCACATCTCAAAAGAAAGCACATAAAATTACGTAATTTAGCACTTAAAATAAGAAAGAAAAGTTTTCCTATCTTTATTACCTTAATTAATTATTTTATTAAACACTTTTTATATACACTTACTTTTACTAATTATTTTTATTTTATTAAACCAATTTTTTTTTTGAACTGGTACTTTATATACAACAAATCAATGGGACAACATATCCCATGCCAAATAAACGTTCGAAAGCAAGTTTCGAACTTGTGACATCCTGCACCAAGCCGAATCAATTAACCACTTGGACAATGGTGCTTGTCTATTAAACCAATTATTATACATATACAAGTGTATATTACAAAAGTATACATATGTGTGCAACAACATTGCGACAGATTCCGTTCGATAAATGTAACAACTCTGTATTTCGTGATTATTTTAATTGTTTATTTTAATTATTTAAATTGAAACTTCCGATTTAAAAACTTTATTATATTTATTAAAATGAATATATTTTTTTATTTTAAGAGTATATTTTGATTTTTGTGTGAATTATAATTTCAAACCTGAATAAATATGATATTTCCAAAAAAAATGGATTTTTGGCCTATCTCGTCAAACTTTGACTTTTAAATATAAAATTTAAATATTTGAATTTTTGAATTTTATCTTTTATTATGAAAATATATTAAATTTTGAGAATACTGCTTTTCGTTTCGTTGAAATCTGATTTATATTGTGAAAGTTATGCATTTTACAATATTGTGTGTACATTAATTCATTTAACAATATTGTTTATTTTAATTTATATAAATAATATTTTTATTTGTCAAATCATGTTCTAATATATGTTATATGACATGTTAGGTATATATTTTGTTTTAAAAACATTTTTAAACCGTTGTTTAAATTTTTCCAAAACACTACTAGAAATGATGTCTGAATAAGCCTCCTTGAATTTCAAAATAATTAAATAATGCTGGATTCAAGTCCAAAACACATACATAAACCTATCAAATCAAAGAATCGTATGGACACCGACCCATTTCCATATACAATTCAAAAAACTCGATCCGCATTAATCCGTTTATCCGGTGGATTAATAGACAAGACCGGCCCACAGATTCGATTGCCCAAGCCCCACTTCATTTTTTTGCCCTATAGTATTTAGCATATCAAATTTTGTATATAAAAAGGAAATCTTGATATTATGCATAAGATCACAAGAAGACCACAACAGACAAAATATTAGCTTTTCAACAAAAGGTGTACATCAATTAGACTACAATATTTAATTTAAAAAATCATAAAGCTGATTTTCACACAAAACGAGGATCGATTTTCTTCAAATGGTTCGGGGAAAAAAACACATCTTGCATATTTTGTAGCGAATTCATCAATTAAATGGTCATAGTCAAGTTTTTCCAAAAACATACTTTCAGTTGAGATCGTTGCTAGCTCATCAATCATTTTGTGACATGGTCGTCTGATTATAAATTTTAATCAATTTCAATTTGAAAAAACTTCTCCATGCGGAAACAGCCGTAACGGGGATAGGTAGTAAAATCCAATAAGCGACCTATGCATATTAGAAACCACCATCATCCATTTGAAGAACGAATGTACTGTTTAAATGAAATTTTTTTACTTTCCCCAAACTTCATGACTTTTTAAATTTCATATTGGAAAAATAAATTGGTTGGAACCCTTTGAGTTATGTATTATTTCAAATGGATGACAGGGCAATGTGGTTAAAATGTGTGCACATTTTATTAAAACAAATTTCCATTCGGAAAAACAACTCTTTAGCATTCATTGCTTATTTATTTTTATTTGTATTTGTATTTTTTTTGAATTGTGAGATCACATCTGCAAACATTTGAATCTACTCTTGTCATCTAAATTTTTATGCTTTATGGCATAGATAGTAAAATGCAAGAGGAAATAAAGCTGTTGCATATTTTTGCTGTTAATTTGATGTGTTCTTATTCTTTTGATGCCATCATTTGCAAACACTATTATTTCATGCTATAATTTGAAAACGAGTTTTTCTTCCTCTCCGGGTCACATATTTCTGATATACTGCTTAAAAACTTCGTTGGATATACTAGGTTTACAAATTACGGACCAGAAAACTTCTCATCTGGCAAAATAGCAATTGAGAGCTACTGCTTAGACGATTAATTCTGTGATCTGCCTCCACCACGAACCTTGTCAAGAACATCACAGCCGGTCATTCAAAAAAAGGAGATGCTAGTTGGTAAATTGGGAGCACTTGTTCGAAGAAGTAAAACCTTTACCTTAATTTCTCACCTGAAGGGATTGTCCCCTTCACCTAAAGCATCAAATGAACAATATTCTCTTCTCCACTCTTTGAGATCAAGTCACTGTGAGAATTCACCTATCTCTCGATATGGCTCTCTTTATGGGTTCAAATTTATGTCCAAGGTGAACTATGCAATCACTATTTAAGTCGTTTTTATCTTTTAAAAAATAAATCTTGTGCCCAATAATGTCAACAAGGTTCATTGTTTTACATTGATTGATCAATGATTATGAAAAAATCGTGATGGATTTAATTAATTTCATGTTCAGAATTTAAATGTTCCTTTTACAAGGAAGATGACCACTTCTGCAGCTATATTACATTCAGCTAAAGCAGAAGCTGCGAATTCAGGGCTAAAATTGCTTGTTGTTGGACCTCATGCTCAGAAAAGTGTTGGAACATGGCTTTTCTGTTGCGCTGCTTGGGTTTTTAGCATGGTAGTGCTTGGTGGAGTTACCCGTCTGACTCGTTCAGGGCTATCCATGACTGACTGGAAATTTACAGGTGAAAGGCCGCCAATAACTGATGAAGAATGGAACCATGAATTTGAAAAATACAAGCAGTCTCCTGAGTATAAGCGGTAATGCTTTAGTCACCTCATCTCCTTACATATTCACTTTTCAGTTAATTGATCATGTTTTGTACATTTTTTGGTGGGTATTTGAGCTTTTGTTTTGTTTTTTGTTTTTTTTTGCTAACAACTAGGTTGAATTTGCAATATTCTTAGAACAAAATTTGGTTTCTTAGTCATATCATATAGACGAAACTCATTTTTTACACAAGACTTGAATAGTATATTTTCTGGATGAACACCATGAATGATAATAGACGTGTATTTTTTATTGCTTTGTTTATATCTTAAGCGTGCACGTTATACAAATTTAGATAGGTTTCTATACCAAAATGCAGGTAATCTGCATATAGGAAGGAAAACGTGGTACCCACCATTTTTGGTGTGTCCTGGAACCTTTTTCTTTCTATTTGCATTTTAACGGGTTTTTCTTGATATGTATAGCACAATCCCTTCTTTTTTTTTTGAACACATACACGTTGCTTACTAACATCACATAATTGCTGTTCAAATTATTTTCATTCGAACATGAAAAAGCATCAGGCTAATAATATGTAGTTAATTTTGTGTTGTCTTATAGTGTAAACAAAGGAATGGGCATTTCAGATTTTAAATTCATTTATTGGATGGAATATGCACATCGAATGTGGGGAAGGGGACTGGGCATTGTATTTGCTTTGCCTTTCTCATATTTTCTTGCAAAAGGATATATCACCCGCCCTCTTGGACTGAGACTGTCTGTTCTTTTTGCACTTGGTGGAGCACAAGGATTAGTTGGATGGTGGATGGTAAAAAGTGGTTTAGAGGTATGCTTCTTTTTCTATCTCATATGCAATTTTTGAAACTATGTATGTTCTTTCCATTTGCACGCTTAACAAATTGAATGGTCATATGATCCCTATAACGGGAACTTTTTTTTAAACATGATTAATTAATGCTAATGGGATTTGATCTCTAGATAAACAATCTAGAGACATACACTAACCCGTAAGGGGGGACATCTTTGAATGGAAATTATTTACATTGTGAGCGCTTTAAAGTATGCTCTCCAAATTCATGCGCTATAATATAACCATTTGTTTTTCCAAAATATTATCACAGATGACGGACATTGTAATAGGTGGGTTGAAATGTTAAATCTTAATATAATGTAACCATTCGTTTTTCCATACTGAATAGTTGATATAAATTATCAGGGCTTTTGAAAATCTATAACACAATTGTTTTATGGTAGGAACCGGCATCTGAGTATGTGCAGCCAAGAGTTAGCCCTTACAGACTTGCCACTCACCTCACATCTGCATTTGTAATATATGGTGGAATATTGTGGACTGCACTTTCAGTTGTCATGCCAGAACCACCAACTGAGTCATTAGCATGGGTTCGAGGTGCTGCAAAGCTACGAAAATTTGTGCTACCTGTTTGTGCTGTTGTAGGCGTTACTGCTCTTTCCGGTGCTTTTGTTGCAGGGAATGATGCAGTAAGCATAAACACATAATTTCCATTTATCGAGTTTCAAAAGAAGTTCATATTGGCATTACTTTGAAATCGTTTCAATTTGGCAATATGTTTCTTCCTTGTAGGGTCGTGCATTTAATACATTCCCAAAGATGGGGGACACATGGATCCCTGATGATATTTTTAACATGGAGCCACTTTTCCGCAATTTCTTTGAGAATACATCCACTGTGCAGGTATGCAATTCAATTATTTCGATTATGGCCATCACCGTATGAGAGTAATTTTTTTGAACTATATTTCGCATATGGATTCCATTAATGATCGTTAAACTTACAATTATTTAAGCGCTTATTTTCTGTTTGATATAAATATTGTTAGTGGATAAAGTAAACTCGTCATCTTTGTTTTGAACATATACTTGGCCTAAGTATTCCCTCTGGTTAATTTTATGTGAAATCCTAGACAGTTTTCACATGATTATGAAATAACAAGTTGAAAAATAAAAAAACACCGTTAACGATATGTTTTAAATCAGCAAAGGTATTGTAATAGGAATAGAGGACCATTCCCCTAATGTTATTTCCAACTGAAGATGAAACTGGTACTGCTTACATGAAAAAAGATGCAAGAACATTGAATTAGTCTTCTGTAAATTTGACTAGCTATGTGAAAATTAAATAGTCAATTGTTAATCAGTCTTCAAAGCATCTAAAGGCAGGGGTTATACTTTGCAACCTCGAGTAGCTTTGGACCGGAACTCACTTAGGAAGTGAGTACACTCTTAGTTAAGTAGCTTCATCTTGAGTAGGATATGTGGAATGTTTCATAGTTTGTAGTTTTATGCTGCTGTTATATTATGAACTGAACTGAAATGAGAAAATGTATTGATCTATGTTTGCCGACTATTCTGGAACTGGACTATGTTTGAAATATAAGTCCAGCTATTGTTAGTAAAGACAAAATGTTGTTATGCAACTAATAAAACAGGTATTTACTACGATTTTCGTCCAAACATGTTTAGTTCAAAGAAAATATGAGAATCCAAAAGATGCCAGGATAACGTTAAGTGCAATTTTTTTGTTACTACTTTTCTGTCAGCAAGAATATCTTTTATATAAATATATACATACACACGCACACACACACACACACACATACATACATACATACATATATGTGTGTGTGTGTGTGTGTGTATGTATGCATGTATGTATGCATATACATATATATGTCAATCCTTACGAAAAGGAACTAGTTTGGTCACTTTACCTGCCATTGTAATGTGTATCGGTGAACAATATATTTTCAAGCTGATGCGATTTTGTATTTTTTTCCTCTTTCGTTACAGCTTAATCGTAGAATATACATATACATAGACATATGCCAATCTATATGAAATGGAGCTAGTTTGGTCACTTTACCTGCCATTGTAATGTATATCGGTGAACAATATATTTTCAAGCTGATATGATTTTGTATTTTTTTTCCCTTTCGTTACAGCTTAATCATAGAATACTTGCAACAACAACATTGCTTTCAGTTGCCAGCTTGTGGTGGGCGGCACGCAAAATAGAATTGCATCCTGCTATTAAATCTTTAATTGCACATACACTGGGAATGGCCTCACTTCAGGTAGTGGGCCTTTAACAATTTCTCTCGACCCACGTTGAGATTTCACCAAACTTTTTCTTTGCTTTTGAAAACTTGTATCGACACACTTTTAGAATGCACTAGCATAAACGAAAATTGAATAAAATCAGTTTGGTACGATATAAAAATGAGTCATGAGAAATTTTGTTGAATCAGTTTCACCAAGACACTGTAAGAGTCTACGATATGTTCTTGAAATGGTTCTAAATTTGTTGTATGTTTTTAAAAAAGCGGGCAGATTTTATTTTTTTATTTTATTTTTTAAATTTCTGCAAGCTTTAGTGTATCTCATGTAGTTCCTCAAGTGTTACAAAATCAAACCTTTAAAGGTTCTTATGTGTTTACCATGAATAGTTTAAACTAATTTTCATATAGGATTTCTACTTCTTTAAGGAAAAAAGCGAAGGTATTTTAATTTGATAGCAACTTGAGTTTACACCAACTAATTACCATAAAATAAATACTGCAGGTGACACTGGGAATTTCTACGCTTTTATGCTATGTTCCAGCTTCTCTTGGTTCTGCACATCAGGCCGGTGCATTGACATTAATGAGCTTCATGATCGTTTTAGCTCACTGTGTCAGAAAACCGTCTCCTCATGTTCTCAAATCATTGGCTTCTCTTCCCAGTATCAAGAGCTGATTAAAACTCCTCATTTTAATAGTTTAGTTTGAATCAAGCCGAGAAATTCATATTGCTAGTTACAGGTTTTTATAGTACTCGATAGATATGATGTGGCTACTACATCTATTTTTTGTATTGAAATGAGAATGTTGCCAAGGCATAGGGAGACAATCTTCTATCACAGAATAAGGCTAAGGCCCAATGATCCACTCCCTCGATTGTGCATTTTATTTGATTTTTCTAGTAAGGTGATACTGTCTTTGTGTGCACAAGATCTTGCCTTTTTGAGATTTTGTTACAGTGTTATCAAATAGACTCTTTGTTGTTTTGTTTGGAAAAAAAATAGCTTAAATTCTTGTCCTTTGATTTTGTGTGAATCTTGAAAGTGTGACGCTAAACACACTCATCATCTTTCTAACATGTAACAATATTTTTTTATATTTTTTACATGATATTATGAAATGTTCTTTTTATACTTGCATTGATTTTTTGTTTTTACTTTACTTTTTTGCTTTGGTGGTTGTTTGAACCAAAAATGGCACAAACATCCAAATTAGTATGGTAGAAAAAGGAGTGAAGAAACCAAATAAAAACACGCAGAAACAGGACATGAGTTTTATAGTGGTTCGACTAATCGTTGTTTACATCCATTTAATTTTGTTGATGGTTGTTTACACTTTTGTTTTTACAGATTGGTATAAATCCATGGGAGTATAGGAGAATTATAGAAAAAATGTAGAGAAGTGAAAAAGATCATTTAAAATGAGCTCTTGGACTACTGTTTATAGTTGTAGGTTGCTTGAAAACTTGTCCTAACGTTCTTCACATTGTTTTCAACGTCCAGACTGATTCTTCTGGGAAAAATGAGGGACACCACATCAATATTCGTGGATTGATACCGATCCATGGGCTTGGATTGGTATCGATCCATAAGATTGCTAAATGGATCTCTTTGAATGTTTTGTCATGGCTCGATTTGTGGTTAGTTTCGTGATTCCAAATTTGTTTGTACCATTATTAGTTTGTTGTTGAGTTCAAATGATGGATTGGTGGAAGAATGTAGTTGTTGAATTCAAGTGCTCGTGGAGATCGATAGAGGATTGCATTAGATCGATGAAATGGAACTTGAAATAGGCTCTTGCCACCATCACTTACAAGTAGTAGGAGTGGGCGAAAATTTTGATAAACGATCGTGGATCGGTACCGATCCAAGTGGTTGGATTGGTACATGTCCATCACTTTGGTGGATTTTGGGTCCACATCTCTTGGAATGGTTTGGTCTTCATCGTGTGGCTCCGTTTGCGCTTGGTTTTTGAACTTCGGGGCTATCTCTTCGGGCTTCATGCCTTGATAGCTCTCAAGTTGAACTTGTCAAGTTCGTCTGTATACTGTCTGGTCAAAAGGCTAGATGTGACTCGATTTGTGCTTTGCTTAAGAACAAATGTTGTGCTTTGCTTAAGAACAAATATTGAAGTCGATGGAATATTAGTAATCGAATTTTCTGGTTATTAGCCGATCGAGCTATTGCAAATCATCATATTCTTTTGGATTCACCTATAAATCAATGGCCGTTCTAGACCGTGATAGCTATGGATTCGAGTCCTTCTTGAGCGTCAGTCATAGACAATGATTCTATGTTCTTCCGGAATCGTTAAGTCGTGGGCCGTATAACTAATCAGGGTCATTCCATGTTCATCCGGAGGCTAGCAGTCACGTGTTGAGATCTCGATCTCTCCAGATCGTTAGTGAAATCTATGGCCTTTCCCGGCCGATAGCTGAATTTTGATCTATCCGGATCGTCAATGGAATCCTTGGCCTCTCCAGATCAACAATCGAACCCAACGATCTTTCCGAATCGTTAATCAAATCTATGGCCGTTCAAGGCAAATAGTTAAATCCGCTATCTCTTTAGGTCATTAATTGAATTAATGGTCGTTCATAGTCGATAATCAAATCCATGGTCTTTTCGGACCGTTAATCAAAGTGAATATAGACTCAGATCTATAAAATCAAACTTAATACACGAAAAATCCTCTCCAAAAAAAGATTGTAAATTAGGTATCTAGAATTAAGTTGCTGAATGATTGCATGTATTTATGCAATTATTCAGTGTATAATTGCAGACATTTATGCAATTATATCCAAAAATTGCGTAAATGTCTACAACTATTCAGTGAATATTCGCGGAAATTTCTGCAATTTTTTTGTGAATGATTACGGAAAGGTCCGTAAGCTTTTGGTGAATAGTTGTAGAAATTTCCACAAATTTTCAGTGAATAATTACAAAATGTCTGCAATTTTTGGATATAATTGCATAAATATTTGCAATTATTCATCGAATAGTTGCATAAATGTTTGCAATTATTTGGTAACTTAATTCTATAGACCTAATTTACATATTTTTTTTAGCAAGGATGTTTGGTGTATTTTGAAACTTAATAGGGACTTTAGCCAAACTGTCCCTTAATCAAGTCCATGACCGTTCATGGCCGATAATCAAATTCATGGTTGTTCGGGGCTGATAATCAAATCCACGGTCTCTCCGGACTCTTGCTGACCCCAATCTGCTCGCTCTCCGGCAAAATTACTCAACGACAAGCAAGTCCATCCGCTCACGCTCCGACGAGGTAACTTACTTCTTGCACTCTAGTTTTTGCTTTTCGGCCGGACTTAAAGCGATCAACATCGTACAAGTCCATCCGCTCGCTCTCCGACGAGAGGATTTGCACCTTGCACTCTGGTCCTGTCTCTTCGGATGGGACTTAAAGCGATGAATATCAGTCATCACACTCAATGTTGTTTTCCCAAAATCCAAATATTCAAATCAAATCAAAGCAAACAATAAGAAATTCTAAGTGTTCCTCCCAGACATCCAACTCAGAGCGTGCCTAAAAACCAATTTAGGTCTCGTACACGTGTAAGCGATCCGAATTCATTTTCGTCCTAAGTAGTCATCTTAGGCACCCGACTTAGACCATCCGGGATCCTGTACACGTTTAAGCAGCCTGAGGTTATTATTGTCTTTATTGCTTAATAAGAAAAGTATAATGCAAGAAAAGAAACGAAAAGGCAAAGTGTGAGAATTGAATTCAACTCCCATGCCATCCCAATCAAGAGATGACTATCTTCGACCTCGATCTAAGGTCATTTCCGTTCGCTGTAGATAATGGCTACTCTTGTTCCACTACTACAGCTCGGCTTTTCACATATTGCTGTAACGGGTTATTTCTGACCTGTTTCTTGATCAGGTCGTGCAAGTGCCTACAATCATTTGTGTTATGCTTGTCCACCTCATGAAATAGGCAGTACTTTACCGACTTCCTCTCATAGTCATTGGGCTCTCTCCTTATAGATTTTAGATAAGGGATTTATCCCCTGGTGTCAAGGTAAATCTGCTCTGTGGTTTCATTCGAATCCGTATAAGAAGAGAATTTTGACTCCCTTCTCTATTGTGTTGATCCTTCAAAGCCACCATCCATCTTTCATTTGTCTCTATCTTTAACTAGATCCTGCTCTGTACGGTCCTTTGTCATCCATAGCATTAACTTCTTCCATTTTAGTTTCAACGTCCTGATGCAAGTACATCTCGGGCTCATGATAAAATTATGCGAGATCCATTAGTGGATCTTGTTCCTAAGCAACTTTGAAATCTCTTTTACTAGCGACACCTTAAACTACAGCCATGAAAACCACCGATGGATCCGACCTATCTATCGCGGAAGCCACATCAATAAATCTCATCAAAAAACTCCCAAGGGACTCTCCATTCCTCTGCTTCACACTTGACAGTGTCATTACATTCTTGGGTCATGAGATATGAACCCGAAACAGTCTCATAAATCTATCCACTAACTCGATCCACATGCTTATGGAACCATTTTTCAGTTGCCTAAACCACAACGCCGCTAAATCCATTAGATATAAAGGGAAACACCATTCCATCACTTCTTCAGACGCACCCAACAATCTCCATGTGCCGGATGTACCTCATCAAATGAACTATTAGATCCGCCTTTCTATCATACGTTTCCAACATACGTAGCTTGAAATCAGGCGGATCCCTAGCGCACCGAATGTTTGGAGTGAATAGACCCATGTTCACGTCCTCTAGGCTCCGGTTGGACAAACCACCTCTCATTGCTCTTCTTACTTCTTAGCAAGTCTGTCATTGTCATGCAAATGAATTCTCAAGTTAACATTCTCAGCTTGTCCCCCGTTTCCACGGAGGAATTCTGGCACATGCTCCTTAGCCTTGCTTCTGCATTCTGATTCACATTCAAATGTTCAGCGTTGTTCCTTAGATGCGCACCATTTCCTCCCAGATTAGCTCCGGTAATGCCTCCAATATCTATGGATTGGTACCGATCCGTGCTTATGGATCGATACCGAACCGTATGACTCTTTGAAGAGTCATTCCATTCTGCTTTATTCTACTTCTCGGTGCATTTGCTTTAGCTTATGGCCTTTGGTTTTGGTTTGCAGCGACTCAGGCTATTCCTATCTGTTCCATTCTATGACATCCTGAAAATTTAGCAACATTTTATCAAGGGGTATTTAATCAGATTAAATGAAATATAAACTCATTATTTTCAAAACAACTATAAATATGTTTTTTAATATAAGTAAAATAGACCTTATCAATATCTAAACATGAGAATAAAATGAATATGGTCTGAAATATAAAATAAAGAGTTTTAAAATTTCAATAATGTTTAAAAAGTACAAAAAACATCTTTTAGATATTTAAACAATTACATGGGTTGGAAAAAATAATTGAATCTTATAACTTTAAAACATAGTACAACTCAAATATGGTTATAAATGCAAAATATGCTTATGAACATCTTCATATATATTAAAAACAAGAGAATTGTCAATAGATATAAGTATAAACAAATATAGGATTGAATGAACATTGATGTGAAAAATATATATTGGTTAAGTAACATGTTAATGCACACTTAGGAGAATTAAAACAAGACAAGTTATATATATATATTTGCTCACAAAATAAATCTGGTTGTACAAACATATATAAATGAGCAAGCTTCTACAATAAGACAAGGCAATATATAGCTAAATATACTTTCAAAATCAAGTTGAACAAACCTGGAAAAGAAAATAAGAACAAGTAGGATAATGTAAACAAGACAAAAATAATTAATGTAGCACACTTTCTTTTCATTTCAGCCTACATTTAGAGAAAAAAAATCTCTGGCCGAATTGTTAAAAAAATATTGTTAGTACATTAAAATATCTTGCCTCAATATCATCAGCCTATAAACTTTCCCTATATATCATCTTATGCATTTCATTTCGTTCATCAAAAAGAAACTGAAGTCATAAAAAAAAACTACAACCTGAACTTAATGCAAACAAACTTGTTTAACATGAACAACATCAATAACTAAAGTTTGAAATTCAATAAGAAGCCTGAAAAGCAAAACTCACTGTGTTCATCTGGGAAGCAAGACCAAACCTTACTCTCTGTTAAATCATTTTTGGTGAGTAAACAATTTAAGAAATTTTCGAATATTTGATTGTTGCTTGTGATATCTGAGTTTTGGGAATTTCTTATCCATGCATATACAAGTATATATCCTCTCTATGATAGATATTGGAAGAATACATATCTATTTTTTTGAAACTCCTCTGTTCTTTAGTTTTGAGTATTTAGTTTGAAAAAAAATTCAATATCTACTTACTTGATCTTTGTTAGTCATTGGGTTCAAAAGCAAAGGTGTTGTGTAAGTGTCAGTAAATTTTTAGAAATAATTTTATGAAAACATAAACATATCCAGAAGCAATTAAATCATATTTTACTGATGAAACTTTAAAACTGGGAAATTTCAAATTCAACAAAACATCGATTCAAGTATATAGCTTGAATCCTTACCAAAAGCCATGATTTTTAAAATGTATTTGGTGATTTTTAGTGGGTTGGTGTAATAACAGCTCGAAGATGATCAAAATGGGGTTTTTGGCCAATTGACGGCGATAAGATGAACTGGAGACGTCGGGGTTGGGCGAAGAGGTGGACGAGCCTACTAGGGTGGTGAGAAAAATAGGTAGGGGTGGCCACGACCTTGGTGGCAGCGGCGGCGTTCATTTTCTTTTCGAAAACCTATTTTTGGTGGCGTTCGAACATGTGCTCACCGCGACCTCCACCGAGCGTCGAGTGGCACACGATTGGAGGGGAATGGAGCTTGGGGGGTGGCGGAGGTGTGACCGGAGTTGTTGGGCGTCAAGTGGTCGGCAGTGGGTTTACGAAACGATTTTGTGATCGATGATGGGTTCGAGTTTCTCGAGCTTTGCTCGATTTTTAATGGTGGTGTGGTCGACTCGTTCGTTGATGCGTGGTCGATGCCGAGGTCATTTGCGACTTGTTGGAGGGTTCACCAGTCGCCAGTGGGTCGTCAATGCCTTGTGCACATGCACGACGTAGGCGTTGATGTCAGGTGGTTGTACGCGAGGGAGACTCGAGTTGGAACTCGAGCACAGGAGGGCTTTGCGCGTGGGTTACTTCGGGTTCACGAGGTATAAATATACAAGTTTCAAAAACTTAAATTTTGCCAAAACAAAAAGAACGAGGAAGAAGGAGTACTCGGGAAGATTGGAAGGAAACCCGGGATTTTACTCATGCATAACACGGATTTTCTCGGGTATATGTTTCAGAGCTTAAGCGTAACAAAACTTAGTTTACTAAACTGAATTAGTTCAAAGTAAAAATGAAGTTTATTGTTAAAATTGTTTTCAACTTAAATGAATATCTTAATTTAGTAGTTAATTAAAGATACGTGATTAGATTTAGTTAACATTGAAACATGTTTTTTAGTAAGTGTTTAGTTTAAAGTTAATGAGAAAAAGATTCTTGACTCTTATTTAATTAATTTGTAATTAAGAAGTTTAAATTAGTTAATTAAGTTAATATATGAATTATGGTAACTAATTAAGTAATGTAACTAAAGAGTACGCAATTGGTTAATTAAGAAATTTATCAAGTAGTTAGTAATAATAAATGATAATCAAGTTATAAACGAACAATTAAGGATATTAATCGTTAACTTATTAAGATTTATTAATGGATTTAAATATAATTAAGAAGCGATTAATTTAATATTCAAAATTTGTAATTAACTTAAGTGATTA
Source organism: Allium cepa (assembly GCA_030765085.1). Taxonomy (NCBI): domain Eukaryota; kingdom Viridiplantae; phylum Streptophyta; class Magnoliopsida; order Asparagales; family Amaryllidaceae; genus Allium; species Allium cepa. The sequence goes on from CM060942.1 coordinate 120,378,393, forward strand.
ATTAAAGGTAAATGATTAATTAAAATAATTTGTGATAAATAAAATAAGAAATTATATTTTATTAATTAATAAGTAAGTTATTAATTAACAATTAAGAATCAATAAATTAACTGAGTAATTAAGTAATAATAAATGAATAAAAGTTAAGTAATTAAATAATTAATTAAAGATTAGATGATTAATAAATTAATAATTAATGATTAACTAAGTAATTAATTGACCATTAATAAGTTAATTAATCAATAATTAATTAAGCAGAATAAAGTAGTTTATCCTTAAGCAAATAATTAAGTTAAGTAAACCAAACTGTTATGGTATGAATTGGTAATTCTGTTTGATTGACTTTGATATCTGTTTGATGATATTCTGTGATATGTTGTGATATATTCTGGATATATCTATGATAACTGTATATGATTTATCTGTGATATCTGTTATGTGAATTCTTAATATTGAATTGAACTGTTAAGACTAAGTAGACAACTTGGCCCTTAAAATGGCGTTTGGATTTCGATGAGACCGGGATCGGGTTTGCTACATTACAGCGTGATAGGGGGTTCTCGCTTTGCGTTAGGTGGCGAACGGGAGACTCTTATCCCTACATGCCCCCGGGAGTAGTATAAGGCCTTGCGGGGTTGGTTGCAAGTCGAGAGGCTGGCCGTAAAAGCAAACCCGAGGTATCACTGTGAGCCACAACGGGGCTGGGATGGTTGAAAAGCCTTGTATGGACATATATGTATATAACCCTGTTGTACGATATTGTATGACTCTGATGTATGTATAACTATGTAATAGTTATGTGATGTATTATATTTTGTTCCATTCCGCTGTGAGATTCTGATGTTGTTATTCTTTCTTTCTATTCTTTTCTATTTCTATCCCTTTCTTTCTTAATGATGATACGTCTTTCTGGGGGTTAGAAAGGCGGGTCGTCACAGTTGGTATCAGTGCGCTAGGTCGAGCGGGTACCTAGGCTCTTGTGTTATATTTATCCTAAGAGTGCGTATTTGTATTTTCATATAATTATATATATATATATATATATATATCTAAATTATTGAGTTACCTGTTCAGGCGACCAAATTAGACACTATCTGTAAGGACTTGAAGATTTCTTATCTATCCCATAGTTTTTCTTGTGACCTGTATGTGTTGAATTTTAAGGGATTTGATCTTATTTTGGGAATGGATTGGCTGGATAGGTATAGAGCAGTTTTGAATTATGATGAAAGAACAGTTTCGTTGGAAACTGATCTGGGTAGAATTGCTAGAGTGTCGTGTGATAATTCTGGAATTCACTTGAGCAGTCTTTTGCATGAAATTGAGACTTCTGAAGAGGAGATTGAAGACATCGATGTGGTACAAGATTTTGCTGATGTATTTGAAGAAGTTAAGTGTCTGTCACCACATCCAGAAATAGAGTTCCGTATTGATTTGATTCCAGGAGCTGTGCCGGTGATTCAGCCCAGTAGGAGAATGGCTCCTAGGGAAAGAGAAGAGTTGATTAAGCAGACTCAAGATCTTTTAGAGAAGGGGTTGATTAGACCCAGTTTTTCTTGTTGGGGTTCGACGGCAGTGTTTGTGACCAAATCGGATGGATCATTGAGGTTCTGTGTGGATTATAGAGAATTGAACAAAGTGACTATCTGTAATAAATATCCTCTTCCTCGCATCGATGATCTTTTTGACCAGTTGCATGGTGCTTCTATCTTTTCTCAATTGGATCTAGCTTCAGGTTTCCACCAGTTGAGGGTAGCTGAAGACAGTATTCCCTTGACTGCATTTAGGGGACCTAATTGTTTCTATGAGTGATTGGTTATGACTTTCGGGTTAACCAACGCTCCTGCTTACTTTGTTGACCTCATGAACCGAGTCTTTAGGGATGTGTTGAATAAGTTCGTGCTGGTATTCATTGATGATATCTTGGTCTACTCCAAATCCGAAGAAGAGCACAGGGAGCATTTGAGGATTGTATTGGAGACTCTAAGGAAGCATGTGTTGAAGGCAAAGTTTTTGAAGTGCCATTTCTGGAAATCGGAAGTTAAATTTTTAGGGCACATTGTTTCTGGTGAAGGCATTTCTGTAGACCCAGCGAAAGTTGAAACTATTCTGGAATGGGAACAGCCAGAGACACCGACGGAAGTTCGTAGTTTTCTGGAATTGGCTGGCTACTACTGGAAATTTATCAGGGATTATTCCAAGATTTCTTCACATCTGACTAAGCTGACTAGGAAAGGAGCAAAATTCAAATGGACACTCCAGTGTGAAGAAGCTTTTCAGGAATTAAAGATAAGGTTAACTAGTGCACCAGTACTTGCTATTCCGGATGGGAAGAGCAAATTCGAGGTTTATACTGATGCTTGTATGGTGGGTTTGGGAGCAGTTCTGATGCAAAACGGAAGGGTTATCACGTATGCTAGTAGACAATTGAAGCCTCACGAGAAGAACCACACTACACACGATCTTGAACTACTAGCCATTGTTTTTGCTTTGAAAATTTGGAGACATTATCTTTTGGGAGAGAAATTCGAATTGTTCACGGATCACAAACCATTGAAATATCTATTCTCTCAAAAAGATCTTAATCTGAGACAGCAGCGGTGGGTTGAATTTCTTGCATCCTATGATTTGGATATTTTGTACACTCCGAGAAAAGCGAATGTCGTAGCTGATGCTCTCAGCAGAAACGCGGTTCTATCTCTTCTGGAAGTGGTTCCATCTCTTATTGAAAGGATCTCAAGCAAGCAAGAATCTGATAAGATGTTGAGGAGGATCATTAAAAGAGTCAAGAAAGGTCAGTGTCCCAGTTTTGGAATTGATGGCCAAGGAACATTAAGGATCAACGGGAGAATCCGTGTTCCGAATGATAGGGATCTAAGGCAGGAAGTGTTGTCTGAAAGTCATCGCTCTAAATTGAATATTCATCCGGGAATTTCGAAGATGTACAAAGATATGAAGAGAGTCTTTTGGTGGAAGGGCATGAAGGAAGATATAGCTGCTTTTGTGAATAGTTGTGACATCTGCCAATAAGTTAAAGGTGATCAACAGAAATCTGCCGGATTATTGCAGCCTTTAGAAATTCCAAACTGGAAATGGGAGATGATCTCGATGGATTTTATCGACGGTTTGCCTAGAACCAGGAAAGAAAATGATGGTATATGGGTTATTGTGGATCGTCTAACATGAGTACCCATTTTATACCAGTTAAGGCAACCCGTACTGCAGTTTCTCTGGCGGAAATTTTCTTGAAGGAGATAGTTAGACTGCATGGTGTTCCCGTCAGCATAGTAAGTGACCATGATCCTATTTTCACTAGAAAATTCTGGGAAGCTCTGCAATCAGCAATGGGAACAAATTTGAGATTGAGTACAGCCTATCATCCTCAAACAGACGGACAGACGGGGAGGCTTAATCGTATTCTTGAGGTTATGCTGCGGGCTTGTGTTTTAGATTTTGGAGGATCTTGGGAGGACCATCTTCATCTAGTGGAATTATCTTATAATAACAGTTATCAAGCAAGTATTAAGATGGCTCCTTATGAAGCTTTATACGGAAGACCGTGTAGATCACCAGCTTGTTGGATTGAATCGAAGGATCGTCTTGTGCTCGGACCCGATCTTATTCGAGAAGCTTCTGCGAAGGTTGAGCTTATCAAGAAAAGGATGAAAGCTGCTCAAGATCGTCAAAAGAAATATGCTGATAGAAGACGAAGACCATTGGAATTTGAGATCAGAGACTTGGTTTTTGTTAAAGTTTCCCCAATTAAAGGTGCTATAAGATTCGGAAAGACGGGAAAACTTGCTCCGAGATACATTGGACCATTTCGAGTGTCGGAAAGAATTGGAGCTGTAGCCTACAGGATTGAACTGCCAGAGCGGATGTCTGGGATTCATAATGTATTTCATATATCGCATTTGAGGAAATTTGTTCATGATCCATCACTGGTTGTAGAGCCGGTAATTCAAGAAGATTTGGAAGTGGAACCCAATTCAATCGTAGTCAGAAATCCAGTTCAGATTGTGGATCGAGACGAGAAGCAACTCAGGAACAAAGTGGTAAAACTCATCAAGGTGCAGTGGAGCGAGGATCCCAGAGATTGTACCTGGGAAACTCTAGATAGTTTTAAGAATGCTTATCCGGATTTATGTTCGGATAACTAGTGATGTTTGTTAGAGTAGACTATTAATTGTTGTTATTGTATGGATGATATGTATGTTTAGATTGTTAATATAAAAAGCTTTTGAATTAACTGTTGTTTTAAATTTCGGGGACGAAATTCTTTTAAGGGGGAAGGAATGTGACATCCCGGAAATTTAGCAACATTTTATCAAGGGGTATTTAATTAGATTAAATGAAATATAAACTCATTATTTTCAAAACAGTTATAAATATGTGTTTTAATATAAGTAAAATAGACCTTATCAATATTTAAACATGAGAATAAAATGAATATGGCCTGAAATATAAAATAAAGAGTTTTAAAATTTCAATAATGTTTAAAAAGTACAAAAAATATCTTTTAGATATTTAAACAATTACATGGGTTGGAAAAAAAATTTAATCTTATAACTTTAAAACATAGTACAACTCATATATGGTTATAAATGCAAATATATGCTTATGAACATCTTCATATATATTAAAAACAAGAGAATTGTCAACTGATATAAGTATAAACAAATATAGGATTGAATGAACATTGATGTGAAAAATATATATTGGTTAAGTAACATGTTAACGCACACTCAAGGGAATTAAAACAAGACAAGTTATATATATATTTGCTCACAAAATAAATTTGATTGTACAAACATATATAAATGAGCAAGCTTCTACAATAAGACAAGGCAATATATAGCTAAATATACTTTCAAAATCAAGTTGAACAAACCTGGAAAAGAAAATAAAACAAGTAGGATAATATAAACAAGAAAAAAATAATTAATGTAGCACACTTTCTTTTCATTTCAGCCTACATTTAGAGAAAAAAAATCTCTGGCTGAATTGTTAAAAAAATATTGTTAGTACATTAAAATATCTTGCCTCAATATCATCAGCCTGTAAACTTTCCCTATATATCATCTTATGCATTTCATTTCGTTCATCAAAAAGAAACTGAAGTCATAAAAAAAAACTACAACCTGAACTTAATGCAAACAAACTTATTTAACATGAACAACATCAATAACTAAAGTTTGAAATTCAACTAGAAGCCTGAAAAGCAAAACTCACTGTGTTCATCGGGGAAGTAAGACCAAACCTTACTCTCTGTTAAATCATTTTTGGTGAGTAAACAATTTAAGAAATTTTCGAATATTTGATTGTTGCTTGTGATATCTGAGTTTTGGGAATTTCTTATTCATGCATATACAAGTATATATCCTCTCTATGATAGATATTGGAAGAATACAGATCTATTTTTTTGAAACTCCTCTGTTCTTTAGTTTTGAGTATTTAGTTTGAAAAAAAATATCAGTATCTACTTACTTGATCTTTGTTACTCATTGGGTTCAAAAGCAAAGGTGTTGTGTAAGTGTCAGTAAATTTTTAGAAATAATTCTATGAAAACATAAACATATCCAGAAGCAATTAAATCATATTTTACTGATGAAACTTTAAAACTGGGAAATTTCAAATTCAACAAAACATCGATTCAAGTATATAGCTTGAATCCATACCAAAAGCCATGATTTTTAAAATGTATTTGGTGATTTTTAGTGGGTTGGTGTAATAGCAGTTCGAAGATGATCAAAATGGGGTTTTTGGCCAATTGACGGCGAGAAGATGAACTGGAGACGTCGGGGTTGGGCGAAGAGGTGGACGAGCCTACTAGGGTGGTGAGAAAAATAGGTAGGGGTGGCCACGACCTTGGTGGCAGCGGCGTCGTTCATTTTCTTTTTGAAAACCTATTTTTGGTGGCGTTCGAACATGTGCTCACCGCGACCTCCATCGAGCGTCGAGTGGCACGCGATTGGAGGGGAATGGAGCTTGGGGGGTGGCGGAGGTGTGACCGGAGTTGTTGGGCGTCAAGTGGTCGGCAGTGGGTTTACGAAACGATTTTGTGATCGATGATGGGTTCGAGTTTCTCGAGCTTTGCTCGATTTTTAATGGTGGTGTGGTCGACTCGTTCGTTGATGCGTGGTCGATGCCGAGGTCATTTGCGACTTGTTGGAGGGTTCACCAGTTGCCAGTGGGTCGTCAATGCCTTGTGCACATGCACGGCGTAGGCGTTGATGTCAGGTGGTTGTACGTGAGGGAGACTCGAGTTGGAACTCGAGCACAGGAGGGCTTTGCGCGTGGGTTACTTCGGGTTCGCGAGGTATAAATATACAGGTTGCAAAAACTTAAATTTTGCCAAAACAAAAAGAACGAGGAAGAAGGAGTACTCGGGAAGATTGGAAGGAAACCCGGGATTTTACTCGTGCATAGCAAGGATTTTCTCGGGTATATGTTTCAGAGCTTAAGCGTAACAAAACTTAATTTACTAAACTGAATTAGTTTAAAGTAAAAATGAAGTTTATTGTTAAAAATGTTTTCAACTTAAATGAATATCTTAATTTAGTAGTTAATTAAAGATACGTGATTAGATTTAGTTAACATTGAAACATGTTTTTTAGTAAGTGTTTAGTTTAAAGTTAATAAGAAAAAGATTCTTGACTCTTATTTAATTAATTTGTAATTAAGAAGTTTAAATTAGTTAATATATGAATTATGGTAACTAATTAAGTAATGTAACTAAAGAGTACACAATTGGTTAATTAAGAAATTTATCAAGTAGTTAGTAATAATAAATGATAATCAAGTTATAAATGAATAATTAAGGATATTAATTGTTAACTTATTAAGATTTATTAATGGATTTAAATATAACTAAGAAGTGATTAATTTAATATTCAAAATTTGTAATTAACTTAAGTGGTTAATTAAATATAAATGATTAATTAAAATAATTTGTCATAAATAAAATAAGAAATTAGATTTTATTAATTAATAAGTAAGTTATTAATTAACAATTAAGGATCAATAAATTAACTGAGTAATTAAGTAATAATAAATGAATAAAAGTTAAGTAATTAAATAATTAATTAAAGATTAGATGATTAATAAATTAATAATTAATGATTAACTAAGTAATTAATTGACCATTAATAAGTTAATTAATCAGTAATTAATTAAGCAGAATAAAGTAGTTTATCCTTAAGCAAATAATTAAGTTAAGTAAACCAAACTGTTATGGTATGAATTGGTAATTCTGTTTGATTGACTTTGATATCTGTTTGATGATATTCTGTGATATGTTGTGATATATTCTGGATATATCTATGATAACTGTATATGATTTATCTGTGATATCTGTTATGTGAATTCTTAATATTGAATTGAACTGTTAAGACTAAGTAGACAACTTGGCCCTTAAAATGGCGTTTAGATTTCGATGAGACCGGGATCGGAAGAATTAATTTTGATTCTTCGAAAACCACATCGATCCAAACTAAATGATAGGTCTTGACTTATCATTTGGTGATCGAGATGGTGTTTCTGAATGCAAGGTTATCGTCATTAACTCTGAGGGTGATTCCAAAATGAGTGTAACGGGATAATGCCTTCAGTTTCATTCAAACCCGGAATGAACTTGTATGGATTGAATGCTTTTAGCACATCGTCAGGCGGACGATGAGCATTCTAAGAATAATGTTCAATAAAGGTAATTGCAGCCTCAAGCCTCATCAACCGGGATTGGCTAAAACAGGGGATATGCAGCAAGGTTAGGTGGGTCATGCCCAAGTAGGACAAGGTATACCCCTGTCTAGATGTCCCTTTTTATTTTGGCTGTGTGAGCAGTTGTTGGCCACAACTGCGGGGTTGTCTTGTTCGGGACTGTTCAGTAAGGAATGGTTTCGACCTTATGTTGTAGGGGGTCGGGAGTGATCCTCGGTATGGTGATCTAGTCCCCGTACTATGATGGGAGGTACCCCAATACCCTGCCATTGTTGGAAACCCATTTTCCCTTCGAGACCCTACGGTTTTGATTTGTATTACCCACTTTTGTGGCTAGTAGCTGAAATTTAATGAATGTAACAATTTCGGCTATTTTCTATTTACTTGAAAACCCTAGACACTATTATAATATCACTAAATTTCCTATAAAATGTTTTGGTTAGCGTAAGGTAAAAACTTACCCGTATTTATTTGTGGGAAGTCTTATGTGATACCTTTATTTTAAATGATTTTCAAAGTTAAGCAATTTTAACCCGTTTACTCATACCAGACTCATGTCTGACCCGGAGTTTATATTTTGTGTTTTCATAAACTCTTGGGTACTCAAATTTTTATGAGTAGCCAAGTGATAGGTATTGGGAGTGTTGATTTTCCGGAGAAGCTTTTGGGAAGAAGACCAGACGTATGTATCTATATATGTAGTTCCGCTGTGTAGTTAGTGTATGCTGTATTTCAGATGTATGTATGGACATATATGTATATGACAGTCCTGTTGTACGATATTGTATGACTCTGATGTATGTATAACTATGTAATAGTTATGTGATGTATTATATTTTGTTCCATTTTGCTGTGATATTCTGATGTTGTTATTCTTTCCTTGTATTCTTTTCTATTTCTATCCCTTTCTTTCTTAATGATGATACGTCTTTCTAGGGGTTAGAAAGGCGGGTCGTCACACAGTCTCCTGAAGAAACTCTCCATCATCTCTTCTTGGCTTGCTATCGTCCTTTCTTGCATTCCATTCATCATGGTCTCTATCTCATCTCGGTTATGTAGATGGATGGATGGTTAGCTCCCAAAGACGTCTTTTGGCTACCCTCTTGTTGATTTCCTCCACAGGCGGTCTTCCTATTAGATTGTCTCGGCATTTTAAACATTTTCAAATCTCAAATCAACGAATTCAAGTGGTCCTCAGCAAATGAATCAAAAATGACACAAACACCTTAATGAGTATAGTAGAGAAAAGAGTGAAAAAACTAAATAAAAACACATAGAAACAAGACACCAGAGTTTTATAGCGATTCGGCTAATCGTTGCCTATGTCAACTGAACTTTGTTGATGGTTTATAGTGCTGTTTACACTTCTATTCTTACAGATCGGTATGGATCCATGAGGGTATAAGATAATTATAGAGAAGTTATAGAGAAGTGAAAAAGATCCTTTAAAATGAGCCCTTGACCTCCTATTTGTAGCTGTAGGTTGCTTGAAAACTTGCCCCCATGATTTCCACATTATTTTCCACGTCTCGACCAATTCTCCAGAGAAAAATGAGTGACATCTCATCAATATTCATGGATCAATACTGATCCATGGGCTTGGATAAGTAGCGATCCATAAGATTGCCAAATGGATCTCTTTGAATGCTTTGTCCTGGCTTGATTCATTGTTAGCTTCGTGATTCCAAACTTGTTTGCACCATTATTAGCTTGTTTTGATTCCAAATGATGGATCTATGGAAGAATGGAGTTGCCAACTTCAAGTGCTCATGGAGATCGATAGAAAATTGCATGGGATCGATGAAATTGAAATTAAAATAAGCTCTTGGCATCATCACTTACAAGTAGTAGGAGTGGGGGCAAGTTTTGACAAAGGATCGTGGATCGGTACTGATCCAAGTGGTTGGATTGGTACCGATCCACAACTTTGGTGGATTTTGGATCCCCATCTCTTGTAATGGTTTGGTCTTCATCTTATGGCTTCATCTGCGCTTGGTTTCTGGACTCCGGAGCTATCTCTTCGGTCTTCTTGCCTTGCTAGCTTTCATGTTTGACTCATTAAATTCGTTTGTATACAGCTTAGTCAAAAGGTTAGATAACACTTACCTCCCAAAGCACACTTTGCAAATAAAAGGTATGCTTTGCTCAAGAAATAATGTTGAAGTCGATGAATATTTGTAATCTAATTTTCTGGTTATTAGCCGATCGAGCTATTGCGAATAATCCTATCCCTTGGGATTCACTTGTAAATCATAGGTCGTTCCAGACCCTGATAGCTATGGATTCGAGTCCTGCTTGAGCGTCAGCCATAGATTCTGTGTTCTCCCAAAATTGGTAAGCCATGAGCTGTATCACTAATCGAGGTCATCCTGTGTTCATCTGGGGATAGTAGTCACGGGTTGAAATCTCGATCTTTCCAGATCGTTAGTGAAATCCGTGGCCTTTCCTGGCCGATAGTTGAATTTTGATCACTCTGGATCGTCAATGGAGTCCTTAACCTCTCTGAATCGATAATCAAACCCATGATCTCCCGGATCATCAATCAAATCCATGGTCTTTTAGGGTCAATAGTTGAATCCATGATTTCTCTGGATTGTTAATTGAAGTAGTGATCGTTCAGGGCCGATAATCAAATCCATGGTCTTTCTAGACCGTTAATCAAATCCATGGCTGTTATCTATCGTCTCTCCAGACTATTAATCAAATACATGGCCGTTCGAGGCCGAAAAGCAAAGCCATGGCCTCTTCGAACCGTTAATAAATTCCATGGCCAGTCGGGGGCGATAATCAAATCCATGGTCTCTCTGGACCCTTTCTGAGCCCAATCTGATCGCTCTCCGACAAGGGAACTAAATGACAAGCAAGCCCATCCGCTCACGCTCCAGTAAGGTGACTTACTTCTTGCACTCTGATCCCTTCTCTTTGAGTGGAACTAAAAGCAATCAATGTCATACAAGTCCGTCCACTTGCTCTTCGAAGAGGGGACTTGCTCCTTGTGCTCTGGTCCTGTCTCTTTGGATGGGACTTACTGCAATCAATATCAGTCTCACATTCAATGTGGTTTTCCCAAAATCCAAATATTCAAATCAAATCAAAGCAAAAAAGTAGAAATTTTAAGTTTCCTCCCAGACATCTAACTTAGAGTGTGCCTAGAGATCAATTTAGGTCTCGTACATGTGTAAGCGGTTCGAGGTTATTATCATCCTAAGTAATCATCTTAGGCATCCAAGTTAGAGCATGCCTAGGATTCATTTTGGATTCTGTACACGTGTAAGCGACATGAGATTATTATTGCCTTTATTTATTAATATGAAAAGTAAAATGCAAGAAAAGAAATGAAAAAGCAAAGTGCGAGAATTGAATTCGACTCCCATGCCATCCCAATCAGGAAATGACTATCATTGACCTCAATCCATGGTCGTTTCCATTCATTGCAGGTGATGGCTGCTCTTGTTCCGCCATCACAACTTGGCTTTTCATATACTTCTGTAACCGGTTGTTTCTGACCTGTTTCCCAATCAGGTTATGCAAGTGCTTATAATCATTTATGTTATGACCATGCAGCTCACGGAATAGGCAGTACTTTCCCGACTTCCTCTCATAGTCATTGGCTCTTTCCTTACTAGCTTTTGATAGGGGATCTATCCACCGGCGTCATGGTAATCAAGGTTTCATTCAAATCCATATAAGAAGAGAATTTCGACTCCCTTCTCTGTAGCTTTGATCCTTCAAAGCCATCATCTATCTTTCATTTGCCTCTATCTTTACTAGATCCTGCTCCAAATGGTCCCCCATCATCCATAGCAGTAACTTCTTCCGTTTTAGTTTCAACACCCTCCGGATGCAAGTACCTCCCGAGCTCATGATGAAATTATGCTAGATCCATTGGTGAATCTCGTTCCGAAGCAACTTTGAAATCTTTTTTACTAACTACCCTTGAAAATACCGCCATCAAAACCACCGATGATTCCGCCCTATCTACCGCGGTAGCCGCTCATCAAATCTCATCAAAAAACTTCTGAGGGACTCTCCGGCCTTCTGCTTTACACTCGACAATGCCATTACGTTCTTGGATCGTGAGATATGGATTAGAAACTGCCTCATAAATATATGCACCAACTCGGTCCACATGCTTGTGGAATTCTTTTTCAGTTGTCTAAACCACAATGCCAAATCCATCAGATACAAAGAGAAAAACCGTCTCATCACTTCTTCAGACGCAGCCAACACCTCCATGTGCCGGATGTACCTCATCAAGTGAACTATTGGATCCGTCTTTCCATCATACGTTCCAATGTAGGTAGCTTGAAATAAGGTGGATTCCTAACGCACTGAATGTTTGGAGTAAATGGACCCCTGTTCACATCCTCCGGGCACCGATTGGGCTCATTTCTTGTCATATAATCTCAGCAAGTCTTCCATCATCATTCAAAGGAATTCTCTAGTTAGCATTCTCAGCTTATCCCCTGTTTCCATGAGGGAATTCTGGCACATACTTCTTCGGCCGTGTTTCTGCATTTTGATTCACATTCAAACGTTCAGAGTTGTTCCTTGGATGTGCACCATTTCCTCCCAGATTAGCTCCAGTCATGCACCCAGTTCATGTGGATCGGTACCGATTTATACGACCGTTCCTATTTGTCTAGCTTTTAGCCTTTGGTTCTGGTTTGTAGGGACTTCGTCTTTTCCTATCTGTCCCATTCTCTTGAGAAACTCTCCATCATCTCCTGTTGGCGTGCTATCATTCTTTCTTGCATTCCATTCATCATGGTCACTATCTCATCACTGGTTATGTAGATGGATGGTGGGTTAGCTCCTAAGGAATCCTCTTGGTTGCCCTTTGTTTATTTCCTCCACCGGGGTCTTCTAAGTAGATTATCTCGTCATTTTAAATTTTTTAAAATCTAAAATTAGCGAATTCAAGTGGTTCTTAGTGACAGCACAAAATGTTTGAACCAAAAATGGGACAAACACCCAAATGAGTATGGTAGAGAAAATAATAAACAAACTAAATAAAAACACATAAAAATAAGACACCATAATTTTATAACGGTTCGACTAATCGTTACCAACATCCATTAGCTTTGCTGATGGTTTATAGTGCTGTGTACACTTTTGTTCTTACAAACCAGTATGAATCCTTGGTAATATAAGAGAATTATAGAAAATTTGTAGAGAAGTGAAAATGATCCTTTAAAATGAGCCCCTGACCTCCTATTTATAGCTGTGCGTTGCTTGAAAACTCGTCCCCATGATCTCCACATTGTTTTCCACATCCAGACCTATTCTTCTAAGAAAAATAACGGACATCTCATCAATATTTGTGGATCGGTACTGATCCCCGGGCTTGGATCGCTACTAATTCATAAGAATGCCAAATGGATATCTTTGAATGCTTTTTCCTAAATTCAAGATTGGCTTCATGATTCCAAACCATTATTAGCTTGTTTCTAAGTCCAAAAATGGAACGGTGGAAGAATGGAGTTGCTGAGTATAAGTGCTTGTGAAGATCGATAGAGGATTGCATGTGATTGATGAAATATAATTTGAAATAGGCTCTTGGCATCATCACTTACAAGTAGTAGGAGTGGGGGCAAGTTTCGACAAAGGATCATGGATCGGTACTGATCCAGCACTTTGGTGGATTTTGGGTCCTCGTCTCTTGAAATGGTTTGGTCTTCATCTTGTGTCTCTATTTGGGCTTTTTTTGGACTCTTGGATTCTTGCCTTGATATCTTTCAAGTTTGACTCATCAAGTTCGTTTATATACCACCTGAGCAAAAGGCTGGATAATAGTAGTTTCTTTTTTCTTTTTCTTACTTTTGATTCTTTTTAGTGGAATTTAGTCATTTTTGTATAAAAACTGCCTTAAAAGTTCGCTTCAATTTTTCATCTTGAGAGTAAGTTTGCAAATATTAAAAATTAGTGCATCATTAAATGGCGATTATAAGTGCCAGATTTGGTGTCGAGGGTCGATAAGAGGAATTGATTGGTATCAAAGATTGGTTAGAAATCTCATTTGTTGATTAGATAGGCTGATGGTAAATGAAGTTGTTTATGGCTCTGGTAGTGTCAAAATCCAGTTAAATATGGAAGTTGGACCAACTCAATGTGGATAGTTGTTGCATCATATATAATTATCGAACAAATATTGAAAATATGAAATTTTTGTGAGAATGTGAGGTTTTTTAAATAATAACACTTATCTCAACTATTAATACCGAAAATTCAATCAATAAGATTTTCATCGCATCATTTTGAAATTTCAGAAATAAGCTAGATACTATCGCTTCATGATCATCCATCAACGAAATCTAACCATCGGTTCGCGATCTCTACCGTCATCCTATTTTTGACCACCTATTAATAGAGTTTCACCATCGATTTTCATCCGTCATCACCAATAAGACTACATGAAATAAAATTGTTATGACCATCAAATTTTTTCACTTATAATACATCCGTATTAAATTTTATTAAATAAATAGTAAATTCATTTAGCTATCAAATGCACATAATGTAATTTATAATACTATATTTTAAGTGTAAGTATATTGTGCATAATTGCACACGTAACACAATGACAAATCATTGTGTTTTATTTTTTATATTAGAAAATATTTAGTAGACAGTTATTATGCATGGCTCGACAATTATCCTACATGAAAAATGTTTTCCTTCTAATTGACATCGTTTTTATGCATTAAAGTAACAGTTTTTGAATACTTTCGATCAAATTTAACATTTATAAAACCATTAAAAAATATTAGCTTTGGTAATGATTGATAAAAAAATACGATGCTGATTTCTAATATCACTTCGAACAACAATTTTTAAGGATTTTTCATTAATTCTGGCATGTTTTGCAAAATACAACACAAACATGCCACATTTAAAGCTAATTATGGACATAAGTCAAATTTGACCACATCAGCGCCATGCTGGCAAAAATGGGTTAGCGACTTTTGAATATATCTTTTCTAAAATACAGTCTGACGCGGTTTCAATTGGCGCATATCTACATTGGTAGCTACGTTCAAACTAACACTCTTATACACCCTACTATTAATCAAAACATCAAACATTAATGTTATGCCGGTTGAGAAGGAGAAAGAGCTACGTTTTGGAGTGCATCGTCCATTAAAAATATGCATTATGGGTTTTTAGTTGAAGTCACCATGTGCAAAATAAGAGAAGCATTGGACTTGGTTTTATGAATGTTTGCGGTATTCGCAGCACTAAAGAATCTCATATTGCAATTTCTTCCAATGAATAGATTCTTCAATGTGCCAAAAAGGAGGATTTATGATATTGTTAAGGGTATGCTCCAAGGGCAACTTTGTACTTTATTTGAAAATATTAACTCTATAATAAAATCTCATTCGAAATAAAAGTTGTTTAACTTTCTATTATGTACTTGTTATTATGATATGTTAATTAATTATATAATTTAAGTGTGTTAAACATAAAATCCTTAAATGATATGTTATCTAATAGTAATTATAATGTGTTGTAATCATGAGAAATTTACCATATTAAAATGACATGTTATTTTAAATATTTATAGTCTAGACGTTTCGAGATAAGATATTGATACATTCGTCGAGACTAGAGTATGTAACGCTCTCCAAAAGCTGCGTAGTGTATTACTCATGGTTGTTAGAGGCACTAAGGGGTTACAAACTAGTAGTTATCAGACAACAATGGAATGGCTCAATCGAAAGTTTTTGGTTGGTTAATACAACTACGGTCAAAAGAGAACCTCAAAGTGATGATGTTACACAGTTTTTTCGGCTTGAGAATGTTGTTGATATGTGATATAAATACTTCACTTTAATTACAGTTAAACCATGCTACGATGTTCTTCGAATGACCATAGTTGGTTCTAAGTTGAAGCATTGAAAGTGAAACACTATTCAATAGAGAATTCGTCTTCTCAGTTATAAGATGTTAGTATCGTAGTCAATTGTAGTCAACTCGAAGTCAAAGTATCTGGCCAGAACAGTATGGTTAATAATATTGTTGTTAATGAACCAATGATTTGTGTTTGGATTAATCAAGTTGAATGTAGACAATACTAGAATTTTGACCAAAACCGAATTCCACAAGTCCAAAGTGATATAGTTTTCACGGAGAGAATTAGTATAAATAATCACTACTAGGTACCGCTTATAATAGTATAATTGGATTTTTACTGAAAAGATGTGTAAGCAATAAGTCGGTCGGAATATCACACTACTGGCTAAGTTGAGATGCGAACCTTAATATTTGAACAGCTCGATATTAATCGTCGATTGAATTAACACTTTTGAGTTGCACAATCGTTACGATGAATAGTTCGAATAAACCGCATGATTTAATGAAATTATAAACGTTGTAAATTAATTAAACTAACTAATATTTAGGAAATATTAATTATTATTAAGTATTTGATTTTTCTAATGCCATTGGTATTTAATAAAATATGTATATTAAATTTATATATGCACGTATTGATGTACAATATCGATTGGATATTTAAACTGGATTTAAATAAGTTAATTACTATATGGGTACGGGAATTTTTGAGACCCATTTTACCTCTTTTATAGCCGACCAAAGGGTGGAGGAAGAGGAAGGTATTCAAATTTGATATAAAAAGGCAAAGGAGTGATTAATGGAAAGGAAAAGATCTCTAGCCATTAATTCTCTTTTATCACTTTCTTAGAACTAATTCATTCATTAGTTTCTGCTCTCTCTCTTCATCATATCTCTGCCAAAATTTCCATGGCCTCCATGGCATAAAATTCCTGAAATAAAATTCAAATAAAATCAAAATTATTCTAGGTGGTGTTTTTCTCTAGATTCTTGCAAAGTCCAGAGGTTGATTCAATTAAACCTGGGAGTTTAATTCTTCATTTCGGGTGTGATGTTTGACAATGTCTTAAGGTAATTTTCTATTCTTATGTGATTATGTAATACATGATGTTAATACAATTTTGATCCCATATATGCTACATTTCATTTTGCTTATATGTTCATCTTGTATGTATAGTTTAGATCCCAAAATATCATACAACGAACTTATATATGCCTAAGTTGTTTGATATAATTTTTTTATTGTTTTGGATATTAATGTTTAGAAAAGAAACCATTTTGATTTGAAAATTAATTTTGATTAATTAATATAAATTTTCTTACTTATTATATACAAAAACAAAAGTAAGCTACATATGTCGATTACTTGAAATCATTTTGAAAATTGAATACAGGTTTTGTTTGTTTATTGATTTTTTATGTAAATTCATTTGGTTAATTGTTTACATATATGTTTAAAAGTTGTTTTAATTTAAAATTCATAAGTGGGCTTTCTGTGATAACCCGGATTTTAGAATATATGTAATTGATAAATTAACTGAATTTAATTAGTAGAAATATTGATTTATAAGTTAAGTAAACAATTCTGGTAATAATAATAATAATATATATATATACCTGAATAAGTATTGGTTTGATAATACTCTTAGTATATTTATTTAAATTGACAAAATAGATATTTTCACATAATAATAATAATGTTTTGTTTATATATATAGATATAAATAGATTTTAAGTAAAATAATTATTTACAGATTGAATTCGTGATTGTTTAAATATATATATATATTTGAGTTGATTTTAAATTGGGTTTTAAAATAAGTTTGAATTCGAATATGGATTTGAATTTGAAATTTCAAAAGAAGATATATATCTTAGATATATATATATATATATATATATATATATATATATATTGGATTTAAGATACATCGTATATGATTTTATTTATGAATAATTTGTTTTATATTATTTCTTTTAAAGGATTTTATTTATAAATTTAGATAGGTTTTAATTAATTAGGAAATTTATTATAAAAGTATTTTAAAACCATTTAAAAATTTATTATATTTATGCATTATTACAAGTGTTAGGTTATGATTTTCTCTAATAACAAGTGTTAATGAATTATGGAAGGTAAAAGATAAGTGTTAGTAAATTAAAAACAAGTGTCAATTCTTTCTTTTTATTTTTCTTTTATTCTAAAAATCATAAAAATATGCTACAAATATATCTCTCCTATCCTTTGTTTCATTTTTCTCATTTCCTAAACAAAGCATGTAAAGAAATCAAACAGAGGAAAAATAAAATTCAAAATAAACCAAAAATCAGTTATTATCAAATTGGAAATCAAAATAAGAAATCAATCATTTTCAAATCTGCAACCTGTAGCAAAATCATCAACAAGAAAGTAAGGATCAAGCACATTCAAAATGAATTCAACTCAAACTTCAGCAAGTTGTTAAGCAAACTTCAGATTCCAGAATCCAATCTTTTAAAATCAGTTATAGACTTGTTCTGTTCTTCAAAACAAGGTGAGTAAATTTTTAATTAAAAAATAGTTTAAATCTGAGATCAAAACTTATATGCATGGATGAAAATCTTGTGGTAATGCAGTGTTAATTGTCTGCATGTATGAATATGAATGCATTGTATGCTTGTGAAAATGTCTGTAATTTTATACAAGTATAAGCCTCTGTTGTGTACAGGCTAAACTTTCCCCTAAGGAAAATTTCATTTCACTTCATTCATTTAGTTTTAGGCTTTTATTTATGAATGGAAAATGATCATTTCTGTGTGGTATTGATTTTAAAAATAGTTTAAGATTTTATATTTAGTAATTTTCATATAAAAATATTAAATACAGCGAAGAGCCAAAAATAGTTAAAAATCAATCGTAATAATTTCAGATTTTGATTTCAGAATCTGATATGTCAAACTAAATGGTGAATTTTAGGATTCGAATCAGGATTTTTAATGTGGCATAAATCGAGATATGCTAGGATGAATGATTTTGGGAATATCTCTGATTCCAGATTATCGGCGTATAGAGGTGCAGTGATTTATGGGTTGATGGTAGCTTTAGTGATGTTGATCACTAGAAAAATATAGGTGGATTTTTCTTGTGATTGTGGTGGTCTGGGATTGATGTTGTAGGATTTTGTGGGTTGTTTTTGTGGAGTTGAGTATGGTGGTGATCTCGGCGACAATGGAGCTTCGGGCTCGATCGTGATGGTAGCGATCGCGACTTGACGATGTGAGGCTGCTATGGAAGGGAGGCCGTGGGTTTCGATCACCTAGATCATCGACGGTGGAAGTTTTTCTGATGATGGATGTTTCCAGAAATAGGAAGATGGGTTTGATTTTTATTCAAGGCTGGAATTGTCGTTCTAAGTAGACGATTGGTTAGGTGGGGTCGGCTTGGGTTTGTCGATGATCGGGGGAATGACCAGAGTTAGTTGGAGGGTGTTGCACTGTGCATGTGTGCATATCAGGTCTGATGGGTTTAAGTTTTTGGGTAGCTCGAGTTTTACTCGAGTCATTCTCGAGGCAAAGGTAGCGCGTGAGTATATTGGTTTGCTCGGGAAAGTGGTCGAGTTGTCTCGAGTTATACTTTGATTAAGAAATCAGTTTTTTAAATTTAAATAAAAAGAAAAGTGTTTTAGATTTCAAATCAAAGAACCTGGACTTTTCAAATACTTCCAGGCTTCAAAACAAAGTAAAACAAGTTTTTTTTAAAAAGTTATAAAAATAACTAAGGATAAATGTTTTAAACAAGTTTTTTTAAAAATAAAACAAGGTTTGAATTTAAATAAATTGATTTTTTTTAAAAAAAACTCTTATATGTATTTCTTTTATAAAATGAGTATTTCTTAATATTTTATTAAGGGTTTGTAAATTTGTTTTAAATTTAGTCAAAGTTTAAATTTGTTATTCATTTTAAATCTTAAAATTTAAATGAATTTAAAAGTAAATTTAAAGGTGGAATGTTTTAAATGCATATGTTCATGATAATTAGGTCATTAATAAAAGAATTATTTATCCTAAAGATAATGTAGGTTTCAATGATTAAGGATCAATTTAGTTAATTAATTAATGATTTAGTATTAATTAATTAGTAATTATGGATTGTTAGTTAATTAATTAAGGGTTAATTAATTAAGTAACTACGTGTTAAGTTAATTAATTAAGTAATAATTATTTTGTAATTAAGAATCATTAATTGGATAAGATTAGATTATCAATTAATGATTAGAAATTAATTAATCAGGTAATTAAGGATTAATTAAGTTATAGTTAAGTACTTAATTAATTAAATAATTAGAGATTAAGTAATTGGTTATTAAAGATTTATTAGTTTGTAATTAATAATGATTAATCTAAGTTTAATTACTTAAGAGAAGAAATTAAAGAATTGTTAATAGTTAATGAAGATCATTAACTAAGGATTATTAGATTATTAATTAATGTGATTAATTGGAATAATTAATTATATTAATTAATTAAAGATAATCATTTATGGGAGTTTTTTAAGTATAATTACTAATGAAAGTAATTAAAGGTATTAATTACTCATTGTAATTAATTAATGTGATTAGTTTAAGTCAATTAGTTAGTTTAATTAATTTTAAATAATCATTTGATGATGGGTTAAGTATAATTACTTAGTGTAATTTATTAAGTATAATTACTTAGTGAAGTAATTAAGATGGGTCGTCTCAGTTGGTATGTAATTAAATCTAGATGGATAAAGGATAATTAATTTGTGTAATTAATTGGGAGTTAATTACTTATTGTAATTAAAGGATAATTAATCAAAATGATTAATTAAGTTGGATAACTAAAGATGATTAATTAATTGGTTTGTAATTAATTAATGTTAAGTATGGATAATCTAAGTGATTAAGATAGTAATTAATTTAATTAGAGATAAATTAAATTAATTTGGAAGTGATCAATCTTACTTATGAATGATCGAATAATGTTAGATGCCTTGAATTGATTGATATTTATGATATGAAATGTTTGTGATATGATATGTTTTGGGTGGACAGTGATAATATGGTTATCTATTGATGATAAATTGCTGCATAAAATAACTATATTTAAAGTTGAATTGTATTTCACTTGGATAACTTGGGTTAAGATGGTATTGAATTCAAAGAGGCTGGGGTCGGGTATCAGTAAATGCCGGAAACTACTTCGATTTGTAATCTATAATAATTTATAGATTTAATATGTTAAATCAATGGGCTGGAATGGAACGTTTTAGGTAATCTGGACCATTTGGAACTAAGTAAGTGTACTTAGAGATTAATTTGTGAAATGAGTTTTGAATATAACAATTATGAACTCGTAGTGGGATACGAGTTACCCAAGATTTCAATTATGTTTAAAGCTTAGTATTTCAAATTGCATGGGTTTACTCATGCTAGTTTCCAGCCTGACCCGGGTGTTACTTTGATGTAATTCTCGGGTCAGACCATGTATTACAGATTTTCAGGTAAGGATGTTTTGGAGCTTAGGATGCGAGCTGGAAGGCATGAACGTATGGAGTGTTTCCGCTGTGACATACTGTTATATCTGTGACAAGTTATCTTAATTGTCCAGTGATTGTGTAAATACTGTAACTCTAATGTATTAAAAAGTAATTGTCTGATACCGTTTTCTTTGTGTAAAGAATATTATTTGATGTTATATTTTATCCGCTGTGAAATGTGAGTTTCTGAGTTTGGTTTTCTGTTTCTTCTTCTTCTATCTCTTTCTTCTTTCCTAACTATCCGGAATTTTCGAGATCGAAATTTCCAGGCTGTTACATTTGGTATCAGAGCAGAGATTAAGAGAGAACCTTGGCTCTGGTGGGATTACTCATTAAGGATAGGGTCAATGGTACCGTAGAATGAGTTGAGTGTGTGTGTGTGTGTGTATGAGAGCGTACTTGTTATTTTCTTATATAAAGATTTTAAATGACTTTATATAAGAATATATTTTGATATATAAAGAAATATTTCTTTCTAATAAATATTAAGGTAATTGGTTGTTAAAATATTGGAATTAAATTAAGTGGTAATAGAAAAACAACCAAATTGAAATTAAATAAAGATAAGTTTGAAATGGATTCAAACTGAAATTAAAATCTTGAATTTGGGAAACAGTTTTAGAATAAGATAATAATGACTTGGTTTCTAGATTTGGTAATCTTGGTTATTATCATAAATGATTGTTGAGTTTGATAATAAAATGTGTATTAATGAGTAAGAAAAATGAATGTTTTAGGAAAGTAAAACATATGGGTAAGTATGACTTATAAATTGGAACAGAAGATGATCTAAATTGTGAAGTTTTAAATCTAGGTCCTAAAATCTGAAAATTTGTTTCAAAGTGATAAAGAAATGATAAATAATATTATTTAATGTATTTGAATGAAAGGGTCCTATTTCAAACAAGAGTTGTTTGGAAATTTAAAGAAATTGGTTTTGAATTAAAACAAAGATGGTTTAAATTTTAAAATTTGGCTTGATGGGCCAAGAAGTAAATATGTATATATGTGCGGATATACTTAGTATCAAAGATGGTTTGAAATTAACTCTAAATGTTGAGTTTTAAATTTGGAATGAGATGTGAAAACCCAAAGGGATATAAGTTTTGAACTTATAAGTGGAAAAGAATTTTGAAATTTGAAGCGGGAATTCAAATTGAGTAAGGTTGGCTGGATTAAGTAAATTGAATTTAACTTTAAGAAATTAAATAATTTAAGGAACAATGTGATTTGGGAATTTCAAGATGAAATTAAGATTTAACTTGGAAAGCTAAATGGATTGATTTGAATCGGGAGTTTGTGTGATCTCAAAATGGGTTTGAGATCTGGAAATTGAAAATGGATGGATATTATAAAATAATTTGAATGATATCATCCTGTTGTTATTAATAATCTTTAAGTTGAAATTGGATTTGTTTAAATGAATAAAGAAATAGGGTGTGGTAATATATCTATTATTAAGATAAAATGGAATTTGGATTCAGAATTAATGGTTTAAAGATATAAGTTGATTTGATTTAAAGGATTAAATCAACATTTAGAAATTTAACTCGAATTTATATAATTCAGGATGGTTTAAATTAGAAATATGAATTGAAATTGGTTCAATTTGAAATTTATTTGAATTAATTGAAATTGTGATTAAAGTTGAATAAGTAAATTCAAATGGAATTTGTTTTGAATTTAGGGAAGAAATTGAGGATTAATTCAACTTGAATTGGAGTTAAATCAATTTCAATGGGAATTGAAGTTATTTAAGTTGGAATTGAGTCAATTTAAATGAAAGTGGAAATTTAAATTGCATTGATGGGAATGGAGATTGGGAATTGAACAGTTTGGCTCTGAACTATTTTTCCAAATAAATATTTTAATATAAACTATTTTAAATCTATTTTCCTATCTATTTACTATACAACTTTTCTTTTTAAAACCCAAATTATCTTACACTTGTTTTGCAACTACTTTTGGAACTATTTAACTAGTTTACATCTGTTTTATAAACTAATTACAATCTTTCAACTATTTTACCGCTAATTACTATTTTATAACTATTTTGCAATTATTTAAAATTTCTATAATTATTTAACTATTTTATAACTATTTTATCATTATTTAACTATTTTACAGATATTTTACAAACTAATAATTAATTTTCAAATACTTATCTATTTTAAGAAATTTCAAGCTATTTTCTAAATTTAAACAGGACAGAGTTCGAACTGTATATAATTAAATATCCATTTGAGATAAGAATTAAAGTGATAATCCAAATGGGGATTTAGGAATTGTGAGTAAGTGAATAAAAATTTAAGTGAACGTGAATAGAAAAGGAAATTGATTTGGTTAATAACCAATAAAGATAAATACGTAGGATGTACGTACATTATTCTATTCGCATAGTGATTTGATGCAGATTCGAGCACAGAATTTCCAGATAGTTATATGATCCGAGTTGGGATTTTTCACTCGATTTTCGATGGCGAACCTAAATGTGGATTGTTGATTGATTATGGATATTCTCTATCATAGTTATGGCTATGCAAGGAGAATGAAGGTTTCTGATCTGGTGGACGATACTAGTTCGAAAGTGAAATTGTGTGATTGAGTGAGCGTTCAGATTGGTAAGCGATCAGATTGGTATAACATACGGATGATATGTGTACTTCGTATGGATTTGAATGAAATTGATACTGAAAATTTGTGAATAAGAAATGTGAAATGGTTTTTGAAGTGAAAATATATTTTGTGAAATATATGATGAAATAAAATAGAAATTAGATATATCTATGGTAGAAATTTACTTTATGGAAGTAAGTAAACTGGTAAGTGACTTTATAGAGTAATCAAATTTGAATATTTGATTTGGAATAAACAAAGTTTGAAGTGATTGAATCTATTGCCGGAAGAAAAGGATTTTTGAAAATTATTTGAAGTATAAAAGGAAATTTATACAAGTTTGAAGTGATCCAAAGATTTCTTTCAAAATTATATACATATACATACATATATATATATATATATATATCTATGTATATATATAAAGGATTTCGTGTGTCCGCGGGTGCGGCGCAGTGGAAAGGAGGCTTGGGTTCTGGTAAAAAGACCCAGGTTCGATTCCTATGATGCGCTTCCCTATCGTACATAAATTTACCCGGGGGTATGGGGGCTTGGATCAGCGGACGGCTTTACTATACCCTCCTCAGGAGTTTACCGGCCCGTCGGGTTCTCCTGGGTTTTCAAAAAAAAAATAAAAAAAAATAAAGGATTTCGTGAGGATGATTTTGTAAAGGTTTTTGGAACCTTTGGATTTGGAAAGGCTTTTGATTTTTGGGTAAAATCAATATTGAAATTTGGAAAAGCCTAATTTGAGGATTATCGATTTTGGGATAATCAATTTTGAGAAAGGAGATTTATTTGAGATTCATACTAGGTGTATGATTTGGAAGATACTATATGTGTATAGTATAAAGTGTTTTGAAATTGGCTTTGGGGAAAAAGCCGCTCCCTTGAAATGAACTTCTCAGGAGTGCCAAAGGTTGGTACTGCCTTGAACCCTAAGGGGGGGGTTCTAAAGTTGATCCTTTGAGGAGTCCGGAAAAAACTAGTTCATGACGATTTTGTGTAGTGTGTAGCAGAAGTCGAGGGAGCTGATGCCTACTGAGGCATTTGGGTTATGCTATGATGACATTATAACTCAATGTCACTGCGATCTACTGCAGACCATAACGAAAGTCGTGTGTGCTACTGAGAGCCAACAGTCTACGTTTGATTTTATATCGGTAGACTGCGAGCTATGGTAACATAGCGAAAGTGTTGTGTGCTACTGAGAGCCAACAGTCTGTGTTTGATTTTACATCGGTAGACTGCTACCTATGTGGAAGTGGAGAAGTTTCATTTTTGGCAGCGAAAATCGAGGACGCTGATGCCTACATTTACATGGACTTTTACTATGATGGCCACGTAACCCTGGAATGTAACTGCGATCTTCCGCGGGTTCCATGGCCTAATCGAGGGGCCCGGAGTGCCTACTGTTACATGGACTTTTGCTGCGATGGCAACGTAAGCCAGGATGTAACTACGACCATGGATGTGGGTGATGATTTCCAGAGCATTCTCACCAAAGATATTTCCTCTATTTTCAAAAATGTTTTCTATATTTTCAATTAAATTATTTTCCAAGTATTTTCACTGGGTGTTGAAAATGGATCTGTTAAGTACTTATAGATTTTCAGTCCTACGCCTGATCAACGTCTGATCGAATTTCTATAAGAACGAGGACGGACTTGTTGAAACAACAAGTTATAAAATGATATTTTTATAAAAACTATTTTGATAATATTTACATATAGATTTTTGGCGAGAATACCCAAAACCACTTCGATTTGTAATCTATAATAATTTATAGATTTAATATCAGTGAAATCAATGGGCCGGAGTGGAACGTTTTAGGTAATCTGGACCATTTAGAACTAAGTGTACTTAGAGATTAATTTGTGAAATGAGTTTTGAATATAACAAGTTATGAACTCGCAGTAGGATACGAGTTACCCGGGATTTCAATTATGTTTAAAGCTTAGTATTTCAAATTGCATGGGTTTACTCATGCTGGTTTCCAGCCTGACCGGGTGTTACTTTAATGTAATGCTCGGGTCAGACTGAGTATTATAGATTTTCAGGTAAGGACGTTTTGGAGCTCAGGAGGGGAGCTGGAAGGCAGGAACGTATGAAGTGTTTCTGCTGTGACATATTGTTCTATATGTGACAAGTTATTTTAACTGTCCAATGATTGTGTAAATATTGTAACTCTAATGTATTAAAATGTAATTGTATAATACAGTTTTCTTTATGAAAAGAATATTATTTGATATTATATTTTATCTGCTGCGAAATGTGAGTTTCTGAGTTTGGTTTTCTGTTTCTTCTTCTTCTTCTATCTCTTTCTTCTTTCCTAACTATCCAGAATTTTTGGGATCGAAATTTCTGGACCGTTACACTTTCGTACAAAATCATAAACCTATTTTGAATCCTCCTAAGTTAAAGCTAGATTTCTATTTGCTGCTTTAAAATTTTAAAAATATAGAATTACAAATTTTACAAATATATGTTATTGTAATGACCCTAATTTTTACTGACATTATTTACGTTAGATAAATTAGACGAAAAAATATAGATGGTAAAGGGACTGAGATCTGTATATTCATAAGGTAGCCGTGCCTTAATGAATGTATAAACAAAAGGAAATAGAAAACAAATAAGTAGGAGAGATATGATAAGGGCAAAATAGGAATAATCCTTATCCTTGTACCATAAATCTTTCTATCCTTCAATCCTCATTTATTTACAACATTCACAAACAAAACCAAAATGTATAGAAGCTTGGTCGGCCACCATTAAAAAAAATCAAAGGAAGAAAAGCTAGGATTCAAGTAGGAAGCTTAAGAAAATCAGTCCAAGAGCAAATCTCAACCTTCTTAACATCAAGCTAAGGTGAATAATGATCTTACATCTCATTTTTATTGATTCCGGTTTAGTTAAGATCTAAATTAATTTTGCAAGTAATATGCCATAATATGATTGTTTAAATGGACACACACACACACATACACACACACACACACACACACACATATATATATATATATGCTTGTTGAAGATTTATGTTGCTTCATATAGATTTTATGACAAGTTTTGATTTGAAAAACCTATTAGATGACATCCAAATGACTTGTGTTTTTGATATATGGTCGAAAACAATATTTACGAAGTGAGTTTCAAGTTTCATAATTTTCTAAGCTATGGTGGATTTATTATGCATTTTTATGGAATAAAATATCCAATATTGGGCTTAAATTAATTACGGAAATTATATATTGCTTTTGGGCTTGAAATTAAATATGTTAGAAAACATATTAGAAGTGAATTATGGTAATTTTTGCGGAATTTTCTTAAGTATTTTACTATGATTATAAAAGTATTTAAGGTACGAGACTTAAATATTTTACATGTTTTATCAAAGAGGAGGTCTTCTTTGTTAAATGTTTTAATTGTTACAGTCTGAATTCGACAGCACTTTTGGAAAATAATTTATGATAAAGAAATGGACAGCCAATTGTATTTTTGACAAATAAGGCATGTTAGTTGAAAAGAAATTATTTTAAAAGACTATAAAACAGTTTTGCTTAAATTTACGACTTTGCCACTTCCATTTGCAAGCTTTCGACGCCATACTTTCGTCCACGACCAAGTCAAAACCAATGCACATGGTATCAAACAATTGATACGTAGTGAATTAGAGAATGACGAAAGGTACATCGTCGAAATCAAGCTTTCGAAGGGGTATAAGTTGCTCTTATTAACTTTGAACTATTCTTAATTAAAAATGATGCTTTCGAAGGGGTTGGAATTAGCTTTCGACTTAACCAACTTGCTTTTGTTTATATAAAAAGGGCTTTCGAATGACTTGCCGCTTTTATGTCATAAAAGAAGCTTTTGAAAGGATACAACCCACGCTGCCGCATTCTACCTTTCGAATTAGTTATTAAAATAATAGTTTCAAAAGGGTGCTTTTGCCTTCTTACCTTGAGGCTGCCTTTTTAATGCTTTCAAAAGGGTCCTATAAGGTGTTTTTAAATTGTTTGGAGGAAATGGTTTATAAAGGGGATTTCAAAACTATCTTCCTTCTTTTACTTAGGATAAAGACTTTCGAAAGCATTATTTTCGCTCAGTTCTTTATGACCCTTAGTTATATTAAACAATAAATCCAAAGGTTTCAAAATGGATGGTTTTGTATGGTTCGAAGCAATGTTTCCACAAACTTTTACTTGATCCCAACACTTTAAAAAGGTATGTTTAAGTGAAGAAGTTCAATGCATTCAAAAATATATAATATGGGTTTCGAAAGGGAGATCCCTAATGTTTTCGAAAGGTTTATTGTGAGCATTTGAATGGACAGTTTCCTATATTTTCGAAAGATAAGTTTAATGGTTTTGAAAGAGGATGTCTAAGGTTGATTTCGAAAGATCCATTTTCAAAGGTTTCGAAAGTTATGTTTTAGCTTTTCGGCTTAGTGTTTCAAAGTTAAAGCAATTAACTTGTTTTGAAAGGTGTACTTCAAGGAATTCCAAAGGGAATTGTTTAAGGTTTAAACAAAGGTTTAGAAGGTATTTTTTAGCCTTGTAGCAACTTATTATGAAGGGATAGATAATCTCATTGATTAGATTCTATCAACATTTCTTTGTGTAAAGTATATATCATGGCATAAGAGTTTTGAGTAAATCAATGTATAAGATTTCCTTGTTTTATAAGTTATGATTTCAATTGTAAATCATTTACAAAGATTGTTTACAAACCAATGAAATTTGAATAGGGTAGTTAACAAAAAATATATGAAAGGAAATGAAATTTTGAAAAAGGGTAGTAGATACCCTATGTTTATGATTTTGATATTAGAAGACCAGATGAGACTGGTGAAGGGTTGCACCCTATACTTTTGCTAATAGCTCATAGCTAATATAAGTCTAATATTCCAGTGTATAGAGCTTTGTCATAGATGGGACTAAAATAATGTTACATACAGAAAGAAATATACAAATTAAAGATAGGTTATTGGTAAGCCCGTAAAACCATTAGGTTCAGTTGACCCTAGAAAAAGAAAGTTAAAGGCAGCCAGTCTAGTTGTGTATCTAATAGATGTTAGATAATTGATTATGTCTGGTAGGCCTGAGTCAGCCAATGGTTAATAGTTAGCCAGATAAAACTATAGAGTGGGCAGATAGTCCATTGATTTCCCGATCTTTATGCATATATATGTATTTGCTTTAATTGTTATAATTAGTTTGATTGTAGGGTTTTGATTTGCAAAAGATATGCTTTTAAAAGGATATTACTAAGGGGAAACCCGTTCCACTAAGCTGCGCTGTCTCACTTAATATTGGTAAATCGAGATGTAATAGTATTATTTTGTCTCACTTTAAGTTTATGTTTCCCCTTAAAGTCTCAGGTGCTTAAAGAACAATTTGATTAGATTGAGAGTTAAGGTCTTTCGGGTTTAGTAGGATTGGACGAATAAGATCCCGAAGATGTGTAGGAGGCAAGGCTAGCTATATAGGAGCTATTATTTTATTTCTACTGTGGTATATTAAGACTGATATGTCTATTTAGTACTCTGATCATCCAAGGGGGCATCATCATATGTCGCTCTTGGCATAATTTGTAATAATTATATTTGATCAAAACCTGAGAATCATTTGGGATTATGTATCTGAATATGAAATATTAATTTGAAATGTAATCAAAAAAGCTATTTTTAAATCTATGTTTATTTTATTTTATATTCATGTGCTTATGATATTATGGATACCATTAACATTACCGTATTTTGTCACCCGAAGTTAATACTATGGATGACTACAGCATCTGTAGCACTTAGCTTCAGGCCTCAAGATAGGGGATGTTACAGTTATTTTAAATTTAAAGCATTATTTATAATCATTTATCCATATGTGTCCATATATATATATATATATATATATATATATATATTAGCGCGCGCGCACATATGTATGTATGTATGTATATGTATATATGTATGTGTATGTGTGTATGTGTGTATGTATGTATGTGTGTATGTGTATTTACGTTATTTCAACTTAAAGTTTATAAAATGGACTTGTGTGTAAACTCATAAATTTAATTTTAAACCCTTCATGTTACTCATTATCTCACAAGTAAAAGGAGTGTCAACCAACATGTATTCAGATCAATCTGTATGACAACAACAAACAAGCAAAATACAATTGCTCACGCTGCTTAGCCATCCGAAATGATTCAAGGCATTAGTAGCCAATTTATTTGACTAGACCTGGCCCAGAATTGACCGACCCTTGGCTTGGCTCAATCTTAACCCACCTCCAATTGGTCCGTGCAGCTTATCTCATCACAACGTGGATGACTTGCGTTGTCCCTTTTAGCTTTGTCTTTACTTTATAGGTTTCAGGTACTAGCAACCGAAGAAAACTATGCATAAGAAGCTTCTATCCTACCTTATTTCTTGGAAGCATACTATACGATACCGTTCATATGGAAAAAGTGCATCTGTGCATACCAACTGATTTTTTGCTATGGCACATCTGATAAAAATGCGCCCACTCGTGTGCCAAGCCGCCTTGCTCTATACAAAGCATGCCTCTAGGACGGAATGCCAGTTGGCATGCAACTTAGCCAGAAGATCATATCGCCTTTCCAGTTGTCCTCTATTGGCTTAGGCAACCAGATCAATGGCCAGAATGGTTTGCACCCTTCAAATGCGTAATGACAACTATTCAAAAACTCAATCTCTATAGCTATAAATACCCTTTGCCATGCAAATTCACATGGGTTCAGAATTTCATTTCTAGCACAGAAAAATATAAGAGCTCTTGATTTTATGTATCTTAAGTGCCCATATATTTTTTATCATTCTCTTGTAATTTCTAGTAATTGTAAGATATTAATATAGTAATAAATCTTCACATTGGACATAGATAGGATTAGTCGAACCACTATACATCTTGTGCCACTTTACTTTAATTGCTTCTCATTTCTAATTTTTAATTCTAGCATTAGAAAGTAATCTTTGCTAATATAAATGCATTGTCATAATTCCGAAGTTGGCTATGTTTTTAGTCAAATTTTGGCAATAAAAAGAGGGCCTCTCATAGAATCTCTCTAAATTTGATCACTTTTCCCCGACTAAAATATTATGTTGTTACCGCTATGAATCTAATGGTGATAATGAAGGTATAAATTCTAATGATTGTGGAACTAACAGTAATACTATTGTCAACGTTGCTTGTCCCATCCCTAGGTTAGGTAACAACATATGGAGAAGTGTGCTTCAAGGCTTAACAAATATGGGAACTCTAGCCTATGAAGTATATGAGCCGAGGACAAGGCTGGATGCTCAAACGACTATAAACTTCAGTTCTCCAACCCCTTTGGTGGTTTATCTACTCCTGCCCCGCCTACCATCCCCAACGCTAATAATCTCGTTAATACCGCCCTGGAGAGGGTGGTGCTTGAAAACCCAAATGGGTTGGCTCTTGTACACAGTAGGGAAAGGCATGTTGTGCGCGAGCCAAGCCTTTCTATTGATGTTATGGACTTATAGTTGTTCGTGTATAGAGAACAAAGAAGTCGCCGTTCCCCTCCCACGGAATAACCATTTGCTTTTGAATGCCTTTAGGCGGTAGATGGAGCATGAACTTGAGGTTCAATTATCTTGGTTGTGGGGCTCATGCCATTGGTGGAGAGCATAGGGCCCCATCAGCACATTCTCAATCCCATAGGGATGTTGCATGGCCCATATCAAGGGACATACGAGCTAGGCAATTACAATCGCCTTCTATGCAATGAGAGAGGAGTTCCCCCTCTCCTATCCTTTATCACCATCTCCACTCTCCATCACCTCATTGTCACCTGCCTTCTACTCCACAAAGATGATGGTTGAATCCATCACAGTTTGGACGCAAAACATGTCCGCAATAGGCACTAGCTAGTATTTTGGAGGAAATGGCCCATTTTTGCCAATAATTCAATAGAATGGGCAGCCCAAAATGTCGGGGATAAATCACTGTCTGATGATGAGAATAAAGAGCCATTCTCTAAAGCAATCCAAAGTACGTACACGCATCAATAGATGGTATGGTTTGCCGAGAATCGACAAATACGATGGGAGCACTGATCAGACCACAACACTACTTTCAATTCCATCGCACATATCGACCAACTTTCTACCTCATGGAGTGTCTACTCTTTCCCTCCACTCTCACAAGATCAGCGTTCCACTGGTTGTTATGTCTATAACCATGCATCGCTCATCCTTGTGCCTAGCTTTGTGCAGATTTCAAAACCAGGTTCTTTGCCTCAAAGACCACGTCATGATGGCTAGTAAGGTAGGTATCATTAGGTGGAGCCAACCAATAATCATCAGTGGATGCGAATCATTTTAAAAAGGATTCCACTCAGACTAGGTGGTGTCAATAAAATAGCCTGGTTGTGGCCCTCTGTTTGGGGTAAGGTAAAAGTCGAGGATGTGGAAAAAACTTCGAATGTAGCCGACCATATCCCCTACCGATTTCTATTAGAGGGCAAACTGAATTATGTAAATAACAGATGTTAGTCTCTTAGATAGCAAAAATGAGGTTTTGTGCTCTCATAAAGCCAATCCCTCATGAAAATGTCAAACATCATGTCAATGGTCGGTGGAATAGCAACAAAAGGCACATGTAAGATAACATATGATATCCCAAGTTTACTAACTATGCCACTTTGAATCATGATATGGAATCTGTAAATCTCACAACCAGAGACCATTTATCTTACCAAAGACTATCCATCGTGATAAGTGGAAGAAGCAAGGAACCTCGAGGCAACGACAAGTATTGTGAGTTCTACCAAATCAACGGTCGCTCCATCAACTATTGTCGTGTGCTGAAGGATGAGATTGAGAGGTTGACTCAAGAAAGAGTGCTTATGGAATATGTTCGACACCAATTCTACTAAAGAATAACTTATAATAACCAGTCGGGTCAACTATAATAATCCAACAACGATGTTGTAGCTATAACCGACATTCTGACTAACTTTGAAGGGCTGTATGTAGCTGAAAGCAACCAAGGAGCACAATTCCGGTTCCAAAGAGAAATAGGGTCGACCAGCCAAGTTTATTCGTTGGAACATTGAGCCCCTAAAGAACCCAGGCTAGGGGTAGATCAACCCATCATTCTTACTACCAAGGATAGAAAACCATCTCTTATCCCCATTATGATCTCATGATCATCACCATTGCAACGGCAAGCTCAAATGTACATAAAGCTATCATGGATGAGGGTAGCTCGACAAATGTCATGTTCAAGCATGTTTTCGAGCCACTCAAGCTTCTTACCTCTAGCCTTATCCCTAGCGCCTTGCCCTTCTATGGATTTGAGGGTGTTGGCATTGTTTTTATGGAGAATACTTCCCTTATAGCCACCTACTGTTAGGATCCCCGACCCTAGCTGAGCTAGATGCGATTGTCTCATACAATCGACTTATCATGAAATTCCCAATCAAAGGTGTGGTCGATAAGATCTAGGGTGACCAAAATAAGTTAGCGAGTGTTATGGGACCTCCTTCAGATAAGCAAAAAAGGGTGTCCTCATGCTTCAACAAGTGCTTGCAATGCTCAATTGCAAGTCTCTTGAGTGAACCCTCGAGTCGGTCAATGCTTTGGTTCATGGTAAGAACACCTCCAACTTAAGAGTAGAGGCATCCACGTGAATATATTCTCCTCCATAAGGACACACTTGCCCTGTTGCGCTCTTGTTCAAGCCGGGGGCCAAGACAACCTACCCGATAAAGTCACAACTATAAGCGACATGTTAGCTAGGAAAGTGCTCGAGCCGGTCAGGGCTTCCACTTATGTTGGGACCATCCTAAATTATGAAGGAACACTACTGATAGTGTGTTACCTAGGAGTAATCCTGAGCCTATTAGCGATCTAGTTCATGACGGGACCACCCAAAGTAATTAGGTTACATCAAATGGCCCCGTTTCACCCAGGTGAACCCTCGAGCTGACCAATGTTTTGGTTAGTGTCGGGATCGCCAGCCACTCTGAAGAATGGAATGGAATGGAACGGAAAGGATTATATCTCCTTGGACACTCCCAAAAGAAAAAAAGAGCTCATCATAGCATGGAATGAGCAAGTCACACCCCATTAGCAAGTAAGGACGTCCAACCCTATGACTCCTACCGTCTCAATACCGATAGACTCGTCCGTCTGAGCTAACGATAACATAATCCCCTCGACTTGAGCAAAGACATCTATCCTAGTTAATAAGGCCATAAAACGCATGATTTACATATTGGACTAGTGTGACTTAGAAACAAAATATGACATCGAAGTTGACCTACTTGACCCCCCATGGGAGATAAGAATACCAACGGCAAGCTAGCTATTCTACTCAACTTAATATCTATAGATAGTGACGACCCTAACAAGGTTGTTCAGATCAGTACTGAGCTCAACCAAGAGGTTAGAAAAAAGTTATCCAAAATTCTTACAAGCAAAGACATCTTCACCTGGGGCACGTTGATATAACCGACATTGATCCAAGAATCATTTTCCATGCATTAAACATTGATCTCAAGGCAACCCCATCCATCAAAAACATAGACCCCTCAACCCAATTATTGAGCTCTAAAAGAAGGGAGGAGAAGTTGTTAGCCAACGGTTACATTTGGGAGGCAATATACCCATCTAGTTAGCTAACCCAGTACTAGTTATAAAGCTAGATAGGTCTTGGAGGACTTTCATTGACTCCCCAACCTCAAAAGGGCCTGCCTAAAAAATAGTTTTCTCTTGTCTCGCATCGATCAGTTAGTGGATGCGACCAGTGGACACATGCTCCTTACTTTCATGGATGCTTACTTTGGGTACAATCAAATTGCCATGCATGAACCGAATCAAGAGCACTTTATTCATCACCAATGTCAGCCGATCTACGATTAAGTCATGTCGTTTGGGATCCAAAATGTGAGCACAACCTACCAATGGCTCGTCAATCTCACGTTTTCTAAGTAGATTGGCCGATCCAGGGAAGTATATATGGACATCATGCCGATGAATTCTGAGAATGCCGAGGGAAAATACAGAGCCTATCTGATACTTTCAATATTCTACGCTAGATAAGTCAGAAACAAATATAGAAAGTTGGAGAATCTAGCTTTGTGGCTACTAATGGTGGCCTGGAAACTCCGACTATACTTCCAAACTCATATCATCAAAGTCTCGATTAACCAACCATAAATTCTTAGTCGACCAGATACAACGGGATGACTTCTAATTGGTCCGTTGAAATTGGACAACATCACATGTACTCTTAGCCTTGCACTTCTATCAAGGACCAAGCCATGTCCAATTTCATTACCAAGTGCTTAAACCTGGATGTTGGTGAAGGAGAGATCGTCATCGATCAATACACTTGGCTTTTATGTATATAGGGCATCAAACGAGAAAGGGGCAGGGGCTGGTATGGTCCTTGTCACTGCTGAAGGGAGAGAGTTTTTTTATTTTATAGTCTGCCTTACTTTCAAAGTAACCAATAATGAAGCTGAATACGAGGCTAGTCCAGCCGATCTTGGAATGGCAAAGGAGTTGTGCATGAATTCCATCCATGTGTTCAACGACTCATCACTAGTCGTTAATCAGATTGGCAAATGCTTCCAAATTAATGGTAAGACACCGGCCCTCTATGTCGTTGAGTCCAGGAAAATCATCAGTGCTTTCTTGTAATTCAAACTAGAGAAAATACCCAGGGAACAAAATTCCAAACCTGACCAGTTGGTCAAGAAAACAAGCAATCCAAAAGAATCCACTTGGGTTCCATTAGATATTTAGAGAAACCCATGATACAAGCCAAGTGAAATAGATATAGAGATTGATGCAACTTCCACAAACAATTGGATAACTCCCTTGATCAAGTACTTAGTGGATAAAGAGCTTTCAGTCAATCGTAAGGAAGACTAGAGGGTCCTATGTTAGGCTCCTCATTACACAATCATGGATAAGAAGCCTTATAAATAAGGTTACTCCATACCACTTCGGTATCGTGTGTTCGAAGATGAAGCCGATGAAAGTTTGGAAGAGTTGCATGAGGAGTTTTGAGGGGATCATGTCGTGGAGAAAAGATTAGCCAAGAAAGCCAGCTGACCAGGCTACTACTGACCTACTATGTTAAGAAGTGCAACTAGTTCCAATGGTTCACGAAGATCCTTGGAGCTTCTCCTACACTTCTCAACCTAATGATTTCCTACCGACCATTTGATACGTGGGGATTCAACTTGATAGAAAAGCTACCCCATGCTAAAGGAGGATAGAAGTATGCTATAATCACCATTGACTATTTCAGTAAATGTGTCAAGTTTAAGCCCCTAAATGGGTTCATCGCCACCAAGATTCCGAACTTCATCATCATCTGTTAGTTTGGCCTATTAAAGAAGATCATCACCAAAAATGGCACTCAGTTCAAGAGTGGACTCTTCCGAGACTTCGATGAAAGAAATGAGATCGAGAAATGCTTCTCCTGCTTTGCCCATCCTAAGAAAACAGGCAAGTGGAGGCTGTTAATAAAACTATCAAATAAACTCTCAAGAAGCACCTCATGAAAGCCAAGGGAAATTGGGTCGAGGAGCTATCACTCGTGCTTTAGTACTATATCACTTCCAACCGCACTTCAACCAGCTGTACTCCCTTCTTGCTTTCTTATAAATACGAAGCCATGCTACCCACTGAGGTAGACATCCCCTCTCCTCAGTGTCTTACTTACGAGCCTAAACAAAATGATGAACTACTCAAGCTCAATCTCTGTACCCTAAAAGAATGAAGAGCTGAACTCGCACTAAAGCCTATAAGAGGAAGATGGCCAAGCACTACAACTCTAAAGTGAAGCTCCGACAATTCACCAATCTACTTCTACACCAGGTGTTCATAAACATAAAGAACCTGAATGAAGGAAAGCTTAGCCCAAATTAGGAAGGGTCATATGTCATCAACGTTACGTTATCAAATGGTGCTTACTGCCTCTCTCGCCCAAATGGAACAAACTTACCTCGCACTTGGAATATAGATCATTCCGAGCCTATCACATATAAATGTAAGCCATAGTTATAAAGTGAAGAGATTGTGATAAACCTTTTTTGAATAACGTAGCCACACAATCACCGTGGCTATATAGTGGGGATGAGCTATTTGACGTTCTCCTCCCCATTGGGGGCCATCAACCCACTCGAACAGGGACCGTGTCAGCCACTCAACGCTCCCCTCTTTGTTGAAAGACTATCCACTGGAACAAGCCTCTCAGCACTCTTCCATGCTGGGGATTACCACTACTATAGGCTATCCAATAAGGATAAGTTATAATGTACTCACTTCTTTGTTTGGGGACCGCCAATTAACTCTACCAAGGATCACGCGAGCCATTCAATCTCCCTTCCTTGCGACAAGGCTATCTGACTAAGGTGAATTATCGTGTATTCACTTCCTCATTCAAAGACTGTCGGCCTACCTCGTTGAGTTTGGATGAGAAATCTCTCCCATTCGTGTCGGGGTGTGTCGACGACTAGATGGTGCGATTGGAGCGATCATGATTCCCTCGCCAATGATGATGATAGAGTTAGAGGTACTACCTAGAGGCAATTCTGTAATTTATTGTAAATTATTTACTTTGTAATAATAAAGTGTTTTAATTCTATTATATACTTATCATAATGTGTTATGTTAATTATTTATTTGATTTAAGTATATTTAATATAAAATTCTTATATAATCTGTTTTGTGATAGTAATTACTATGTGTTGTAATCATGAGAATCTATCACAATCAAAATAACATATTATTTTCAATATTCCTAGTCATGATGTTTCAAGATACGATATCAGTACATTTGTTGAGACTAGAGTACGTAGCGCTCTCTAAATATTAGGCAGTGTATTACTCATAGTTGTTGGGGGTGCAAAGGGGTTACAAACTGATAGCTACTGGGTAACTATGAAATGACTTACTCAAGAATTTTCCGTTGCTTAATATAACTAAGGCCAAACAGAAAGTTTCAAAATGATGATAATACACAGTTCTCTCGACTTGAGAATACTGTTAAAATTCAATGTGAACACTGCACTTTGATTACAGCTAATTCATGGCATGGCGTTAATTGAAAGACTATAATTGGGTCCGAGTTGAAGCATTGGAAGTAAAATATTATTAAATAAAGAATCCATCTCCTTAGTTTTAAAGGTTGGCATCACCGTCAACTATAGTCAACTCAAAGGCAAAGTTTTGGCTAGAGCAGTTCAATTATTAAAAATTGTTATTATTGAACCATGGGATTTGTCTTTGGATTGTACAATTTAAACGTGAACGAAAATGGAATTTTGACCAAAAAAATCCATAAGTCCTAAACCCGTTATATTTTTAACATAGGGAATTGATTTAAATAATATTCACTACTAGGTACCACTTGGAATAGTAAAATTTGATTTTACCGATGATGTACGAAACCTCGATGAAGTTAATTCATTAGAAATGAGCAAGTAAAACATAGTGCAAGATCATGTTTACAATATGATTGATTACATTGAGGTTCTTGTTGCAGTAGATGAAACACTAAACTCGATCATTGAAATGTCAATTTGACTAATTTATGTAAAGTGCAACCCATTTGATATCCTTCAATGTTAAGGATGACCGAACACATTTTTATAAAGAGTTCGTTATGACCTTATAGTAAGGGTTCTTCTAATGGTTCGACCATTTAGAAAGGAAAGTGAATGCAAGAGAGTGGCTGTAACATAAGGCATGGTTGGGGTAAAGAGAGTGAATTGTCACTTCTGCTCCATGAAGGAACATTGGAAATGGGAATTGTATGAAATAATTGATACTTAACAAGAAATGAAAAATATGATTTCTATTTCAAAATGTATTTTCACATAGAAAATTGTTTTCTATGAGATTAATTTCTTTGAGTTTGAGATATTTGATCTGAAACTCTCAACTACAAACGAGTCGAAGTGTATGAAATAAAATTCTATAATAAGTGGTTGAATGAAGCTTCATATTTCATACACTGTTAGAGTAATGGAGAAAATAGTGGGAGCATACCATATAACACTTCTTAGTGGTCACATTAAGTTACAAAAAATTGATTTCGTGAATATACAGATATTATTTGTAAAATAATTTGTGTTTTTAGTATTACTGAAACTAGACATGATTTTATTTCAATACGAATATTCGTTATAAGATAAAACTTTGATAATGGCAATTGATTTCATAACAAAATAATGCATTAGAAAATACATAATTATCTAAAATTTTACATTTATTTTGAAATTATGGACTAAGCCATGCTATTAAGAAATAATACTTTAATCATATGATTATGAATCATATGATGCAAGTGGATTATATCTCAAACGATTAAGGACAAGGCGTCCACTCAGTAGGAGCGATATAAAAGTGGATGAACACTTTGGATTGAAACATATAAATATATGCAGTCGTACGTCTAGTCATACCAAAAAGGTTCTTATCAAAAGTTGATGAATTATAAGAGAAATGAAAATGTGTATTTGATACACATGTGGTATATTTGTAATAAGTTCATAGAATATAAAATGGGAGTAAAGTATGTAACATTTAAAAGGGTATAAAATGATTTGATTTGTTCGAACATGTGAGTATATTGGAAAGAGTTTGAATATACCTAAAAATGAATAAAGATTAAATCTCAAAATTCACTTCTCCCTATGATACATAATGATGTATTGATAAGGAGTAACCGAGACTTTGTAAAACAAAGTACAATTAATAACGAGGGAAGTTAAGTTAACTTCTTTCTGCAAGTTCATGCACGAAAGAGTAGTACATAAGGTTTAAATTTATTTTATCTGAAGCATAGTTTAAGATATCATACAAGATAAGAGTTTATAATATAAACCCAATATATCCTAGGTCAAGAAGTTTATAAGTTATGTGAGTGA
Organism: Allium cepa; assembly: GCA_030765085.1. Taxonomy (NCBI): domain Eukaryota; kingdom Viridiplantae; phylum Streptophyta; class Magnoliopsida; order Asparagales; family Amaryllidaceae; genus Allium; species Allium cepa. The sequence continues at coordinate 120,418,066 of CM060942.1, forward strand.
ATGAATGCATATAATATTTGTTTGTGAGATCTAGTATGGATCGCCCCAATGGAGTATGGGACCAATCAATTTTGATTGACTAATTTATTGTTTGAACATTAGTTTCATGACCTATATTGTAATAATGTGTTGCGGCCAATTGATTGACCAATTTACATATATAAGTATGAAAATCAAATCAATTCTACATTTATTAGGCGATTCATAAAGTGTTTATGAATACCTATTTTGTTGCACTGAGAAATAATTTTTATTTCAAAAAACACCATTTTTGTAATAAAGGAATTTCTTTTAGAAATTATTGGTAGTAAAATGGATTTGGGTATGATCGAAAGATAAAACTGATTACAAGGAATGAAATGAAATTAACTAAACTTAGTTGGATACAACACATTATAACGTCTTCACAAATTGAAGAAAAACTATGATTTTCATATGAATGTTGAGAAAAGAAATTTTAAGTTACAATTAAGGCAATAAAAGTATTTACTTTGGCATATGGCATGATGCACAAATCTAAAATGGATTCAAAGTACATTATCAAAATATGATTTTGATTATTGTACCTAAAGGGATTTGATCCATTGGCCGTAAAGAGAAGAACATCAATGTAGTTGGGAATGTAGTAAGCAACTTTAATAATAATAATATTTTAAAATTCAACTATTGAAATTAACATAATAGATTCATTATTCAACATGCATGAATAAGTTCGAATTTTACTCGCAAAATTATTGCCCTATATGATTTTGAGTTTTGGTACAGGTATGTTGAAATAGAAATTCTAAATAATTATTTAGAATGTATTTTTTGCACATAACAAAAATATGTCTTGAAGTCAGGAGCGATACTGAGTTTATGAGTTTCAAATATGATCCAAGAACTGAAACCAAAGTATCATTCGATAAACATCAAAGTTGAATAATTATTTTGACAGAAATATCAAATAGTTTGATTTTCGATCAAAATAAAGAGATAGCTATGCTTGTAAGAGTGAACTACAAAGTACTAGAATATTTCTAAAATATAAGTAAATAACAAAAACTTATGATTTTTAATGATGTACACAAGTTAAAATTATTATAGTTTGGTTGTTTAATACTCGATATTCGATTTATAAAGGACATCTTTTATAATAAGTATAAAAGGATGTTGGGATTATCCTAAATGATGTACACAGACACCATATTAAAATGTTTAGTATGGAGCATGTATAATAAGTATAAAAGGATGTTGGGTTTATCCTAAATGATGTACACAGACACCATATTAAAATGTTTAGTATGGAGCATGTAAAATGGATTTCTTATGCATCGGCAAAAGGAATTACCATACATATTGTATTCTCTAGAATATCGCATGTTGCCTATGTATTTGCTCAAATTTCTCGCAAATATGATTATGCCTGCCTGCACAACTTAGTCCGTCATAATTCATGTCGACCCACACTTACTAGATCGGCCTAGTTCAAGCCAATCCATATTTAGTCTGGCCCTATTCACGCCCGACCAACTAAACACACTAAAGATTGTTTTTGCTCGACGCATTCAAGCCGACATACAGCCAACTCATATGACTTGACCTGACTTAAAAGCAACCGGACCATGGCGCAGCTCTATCTCAGCCCATTGCGACTAGCCTTCACAAGTCGTCTCGTTATCACGAGCTTATTCCAGTTCGTCCTCTCAGCATTAGAAATATTTAACTTCACTCAACAATCTTCGCCAATAAGCGATTGGCTGCTACTATACATACGAAGCTTCCCATCCATTCTGTCCCATAGAAAGGAAAAGGTAAATGACAAATAGTATAATCATGTTATGAGGTACTGTGGCATATCTACCAAAAGCCCGCCGACTCTTATAATAAGCCACCTTTATCAGCCAAAATCACTTGCCTTGTACGATGTTACAACTAGCATGCTGCATAGCCATATGCTCGTAATGTTTTATATATGTTCTCCATCAACCCATGCAACTATATCAACGAACAGGTGTGGCTTCCGCCCGATTCAATGTGCAACCTCTGTCATCCACTACCCATATCAGCTTCAATAGTGTCTACTTCTTATTATTTCTCAACAAATAATTGCTCTCTTTGACAAATTAAATACCTAAAACTCTTGAGATTAGCTAGTATTAAGCGCATAATTTCTTATTATTCACTTGTAATTGCACGAGTTCAATATAGTAAGACGTCTTCATAGTGGACGTAGGCAAGCTTAGCCAACCTACTCTGTAATTAGTGCCATTTGTTTTATTTTTCTTATCTTATTCTTCGTTTTTAATTTTAAGCATAATGTTAACAAGCAACCTCTGTTAATATAAATACATTAGCCTAATTCCAGCATTGGCTAAATTTTTAGCCGACATTTTACCGCTAGAAGGAGAGCCTCCTCTAAAATCTCTCACTTTTATTCACATATTATTTTCTACTTAATATGCTCATATTCACACCATTAATCCTATTAGTGAAACTAAGTAATAACTCTAATGACTGTGAAATCAATGGAATACTATCACTATGGACATTTGATATATAGCGAAGTGTGCTTTAGGGCTTAACAATGTAGGAACTTTATCCCGCAAAGTAAATACTTTAAGGACGAGGTTGGATGCTCAAACAATTGTGAATTATGTCTCTACAGACCTTTATATGGTTGAACTGACCGATATCCAGCCTACTGTCCCAGTGCTTACAACCTCATAAACAATGCCTATGAGAGTGTGATGCTTGAAACACTTTTTAGACTAGCTCCTATATATGAGAGGAAGGCATATGCTACATGTGGGCTAAGTAACGCCGTTGAGCTCGACCTCAAATTAGCCGCATCCAGAGAATCTAGACATCATCATTCCCCCTCAACTGAACAAACATATGCTTTTGAATGCTTCGGACCATAGTCAGAGCTCAAAACTAGAAGTTCGAACATCTTAATGGTGGCGCTCAGGTCGCCGACAAAGAGTATAGGGCCCTTCAACACACTCTTAGTCTCCTAAGGATGTGTGCATGCTTAGATCAAGAGAAGGCAAGCCAAACATTCTTGTTCGCCGTCGTGCACAAGGAGAGGAGGTCTTCCACTCTAACTCAGCGTCGTCATCGTCACTCTCCCTCGCGTCATCACCATAATTCTCACACTCCAAAAAGACATCGGTTGAGCCCATAGCTGATATTTGGTCAAACACTTCCACAGTAGGCTAATGCTGGCAGGAGGAAATAAATCATCTTCACCAGCAACTGAACATAATGAAAGCTTGGAGTGCCAAGGGCGAAGCTTTGTCTGATGATCAGAATAGAGAGCCATTTTCTGAAGAAATATTGAACATTTACATCCATCAATATACCTTATTGCATATTGGCAAGTACAATGGTAGCGATGACCCATCAGATCACATCATTACTTTTAACTCCATGACCTGTAATGGCCAACTTCCTAACCCAGATGACTGCCTATCCTTCCCTTCCACTCTTACAAGACCGATCTTCGACTAGTTCCTCCATCTACATCCTGGTAGGATCATTCCTAGGCCTAACACTATAAAGACTTAAAAACCAGGTTCTTTGCCTCAAAGACCCAAAATGATGGCTATTGACTTAGGTAACATCGGACAGGGGCTGATCAAGAATCTTCAGTCAGTAAACCGCTTTAACAAAGAATCCACCTAGGCTAGGAGTGCGGACAGAATAACCTGGTTGTGGCCCTCAGCTCAGGGGTCAGGTATAGGTTAAGAATATTGAAGGAACTCCAAAAGAAACTGGCTACATCCCTAACTGATATTTATCAACGAGTGAATGAAATTATAAGGATGGAAGATGCTAATCTTTTAGACAGCGATGACGAGGTGCGATGTTCACATAAAGTCGAACCCTATGAAAATTCCGACTTTTGAAGTAATGGTCGATGGACAAACAATAAGAGTCATATAGAAGACGACACTTGATAAAAGCCTAGGTATGTTACCTTTGCCACTCTGACTTGAGATATGGAGTCCATATTTCTTATTACCAGGGATCAGGACCATTCCAAAGGCCATCCACCACCAGAGGCGGTAGAAGGAACCTCATACAATTGCAAACACTGTTAGCTCCATCAAAGTAATGGTTACTCGACTAATGAGTGCCGTGTGTTGAAGGACGAGATCAAGATACTAGTCCATGAAGGGTTGCTTGTGGAACACATTCGGCACTAGGTTGATCAAAGACAGGCTCGCAACAACCAGCCTGCTCTACCCTAGAAACCCAATAACAATATTGTGGTCATAACTAACTTTTTGACCATATATGGAGGCCCTCATGTAGCTAGAAGTAGTCGAGGAGCATAATTCCTTAACTAGAGAGAAGTGGGTTCAACTGGCCAAGTCTATACTTTAGAACAACGAGTGTCTAAAGCACCTAGGTTGGATTCGCATTCACTGTCGAAGACATGGTAGCCATTTCTTACCCCCACCATGATACAATGGTCATTACTATCGTAATGGCTAACTCTAATGTACATTGAATGTTCGTGGATGGGGGAAGCTCCATAAATGTTATGTTCAAAAATGATTTTAACATGCTCAGCTTCCTACCTCTAGCCTCACCCATTGCACCTTGCCTATATACAGCTTCAAGGGTGTTGGCATTATTTCAATGAGTACTACTTCACTCATGATCACATTCGGCAAAAGTGCCCCATGCCGATTGATCGCCCATCTACATATAAACACTTAATAGGATAATTGATACTTTCAGAGCATGACGTACTTGTCTTAGCTAACTGGCACGTCATGAAATTCCCATCCAACATGGGGTCGTAGAAATCCAAGGAAATGAACAAAAATCTAGAGATTGTTATGAGATCTTCCTCGAATAAGGAAAGAAGGGAGTCCTCATGCTTTAACAAGACCTCACAATGCTCCATGGCAAGTCAATCAAGAGAACCATCAAGTTGGTCGATGCTTAAGTTCATGCCGAGACCGCCCCCAATTATAAAGCAGAAGCATAACACCAAGAGCCCACCCGTTAACAATGACTTACATGATTAGGTCGCTGCAATCAGCGACTTGTCACTCAGGAGTATGCTTTATCCAAACAACGCTTACACTCATTCCAAGACTGCTCTTGCCTTTGAAATTGCAACCGTCGATGGTGTATCACCCAGTAGTAACCTTGAGCCCGTCGACGCTCTGGCTCGTGCTAGGACCTCCTTAAGCAAAGAAGCTACATCAACTGGCGTGTTACTTGAGGGTATCCTCAGTCTAACAACTCTTCGGGTCATGCCAGGACTGTCTGCTACAATGGATGGTAGGATGTGTAAAATATAGTGATTTTATGGAATTAAATAATTAAATTAAAAATGGTAAAGTCATAATTTCCTATAAAGGGCAAAATTGTAAATTTTTACACTTGTTATTCAACGAGGATGGGTGGGTCCGGTAATATCATGTTCTTGAGTTACTATGGCGAGGGAAGAGAAAAAATTTAAATAATTATTTGAATAACTAAATAATTACAAAAATCCCTTTTACTTCAAACGTTTAAAACTCTCTTATACGGCCTCCATTTCACGCGTAGTTCATGGCTTTTGGTGAGACGAGCAACATTTTAGTATGTTGTTTGCTATATTTGGAGACACTTTTGAAAAGTGCTTTATTTTAGTAGATTCGATATACGTTGTTCAACGTGGCGATAAAGGCCCAAGGCTTTTTTTTCCTCAATAGCGAGTCGCTAATGACTGGACGATAGCGAGTTGAAGCATCTTGTTCCTTAGTTATGAGTCGTTTACGATTAGGTGATAGTGGGCTGGGACATGTAGTTCCCTAATAGTGAGTCGCTTAATATTTGACGATAATGGGCTGAGACATTGTGTTCCTTAGAGCGAGTCGCTTATGATTTGGAAATAGCATGCTGAGACATTACGTTCCTCACAAGCTAGTCATTTATGGATTTATGGTAGCAGGCTATGATACAGAGTTCCTCTATAGTGTGTCGTTCACGATTTGACAATAGTGGGCTAGGACACATAGTTCCTTAGTAGCGAGCCGCATCCATTTTCGATGATAACAAGTTAGGACTTTAGGCTTAATTGTATTTTCGTTGTCTTTAGCATGCGAGTCTTGACTTTGGGTTCGATTGTGTGCATAAGATTAGATATGGGTTGGATTTTAATGAGATATTATCCTATATTGTCACTATAGTATTATATTATGTATAGCTGATTTGTTGGGTGCAGGTGACACATGTTTGTCAATACCTCAACTATTGATTTTATTGATTTTGACAACAATAACCATTCAAAATATAGATACTAATGTTTTGCCAAGTTATGAAGTATATAGAGTAGAATATTAGTGATGCAGCTCAAGCTAGAAGAGAAGAGATAAGTCGTATACGACTTAAGGAGGAGTTAAGTCGTCCACGACTTAAGATGGAAGATATAGGTCGTTCCCGACCTAAGGAGTCACGTGGGGGAGAGATGCGAGTTAATGGAGAAGATTTAAGTCGTTTTCGACCTAACTGGAGACCAGAGGGGAAGTTGTACCGAGTTAACGACCTAACTCTAACAGGTTACGACTTAACTTAGTTGGGTCATTAGAAGGTGCCGCTCCTTTAAGAATCTTTAAGTCGGTCATGTATGTAAAGGTAATGTAATAAGTGTTGAGTCGTGTCCGTTGAGTTGTGGCCGACATTTGATGAGTCGTTAGGTCGTATACGACCTAAGTGTTGTGATGAGTTTGTATTTCTTTAAGCTGTGTGTTTAAGTCGTCTACGACTTAAGTGTGAGTCGTTGTGTTGTACCTATGTTAGGTCTTGAGTCGGTGAAGCTTTGAGTCGTGTGTGTTGTAAAGAGGCTGGGTCGCTCTTGTGATAAGTCGGTGCCGACTTAAGGAGTCGTAAGTCGTATACGACTTAAGGGTCAGGGTGTAAAACTTCTATAAATAGCGAGCGTGTTGTAACTTTTTGTTGGTTGATTTCTGAATAAAATTCTTGTTTGATTGCTGTGTGCTTTCATCTTAAATTGGTAGTTGAGTGTAATCTCCTATCTCCACTTTCGGTTAATCGAGTGCGCTCGATTCAACGATTGTTGAAGCCAATTCACGGTATCAAGTGCGCTTGATCGACGTTTGAAGAATTGTAGATCTTCTTTCACGGTATCGTGCGCGATCAACGTGTCGAAGATAGCTAGAATTCGGTATCTTTGTGATCAACGAATTTGGGCATTTCAGTATCTTCAATCCACCGTTGCTACTTTCATCGATCTATATCGTTTTGTTATTATCCGCTGCGTCAGTTTTGGTATCGGAGCTAGACTTAGCCAATCATAGCTAAGCCGAGTCTTGGAGCCAAGGAGTTTGAAGTTTGTTGTTCATCGTGTTCATCTTGAAGTTGCAACAAGTTAGAAGTTCTCGATCCAAATTCTTTTGGATCAAAGTGTGGAAGTTGTTTGAATTTGGCCGTGAGATTTTTGCGTGCCAAAGTTTAAAAGTAAAGTGCTTGAAGCCGTGCTTGTTGAAGCCGAGCCGACCTAAGCCTAGGTCGTTGCCTATTGTCAAGTTAGTGGGAGGCCGTGACTTGTTGTTCAAGTTTGGGTTTTGGAAAGTTGTGAAGTTTGAAGATTGTATTGAACCAATCATGCCGCCGAGGAGAGCTAATCGTCATCAAAATGTCGAAGCATTGTATAGAAGAGAAGAGGCCGAGCAAATGGAACAACGCATTAATGAGAAATTTGATGAAGGTATTGAAAAGTTAGAGAAGTTGATGAATGATTTGAATCAAAATCAAAGGAGGAGATCACCAATCTCAAACCATGGAGGAAACCGAGTTTCGCCATCGGTTACGGAAGCGAGAAGGGTATCACCGCAATCTTTTAGAGAGAGAAGAGAAACATCAATTTCATCAAGGAGAGATCACCATGACTATGGACATGAAGAGAGAAGAACTCCATGTGAGTTTGAAGAAGAGCCATATAGAGATGAAGAGAGACATAGTAGACGGGACATGTGTGATCGAAGGGATGATGATGGTCGAGATCGATATAGACGCACATTTGATTTTGATGAAGAAGGTGATAGAGCTAGCATTCATTATGGAGATCGAGACCAAGTTCGAAATTCATATCGAGATGTAGATGATGATCGTCGTTGGGAGTCAGGTATGAAGATGGAAATTCCAGAATTCAAGGGTGGAATGGTAGCAGAGGAATTTTTGGATTGGTTGTCTAATGTTGATGAGATCTTTGATTTCAAAGAAGTCCCGGAGAATCGAAGAGTTAAGTTGGTTGCTACTCGTTTGAGAGGTAGAGCTTTGGCATGGTGGCAGCAAACCAAACTTACACGAGAACGAATGGAGAAGTCGAAGATTGAAACATGGAAAAAGATGAAGAAGATGATGAAAGCTACATTCTTACCTTACAATTATCAATCACTCATGTATCAGAGGTTGCAGAACTTGAGGCAAGGGATGAAGACTGTTAATGATTATGCTGATGAATTTTATCAACTGACTGCTCGAAATGACATTATGGAGACAGAGGAACGACTGACTGCTAGATTTGTTGGAGGGTTGCGAATGCAGATTCAAGAGGTGAATATGTTTGATCCTAGATCTGTAGCAGAAGCACATCAGAAAGCGTTGGCTTGGGAGAAGCAGGGAAGGCGTGGAGGTGGTGTGTTTACTAATTCCAACAATCAAGTGAAGGGTGTTAGTGGAAGCTCTAATGTTCCTAAATCTATCAGTAAACCAGTTGTGAATGAAGTTGCGAAGACGAAGGTCAACAACAATTTCAAGTGTTACAATTGTCAGGAAGTGGGTCACAAAAGTAATGAATGTCCGAAGCCGAAGAAACGAACTATGATTGCTGAAGTTGAAGGTGAGGATGTTGGTGAAGGTTATCCTAGTCCAGTTGAGGAGGAAGAACAGGATGTCGCGTCAGGAGATGAGGGATGTAATCTGATGATGAGGAGATCTTGTTTGATACCGAAGCAAGAAGAAGAAGCTAGTTGGTTGAGGAGTAACATCTTTCAGTCAACGTGCACTATTCTGGGGAAGGTGTGCAAATTTGTGATTGATGCAGGAAGTTGTGACAATATTATTTCTACCGAAGCTGTGAGAAAGTTGAAGCTAAAAACGGAGAAGCATCCAAATCCTTACAAGTTAGCGTGGTTGAGAAAAGGAGGAGAAGTGAAGGTGGACAGGCGAGTTCGAGTTCCATTTTCCATTGGAAAGAAGTATAAAGACGAGATTTGGTGTGATGTTGTGGAAATGGATGTTTGTCACTTACTTTTGGGAAGACCATGGCAGTATGATCGAGCAGTACAGCATGGCGGTCGGACCAATAGCTACAGTTTTATGTTTGAAGGTGTTAAGATCATTTTAGTACCAAAGAAGAGACAACAAGGAGAGAGCAAGTCAGAAGAGATTGAGGAGCTGAAGACTTTATCGACTTTGAAGGAATTCATTGAAGAAGTAGAGGAGAGTCCAGAGATATTTTTGTTGATTGGATATGAAGCTACTGAATCTGTAGAAGTTCCAGAGGAAGTAAAACCAGTATTGGGAGAATTCAGGGATGTGTTTCCTGAAGAATTGCCAATGGAGTTACCACCGTTGCGGGATATTCAACATCAGATTGATCTTGTGCCAGGGGCAGTATTACCACACAGGCTACATTACCGAATGAGTCCAAAGAAACATGAGGAGTTGCGAAGGCAGGTGGAAGAGTTGCTTGAACAGGGGCGAGTGCAGGAGAGTTTGAGTCCTTGTGCAGTACCAGCTTTATTGGTGCCAAAGAACGATGGTTCGTGGAGAATGTGTACAGACAGCAGAGCTCTGAACAAGATCACTGCGAGATACAGGTTTCCTATGCCAAGGTTTGATGATTTGATAGATCAGTTGAGTGGAGCTGTTGTGTTTTCAAAGATTGACTTGAAGAGTGGATACCATCAGATTCGTATTAGACCGGGTGATGAGTGGAAGACTGCTTTTAAAACAAGTGAAGGTTTATACGAATGGTTGGTTATGCCGTTTGGCTTATCAAATGCTCCGAGTACTTTTATGAGAGTGATGAACCAGATTTTCAGACCATACATTGGGAAGTTTGTGGTAGTTTACTTTGATGATATTTTGATCTACAGTGGGAGTATGGAAAAGCATGTCCAGCATATGCGTGAAGTACTGTTGATTCTACGGCAGGAGAAATTTTATGCTGCAACAAAGAAGTGCGTGTTTATGACAGACAGTGTTTTATTTATGGGATATGTTCTATCGAAGGAAGGGATTCAAGTGGATGAAAGTAAAGTAGAAGCTGTCAGGAGTTGGCCACATCCAAAGACAATTACTGAAGTGAGGAGTTTTCATGGATTGGTATCTTTCTATCGAAGGTTCATTCCACATTTTAGTAGTGTGATGGCACCTGTAACCAATTGCATGAAAGGAAAGAAGTTTGAGTGGTCATAGGAAGCAGGGGTTGCTTTTAAGAAGATCAAGACACTATTGACAACAGCACCAATTCTAGTTTTACCGGATTTTCAGTTGTTATTTGAATTACATACTGATGTCTCGAAGGTTGGAGTTGGTGGGGTGTTGAGTCAGAAAGGAAGACCAGTTGCTTATTTCAGTGAGAAGTTGTCTGGAGCTAAGTTGAGATATAGCACTTATGATGTTGAGTTTTACGCAATTGTTCAAGCTGTGAAGCACTGGAGACATTATCTGTTTCAGAAGGAGTTTGTTCTTTACACTGATCATGAAGCGTTAAAACACTCACAAGGGCAGCATAAGATTTCAGCAAGGCATGCATCATGGATTGCTTATCTGCAACAATTTACGTTTGTTGTAAAACATAAATCGGGAATTACGAATCGTGTAGCAGATGCATTGAGCAGAAGGAATCACTTGTTGACTACAATAAAGGTTGAGGTGAAAGGGTATGAATTGTTGCCAAAATTGATTAAAGAAGATCCTTACTTTATGAAGTTTGTTAAGAAAGTCAAGGATGGGAGTACTGATGAATTTGTATTGGTAGATGGATTCTTATTCAAAGGGAATCAATTATGTATACCAGATTGCAGCTTGAGAATGAAAATTGTGAAAGAGTTGCACGAAGAAGGACATGTGGGTAGAGATCGAACATTGCAGTTGATTTCCCAGTCTTATTATTGGCCGACAATGAGAAGGGAAATTGAAAGGTTTGTGCGAAGATGTCATGTTTGTCAGGTTTCAAAAGGGACAGCTACAAATGCGGGATTGTATATGCCGTTACCTGTTCCAACAAAACCATGGGTAGACATTAGCATGGATTTCGTGTTGGAATTGCCGAGAACTCAAAGGGGGAATGACTCTATATATGTTGTGGTGGATCGTTTCTCGAAGATGGTACATTTTATTGCGTGTAAGAAGACGGCGGATGCTGTTCATGTCGCTCGGTTATTTCTCAAGGAGATCTATAGACTTCATGGATTGCCAGAATCTATTGTGTCGGATAGGGATACTCGTTTTCTGAGTCACTTTTGGTTAAGTTTGTGGAAGATGGTGGGAACGAAGTTGAACTTTAGCGGCGCTTATCATCCGCAAACAGATGGACAGACAGAAGTTGTTAACAGATCGTTGGGAAATTTATTGCGATGTCTTGTGAAAGATAATCTAAAGAGTTGGGATGTGAAGTTATGCCAAGCAGAGTTTGCTCATAATCATGCAGCGAATCGTAGTACAGGTTTCAGTCCATTTCAGATTGTGTATTCAAGCTTACCGAAGGGGCCGTTGGATCTAACGATAGTACCACAACCAAAGGGGACGGTTAAATGAGCTGTTGATTTTGTTGATGAATTAACTGAATGTCATAAAATCGTTCAGGAACGATTGGAGAAAGCAAATGACAAGTATAAAAATTCCACAGATCTGAAGCGAAGAAATGTTGAGTTTAATGAAGGAGATATGGTATATGCTGTGTTAACGAAGGATCGTTTTCCAGTGGGCGCTTATAACAAGTTGAAAGCCAGAAAAATTGGTCCTGTAGAAATTGTGAAACGGATTAATGAAAATGCTTATAAGTTGAAGCTGCCGAAGGATGTGTACACTTCTGACGTGTTCAATGTTAAGCACCTTGTACCATATTATGGAGATGAACAATCTGATGTGGAAGAATTTATAAATTCGAGGACGAATTTCTCTCAACCAGGGGAGGATGATGCAGCTCAAGCTAGATGAGAAGAGATAAGTCATATATGACTTAAGGAGGAGTTAAGTCGTCCACGACTTAAGATGGAAGATATAGGTCGTTCCCGACCTAAGGAGTCACGTGGGGGAGAGATGCGAGTTAATGGAGAAGATTTAAGTCGTTTCCGACCTAACTGGAGATCAGAGGGGAAGTTGTACCGAGTTAACGACCTAACTTTAACAGGTTACGACTTAACTTAGTTGGGTCATTGGAAGGTGCCGCTCCTTTAAGAATCTTTAAGTCGGTCATGTATGTAAAGGTAATGTAATAAGTGTTGAGTCGTGTACGTTGAGTCGTGGCCGACATGTGATGAGTCGTTAGGTCGTATACGACCTAAGTGTTGTGATGAGTTTGTATTTCTTTAAGCCGTGTGCTTAAGTCATCTACGACTTAAGTGTGAGTCGCTGTGTTGTACCTATGTTAGGTCATGAGTCGGTGAAGCTTTGAGTCGTGTGTGTTGTAAAGAGGTTGGGTCGCTCTTGTGATAAGTCGATGCCGACTTAAGGAGTCGTAAGTCGTATACGACTTAAGGGTCAGGGTGTAAAACTTCTATAAATAGCGAGCGTGTTGTAACTTTTTGTTGGTTGATTTCTGAATAAAATTCTTGTTTGATTGCTGTGTGCTTTCATCTTAAATTGGTAGTTGAGTGTAATATCCTATCTCCACTTTCGGTTAATCGAGTGTGCTCGATTCAACAATTGTTGAAGCCAATTCACGGTATCAAGTGCGCTTGATCAACGTTTGAAGAATTGTAGATCTTCTTTTACGGTATCGTGCGCGATCAACGTGTCGAAGATAGCTAGAATTCGGTATCTTTGTGATCAACGAATTTGGGCATTTCAGTATCTTCAATCCACCGTTGCTACTTTCATCGATCTATATCGTTTTGTTATTATCCGCTGCGTCAATTAGACAGGCGTTGAATAAAGGACTGCACAGTATAAAGACTCAAGATAAAAGATATGATGACTCATGAGTTCAAAGACAAAGATATGAAGAGCTCAAGATTATAATTTAGTGTTAAGAGTCATTAGAATATATTGTTAAATTCCTTAATAACAATTTCCGATCTCTATCTCTAATTTCTGATTTTTGATATTTTAAACAAAAATAAATTATTTTAATTTCAAAACATATTTTTAAATATTTTATAAAAGCTTTTTCATGAGTTAAAAAATATTTAAAAATATGTTCAAATTATTTTACAAAGTATAGAATTTTCAAAACAATTTAAAAGTAAACATTTTCAAAATTCACTAACATATGTCGACATACATATTTCTATATACCGACATACAGGGCGTTGATTTGTTTTTTGAATTTTGAATGGAAGTATCTGTTGGACACAACCCTTCTTGAATGAATACATTTTTTCATTCACTATATAAAAGATAGAGTAAACGTATTTCTAATCACTAACAATTTATTTTCTTCTCACTCCTTACTCTCTTGAAAAATATACTCTATACTCTTTAAAATCATATAGAATCAATTCATACTCCATTGTATTAATTCACCACTACTTACTATTTTGCAAGCATCTCTCTCATTCTGAAGATTAAAGTTCCATCGAAAAGGCTATAGGGTCCACTTTATCCAAAGTAAAACTATATGTCTTTGGAGAAACATAAACTCTACTCTTATTTATATGGATGTGCTTGTAGCCCGTTCAAATCAAATGGGTCTGCTTAGTAGCCCGGTAAATCTAGTGGGTGATCTTTTTTCCCAACAAATCTAGAGAGTTTACCCCGGACTCATAATACAGGAGGGTGTGTCTCGTAACATTGAAATCGAGATTGTATTCTAGTTTGCCTTCTACCTGGTTTAAAGTTGGTGATTGAAAAGAACACTGCACAAGCTATTGTATGGGACTGGATAGGGTTGATTAATCCGAACTAGTATAAAATTCCAAATGTCTTCCCTCTTTCTTTACTTTATTGATTTTATATTTATTTGTGATTGCATCTGTGACCAATTATTAGTATAAATCTGCATTGCTAATATGTGATTTGATATTAATCTTAAAGGAATTCCAATAAGATTTACATAAGTTAGAAAACACTTTTCACCACCTAGTGTTAAATTATCCTTAAGATCCATTATTCCACAATATGTATTTGGTATCAGAACACTAGGTTTTGAAAAACTCACAAGCTGATTTTTGAAAAGTATAAATTGCCAGCAATACTATTAGTACATTTGTTAACATTTTTGTAGAAGGACAATCTACTACTAGACCCTCACATTTTAGTGGCGGTAATTGCACTCATTGGTCATGTAGCATGAAGATTTACATACAGTCTAATGGTTTAGATATTTGGAATATTACATAGAATGAGTACATTGAACCCCAAATGACTTTTCACAATGGACTATTGACACAAAAATACAAGCACTTAATCATCTAAGGCTTTGAATATTTTATTTTGCTCTTCAGATAAAAATGAATTTAATAGAGTTTGTATTTGTTAGTCTGCATGTGAAACCCGAAGAATAATGCAAGTTACACATGAGGGCACTAGTAAAGTGAAACGGACTAAAATTTCCACGTTAACTAATCAGTTTCAGTTATTAGAAATAAATCAGAATGAGTCTATTTCTGACATGTATTATAGGTTTCAAGATATAGTACATTCTTTAGCATCATCGGGTAAAAACTTTTCTAAAGAGGACCAAATTAGAAAAATCCTTAATTCACTCTCTTCAGAGTGGGATCAAATGACATTAGCAAGAAGAGGCTAATTATATTAGTACTTTAAAAATTAAAGAGTTAATAGGTACTTTAATGTCCTATGAAGCACAATTGTAGGGTAGAAGAGAAAGCAAGGCAACGGAAAAGAAATCCATTGCTTTCAACGTAATAATTGGCGATCGGGATTTATACGATGGCAATGATAAGGAGTTCTCCTTTATGACTAGGAATTTCAAAAAGTTCCTAAAGTGTAGAAAGACAAACAAATTTCATAGACCACAAAACCAAACCCATAGAAATGGAACCGCAATTAAATGTTTCAACTGTGATGAACCTAGTCATCTACAAAGAGACTGTCAACATCAAAAGAAATGATGGGTCGCCAATCATTGATTCATGCAGAAAAAGAAAGGGGGCTTACGCGTCAATATTAGATGATTCACATACTACTTCCAGTGACAATGAGCCAAACACTAAGGATGCAAACATATGTTTCACGGTAATAGTAGATTAATAAGAAAAAATCAAAGGAAAGGAGCAGACAACGGTACTTTCTATTTTTTTTAATTTCATTTCCTTTTGGATTATTAAAATTTGGAATAAATATGGATTAATAATAATATTGGATGCATACAAGTATGTATGTATGTATGTATAGGAATCTTTTGCCTTAATTTTATTTTTAGATTTTTTGGCCCATATGTCGTCATACCAGCCTTAATTTTGAAATTCAAAATGTGAATTTTCCTTTCTTTTGCATTTATTCCAAAAACTTGAAAGACATCTTTTGACCTTAAACATGTTAGTCTATACCCTGTTAATCAATACAATACTACTCATTCATTCACTCACTTTATTTCAAAAATTCAAAACATCTCTTCACTCTTTTATCTCCTAAACTCCTGAAAAATGTCCTCCTCAAGCTGACCACCAAAATCCATTGGACTCAAAAAAGAACCAAAGACTTTCTTTTCAATGACAAAGAAGTCATCGATACTTATATTGAATATGCTACTGCCGTAAAATATATCAAGGAAGATTTGCAAATTTTGATGACTTTCTTATCATCATCTTCAATATCTTTGTGTTCCAAATAACATTCTTGGTTCAGTCAACTTTTCTCAAAATGATTTCGTTTGTTATCTAGATTTATTGTTTTATGTGAATTTAGATAGAAATTTTTTGATAGGAGAAGAGGGACAAGTTTGGTGTAGTATGAAAGGCACTTCAGTTATTTTAGACCATGAAATTTTCTTTAAATATTTGGTTGCAAATTAGTGGAATTAACCTCTCCACTTTTAAAATTAATGAAAAAAATAGAGAAGTTTTTCATGATATTTTGGAAAATGATGAACACCTTAAATTTTAAACACAAAATTGTTAAACCTAAATCGAGACTAATGAGTCTCATTTTATAAAATATCACTCTAAGGACGGGTAATTTCAACAACCCGACTCGAAAGGATTTTTGGCTCCTTTTGCCATTTATGGAAACTAAGACATCAATTGGACACAAGTTATCTTAGATGATTTTGTCCAAAAGAATATTTCTAAACATGAGAATACACTTTACCATGGTCTGTATCTCACTAGGGTTTTCGAATATTTTGGTGCCGATTTTGAGGAGAACCCACTTTGCCTCCTATAAGTTTTCAAAAAATCCGACATTTCTCTCATGCATATTCCTTCTTACTTTGAACCTTATAAGACTCTTCCTCAAAAAAAGAAAGACTACCAATGGAAGAATAATAAAAAATTGAAGAAGAAAAAGAAGAAAATTATGAAACTCAAGGAGAAGATAAAGAAGAAGAGGAGGAGGAAGTAGAGACTTCCCTTGAAAGATTTGAGAGACCATATCAAAGCTCAAATAAATAAATCCTTGAAAATCAAGAGAAGATCATCAAAAATCAAAAGGAGCTAAGTGTGAAATTTACTAATCTTTCCAACAAAGTAGATAAGCATTTTGGGAAGATTATAAAGAAGCTTGATAAAAGCTCATCTCATTAGATTATCTTTTAATTCTATCTTGTTATTCATTGTATATTTTATAGCTTTTATTTCCTTACATTTCTTTAGTTCATTTCATGTTGTCTTATTATATTTCCTTTTTGCTATGTATCATCTTGTTTTAACTAACGAAATTTAGCTCTTGTTGTTATACATTATCCTATTAGTCTCTGGAAATCATTGACATATAATAGTATTAAGTAGAAACAAATAAGTATATCAAAAACTCGGAAATGCAAATTCATGTACATATGTCGACATACATATTTGTTATGTTAACATACTATAGCCATTTGGAAAATTGTTAAAATTTTAAAATATTGTAACTTCTTTTAATTCAGTTATTTCAAATGTCTTTCACTTCTATTTAAGCTTATTTCTTCAAGAAAAACTCACTCATCAATTCATCTTTTCATCTCCTTCCATTCTCAACAATTTCCTTAATAAAAATGACTTCTCCACATCAAAAAATTTATGAAAACCTTGAAGAGACACTGCAATCATTCAAAGATATTCTCTCCTTTATACTTAGGAATCAAAGGCATTTGGAACTAAGCCAAATGCAAATGATTAAAGAGCAAGAGAAGAATTTTGATGCTCTTCGATGGTTAATTTCCTCCCTTATCAAGGATGATCAAACCAACAACCCAGCTCAAACACCAAGGATAATAAATATTTTGATAAAGTTAAGGTATGCCCCAAGGGAGGTTATGTAATTTGTTACATATATCTAACTCGTTTACCAATTTTATTCGAAATAAAGGTGTTTTCTTTATATTATATACTTGATATAATGTGTTATATTAATTTAATTAAAAGTATATTTTATAGAAAATCCATAAATGGTATGTTTTATGATAATAGTTACAAAATGTTGTATTTGTGAGTAATTTATCATAATGGAAATAAATATTCCATTTTAAATATTCATAGTCCAGATGCATCAAGACTAGATATCGATATATCCATGGAGACTAGAGTACGTACCGCTCTCAAAATGTTGGGCAGTATATTACTCATTACTGTTGGTGTAACAATCAGGATTTTCGACCTTAAAAATCGACGCTATTACATCCTCGGTATTCATATGCCGCAAATTCAAGTGCTGGAAAAACCGATTGTTAGGGAAAAAGAAGATAAAGACAGAACAAAATCTCATATGAATGGAATAACATATATTATTTCAATATATAACCTTTATAGCAGAAAATTAAATACCATATTAGAGTCTAATCTTGATTCATCCTGGACATTATAAACATCTGTCCTTACAATTGCTGAAAAACAATAATACAAATGCAGCGGAAAAATAGAATACGTCCTTACGTTGATGAAGATCTCCATCTTTCCTTTGGAAACTCCAATCATCTTTAGCTAATCCTAAAACTAATCAGATCCGATGTGAGTATAAAAAGTACCCGTATAAGGCTTGATAAACCAACGTAAGACACGATTTATAAATATATTTGAAAGTGTTATAGATTAACTTTGTTGTCGAACAAAACCCATTTTGAAAAAGAAGAATGTCTCATAAGACCACGCCGCATATACACTTGGACGGGATTTTACCTTATGATAACCAAAACATTTTATACTTAAAACAATTATTATTATTCCTATTGACATTGCTTTGAAAATCCTTTCCAAGAATATATATATATAAACTAGCTGAAATTGTTACATAATTAAATTTCAACATATAAGGCCTGCAAAGTAGGTTCTACAATCAAGTCCAAAAGTGCTTATTGGAATTGGGTTTCCAATATGATAGGGAACTAGTGACATTTCCTTCGAAATCCATGCATAAACAACTAGCACCTCAATGGCTATTCACTTATCTCAAGCAAGCCTCCGAACAATATCGGATACACTACTATGGAACAACATATTACGCGGTGGCTATACTCGTGCTCCATCAAGTCTCCAATACCCATCCAGACAGCATAAATGCCTTGAGGCCTAGATTCCACTGGTCACCTCGTACTCATAAAATAGATAGCCCAAAATATAGGTTAGACCACATCATTACCCATATCATCTTCGAGGTATAAGTTTCATATGTGAGGCTACACTCAACTTCTATAAAGCCACGGTTTGCCTTTCTCATAACAGGTTCCACTTTGAATGCCACATTTCCATTTCTTACAACACACTTTTGATTTCCACAAATGTACATTCTCTGAGCTTGTACGTCTCAGAGAAGAGTGTTAAGTGTAAGAGAGTTACCTCATACACCACCGAATAGATGTATGTTTGTAAAGATCAATATACATAGTCTTGGAAATGCAATGTTAGACACTCATCCATATAAGTTGTCCAGGAAAAGGACAAACCGAAGGCACTCTACTACCACATCCTGTTGAGAATTACCCTTAGGATCAGTAGCGAATAGTCCTTGTATTTTGAAGATTTTCAAAACGAAGGGACCACCACCATTTTTTTATTCTGGGAGCTAACCATAGATTATTAACGAGTAGTCCTTCCAAAATGGAGATCTCCTGTCTTTAAGGTTGTTGTCTTCAACATGTCTTCACTTTCTTATGCATATATCGATTCAAAGTGGTTTTCGAATAGCAAGTCCGATTCGGATTCTTCGAACAAATTATCGATAAAAAGATATCAGGTATATAGATGATTATTATTTTTTAGTTCACTCCTTTTATCAAAAATATCCTTTAAAGATATATAACTTTCAAACTTTTCTTTTTCGATATATACAAAATCATTGAACCTCTCTTTTAACTTTGGAAATACCTGTTTCTCCTAAGTCATATTGGAAAACATTATTGAGTAAATAGGGATCCATGGAAATTATAATAATTTTACTCAATATCAATTTCTGTATTCAACAAGTACTTGAAAAGTGTGTGATCGTGAACGTGCTAGTATAGTACACACGGATCGTGTAATATGGACTTATGATATAAATGCGGAAATAGATGATAATAGCATAGTAAATAAAAATAGAAAAATCACACCAGAGATTTTTATACTGGTTCGGAGCACCGTCCTACGTCCAGTCCTAGACTTCTATTTGGATTTTCACTATTAACTACCTCGCTTCACCCGGAGGAACAGGTTTACAACACCCGAGCAAACGAACGGGATTTCACGCCTCTAATACACTGAGGACTTCAACACTTGCCTCTTACAACACCGAGGACTTCAACACTTGCCTCTTACAACACAGAGGACTTCAACAACGATGAATATAATTGTTTGTTGACGGTATGTGTTCTTGTTAACACAGTTTTGTCACTTGTAGTACAAATTTCCTATAATCTTATCCTCAAAATATGCGAATGATGTTTTGTGAAGATTAAGGAAAGTATATTACTTATTGAATCAAAAGATATGAAATAGTTTCAATGATTCAATAAGCAATTAAAATAATTGAGAGCTTTTAGAATGCAGGAGTATGTAGAAAGTAAGATCAGAGATTAGAGTAAAAAGCATATACAATCATGTTATTTTAATCAATGATTTAGATGAGTTTATACAGAGAAGAATGGTTGTAACTCTTTGTGAGCAGTTTCTATTAAGAGATATGATCTTTGATGAAAGGTAAGAGATGCAACCTTTTGGAGAAAGAAGTGTCTTTTGAAAAGTTGCTCTCTGTTTAAAAACGGTCGACAGGTCAAAAAATGACCAGTAGACAGGAATTCAAATATATAGTCGTTATGTGCATGTGTGCACGTTTCAGTTGCAACTTATACTGGAACGGTCGACTGTCTATATTATGACCGGTCGACCGGTCCCTGTAAAGTTGCATACTGAATGTGCAACTGCAATTCAGTTGTATATATATTGATTCCCTTGAGATGCATGAGTATTTGAGGATAGATTTTAACAAGTTTATCACTATTACAACATCAAATAATCAACCTATAATCTAGAGTACCATATGTAGCTCTTTTGGGCCTCTTTATAGCCATAATGACCTTGTTTTGTCGATCGCCTTTATTTCTTTGTCAGAAATCAAAATCTTCATAGAACCTGTGACTCAACATTCTCCCCCTTTTTGATTGATGACAATATATATCTGAAAATCTGAATCTCCCCCTGAGTATGTGATTTCCCTTTTTGAATTATTTATATATATGTATATTCCTGCAAACAATTGTTAGCCCTTTCTCCCCCTTTGTCATCGACAAAAAGGAGTAACAGATACTGGAATAATATAGGAGTGTAATCACCATAATGTGCCTAGCAAAATAAAACTTAACACATCCAAAACATACCAGAGTATAATACAGACCATAATGTCAAATGAAAAATAAAAATAACGACACTATTTAGTACAAGTGTCGATTGATGTTTTTAAAGTACTTAACCATAATAGACAATAGAATCTAAGACGAGGCAGATCCTATCTCCTCTTCATCATCATCATCGTCATCGTCATCTTCTTCTTCTTCTTCTTCATCATTGTTCCCTCTAGATGATTCTCCATGTCCATGTCCACTCATACCAGTAGACTCCTCAGATGATGTCCAGTTGAAAACAGGAGGAGCAGGACGTTTTCCTGGGTCTTGTGCTTGAACAGAGGTGGATGTGGTACATGATATAGCATCCCATAACATACCAAAGAATGACTTGACCTTATTGAAGCGTTTATCAATTTTTGTGTCCATGCGCTTGAGACGTGATTCAAGCAAGAATTGGTTACGCGCAATAGTTTCAAGTGATTCTTTTGTGGATGATTTTGATTTTAACAGTTTAACTTCATCGGAACGAGGTCGAGAGGAAGTTGCTTTTTGTTTGCTTGGACCTCTTTGTTGCCATTGTTCAAAAGGCATAATCTCAAGATAAGGTGGAGGAAGCTTCATGCGTTTGATGGTTATAGAATCAATACATTTTGGTTTCGAGGTGGCAGAGTCAGGAGGCTTTACCCCACAAGCTAACAAAAGACGCATGATATATTCATTGTAGAAGAAATGAGGTCGCGTAGAGTTATTTACCTTGAGAATTTCGTCAAAAAGCATATGAACCCAATTGATTGGGATTTCCCCATAAATAGCATAGAGAGCCTTGAAGTTTTCTTTATATACCGCATCATAATTTCCAAGTCTAGGAAACAGAGAATGCATCAAGACGCGATGTAGTAGTCTGGCGGTGGGTCGAAGTCCAATAGACTTTGTGCCATCACTATTGTCCTCTATGAACTGATGACCGATGCTATCGTGAGTGAAGACTTCACAGAAAGTAGATGAAAACTCATCGCCTCGATTTGGTATACCAAGTATAGAGGGAATCCTATCACGAGTAATAAAAATTTGTTTGCCACAGACGACAGACCAAATGACTCCATTCGGATTATCAGGTTGATACTCGTCGAGGTTCATGTTGGCATAGAACAATTTTATCATCAAATGATTTATTTCCACATTGTTTTCTGAAAAATCTATCAATGGAGAAATGTTGGAGTTATTGGCTAACCTACGAATTCCACAAGACGTGAAATCATCAAACTTGATGAAAGAGCCCGGATGGAACTTGTAGTTAGTCATTTGATTCCATCTTGTTATAGCTACCGGACTTTCGAGCCATTTCTTAGCGGAGAAATTAAGAGATGAAGTTCCGGAGGATGATGCTTTCTTGGATTTCTTTTGCAGAGGAGCCATTGTTAGAAGATTTGGAGATTTGGAAACTGAAATTGAGAAACTAGGGTTTGTAGAGTTTGGGGAAAAATAACTGGTTGAGTAAAATGAGAAGAAGGATAGGAAGAAAATGACGCATAGGATATATATAAAAAACTGGAAATACGTCAACCGGTCGACCGCTTGATTATGGCCGGTCGACCGTTTTCAACCAGAGAGCAAACGGTTGACCGGTTATAATTTTGGGGGTCGACCGGTTTGACAATATGCTGAATAAAATCCTGTTGTGCAATTTTTTGAATATATTGTGCTACATTTTAACTCTTATTGTAGAATACAAGTATTATTACATGAATAAAGAAGAAAAAAAAATGGAATACAATGGGTATATGTATAAATCTAAGTGGAAGGTTCGTCATTAGAATTATCTTTGTTTTCTTCAATACGTTTTGCCCATGGACTCCAGTTTTTCTGAGCACCTTCATTCATCTCATAATTCCGATCCCAAGAGTTAGGACTTTTAGATGTTGATGGCCTAGACGGCATTGGTTCATGCACGTCATGCTTGTTAGAACTACAGAAGAATGATGCCACCTTCTCTAAAACGGATAAACGTGCCGATGTCCGTCGTTGCTCATGATAAAGTTGGCTTTGCCCATAATGGAGCTGTCTCTGAAGATCTATTCGATGTTTCTGATAGTGGTGAATCTCGTCGATCTGTGCTTTGGTACGAGGAGAACAAAATAGCATCCTCTTCACTCGTTTTGAGGTTGGTGTATTACCAGGAATACAAGAGCATTGATGATGATAACATGTTTTTTGTTTTGGTGTTTTGGGAGAATAATATTCCTTCGACTCAGAACTCGTAATGGAAATGTGTGATTCTTGAGCACATTTATCGCAAATGTGAGCCGTAGAGAATTTTATATAGAATCTTATGGTCAGATAAGAAAAGATGAATAAAATAAGAAATTTTGACAAGCTCATATACAAGTTTCTTATGTATAAACCTATGGATGTGAGTGAATAGAAAATTTTGACCATGAAAATAAGCAGAGACTTATGTTAACTCTAAAAATAGGTCTCCTTTCGTTAGTATTTAAAACTGAAGTTATAAAATAGGAAAGGAAAAGACTGTCATTTAAAAGAAAGGATTAGTTGAGATTATTTCTTGAGATTAAACCAAGCTCCCTTCGTAATCTAATAAAGTTAGATTCGAGCAGAGGCTTAGTAAAGATGTCTACTAATTGATTGTCAGTTTGAATATATTGAAGACATATATTTTCTTTTTCAATATTATCTCGAAGGAAATGATGACGGATATCAATGTGTTTGGTTCTAGAATGATTCACCGGATTCTTAGAGAGATTTATAGCACTTGTGTTATCACATTATATAATTGAATTTGATAAATGAATATCAAAATCTTGAAGAGTTTGTTGCATGTATAGCACTTGAGTACAAGCGAGAGCTGTTGATATATATTCGGCTTCACATGTTGATAGTGAAACACAATTCTGTTTCTTACTAAACCAAGAGACAAGTGATTTTCCAATAAAATGGCACGTACCACTTGTACTTTTTCTATCCGTTCGTGATCCGCCAAAATCAGCATCACTATATGATACTAATTCAAATGGACATTCTTTTGGATAAAAAAGACCGAATTCTTTGGTATTATTCAGATAACGAATTATACGTTTCACTGCTCGTAGATGTGATTCTTTTGGATCTGCTTGAAAGCGTGCACATAGACAAACACTCATCATTATATCTGGACGACTAGCTGTAAGATAAAGAAGAGAACCAATCATGCTTCGATATAATTTCTGGTCAACACTCTTACCATTTTCATCTTTTTCAAGATGTGTAGTTGTACTCATAGGAGTTGGTTTACCAGATGTATTTTCTAATCTGAAGCGTTTGATAAGATTTCTACAATATTTTTCTTGATTGATAAAGATACCATTCGGAAGTTGCTTGATTTGAAGTCCAAGAAAATATGATAGTTCTCCCATATGAGACATTTCGAATTCTTTGGTCATAATACTTGCAAATTCTTTGCAGAGTTTATCGTTTGTTGAACCAAAGATGATGTAGTCTACATATATTTGGATAACTAGAATATCCTTTTGAGAATGTTTAATAAACAAAGTTTGATCGACTTTGCCTATTTGAAATCCTGAGTTAATAAGATAGCTACGTAATCGTTCATACCAAGCACGAGGTGCCTGTTTTAAACCATACCGAGCTTTCTTAAGTTTGAACACATGGTCAGGATATTTTTCATGTACGAACAAAGGAGGTTGTTCGACATAGACATTCTCTTTGATAAATCCATTGACAAAAGCACTTTTGACATCCATCTGATAAAGTTTGAAATTATGATGACAAGCAAAAGATAATAGAATTCTAATAGCTTCTAGTCGAGCAACTGGTGCAAAAGTTTCTTCATAATCGATACCTTCTTCCTGATTATATCCTTGTGCTACTAATCTTGCTTTGTTTTTGGTGATATTTCCTTGTTCGTCGGCCTTATTTTTGTAAACCCATTTAGTACCAATAACTGACTGATCAGTTGGCCTTGGAACAAGTTCCCAAACGTCATTGCGTTCGAACTGATTTAGTTCTTCCTGCATGGCAATGATCCAGTAATCGTCTGTAGCAGCTTCTTTTGGATTCTTAGGTTCGATATTTGATAGAAACGCAACATGACCCATTTGATGTAATTGATTCCTAGTTCTTACTTGTGAGTTAACCTCGCCAATTACATTTTGAACCGGATGGTGTCTCAATAATCTTGGAGGGGAACGTATCTCACCAACTGGTTGTTGTTGGGAAATATTGTCAATAAGATTTTCAGAGTCAGAATCATAATTTATGATGAGAGGAGTGTCAGTAAATATAGTTTCGTCATTATCTGGTTTTGATTGAGAAGGTTTAAAGAATTCATCGAAAGAAACATGAAGAGATTCTTCAATAGTTTTGGTTTGTTTATTGAAAATACGATACGCTTTGCTTCTTTTCGAATAACCGACAAATATACCTTCATCAGCTTTCGGATCAAATTTTCCGAGATGGTCTTTTGTATTTAAAATAAAACATTTTGAACCAAATACTTTGTAGTAAGATATATTTGGCTTTCTTTCGTTAAATAATTCATAAGACGTGTTTTTGGTGAGTGGTCGAATGGACACACGATTCAAAACATAACACGCAGTAGCGACGGCTTCTGTCCAGAAATGTTTTGGTAAAGTGGATCCATTTAATAACGTTCTTGCACATTCTTGTAATGTTCAATTTTTCCATTCTACAACTCCGTTTTGTTGTGGAGTTCTAGGAAACGAAAAATTATGGTTAATACCTTTTTTTGTACAAAAATGTTCAAATTTGTTATTTTCAAATTCACCACCATGATCACTTCTTATGTTTTTAACTTTTAGCCCTTTTGATTTTTGAATTCTTTTGACGAAAGATTTGAAATGGTCAAAAGTGTCACTCTTGTTTTTCAGAAAAATAGTCCATGTATAACGAGAATAGCCATCAACTATTACAAATACATATCTATTATGGTTTATTGACTGAACCTGTGTTGGTCCGAATAAATCCATATGTAGTAGTTCAAGTGGTTGTAATGTTGATATGACCCTTTTTGACTTGAATGATGATCTGGTCAATTTTCCTATCTGACAGGCATCACAAAAATTATCGTTTTTATAACTAATCTTGGGTAGACCTCTAACTAGATTGTTTTTGGCTAGCTTGTTAATAGTTCTGAAGTTTATATGACAGAAGCGTTTGTGCCATAGCCATGGATCATTATCATTAGCCACAAGACACATATCTGAATTATGATTAATATTCATATTCAGAATATATATATTTCTGTCTCTATAACCTTCGAAAACTAAATTGTGGTCTTTATCTAAGATACTACACTTATTATTCGAAAAGGAGATTGTAAAACCTTTGTCACATAACTGACTAATACTAAGTAAATTGTGTTTTAAATTTTTAACTAGCATGACATTTGTAATAAGAGGTAAGTTAGATGTACCGCAATTGCTCACATCGCCTTTGCCGATGATATAGCCTTTTGAATTGTCTCCAAAAGTGATGGAGCCACCATCTAAGTATGTAATATTTGTTAATAAGCTCTTGTCTCCCGTCATGTGCTTCGAGCAACCACTGTCCAATATCCACTTTCCTATTTTCTTAAGTGAGACCTGCAAAAAATAGAATTAAGTCCGTGGTACCCACTTTTTATAGGGTCCTGAGAGTTAGGTCTTAGGAGTCCAAACCCATATGGGTCCGGTATCCCCTTTATATATATAATTATTATTAAGATGCACAGTATACATGAATTGCTGAATGTATTTGTTCCCAATCAATTTGTTATTTGTTTTAGGAACCCATATTTTGATAGTCTTTGTATTTTTCTTTTGAAATTTTACAACTGGTTTTGGTTTGGAACATAATAAACTAAGTTTTTTCTTAACTTCAATCTTTTGTACTCTCTTCTTTCTTTTATGACCCTTGATTTCTTGTTTCTTATATCTCAGACCTTGTTTATTTGATGCAGATTGTGAGTTTTCAATGATTTTTGTCAAATTTTCTCGACCTTTGTTATAGTTAGAAACATTTTGAGTAATGTCATCAAACTTTGTTTGTAAACTAGCTTTTTCTAGATCTAGAATTTTGACTTTTGCCTTAAGCTCATGATTTTCAGTAGTGAGAGCATTATTTTTCTCTTTTTGAGCTTCATTTCTTGACTCAAAAGAGATACTTGAGAGTCAACATTAGATGATGATTCTTGAATTTTTTCAAGTTCCTCTTCTAATATTTTCTTCTCATCTTTTAACATATCTCGTTCAAACTCTGCTCTATTTAAATCTGCTTTGACTACTTTTAATTGACGTTTTATGTCTTTATATTTGATTATCAATTCAGCATTAATATCAAGTAATTCATCAAATGTAGGAATTTGTACCTCATCTTCTGTTGCCATAAAACAAACATTAGCTTGTTCATTCTCCGAATCACTTTCACTTTCTGATGAAGATGACTCTGAATCATCCCATGTTACTGAGAAGGCTCGTTTCTTTGATTTGTCCTTCTTATATTTGAATTTGTCATTTTCTGACTTCTTCTTTTGTTCTGGACAATCCTTCTGCATGTGTCCCTTTTTGTGGCAGTTGAAACATTCTATAGCAGATGAAGATGGTTTATTTGATCCAGGTTTCCTTTTATTGTAACGACTGGCTTTTCGATATTTTAGGAATTTTTTGAATCCTTTCGCAATGAATGCCAAACCTTCGTCTTCAGAATCTGATTCATTTTCATCTTTCTCAACATGAAATGCTACATTTTTCTTTTCTTCTTTCTGTTCTTTTCTAGCCTGCAAATTCGCTTCATAGGACATTAAATTTCCTATCAATTCATCTGGCTTCATGACGGAAAGGTCATTAGCTTCCTCAATTGTTAATACTTTTCCTTCCCACTCACTAGTCAGAGAATGTAGAATAGTTGAAACAACATCAAAATCAGAATATTTTTGTCCTAAGCCAATAAGTGCATGGTGGATAGTTTGAAACCATGAATACATATCATTGATTGTCTCATTTGGTTTCATTTTGAAATTTTGAAATTGACTTTTCAGCATGGCTATTTTGGCTTGTTTAACCTTGTTAGTACCTTCATGAGTAGTTTTTAGCGTTTGCCAAATTTGATATGCAGTAGTGCTGATACTGACACAGTTATATTCATTTTGGTCTAATGCACAGAACAACATATTTATTGCTCTTGCATTTACGGCTGCTGCCGTTTTCTCAGCCGCAGTCCATTCTGAATAATCAGTTGTTGGATTCACTATTTCTCTTTGAGTGGCATTCCAAGCATCATAGCTATTTGATTGCATAAAGAATGACATACGTGTTGCCCAATAACTATAGTTAAGACCATTGAAAAATGGAGGTCTTTGTGTCGATTGACCTTCCATGTACGTGGTGTTCTGAGTGCTAGTACTTGCGTTATTTGCCATATTACAAGAATATATCAAATAACTGTGTTACGGTTATGTGATAACCTCGCTCTGATACCAAATGAAAAGTGTGTGATCGTGAACGTGCTAGTATAGTACACACGGATCGTGTAATATGGACTTATGATATAAATGCAGAAATAGATGATAATAGCATAGTAAATAAAAATAGAAAAATCACACCAGAGATTTTTATACTGGTTCGGAGCACCGTCCTACGTCCAGTCCCAGACTTCTATCTGGATTTTCACTATTAACTACCTCGCTTCACCCGGAGGAACAGGTTTACAACACCCGAGCAAACGAACGGGATTTCACGCCTCTAATACACTGAGGACTTCAACACCTGCCTTTTACAACACCGAGGACTTCAACACTTGCCTCTTACAACACAGAGGACTTCAACAACGATGAATATAATTGTTTGTTGACGGTATGTGTTCTTGTTAACACAGTTTTGTCACTTGTAGTACAAATTTCCTATAATCTTATCCTCAAAATATGCGAATGATGTTTTGTGAAGATTAAGGAAAGTATATTACTTATTGAATCAAAAGATATGAAATAGTTTCAATGATTCAATAAGCAATTAAAATAATTGAGAGCTTTTAGAATGCAGGAGTATGTAGAAAGTAAGATCAGAGATTAGAGTAAAAAGCATATACAATCATGTTATTTTAATCAATGATTTAGATGAGTTTATATAGAGAAGAATGGTTGTAACTCTTTGTGAGCAGTTTCTATTAAGAGATATGATCTTTGATGAAAGGTAAGAGATGCAACCTTTTGGAGAAAGAAGTGTCTTTTGAAAAGTTGCTCTCTGTTTAAAAACGGTCGACAGGTCAAGATTAAGCACCCAATATCTGAATATCATGAATAGAAAAATCCAGCCTACTCATCGGCTTTTAGAGCCAAGATTATATCACTTTATTTATAACAGCTTTTATCCAAATCATTTGTTTAAACTCTTTTAAATAAATTATAAAACCACCAAATCATTGTTAAAACACATAATTATTCATTTGAAAACATGTATAAATGATTTGGAAAATAAATATTAAGTTTGGATCCATATTTCAAAAGTTATTAAAAACTGCTGCAAAATGTGTTACGAATTGTGCTTTCAAGCTTATTTAATCAAAACAGATTTTCTATTATTTAGAAATTCATTTTCATAACTCATTCTCTTTTAAACATTTTAAAATATTAATAGAATTTTTAAAGAATTTAAAAATATCAATTTTAGTGAATTTATCGCTTTTGCTTTCGAAATCCAAAGTGCGACTATTTTGAAAACTTGATTTGTTAATATTTCAAATCTACTAAATGAAATCTCGATCATTTTCTTTTCTTTGAAAACTACAGTTATAAGAGTTTGGAAAATTCTTACTCCAAAGAATTCCGATTTCAGATCCATCATATAAATGGATTTAACTATTACGGTGCGAAATCGAAAACTACCGTTATGCAACACGTTTATTTTTGACTTAATTTTCATAAAGTATCAAAAAAAATTCCAAATAGAGTTTTAGTTTTTTATAAAACATTTATAAACTATTTTTAAGTGTTTTAATCATCCCATAACACCTTTATAATTCATATTCATTTTTTTTCATATTATATTATTATAATATTTATTTCAACCTTTTTCATATACAAACTCACAAAGAGGAAAATTAAACTTCATATATACATCCATATTGATTTATTTTCTATTAATTAATTATATTTAATTACCTAACCATTTCTTATTATTCTCATAATTTATCACAACTAAGTTATCAACCAAATATCCACCAATTATTCAATCAATTTTCAACCCATTGTCCAACCAATTATCCAACCCAGCTAATTAATTAACTAATTAACCTTGCATATAATCATTTTAAATTTTAAATACTTAAAAATAGATTAGTATCTTACCTTTGTTTAAATCAATTCACTTCCTACCAACGTTCAACGAATCAACACTTCAGTAATACCCTACCTAAACAACTCCACTTCACCTTCAAATGCCTGGCTATCACCATCCACCAACCCTAATGCTCTCGACCTTGGCCCTTCATCACCTCTCATGATCACACAATCACTCCCCCACCTCCTTGTTCATGGCTTAGGGACATTAATAAGAGAAGAAAAGAAGTTTAAGAAGAACGAGAAGGAGAATACGTGTGTATTTTATTTCTTTTTTCTAATATTACTCTTCATTATTTTATTTATATAGGGAGGCCATTAGAGGAGAAGAAGAATCTTAAGAAGAAGAGTAAAAGCTTAGGAAATTTGTGAATGAATAAGAGAATGGAGCTTGGTGTTTATAGGCGAGTTTGGACACAAATATCTCATATCACCTCAACACCTTCCCATCACCCATGTATGCCACCTCCCATCACTTTGCACTAACCTCCATCATCAGCCACCTCCTCTCTTCATCACCAAGGTACGGCCAAAGTCTCATCAGGCAAGGGGAAGGCCATGTGCTTTCCTAGATGTGGTGTTTTGACGTGACCAATGGTGATAAATATCTTAAGTAATCGAGTGCTTGGATCACCACCATCGTCCCCCCCACATGTGCCACCTCCTTCATCATCATCATGGCACGACCATGTCACCTCCACCAATGCCTACGACCAAGTCACCTCAAGGCCATGTGCCTCTATGGATGTGATTTTTAGTGGGTTAAAGTTGACTTAAGGTTGCTTAAGTGTTAAGTGAGCAAAAAATATCATAGATATTTTTTACATGTGTGTGAATATATGTTATATATATGTGTGTGTATATATACGTATATGTGTGCATATTACATGCATATATACGTACGTTTACGTGCATAAGAGAATAAACAATATTGCACCGACTCCGAACAACTTCTGTTTGTTAAACCATTGAAAATCGAAAAAATAATTCCCAGTCACATTTTCACTTATTAATTAAAGTACATATAATTGTAAACAAAATTTGAAAACTAATTTCTTATTAGTATTAATAAACTAAAATGATCTCATTTGAATTATGAAACCATGTAAATCAATATTAAACAATTGTTCACAAAAAGTGTTATTATATCGATAATGCAATATCAATTTTCCTTATAATTTCAAATTAGATATATATCTTTATAAAACTATGATAAATGATTTATTATCACTTTATAACTACATAAATGAATTATTATCATTTAAAACTATTATTAGAATAATTAAGATAATTATTAAATCCTTAAATACCAATTTAAAATCATAAATCAATTATTAAATTTAATGGCATCACTGATGATGTCATAAATACATTTATTTTCCAAAAATAAAATAAATAAACTTATTTCATATTTTTATTCAATTATAAAAAAAAATGTATGTATCTAGCTTCATGCACGTCGTTTGACTATTATAGAGTTGTTTATCGATAAAACGGTTTTCGATCATTCATAATCTATGTTAGAAAAAAAAATTATATTTGAATATTTTAAAAATAGATATAATTTATCAAAGTGATAAATTTGCGGGTCATTACAGACTCCCGTTTTAAAGAATTTCTTCCCCGAAATTACACCAAAACAAAACCCAAAGGTATTTCCCCAAAATATTTATTTTTAAACTTACATTTGTATGGTGTATATAGATTATCTGATTTGATCTACTATTCAAATCCACAATTTTACTTTTGAACTAGTATTGATCTCTCGCTCCTCTAGTCTGCACTCAGATCAAGCCAATTAGAACTTTTAGTTTTCCTTGCATAACTCTCAACTATGATTGAAAAAGTAAGTATCCAAACACAAACCCTCATCAATATTCGCTATGAAAAATCGAGTGATAAATCCTATTCAGACTAGTGTAAACACCTCCAAGTTCCATACATGAATCTTAGATCAAAATCATATGATGAAATGATCCACGTATGACATACATATTTATTAACATTCAAAACTGTTTATGAAAACATTTTAGAAAAACTTAACTTTGATTTAAACTCATTTATAAAGATAATTGTTTCCAAATTTTTCTTTTTAAAGGAAAACATTTTATTCCAAAAGAATCTTTTCCATAAACATCATTCGTTATAGCACGGTTTTCTCAAATGTTTTCAAAATCTATCTGTAAACAATTTCTTTTCTATAACCATATCATAATAGTTTCTGAGGAAAAAGCCCAATTTCAACATATTTTATTAAATTGATAAATTATCCTCCTTCTAAAGAAACCGTTTAAAAGATAAATTTCCTTTTAACTTAAACATTATATATTGGACACCATATAGTCAAATTGTGAAACTAAATTCACGAAGTATTTGAGTTGAACTTCTAAATCTAAGAACAAACAAATCAACGATTATACTTGAATGTTATCATTTCCTTAACAACTAAACACTACACAAATAACTATGTCATTTGAAAGATATTCATTTATATTCAAAATATAATCCTATGTAAAATTATTTCATTTACCTATTTTCCATAACCAAAAATCTTTTGCATATAACATTAAAAAAATACACACTTATATAAAATACACTCAAACTCATTCTAGGGTGTTACTAACCCTATCTCTAATGAGTCACTCATTCTAGGGCAATAATAACCCCATTTATAATGAGTTTTAACCCACTAAAGCCTAGGTGCTCGCTCAGCCTAAGCTCTGGTACCAAAAGTAATGGTCGAGATTTTCGACCCTCAAAAGTTGACGCTAATACATCCTCGGTATTCACGTGCCACAAATTCAAGTGTCGAAAAATTGGTTATTAGGAGAAAGAAATAAAGACAGAACAAAATCTCATACGAATGGAATAACAAATATTATTTCAATATATAATCTTTACAACGGAAAATTAAATACCATCAGAGTCCAACCTAGATTCATCATAGACGGTTATAAATCTCTATCCTTACAATTATTGAAAAACAAAAATAAAAGTGCAGCGAATATAGAATACGTTCATAGTTGATGAAGATCTCTAGCTCCTCTCTGGAAACTATAAGCGTCTTCAGCTAATCCTGAAACTACTCGGATCTGACCCTGGTATATAAAATACCCGGATCAGGCTTGATAAACATCATGAAATACGATTTACAAATATATAAAAAATGTTATAGATTGACTTTGTTGTCGAACAAAACCCTTCTTGAAAAAGAAGTGTATCTCATAAGACCACGCCGCACATAAACACGGATGTGCTTTACTTTATGATAGACAAAACATTTTATACCTGAAACAATTGATATTATTTCTATTGACATTGCTTTGAAAATCCTTTCCAAGTAAATATGTAACCTAGCTAAAATTATTACATTATTAAATTATAGCATATTAAGCCTACAAAGTAGGTTCTACAATCAATTCCGAAAGCACCTATTGGAGTTAGGTTTCCAACATGATAGGGAACTAGTAGCCTTTTCCTTCGAAATCCACGCACAAACAACTTGCACCTTAGTGGCTATTCACTTATCTCAAGCAAGCCTCTGAAATAAGTTGGATACACTACTATGGAACAACATATTACTTTGTGGCTATACTCGTTCTTTATCAAGCCTCCAATATCTTTCCATAAGGCATAAATTCCTTGAGGCCCAGATTCCATTATTCTCCTCCATACCCACAAAACCAATATCCCGAAATACAGGTCAGGCCACATCATTACCTATATCATCTTCGGGGTGTGAGGCTCGTAAGTGAGGCTACGCCCAACTTCTGTAAAGCCACACTTTATTTCACACAAAGCCGTGATTTTCCTTTCTCATAACAGGTTCCACTTTGAATGCCACATTTCCATTCCTGACAACACACTTTTGATTCCACAAATGTACAACCTTTGAGCTCATATGTATAAGAGAAGGGTGTTAAGTGCAAGAGAGTTACTTCCTACACCACCAAATAGATGTACGTTTGTAGAGATTAATATACGTGGCCTTGGAAATACAATGTCTGACACTCATCCATAGAAGTTTTCTAGGAAAAGGACAAACCGAAGGCACTCTCCTACCACATCCTGTCGGAAATTATCCCTAGGATTAGTAGAAAATAGTCCTTGTATTTTGATGATTTTCAAAATAAAGGGACTATTGCTGTTTATTTTATTCTAGGAGCTAATCAAAGATTATCGACAAGCAGTCCTTCTAAAATTAAGATCTCTTGTCTTCAAAATCATTGTCTTTAACATATCTTCACTTTTGAGCACGTATATCGTTCGAAGTAATTTTCGGATAGAAAGTTCGATTCTATCTCCAAAACCAATTATCGATAAAAAATGTCAAGTATATAGGTGCTTATTATTTTATTAGTCCATTTCTTTTATCGAAAATATCCTCTAAAAATATATAACTTTCAAAATTTTCCATTTCAATATATACGGAACCATTAAACCTCTCTTTTGACTTTGGAAATACCAAATCATTTCTCCTAAGCCATATTGGAAAACATTATTGAGTCAAAATGGATCCATGGAAATTATACTAATTTTACTCAATACCAATTCTGTATTCAATAAGTACTATCAATCGAACAACGATGAAATCACCTTTTAAATTCTTGTGGTTAGTACAGGTTCTCTCTTTGGAATTTAACACGATGTATAAGAAGATTGTCTCTGTATGATCCAAGTGTATCAAACTAAATTTGTAAATTTTAAATCTTTTATATTTGTCTTGTTTCCGGCATTTCGATCTTATGTTGTAACGACCCTAAATTTCCGACCCAATTTAAAATTTAAATCCATCAATTTAATATAAAAATTTGAAATTTACATACGATCTCAATTAACGTCCAAACTTCGTTTATAAGATGCGTCTAGTTAGTTATGGATATAGGAAAAGTTTCGTCGTAAAATATTACAGTAAATTTCGTTCGCGTTTTATTGAATGTCAGTTCATTTTAAACTGCGAAAAATTTATCTTTCAAATCCAAATATGTTTACACAGAAATATTGTAAAAATTTATCTGATCTAGACGTCGCAATTCGTTTCGTGGAATACTGTCATCGCCTGTTCCATTTAAATTGTTTTGATAAACAAACAATTTAATCGGCGTAATTTCGAGTTTTTATAAAACTGTCGTATTGAAATTATCTGTGTACCGTTGGAAGCGCCTCGTCCCGCTGATCAAAACGTTATATTCATTTGTGCAAATAGGTGTCCGACGTAAAACGTCGCGTTAATTTAGCCATTCCAAGCAGACCGATTAAACAATATTCAGTCCAAATTAGCGGCGATCCGCGTTCAAAATTTTGAAGAAAACTTTTGGGCTGTGGTGCATTTATTTGGGTAGTTGGTTGATGGGAGTTGTGTCTTGTAAATAGGTGAGGTGGTTCATATTTCAAAACAAGAATTATCATGCGTAATCAAATTGCAAAATATAAAATAATAAACGCATTACTACTCTATTCTGTGTCGTTCACAACGTCTATAGGCACTCCTCTCCGCTCTTCATCTTATATCCTTCTTTTTTTCCTTCACTGTTTAAATTTTTGCAAAAGAAACAAGAATCCCTCCTTTATCTCACCTCCTCTCACCGATGCAACGTCTCACCTCCCCTCATCGACATGCGCGCACTCCTCCACTGCCTCAGCTGAACTCCAACCGAGCTCCACGTCACTAACCCCTTCCCACCCATAACCGAAACAATACCTCACCGGACCGACCCACCACCTCCAACCGCTAGTTCATCCTTCAGTCACCGAAACCAACCTCCCTCACTTCGCCTCCCTTGCGCCTCACCTTCGCCCAGTCATGCGTCACATCCCTACCTTTAGCGGCGAGCACCGCATCCACTTTCTGCCGTATACCAAGCCACCATCCTTCCAAATCGCGCATCACCTCGACCTTAGCCGTGAACCCTCCAGCGCCTCCTTCGCGCACACGCGCAACAGTCCTGAGCCTCGCCTGCGCCACCTCCCGGAGCTATCGCACTTATAGCTTCCCCTATCTCGCCTGTGTTCGTGCGTAGTGTGCATGTTGTGTGCACGCATAAGTGTGCAAAACAAGTGCGTGCGAATGAACACCATGTGCATGCGTGTGTAGAAAAATGTGTATATGCATGGGAAATGAAATGCATGCATTGGTGAAGGAGATAATGTGCTCTGCGCAACAATTATTATTTATAAAAAAAATGAATGAAGAAACAGTACAAATAGTGGCAGTGCACTGTCGCTTTTAATTGTTGCTGAAGAGAATAGATTCGCAGCATCTATTTTGTTACTGAAAATGGTAACCACTTCTCTTCTTTGTTTGATACAGCAGCAACCGGTTGAGTTCCATTTGCAGCAGCATCAATTTCTCAGCTTTCGTTCTTTTCTTCGTCATTGATAAGCGCATGTATATAATTTTATAAATTATATATGAACGTTCATTTGAATTAATATCATCTTTCTTTTGTCGATGATTGCAGTTCCATTGTTCGTGTTGAACTAATTCCATTCGTGCTTCTTCGTGCTTCGCCGTTCATTCTCTAACCACGAAAGATGAATTAAATTTCAGACTTATATTCTTATACGATGATAATCCAGTTTGGTTGATAAATGATTGATTGTTTAATGCTGACATTGGACGTTAAATTGTTAATGTAGGAAATGATAAATAATATGCAATTGAATTTGACATAGGAGTCAACAATTTGAAATTGATATGTGTGTTGAATTTGATTAGATAATATTTGTATAATATGACCGCTTTAAATGTTTAATTAATTGATACGTAGAATTAGGGTTAATTACACTTTGAACCATTTAAATGTATGTTGTTTAAATTGATGTAGTATGAAATTGAATAATAGATATCAAGTGAAGAACCGCATAAAATATTAGCGTAACAATTTTTAATCTACATGAAATGATATTGTAGATTCTAGAAATAATTATATTAATTTGCATAAACAGCAATGTAAATTAATACGATTATTTGGGATTATTTGAATCAATTATTGGATTGTTATTGATTGTTGCTATTGCTTGTTTATTTACTTTGACACCATCCCAGTTATCACACTGCAAGTTTCCTTTTTCTATGCTTTGATTTTGAATTAAAAATGGAATCAGGTTGAAATGATAAATACCCAAATAAATTTTGACTCAGGAGAGAGAATTAAATAAAACCCGATGGGTCAATAATTTGATTTAAAAATAAAAATAAAATTTTTATTTGAATAAATAATATAGTTTTAAATTGAAGTTGGAATTTGAATTTTAATGAAAGGAAAATGTTAATATTTAATAATCTGGAACAAAATATTAACATAGTAGTTGACGAAAGAACGTTGTTTTAAATTTAATTATTTAATAATTAAGTTTTGAAATTATTTAATAATTAAGTTTGAAATTATTTAATAATTAAGTTTGAAATTATTTAATAATTAAGTTTTGAAATTATTTAATAATTAAATAAGATCAAATTATTTAATAATTAAATAAAATTGAATTCTTTGATAAGTGAAATTGAACTTCTTAATAAGTGAAATTGAACTTCTTTAATAAGTGAAATTGAGTTTCTGTAATAATTAAGTTTTGAAATTTGTTTAAATAAAACAAGTAAATAGTGGAATTGAATTTCTTTAATAAGAAAATAAAGTGTGATTTATTTGTTGGAATAAAATGTAAGACATGGAATAATAAGAATTTAATTTGAAAATTTTAATTTAATTAAATTTGTAGGTAAACGAAAATTGATTTAATGAATTGGAAATTAAATTGGAATTGTTTGAATGTTAAGTTAACTTAATTTTAAATGATTATTGGATTAAATCCATCAATGAATTTAAATTGATTGGAATGTTAAATTAACCTAATTTAAATGATTATGGAATGAAACCTATACATGAATTTGAATCAATATTTGAATTTGTTTTAAATCAAATTCTGAAGTCGAATTATAGAGTTTTGAAATGGTAAATTTGGAAGTTTGAAACTTAAATTATGGAAATTGATATAGAAAGACAAATGAAATGTTGGCTTTTAAAATTCTAATTGAAATTGAATTAGATTTGGTTTTGAAATATATTAAACGACCAATCGGTATAATAATTACGAAAGTTAATAAAGAGACCAGAATCGGTTAGGGACATACTCACTGTTTAAGCCGAATACCACTTTAATAACTATACGTGGAGTGTGATCCAGAATGAAGTGGTTGGAATGACGTACGTTGATGATTAAAGAAAGAGAGCGATAATGGATAGCCTTGACACTTGTGTCAAATTGGAAATGACTAAGACAGGAGCCGTGCCAGGCCAAATGGGGTTAACTACCTCGATCGAACACACTTCTTCGTAAAATACTCATTACTTGTTATTGATTGGTGCGCACCCTTGAATTTGGAGTGTTGTTTCGCGGTGTTGCAATCGTTGTGGCGATGCATTCTCACCAGTCTAGATCAGGCAAACTGTAGTTTCACTACCTTGGGTATGGCCTCATGTGCCTTCTCATACTTGTATCCCTATACGCGACCACTACGAATTTATTTTGTATTATACCTATGGAATACTCCCTGATATCCCACTAGTTTACGGTGGAGTTTTGTGACGAACCGGAATTTTCGAGCTTTTAAAATCGGAATATTTAATTGATTTTAAATATTCAGTGGAGTAATTTTAACTTGAATTATGAATATCACAATTTATTTGATAATTGAATTATTAAATTAAATAAGTGAAGTTGGGTAAATTATTGAATCTGGAGTTTTAAGCGTATTAAAAATAATTTGAAGGCTTGAAAAATTTATATTGATAGTACTGAGGATAATAGAAGTTGTAAAATTGAAATTAATAGTGGTTTGTTCAGTTTTAAAATTTTATAGTTTAAATTGAATTTAAAAATAGCCTTTCGAGGCACAGTCTCGGAATTTGACGAAACCAGTTCCATTGGATCCGTAATATTGAATTATTATCGGATTTCAAATTTCGTATTGATCGGAAGTGTTATGTAAGCATACGATATATGAACGCGCTAGAATTAATCTCGAAATTAAATACTTTAATTCGATTCTACAAGCAATCTTCTGCATACGATCGAATTTGGACCCGAAACCTTTTCCATTGCATTCGGTATCGGGGTAAATGTTATAAACGCCTAGCGGCATGCCTCGATAGGATGTCAAGATTTTAAGTTGTGAATTCAAGTCGATTTTAATTTAAAAATTTAAATATAATGTTCTGACCAGTTAAAATCCTTTCACGTCAAACTTTTTCTATTTCTTTTCAAGGCACTGTAGCCTACCTTCTCAAATACGCCATCTTATATCCATTCCTCAGCACGCTACCTTCATTCTTCTCGTTAATAAAAATCAAAAGGGAGCCGTGGCCTTGCTTTCCTTATGAAGAAAAATGGCCGAAGTTCAATTTTTCAAAACTCTAAAAAAAAAAGAAGGGGGCAGCGTCCCTTTTATTTCGATTCAAAGGAATAAATCGCGGCCATGCTCTTGCAATCAGATGTATTCTCGTTCAAGATTCGAAGCCGAGATTCAACTCAAGCTCGGGGTCGATTTGGTGGGTCGCGATGATGGGGGTACTTCGCGATTTCACAATCGACCGCATCTCTCAGCAATCGATCGTCGATCGACCTCGTTCGCGAGCAAGGGGGCGGGGTAGCAGCGACGCTTGGCTAGTGGTAACGACGACGTCTTCAATTCGCAGTTTGGGGTCGCATTTGACTTGGCTGTTCGCGAGGGGATGGTCACAATTAACGGTTGGGGGCTTCAACGTCGTCGTCGGTGTCGATCGAGCGTCAAAAAGGCAGCGTTTATCTGCGAAGAGGAGCAATCGTCAATCGAGCATGAGGTACGGTCGCGACTCATGTTCGCTACTAAAAAAAATTATAGTCGCGATGTTAAGGTGATGGTGCTGCGATAATCTCGGGTTTTTGGATTTGAGCAACAAGGTATAAATTTCTGATCTCAATTTACATATACTAAATTTGCGTACAAAAAAATAAAAATAAAACAGTATTTGATTTTTTTTGATGTAAATATATATACACCTAAATTAGATGCTCATGTTACAGTAAGAATAAGTTTTCAGTAAGATATATCAGTTGTTTAATTTAAATTAATGAATGTTTCTAAATTAAAAAAAATTAGGAAATTATTATAAATAGGATTTTTAATTTACAGGAAAATATATAATTCTGTAAAGATATGTATAAGAGAGGAATCTGAAAGGGAAAACCAATTATTTTTATAAGATATATATATATATATACACACACACACACACAAGCACATATATAGTTTCAAAGGCAAATAAATATACCTATTCACATTTTAATCTACTAGTTTATCTCAAAATACTATAGTTCGGGTGGTTAACTTGTCTAATAAACCTATTTAATTATGTGTCACTAAAAGTATTTTATTAAAAGAAAATAGTTTAAATCAAATTATTGGTTAGTTAAATTTGTTAAATAGTTCAAATGTTGATAAAACACCTAGTTTGGATCGGTCTCCTCCCGAATTAATATACTGGCGGGGATTAAGGTCTGAGAATCGTGGAATCAAATCGGGAATGAAGTGGACTACAACTAGGAGAGGTGAGTTAATCTCACTCGACTGAATTTAAAATTTAAATTTAAATGTTTAAATTTAAATAATTGTTTGAATGATTGAATTGTTTGATGTGCTATAGTATGGTATATTTTGGAATTGGCTTTTTATATTAAGCTAACGTCTGTGGATGCAGGGAAAACATGTTGGAGGGATCCAACTGGACCCCTCAACATTTATTTAAATTATTTAATACCCTCTGTTGTGATTATTTGATATTCTATGATGAATTATATTGGAATATTGAGTGCTATGGTTCGATTGGATATAATTAGGTATAATGAATTATCAAAAATATATAAATTGGATTTTGGAAAGAAAATAAAAGAAGTGAATTTGTAAGTAAAATAATTATTGAAATTTGAATAAATTTAAGAATGAATTGGAAAAGAAATAAAGTGACTTCTAATAAATAAATCTAGAGTATAGAAAGGAAATTTGAATAAACAAAAAGTTAATGAATTTTAATCTTCAGCAATATTATTTAAAAGAACAAAACATCTATTTAAAATTTAAGATATAAATTATTGAAAAGATTAAAGAAGAAATTGGGAAAAGCTGAAATTCGTATATTTCAGTTAAAAAGGTTTAAAATCAAACGGAAAATAATAATAATAATAAAGTCTATAATTAACGAACTTTGAAATGAATTGAGAAAGTAAAGAAATTTATTTCAAATGGAATAAATTGGAAATCAATTTGGAAAATTGATTTAACTGATTGAGATTGGAAATTCTCCCTGAATAACCAAGTACGTTTTTAAAGTAAATTTTAAATATAAGTCTAAGGTTTTAAAGTTGTTTTAAAAAGAAAGTTTTGGAAAATTTATTATTTCTAATATTTAAATTCTAAAGTAAGTATTTCCTTTTAATCTATTATGGTAGTAATTATTTTAAAGAATGACGCAGTATTCTATTTTTAAAAGTAAAAATCTAGTTTTATATTTTATTAAGTAACCTTATTTTCAAATATTCATATAGGATGTATTTTTAATAAATAATTGAAGTAGTTTTTAAAATAAATGTTTTAAAGTATATTTAAAAGTAAAGTTTTTAAATTATTTTAAAAATCTAGTTTTGTGCTTGGTGATTTCAGTGGGGGATAGTAAATTTTTGGAAAAGCTTAGTCTGAAAATGGAAGATGGTTTGTAACTGTTTTCAAAGGGTTGAAAATAGAAATATATCTTGTGAAGATATTTTGAGGTTAATAAATAATTTGGGAAATTATTTATTGTTTGATGGATATTGTGAATATCAATTGATAGTTAAATCACCGGCTATCAATATTGGACAAATACATTGATCGTTTCGAAGAGACCGGGATCGAGATTTATTTCTCGAAAACCACTTCGATCCGGTTTGTACGTTTTTGTGGTTAAACGAGTTTGGATTCAAAGATGGAGCAGTGAAGTGCAAAGGCTAGTCGCTACTAATCCTGAGGATATTTCCAAAATAAATGTAGTAGGAATAGTGCCTTCGGTTCCGTTCGAACCTGGGATGGACTTGTATGGATGAATGCTTTCGAAACATCGTCAGGTGGACGATGGGCATTCTAAGGGATATGTTCTAAAAAGGTAACGCTTAGCCTTAAGCCTCATCAAATGGGAATGATTGAAAATCAGGGGTTATGCAGCAAGGCTAGGTGGGTAGCACCCAAGCAGGGTGAGGTCATCCCTGTCTAGATGTCCCTTTTATTTTGGCTTAGTGGGCAGTTGCTGATCCCAACCGCGGGGTGATCTCACTTGGGATTATTCAGTAAGGGGTAGTCTTGGTCTTGTGTTGCAGGGGAGTGGGCGTACTCCTCGGTACTGTGATCTAGGCCACGTGCTGTGGTAGGTGGTACCCCAGTGCCAAGTCATTAGTTGGAAATCTATTCTCCCTGCAAGCCTTATATGAGTTTTGTTTGTATTACCTACTATGTGGCTAGTAGCTGGAATTTAATGAATGTAACAATTTCGGCTATTTTATAAGTATTTGTATATAGACCCTATTATAAGATCAAAGGATTTCTATAAAATTTGTTTTCGTCATCGTAAGGTAAAAACCCGACATGTTTATTTGTAGCGTGGTCTTACAAGATGCTTTTGTTTTCAAAGGATTTTGAAACTTTAATAATCAATTGAGTGTGATTTTCTCATGCTGGTATTCCAGACTGACTCGGGTGTTATTTGACTGTAATGCTCGGGTCAGACGGAGTATCATAGGATACAGGATATGATGCTGTGAAGCTCAGGAGACGAGCTGGATGACGATACATACTTTTCATACTTGTTTTATATGTGTATTCCGCTGTGTTGATAAGCTGTGTGCCCAGTTGTATGTTATTGATGTTGAGCCATGATTGATGTACTCTGATGATGTAATATATAAACAGATATATTTGATTTTGATTAAAGATCAT
Organism: Allium cepa; assembly: GCA_030765085.1. Classification (NCBI taxonomy): domain Eukaryota; kingdom Viridiplantae; phylum Streptophyta; class Magnoliopsida; order Asparagales; family Amaryllidaceae; genus Allium; species Allium cepa. Next base: position 120,461,506 of record CM060942.1, read on the forward strand.
TTATTATCTATTATATATTATTCCGCTATGATGGTTAGATTCTGTTGTTGTTTTCTATTTTCTTCTTCTACCTCTTCTTTTTTAACCCTAATGGTTCGTATTTCTGTACAACTTGAGTGATTTAGGTAGAATAGCGTTGACTCAAGGGGTACGGATTTGCAGGTCGTTTCACTTGGTATCAGAGCTTAGGTTGGTGATAACCTTGGCTCTGGTGGAAATTACTCATTTAAATTAGAGTCCGTAGTACTCTAGAATGAGTTTGAGCGCATTAATAGATATGAGCGCGTATTTGTTAGTGAATATAAATTATTTTAATATTGTGTTGATTGGTTTATTGAGTGACATATGAACCTTCGTCGTCACAGTCTGGACAACTGTACCGAAGGGGTTTCTAAACACTTGAATAGAACAGTTTGACATGGTATTGTTTTAAATGTGGGTGAATGAAATAATTTTACCCAAAATATATTTTGATATAAAAAAAAGTTTTTGTAAATTATTTTAGCTAATATATGGTTGCTTGGATGTTAGAAATGATAATATTAAATTATTATCATCGTTGTGTAAAAATTTAACTAGAAATTGAAAATATAACCAAAGTTTAAGGGAATAAATTCATTATGAAATGAAATTTATAAATGTGAATTATAAATGTAAATTATAAATTGAAATATAATTAAATGATAATTTGTATAAGCATAATCTATGCAAATGAATTATAGTTAAAATTGATTTAAGAAGGATTTGGAAATTTATATCCCGGAGATTTTGGATGTGTTTGTCGAAGTGTTTTGAAGATAAATAATAGCGTTATTGTTTTGGAGGTATCTGAAAGGAAATTGTTTTAAAGGGATTTATAAAGTGATATAGCATTGAAATCACTTGGATTATTGGAAAATAATTCTGATGATGACGGCCGCATCATCAGTATTTATTTTCGAATTTCTAAGTGATGGATTGCCGCCAAAAAATTTATTTGTTCAAAAAGGCTAGTTGTTTTGAAAATCTCAAAGGAAATTTGTTAGGGATCAAAACCCAGGTTTGGATTAAATTTTTGAGAAATGGGAGTTGAGATGTTGGAGATTTCAAAATAATTTGAAACCAAAAGTCGGGTGTTTAAAAATCCCGATGAGATAGGTTGTAAGCTTATAAATTGAGATGATTTCTAAATCAGAAGGAAATATAAGCTTTGAATGTTGGAATCTAAATTTAAAGTGAAAAGTTAAAATGAAATTAACTTGGATTGGGAAATAAATTTAACTGGATTGAAATTAATTAAATAGGCTGAAAATAATATCTAGTTATATTCGAATTAAGTTGGAATCGAATTGAGTTAAATAAATCTGAGCTAAAATAAAATTGAATTGGAATAAAAATTCAATTGAGTTATCGAATGGAATTAGATTCTTACCTGAATAAATGGAAAATAAATTGGATAAGGATTGGATTGAAATAAATAAATCAGAATAACTAATGAAAGAACTAAAGATCCATAGAAAAAAAGATGCTTGAGTTATAAATAAGCGTAAATTTCGAGTTAAAAATAAAAGATGAATATATTCAAGCCTAGAATGAATGGAAATGTGTAAAATAATAAGTTGTGACTTGTAAAATTAAAAAGTGGGATAGAATACCCAAAATTAATATTTTGATGAATTGGAAAATGAAACAAAAATCAAAACTTGAATAAAAAAATAAATTGAACTTAAGCAAATTTTATGTAGAGATTTTGAGATTAAAATCAAGTTCTGGATTATAAGTTGGTAAAAGACTATTTAGATAATAAATTAGATAATGAAATATGTAATGGAAACCTAATGTAGTTAAATAGAAGCTGAATTGTGAGTTAAAGATGAATTTTGGAAGTAAAACTCAAGTTATAAATTAAATTCGACTTAAATTGTTGGTGAAGTAAATGTAATTGAATTGTGAGTTCATAAAAGTGAATGGTAAATTGAAAATGGATAGTGGATTCATAACTTGAGTTATAAATTAAAATTTAACTTGAAGTGTTAAAAAATTTAATATAATTGGAAATGTGTCGAAAAAAAATAAATTGGATTAAAATAGTAATGGTATGAATTGCAAATAAAATCCAAATAAGTAAAAATACAGTGGAAATGGCCTTGTTATTAATAAAATAATTTCAAATGAATTGAGTAAGGAAATGAAAATTCATAATGGATTGAGTGGATAAACTGATTATATTGAATAAATAAATGGATGGAATAAATAAGAATCAAATGAAAGATGGAAGTAGAACTTATTATAAAAAGAAATGGAAATGAACTTAAGTTATTGACTTAAGTAAGTGTTGAATAAAAGCCGAACTCAAAATGAAGTGTGGTTTAAATGAGTTGAGAAAAAGTTATTGAATGAAATAGGATGGATTGTTTTTGAGCTAAATAAATAATTTGGAATAAACAAATATGGAATAAATTGAGTAAATTAACTAAAGCTTGGGTTGAATTAATTCGGGATGGTTAGTAATATGCAAGCTTGGAATGTTTCGAGCTAAATAAATGGTCGTGAATGAATTAAAATAAAAAGGAAATTTAATTGGTAATAAAGATGAACCTAAGTTGTTAATGGTTTTGAATGAACTGGTTTGGTTAGTAAAATGAAATGCAAGTGAATGTATTCAAATTTAAAATGCAATGGAAATGAGAATATATGGGTTGTGAATAAATTTAAAAATCGAATAGAATTAAGTATAAATTGAGTTGAAATCCATTTAAATTGGTTATAAAACATAAATACACATTTATTCACATAAATCTCATCAAATTGCATAGAAATAAATTGTCATTGGATGTAAATGGAAGTAATTAAAATTCTATGAATTGATAGAAGTAAAATAAATTGATTTTGAGAGCAATTGGATTAAATATGAGTTCGGTTTGCTTAAAAATAAATTAAATGTAAGCGATTGAGTTTCAAACCATTCAAATTGATGAAGTTGTATACGAATGGATTGAAAACCATTCAGATTGAATGAAAATGGTTATAAATTAATTGGAACAGTGGAATTAGTATGAAAATTGTATAAGTTGCTTACGGAAAAATGTTTGGTGTGAATTTCTTTTAGAATTCATGTGTTTAACTATTGCAAATAAGTGAAATGTTGTTAAACTTCATTTATATGGCACTTACATGTTTAAATTGAGTAAGTATTGGTACCTGGAAGCCGTGTGGCTGAATTTGGTTGCGCTAATTGCTAAAATAATAAGCCGCTTGCTTATAAAATAAGGTACGCGTACGCAATAAAAATAGGAAATATGAACTGTTTTTGGTTTTTTCGACCGGGTAGGTTGATGTATATATATTTATATCTTTTGTCAAATTGCAAAAGCTCCTCCGTACAAAGAAGTCTCCGCCAAAAATTTTCATAAATTTTAGGAGTTAGAAAAAATTTTGTTAACGACAAAACGGTTTCAAATTGGAAATTGAAATAAATTAGTGAATGAAACTAGTTATAATAATGACATAAATTAGTTATAAATGGAAAATAAAATTCAAATATTTAGAGTTGAAGATAAATTAAATTCATATGGAAATGAAAGAATCGATTTGAATAGAAATAGATAAACTAGAAGGGTGAAGTGAAAATAAATAAAGGAGCATATAAATGCTTATACTAAACTTAGGTAAGGAATGGTGCATTCTTAATTGGAAATTGATATTACAAATATAATCTAAAATAATTTGGATGAATAGAGATTGACATTTGGTAAGAAAGTCAATAAAATATTTTGAATGTTGTGATTGGATATTAGTGCTAAGCAGGATATGCAGGTATTATAAAAGGGAAAGGAGAATTGGTTTTGATTTCAAAAGATAATTTGAAATGCTTGACAAAAAGGCATGTGTTTAAGATTCTGCGAAATTTGATTGGTTTTTTGGATCTAGCCACTTGGCCTTTTGTTTTCTTTTGAGATTTGGGAGCCCGTTGAGGCCTTTTGTAGTTGTACCGAGCTAGCCGCGCAAAGGAGACACTAGCAAAAAAATTCGAAAATTTAGAGTGTTAGAAAATTTTTAAGAAATTTTGAAAATTTTAAACTTGGTTTTGAATTATAATTTGAATAGTTGAATAAGTAACGTTATTGGGAACTATGGAAAAGCTTGGAAAGTTAATAAGAATAATAATGGGTCTTTTATAAAAAGATAGTTGGTAAGATGTTGAATTGTTAGAAACTGTTTGGATTTGGGAAAAAGAATAAATGGGTATTGGACCATTCTTCCTAATTAGTAATTTCGGGGACGAAATTCTTTTAAGGGAGGAGGAATGTGACGACCCGGAATTTTTGAGCATTTAAAATCGGAATATTTAATTGATTTTAAATATTCAATAGAGTAATTTTAAATTGAATTACGAATTATACAATTTATTTGATAATTGAATTATTCAATTAAATAAGTGAAGTTGGGTAAATTGTTGAATCTGGAGTTTTAAGCCTATTTAAAATAATTTGAATTCTTGAAAAATTTATATTGATAGTACTGGGGATAATAGAAGTTTTAAAATTGAAATTAACAGTAGTTTGTTCATTTTTAAAATTTTATAGTTTAAATTGAATTTAAAAATAGCCTTCCGAGGCACAGTCTCGGAATTTGACATAACCATTCCATTGGATCCGTAATATTGAATTATTATTGGATTTCAAATTTCGTATTGATCGGAAGTGTTGTGTGAGCATACGATATATGAACGCGCTAGAATTAATCTCGAAAATTAAATACTTTAATTCGATTCTAAAAGCTATCTTCTCCATATGATCGAATTTGGACCCGAAACCTTTTCCATTGCGTTCGGAATAGAGGTATAACGTTATAAATGCCTAGCGGCACGCCTCGGCAGGATGTCAAGATTTTAAGTTGCGAATTGAAGTCGATTTTAATTTAAATATAATGTTCTGACCAGTTAAAATCCTTTCACGTCAAACTTTTTCTATTTCTTTTCAGGGCATTGTAGCCTACCTTCTCAAATACGCCATCCTATATCCATTCCTCAACACGCTACCTTCATTCTTCTCGTTTATAAAAATAAAAAGGGAGCCGTGGCCTTGCTTTCCGTATGAAGAAAAATGGCCGAAGTTCAATTTTTCAAAACTCTAAATAAAAAAAATAAAAAAGAAGAAAGGGGCAGCGTCCCTTTTATTTCGATTCAAAGGAATAAATTGCGGCCATGCTCTTGCAATCAGATGTATTCTCGCTCGAGATTTGAAGCCGAGATTCAACTCAAGCTCGGGGCCGATTTGGTGGGTCGCGATGATAGGGGGACTTCGCGATTTCACAATCGACCGCATCTCTCAGCAATCGATCTTCGATCGACCTCGTTCGCGAGCAAGGGGGCGGGGTAGCAGCGACGCTTGGCCAGTGGTAACGACGGCGTCTTCAAGTCGCAGTTTGGGGCTTCACGTTTGACTTGGCTGCTCGTGAGGGGATGGTCGCAATTAACGGTTGGGGGTTTCAACGTCGTCGTCGGTGTCGATCGAGCGTCAGGAAGGCAGCGTTTATCCGCGAAGTGGAGCAATCGTCAATCGAGCTTGAGGTACGGTCGCGACTCATGTTCGCTACTGAAAAAAATTGGAGTCGCGATGTTGAGGTGATGGTGCTACGATAATCTTGGGTTTAGGATTTGAGCAAAAAGGTATAAATTTCTGATTTCAATTTACATATATTAAATTTGCATACAAAAAAACAAAAACAAAAATAAAACAGTATTAGATTTTTTTGATGTAAATATATATACACCTAAATTAGATGCTCATGTTACAGTAAGAATAAGTTTTCAGTAAGATATATCAGTTGTTTAATTTAAATTAATGAATGTTTTTAAATTAAAAAAAAAGTAATTTTAGGAAATTATTATAAATAGGATTTTTATTTTACAGGAAAATATATAATTCTATAAAGATATGTATAAGAGAGGAATCCGAAAGGGAAAACCAATTGTTTTTTATAAGATATATATATATATATATATATATATATATATATATATATATATATATATATAAGCACATATATAGTTCCAAAGGCAAATAAATATACCTATTCACATTTTAATCTACTAGTTTAGCTCAAAATACTGTAGTTCGGGTGGTTAACTTGTCCAATAAAACTATTTAATTATGTGTCACTAAAAGTATTTTATTATAAGAAAATAGTTTAAATCAAATTATTGGTTAGTTAAATTTGTTAAATAGTTCAAATGTTGATAAAACACCAATGTTTATACAAGGTCTGAGAATTGTGGAATCAAATCGGGAATGAAGTGGACTACAACTAGGAGAGGTGAGTAGTCTCACTCAACTGAATTTAAAATTTAAAACTAAATGATTAAATTCAAATAATTGTTTGAATGATTGAATTGTTTGATGTGCTACAGTATGGTATATTTTGGAATTGGCATTTTATATTGTGCTAACGTCTGTGATGCAGCGAAAACAGGTTGGAGGGATCCAACTGGACCCCTCAACATTTATTTAAATTATTTAATACCCTCTGTTGTGATTATTTGATATTCTATGATGAATTATATTGGAATATTGAGTGCTATGGTTCGATTGGATATAATTAGGTATAATGAATTATCAAAAATATATAAATTGGATTTTGAAAAGAAAATAAAAGATGTGAATTTGTAAGTAAAATAATTATAGAAATTTGAATAAATTTAAGAATGAATTGGAAAAAGAAATAAAGTGACTTTAAAATTCTAATAAATAAATCTTGAGTATAGAAAGGAAATTTGAATAAACAGAAAGTTAATGAATTTTAGTCTTTAGTGATATAATTTAAAAGAACAAAACATCTATTTAAGATTTAAATTATTGAAAAGAATAAAGAAGAAATTGGGAAAAGCTGAAATTCGTATATTTCAGTTAAAAAGGTTTAAAATCAAACGGAAAATAATAATAATAATAAAGTCCATAATTAACGAACTTTGAAATGAATTGAGAAAGTAAAGAAATTTATTTCAAATGGAGTAAATTGGAAATCAATTTGAATAACCAAGTACATTTCAAAGTAAATTTTAAATATAAGTTTAACGTTTTAAAGTTGTTTTAAAAAGCAAGTTTTGGAAAATTTATTATTTCTAATATTTAAATTCTAAAGTTAGTATTTCCTTTTAATCTATTATGGTAGTAATTCTTTTAAAGAATGACGTAGTATTCTGTTTTTAAAAGTAAAAATCTAGTTTTATATTTTATTAAGTAACCTTATTTTCAAATATTCATATAGGATGTATTTTTAATAAATTATTGAAGTAATTTTTAAAATAAATGTTTTAAAGTATATTTCAAAGTAAAGTTTTTAAAATTATTTTAAAAATCTAGTTTTGTGCTTGGTGATTTCAGTGGGGCATAGTAAATTTTTGGGAAAGCTTAGTCTGAAAATGGAAGATGGTTTGTAACTGTTTTCAAAGGGTTGAAAATAGAAATATATCTTGTGAAGATATTTTGAGGTTAATAAATAATTTGGGAAATTATTTATTGTTTGATGGATGTTGTGAATATTAATTGATAGTTAAATCACCGACTATCAATATTGGACAAATACGTTGATCGTTTCGAAGAGATCAGGATCGAGATTTATTTCTCGAAAACCACTTCGATCCGGTTTGTACTTTTTCGTGAAAAAACGAGTTTGGATTCGAAGATGGAGCAGTGAAGTGCAAGGGCTAGTCTCTACTAATCATGAGGATATTTCCAAAATGGATGTAGTAGGAATAGTGTCTTCGGTTCCGTTCGAACCCAGGACGGACTTGTATGGATGAATGCTTTCGAAACATCGTCAGGTGGACGATGGGCATTCTAAGGGATATGTTCTAAAAAGGTAACGCTAAGCCTCAAGCCTCATCAAATGGGAATGACTGAAAATCAGAGGTTATGCAGCAAGGCTAGGTGGGTAGCACCCAAGCAGGGTGAGGTCATCCCTGTCTAGATGTCCCTTTTATTTCGGCTTAGTGGGCGGTTGCTGATCCCAACCGCGGAGTGATCTCACTCGGGATTATCCAGTAAGGGGTAGTCCCGGTCTTGTGTTGCAGAGGAGCAGGCGTACCCCTCGGTACTATTATCTAGGCCATGTACAGTGACAGGTGGTACCCTAGTGCCTAGTCATTAGTTGGAAATCCATTCTCCCTACGAGCCTTGTATGAGTTTTGTTTGTATTACCCACTCTATGGCTAGTAGCTGGAATTTAATGAATGTAACAATTTCGGCTACTTTACAAGTATTTGTATATAGACCCTATTATAATATCAGAGGATTTCTATAAAAATTGTTTTAGCTATCGTAAGGTAAAAACCCGACATGTTTATTTGTGGCGTGGTCTTACAAGATGCTTTTGTTTTCAAAGGATTTTGAAACTTTAATAATTAATTGAGTGTGATTTTCTCACGCTGGTATTCTAGACTGACTCGGGTGTTATTTGACTGTAATGCTCGGGTCAGACCAAGTATTATAGGATACAAGATATGATGTTGTGAAGCTCAGGAGACGAGCTGGATGACGAGACGTACTTTTCGTACTTGTTTTATATGTATATTCCGCTGCGTTGATTAGCTATGTATCCAGTTGTATGTTATTGATGTTGAGCCGTGATTGATGTATTCTGATGATGTAATATATAAACAGATATATTGATTTTGAGTAAAGATCATTTATTATCTATTATATTTTATTCTGCTGCGATGGTTTGATTCTGTTGTTGTTTTCTATTTTCTTCTTCTACCTCTTCTTCTTTAACCCTAATGGTTCGTATTTCTGTACAACTTGAGTGATTAGGTAGAATAGCGTTGACTCAAGGGGTACGGATTTGTGGGTCGTTTCAAGTTTACAGTGCAGTATAGACTATAATGCATATATATGTGTTAAGGGGGACAATGGTAACGCCTTAACACTATTTTGATATTTAATTTACTGTTAGACATTATCTACTTAGCATTCACTACTATATATAAAAATAGTTTAACGGATCATGAAAGATGTTATTCCATTCATCTTTGAGTTATTGTTATTTCAAATTTGAACCTAATTATTTGTATAGGTATATATGTCCTAACTCGAGTGTCTGTTTGTGCTTATGCTCGGGTCAGTCTGAGGATTTCTGTTGCTGTGCTACTTGGGAGCTGAAGACTTGAAGACTATCATTTATTTTTATCTTTATCAGTATTGCTCTTTTCTATTTGGATATTATCGAACATCCATGTATTTCTATTTCACTATTTGCTTGAGACATTGTTGTATTTACTTAGTAGCCTCATGAACTACTATTATGACATTGTTGTAATTCCGCTGCACTATTCTGTTATGTTGTATCTTCAGTGATTTTATGATGATTCTCATTTATATATATATACTCCATTAATGATTCGTGTTTTGTACTATTTAAGTTGACATGTTGGATTATTGTCAATTTAAATGGTCCAAATATACGGGTTGTTACAGTTAGTATCAGAGCTTTGGTTCTCAAAAACCTTAGCCTGTGGAGTTTTAAAGCTCATTAGAGATAGGGTAACCAAACCCTAGAATGAGGAGAATCATTTCAGAATCCATATCCTTGTTGAATTCGTTGATTAGAATTCCTTAAGTTCTAAAATTTCTATCTTTGATTCTAAAATCGCTTTTGGTATTCCAGGATGAGTACCAGAAGGAATGCTAGAGGCGGGGGTAGAGGAAATGCTCCCGAACCACATGCCCCAGCTCCTGCAGTCAAGTTCTCTACTCTTAGCAAAGAATACACCTAGCTTGGCGACGTCAAATTCCCTGGTTCCAAGAGCATCACTAAAGCACAACAGTGGCTGAGAAGTCTGGAAAGGATCTTTACTGGCCTTGAGATTACTGACGCGCAGAAGCATAAATTGGCCGCTTGGCAGCTTCAGGATGCAGCACAGGATTGGTGGGAGTCAGACTCAGTCACCCCCCATACTGACGAAGAAACTATCACCTGGGCTCAGTTTAGGTAGAAATCTAACTGAAATTGCATCCAAATAAATTCCTTCTATCTTGTCAAATTTTGACTAATCTTTATATCTCTTATAAATACGAATTCCTTTACGGGTCAGTGGATGCCAACGGCCGAAAAGGCTCATCTTTATCGATCATTTATGGACCTTAAGCAGGGAAACATGACCTTCTCCGAGTATGAAAGAAAGTTTAACGAACTCTCCAAGTTCGGACCTGGCTTGATTGATACACTACTGCTGAAGAATGAGAAATTCATCCATAGAGCATGTCCAGAGTATTACAAACTCCTCACAGCTCATGTCCATGGCACTTTCACCTAGTTGATGGATTTTGCTCTTAGGTATGAGGGAAAGCCAAAGGGAACATCAGTCGCCAAGGGTCCAGTTACTCAGCCATCCTCTAGTCAGACCGGAAAGAGGAAGCCAAATTTTGAGCAACAAAAGAAGAACCGGCAGAAGAAATCCGGGCTTGGCTACTCTTAGAAGAAGCCCATTGACATATCCTCTATCACCTGCTTCAACTTCAATCAGAAGGGTCATTATACCAGTAGTTGCCCATCTCCAAAGGGTGCAGCTATTCCGCCACCGACTCAGATGGCCAAGAGAGATGTGTGTCACATTTGCTTACAGCCAGGACATTTTAAGAAGGGTTGTCCTACCCAGAAGAGGGGCACTCCATCTGGAGTTTTTGTTATTACCACACCTACCCCGGAAGTTCAGGATGACCAAGGTACATTGCAAAGTACTTTTATGTTGCATACTTTACCTGATAGAGTTCTATTTGACACCGAAGCAACACATAATTTCATATCTATTGATTTATGTAATGAACTTGGATTGGAACCCATCCTTGCATCTACCTTCTTATGTGTATCAAATCCTATTGGAGGGCCCGCTAACCTCAAAAGGGTATGCAAATATGTCACGCTTATGTATGGCATGCACCGTTTCACTTGGGATTTCTATGTCCTTGGATTCGAGGCATTCGATATCCTATTAGGTATTGATTGGCTATGGAAGTTCGAAGCCGTTATCTCTTGCAAAGCTTGGACCATCTCTCTAATTGACGACAAGAGTATATCTTTAGTTATTGAAGGTAAATCGCCTCAAGATTTTGCTGGGAGTTTTATATTCTCTCTTGACTCCCATCCAAATGACCTAAGCTCTACTCCGGTTGTTCGATTCTTTTCTGATGTGTTTGGAGAAGTCAATTCTCTACCACCTCCATAGGAAATCAAATTCCACATTGACCTTATACTTGGTGCTCGACCAGTAGTTCTCCTTCCCAGGAGAATGGTTCCTAAAGAGAAGGCAGAATTGAATGTTCAAATTGAAGATTTATTTGCTAAAGGCTTGATTCGGCGAAGTTATTCAAAATGGGGTGCTGCTGTTGTGTTCATCACAAAGTCTGATGGTTCTTTCAGAATGTGTGTGGACTATAGAGAGCTAAACAAGCTCACACACAAGAACCAATATCCAATGCCCCACATTAACGATCTATTCGACCAGCTCCATGGAGCTAAAGATTTCTCTCAACTCGATCTGGCTACCGGCTTTCACCAACTCAGAATTGCTGAGGAGAGTATTCCTAAAACAGCATTCCGCACTGAAAATAGTTTCTTTGAATGGCTAGTTATTCCATTCGGTCTTACTAATGCTCCAGCTTATTTCGTCGACTTGATAAATAGAGGTTTCCAGGATGTTCTTAACAAGTTTGTTCTTGTTTTCATCGATTATATTCTCGTCTTCTCTAAAGATGAGAAAGAGCATAGGCCACATTTGGCTTTTGTTCTTGAAACTCTTCGCAATCATCAGCTAAAAGCCAAGTTTTCAAAATGCCACTTTTGGAGAGATGAAGTTTGATTTCTTGGCCATATTGTCTCGGAGAATGGGAATCGGTCGATCCAGCTAAGATCGCCGTAATCATTGTAAGTTCTATCTTTACTTGTCATTTCTATCTGAACATCTTATCTCTATCTAATTTCAAATCCTTGAAATTTGCAGGATTGGGAGACTCCCAAAACTCCTATAGATATTCGCAGTTTCTTGGGCTTGGCCGGCTATTATCGCAGATTTATAGAAAACTTTGCTCGTATTGCCGCATTACTTACCGCACTTACCAGAAAGAATGTAAAATTTATTTGGAGTGAAAGGTACGAAGTAGCTTTCAATGAGTTGAAGCTAAGGTTGACCTCCGCCCTAGTTCTTACAGTTATTGATGGAAGCGAAGGATTGACTGTCTATACTGATGCCTGCCGTGATGGATTAGGAGCAGTTTTAATGCAGAATGGAAAGGTCATTGCCTACGCGGGTCGTCGGTTGAAGACCCATGAAGCAAATTATGCAACACATGATTTAGAGCTTTTTGCGGTTGTATTTGCTCTTAAACTATGTAGGCACTATCTATTGGGAACCAAAATTCGAACTATTCACTGACCATAAGTCATTGAGATATATTTTCTCACAAAAGGATTTGAATCAAAGATAAGTTTGATGGCTCGAATTCTTGGCTGCGTATGATCTTGATATTAACTACACCCAGGGAAAGCAAACGCCGTAGCCGATGCTTTGAGCAGAAACCAAGCAATGGCATGTTGTAATCTTGTTGAAGGAATGTTATTGCAGCTCGTAGTCTCCCCAGCTCTGATGGATTGCATCATAGCCAAACAATATGAAGACACTTTGCTCTATCGCATCAAAGAAATAGTTCTCGGAAGAGTCGAAAATGCTAACAGTAAGATGGGTGCACAAGTTGATAGTAATGGAGTCTTGAGAATTGACAGTCGTATTTGTATTCCCAATTTTGATGGTCTAAGACTGGAAGTGCTGAGAGAAAACCATCAATCTTCGCTTTCATTTCATCCCGGAGTCACAAAGATGTATCAAAATATAAAGAAGTTATATTGGTGGAGTGGGATGAAGTGTGATATTTCTACCTATGTTAGCAGATGCACAACTTGTCAACAAGTTAAGGCTGATCACAGGAAGATGGCGGGTTTGCTTCAACCTCTAGAGATTCCAGGTTGAAAGTGGGAACAGATTTCTATGGACTTTATTGATGGGCTACTAAGAACCAGAAAGGGTAACGAAAGCATTTGGGTGATTGTAGATAGACTGACAAAATCCGCTCATTTTATTCCACCATGACCGCTTGTACTGCTTCGAGCTTGGCTGAGATATATATGAGGGAAGTTGTTAAACTTCATGGTTTACCATCTAGTATCGTATGCGATAGAGATCTTATTTTCACTAGTAAATTATGGAAGGTGTTTCAGGATGCTTTGGGCACTAAACTGAATCTAAGCACAGCTTATCATCCTCAGACAGACGGCCAAACTGAGAGGGTGAATCAGATTTTGGAAAACCTTCTCCGAGCTTGTATTATAGATTTTGGTGGGTCTTGGGAAGACCATCTCCATTTAGTTAAATTCACTTATAATAATAGTTATCAGGTAAAGAAACCGAATTTCAAATTTGAATAAGTATATTTAAATTGAAATTAGTTATCTTTAATAAAATCAGTCAAGCATTGGTATGGCACCGTTCGAAGCCTTATATGGACGGCCGTGCAAATCGCCAGCTTATTGGATCGAGTCTGGAGATCAATTAGTGCTTGGTCTAGAAATAATTATGGAAGCTTCCGAGAAAGTTGAAGAAATCAGGAAGAATATAAAGACGGCACAGGATAGACAGAAGTGCTACGCTGATAGAAGGAGGAGAGATCTCTAATTTAGTGTAGGAGACGAAGTATTTTTGAAAGTGTCGCCTTTGAAGAATGTTATTCGATTTAGAATAAAAGGGAAGCTTGCTCCTAGATTTGTTGGTCCGTTTGAGATTACGGAAAGGGTTGGAACCTTGGCCTATAGAATCGCATTGCCAGAAAAGTTCACCGATGTGCATAATTTGTTCCACGTCTCACATCTCCGCAAATTTGTGCGCGATCCATCTATGACCATTCCCACTGCTAAGTTGGAAGAGTTAGTTATTGAGCCTGACTTGATTATTGAGCAAAAGCCACTTCTGATAGTCGATCATGAGACGAAGCAACTTAGAAGGAAGTCGGTCAGTCTCGTCAAAGTCCAGTGGAGTGCAGATGAGTGAGATTGCACATGGGAAACTGACGATAGTATTCGGGATTCAAACCCCGAATTAATAATTTCAAGTATAATTCAATTTTCTTAAAATCTATCTTAGCTTTTTTGCTTGTTTCTTTCCTACTTCTCCCATCTCATTCCTTTTCGAGGACGAAAAGTTTTGAGTGGTGGAGATTGTAACGACCCTGAATTTCCGACCTAATTTTAAATTTTAAATCCATCAATTTAATATAAAAATTTGAAATCTACATACGATCTCAATTAATGTCCAAACTTCGTTTATAAGATGCGTCTAGTTAGTTATGGATAAGGAAAAACTTTGTCGCAAAATATTATAGTAAATTTCGTTCGAGTTTTATTGAATATCAGTTCATTTTAAACTGCGAAAAATTTGTCTTTCAAATCCAAATATTTTTACACAGAAATATTGTAAAAATTTATCTGATCTAGACATTCGCAATTCGTTTCGTAAAATACTGTAACAGTCCGGATTTTACGATGCCCGAAAGCCGACATTTATACGTCCACTGTATCTAACGTCGCACAGTCGAATGCCGGAAAACTGAACCGTTAGGGTTAAAGAAGAAAAAGGTAGAAGAAGAGCAGAAACAATAATAGAATCTCACATTTCACAGCGGAGAAAATATAATCGATAAATAAATAATCTTTAAAACAAAGAATCATCACTGTTAATACAATACAACATCAGAGTTTACAACGACATCATACATCACTGACAGTTATTATAACTTGACTATATAAAAACTGATTTGCACTAACCATATGCAACGAACACTACATAGTTAAGAGATACATCTCGCCATCCAACATAAACTCCTGATCTCCACAGCAACTCTTTTCTGACTTTGCTACCGAATAACTGATAAACTGACTCTAGGATACCCGTGAGGAAAATTATGGGCACCCAGAGTTTAGAAAGGGAACAATAAACTCCAGGTCAGTCATGAGGCTGGTGTGAGATCTTAAAAACTGTTATTCTTTAACCATAAGAAAACAAAGGAATTTAAAAGAAACCCGCAATGTTTTTTGGAAAATGAAACTACCATAAGGCCTCCCACCACACACACAATGCAAACGCAGAAGTGGAGGATATTTCTCCTTATGATAGTCAAACATGCTTGATACGCAAAATCATTTGATATTATTATTATTAATGCATAGTGTGGAAAACATTTCGAAAGTATAATATTAATCTTAGCCAGCATAGACATTCCGAATTATGCCTACTATAACTACCATCTAAACAGTGGTGACCACCATAAGTAAATGGCAAGTTATACAACTAAAACCGTACTGGGTTCGTATTGGGAATTGGATTTCCAACAAATGGTCAGGCCAAGGAACTTCCCACTGCCACATGGGTACGCTTCTGGATGGACGCCCCGATAACCTAACCGGATCTCTGCCAACACAAGGCCGGTTACCTCTGCAAAAATAGGTAACTACTACACGAGTATGTCATCCCCCGATTGTAAACAACCTTTATCTGAGGATCCTCAACAAAAACAATCACAAAGTAATATATATTTTCGATATCCACATCAGTTAAGTATCTAGGCTCCATACCATGGTACCACTTCTATCCAAAAGGAAATGCACATACCCTAAAGGGCTCTACCCCTTATAACCTTGCCGCATCCTTCCCGTTTTGATCATTCCGGGGTGTAAGGTCCGACGAAGTCTCGTCGACAAAGCTACGCTTTTCACAAAAGCCATGCTTCGATCAACAAATGATCAGTAGCACTTCGTATGCCACATTACCAATTTAGGAATGTATCACTAATAACCATCAACTACATAACTTCCGAGCTCGTACGTCTCAAGAAGGGTGTTAAGCTAAGAGAATAAATTCTCCGCTACCAACAGAAATGTATTTGATAGAAACCAGCTTTACATCTCAAAGTGTAACGTCTGACACACATCCATGCAAGTCCCTTCCGGGATCGAACGAAACCGAAGGCACTTCCAAAGAAGCCCTTGCAAATCCGGATATTTACTAATCACGTCCGGAATCCCCATCACAAAGGGTGATAAAATCTCTATACCGGAGCAACCCGGTGTAGAGACATTCGACAGGTAATCCTTTCGCTTTCGAAATACTCGATCTTCAACACCATCTTCAAATGCAATCCCATTTCGTCGTATCGTTATTCGGAATGGGTTCTATGAAACAAGGTCCTCTCCCGACTAATCCGAATAACGAGCGCTTATTTTAAAAATAAGTGTTACATTCAGATTCAAACATATCACAATAATTTCACTTTGATCTTTTGAACAAAAGACCCATCACAATCACAAAAGTTCAATGTGGGTTTCGAATATCCAGTTGGAATTCGACTCCCGATCGCATCGAAATTCATATGCCAATTAAAGGCCAATATTGATAGTCGGTTATTTAACCATCAATCATCATTCACAACAGTCGCTGGATTTCAAAAAAAAATTCCCCCAATTATTATTATTTTCAATATATCTTCGCAAGATATAATTTTACTTTTCAAAACATTGAAAATAAATTAAAATCAATTTTTTTTTCATACTTCAATCCTTTAAAATTAAATTTCAAATCAGTTCTTCCTTACGTGGAAAACATTTTCAATATTTATTCATTTCCACTGAAAATTCTGCCGAGTTCAAATATTTAAAATAATATAAAATACTTATTCAAATATACTTGGAAACATTTAAAATAAACTATCTTTGAATATTTGCTTAAATATTTGTTAGGAAAATGTTATACTGATATCTCATAAAAATTCAAGTCTAAAACTAATTTTAAAATAAAATTTGTAGATAGAGTATGAATATTTAAATAACTATTTCCTAAATCAAATATCAATTTAAATCTTTAAAATAATCCCTTATATAATCAATTAAATAAATTTTTTTCTAAAGTTATAAAACAAATTTCTTCAACAGTATTATTTTAAAAAACCAAATCTAGAACTTTTAAATTTTACTTAAAAGCTATTTAAAATATACTCGGCTTTCCAGGGAAAAATTCTTTTTCCATTACAAAATGGTCCATTCAAATAAATTAATAAATCTTCTCGATTTATTTTAATTTACATTCCAATTTGTGAATTTCTTTCCACACTTTAAAAATAAACCAATATTTATTTATAAACAATTTCCCTTTTCTTTACAAATTCCCGTTGCGAATTTATATTTCCAAATATCAACTGATATACAAATTTTTAAACCCATTCCCAAATATCATCTTCAAACCAAATCAAATCCCAAATTGATTTCCAGTTTATTTCAAACACAAAATCAAATTCCAAACTGATTTCCCAAATTAATTTTCCAATATCAAATCAATTTCAAATTGATTTTCCAAGTTATTTCCAAAACACCTAACCAAATTTCCAAATCGATTCTTAAGATTTATTCCAACTCCAAATTAATTCCCGAATCGATTTCAAAAATTAATTTCAACCCTAAATTAAATTCCAAATTTAATTTCTAAATTTATTTCCTTTTGAAATAAATTTTCTTTATCTCTTTCAATTATTTAAAATACGTATCTTAAACAAACCCTTCAACTATTAAACAACATTACCCGAAATTCCTTTATTAAAATATTTTCCCATATTTTTGGGATTTATTCAATAAGTTTTCAAAGATAAAACTTTATCTATTTAAATTTCCTTCTTTTAAAATTAACTCGATTCCTTTAAGTGAATTTATTACAAATTTTCTACCCAAATTTCAAAATTAAATTTTTATTTATTTCTGGTGTTGTGACGACCGCCCATGACTCCCGCACCAAAACAAGGAAATAATGCGCTGAAAGGCGTGCCAGGCAGCCATGGACGATAGTCAGGGTAAAACAAAACAAAAGAATCTCTATCGTACAACTCACAGCGCATGGATAAAATACAATAGAGAAATATAATATAGTGAAGCTCCATAGAACAGAACATCATCATATAAGCATCACAGTTGTTTCATACAATCATCTACTCAAATCCATACATGAAAGCCTCACTACAAATCACTCAACCAAATACAGCAGCGGATACCCAGTACATATAGTAAGAAAACTAATATGCAAAGCCTCCTGCTCGTCTTCGACATCTTCATCGTAGAACTCCTAGCACAGCACCTGTCACCTGCTACCTAGTCTGCCCATCCCAACATGGATGAACAGCCCAAGGTAATAAGAGGAGACATAAAACCTTGAGTCAGACAAAGTCTTAGTGAGCAGTAAATCAACTATCAAGCATACCAAAAGAGCATAAAGGATAAAAGGAATAGGAACCAAACCATCCCACTCCACCTCTTTCTACAGTGATAGCCCCAGACATACACTAAGGAGAAGCAAGCATAACAACATAGACAATTAAGGTAAAGCGAATACCACTCGAGTCAAGGACGATGTTTTCCAAATACAAACCCCCAAGGCCTAAACCAAGATCAGATAAGCACCCAGAAAACACCGCTCTTGAAGCCGAATGATAATACAACCAAACATCCATGACTCTGGCTATCACTGTTATCCTTGCCTCGATTTCACCGTTAGTTGAATGACCATCTGTCAAGGGCTAATGGTAACCCCGGTTCTAACCATAACTCCGCACACTGCCTTGTGCCTAGGACTTATCTACTTTGCCCAGAGTACTCAACTACCTACCTGTAGTCTTTTGGGTGTCCCGACTACCTACCTGTAGTCGTTATGGGCGCCCCATGTACTCTTGCTTTTGAGCATGCTAGAACCTTCAACAACGACGAGATCCAAGCCTCCTAGCCATCCTTCTTGACGACTATCCTCATACAAGCTCAAGCTACCTCTTGAACAATCCATTATCAACCAACTTGAACTACTCTTCAAGTTATCAACATGCTTGGAATGATCCCTGCTTGGATTAAGCCAAGACTCACATCATACTTCGCTTCATCGCATCAAAGCAAAGTCTCAACTCAACAACATGGTTTGCCTCATCAAATCATGGCAAAGTCCCATCTCAACATCATCCAATCTATACATATGAGCTTCAACATCCGCTACATATGCCTTAAGCAGCTTTCACCATTCAAGAGCCTTCTTCCATAGCTTTTGAATCCTCTTTCATCATCTTGTTCCAAATCAACTACTAGCTAACTTGGAAACAATCAAATCAATCATACATTCAAATAATCAATCATTCAAACAAGATTTATTAAGCAATTTAAGCAATATCAACTAAAATGGCAATTTCGTAAATAAACGAGCAAAAGTCCAACATATGTGAAATCATGGTTTTTAGCATAGATCTATCAATTATAAAACATGGGTTTTGTCTCTAATGCTTATTAAACAAACTTGCATAAGTAAACATCTTCAAAAATCATGGATCTAGACTTAGATCTAAGAAAAATGCATGAAATCTCTAACTTTAACACCCAAACATGCCACCAATCCAATATACTCCTTTGGATCCGCGTGAGAGATAACTACCACTCACCAAATCACCCAAACACTACAAAAACTACACACTTCAGATCTGGACAGCGAAGATCAAGGTTTGATCCGGCAATATCTCGCTCCAATCGATGAATTCTAGCTCGAACGGATGAAGATCTTCAACTTTGGCACTTGGATCTTCGATCTCGATCTTCGATCTTGGATGGATGTTAGAATTAGATTGGAATGGAGAAAAGAAGATGAAGAAATGTTGTAGTCGAGTCTTCAAAATGGCAGCACTTCGTCGCTTCAAAAACCGGTGCCAAAAAGTGAGCCAAACCCCTCTATTTATAGGCTGGAACCTCCCTGAGTCGTCGCCCCATGAGTCGGTCCCGACTCATCATGAGTCGTCCACGACTCATCTCCTGCCGACTCACGACCTAGCACAGCCGACCCTGCGACTTAACTATACAACATATACTGCCGACTTAACACTAACCCAGATGCCGACTTAAATTCTACCGACTCAAAGACCTAACGACTCAACACAGCAAGAAGGTCACACGACTTAAGACACATACGACTTATCCCGGCCGACCTAAGCCTAATCCTTATCCCACGAGACACGACTCAAAAGCCTAAGTCCCCAACGACTTATCCACTAAGTCGGCCCACCGACCTAAGCCTTAGATCTTATAGACCGTTAACCCCTATAAGCCGCTACAACCTTAAGTCGTCTAAGCCCCTTGAGTCGGTCCCTATGAGTCGGTCACGACTCATCACCTAACTTGCTAACTCGCACAAGCCTATAGGTCGTATAACTTCCTGGGTTGGCCAAAGCCTTAAGTCGTTACTTCCACTAACTCGTACACGACCTAACCACTATCCCACTAAGTCGTGTATGACTTAGACCCTAGGCCCACTGAGTCGTTATCTCGTATATTTCCTTAACCCGTTAGCTACCTTGCACACAGTTGACTCGTGCCCAAGCTAACTCGCTAACGACTCATAGTTTCTTAACTCGGCAACCCTATGAGTCGGTCACGACTCAAGCTAGAGGCAACACAATCAACACTATCGACCTGCAAATTCTACGATTTATCGACACGTAAAAATACGGGTCGTTACATTCTCTCCCCCTTAGGAATTTCGCCCCCGAAATTCCAAGCAAACAACAGCAATCAAAATTATTCCGCATGCCTATCATCCATGGCAATCAACAATCCATGCAACCAATTCTAACCTAGCATGCAGAATTCTAAGACTTAGAACAAGCTACAAATTCATGAGATGTCACGACACTTTAGGGCCATACCTCGAAGAGTCCGGGATGAGCTGCCTTCATCCTCTCTTCCTCCTCCCACGTACAGTCGTTAACATCATCACTCCATTGTACCTTGAGCAACGTAATCGTCTTCCTCCTAAGCTGTTTCGTATCGGTTTCAACAATACGAAGCGGCTTACGAGGTCTCGAAACAACTGGATCAACCTCCAAGTCTTCACAGCTATCAGCAGAAACCACCGTAGTTGGGTCGTGCATATACTTCCGTAGATAAGATACATGAAAAACACTGTGCACACCCGCCATCTTTTCCGGTAACTCCAATCTATAAGCGAGCTTTCCAATACGCTCGATAATCGGGAATGGTCCAACAAATCTCGGAGTTAACTTTCCTTTCTTCCCGAATCTAATGACACTCTTCAGAGGAGAAATCTTCACAAAAACCATATCACCTACGTCGAATTCCAAATCCTTACGACGATTATCGGCATAACTTTTCTGACGATCTTGGGCTGCCTTCATTCGTTGCCGAATGATCTCTATACAATCTGAAGTCTGTCGAATCATCTCTGGCCCAAGTATCAGCTTTTCTCCAGTTTCCAACCAACATGTCGGAGAGTTACACGGTCTTCCATATAATGCCTCATATGGTGCCATACCAATACTCGACTGATAACTGTTATTATAAGCAAACTCCACCAAATGAAGGTGATCTTCCCATGATCCTCCGAAGTCCAAAACACATGCTCTAAGAAGATCTTCCAAAACTCGGTTGACTCTCTCAGTCTGACCATCTGTTTGAGGGTGATAAGCTGTACTCAAACACAACTCAGTTCCCAAAACTTCCTGGAAGCTCTTCCAAAATCTACTAGTGAACAATGGATCTCGATCGCTCACTATACTCTTCGGAACACCATGGAAACGAACTATCCACTTCACATATAATTCAGCCAACTTCGATGCAGTCCTAGTCGATCGAACAGGAATGAACCTTGCACTCTTGGTCAAACGATCTACTATGACCCAAATCCCTTCATTCCCTGCTCTTGTCCTAGGTAGACCATCGATAAAGTCCATCGACACTTGCTCCCACTTCCATGTAGGAACCTCTAATGGCTGAAGCAATCCACTGGGCTTCTTCTGCTCAGCTTTCACCAACTGGCAATTCATATACTTGGAAATAAAATTTCCAACATCCTTCTTCATACCTTCCCAGTAGTAGGTTCTCTTCATATCCCGATACATCTTATTTCCACCTGGATGAATTGTCAACTTCGAGTGATGACTCTCCCTCAGAACTTCATCTCTCAATCCATCTACATCGGGAACAACTAGTCGCCCTTGCTTTCGAAGCCAACCCTCTCGATCGACCTCGAATCCCTTATCCTTCTCCGGGTCCAATCCAGATTCCAAATCACAGATAATCTTGACAAGCTTATCATCTCCCTTTTGGCTCTCGCCAACCCTTTCCACAAGAGTAGGCCTTATCGATAAGTTTGCCAACATCTTAGGTTCCAATTCACATCTAGGCCTGAAGTCAAATCCAGCCAAATACTCAAGACTCTTCCATTCCGAAAACATGGCTCCCAAACCTGCATGTCTTCGACTTAACGCATCTGCCACTACGTTACCTTTTCCTGGAGTATAGGCTATACCAAAATCATAAGATGCTAGGAACTCTAGCCATCGTTGCTGTCGAAGATTTAAATCCTTTTGGGAGAGCAGATACTTCAACGACTTATGATCTGTAAACAACTCGAATCTAACTCCCAATAGATAATGTCTCCACATCTTCAAAGCAAACACAATTGCCGCTAACTCCAAATCATGAGTCGGATAGTTCCTCTCATGCGGCTTCAGTTGTCGACTTGCATATGCAACAACTTTATCCTTCTGCATTAGCACTGCTCCAAGTCCAGTACCACATGCATCGGTGTAAACCACCATCTCATCATTCCCACTTGGAATAGTCAAAACAGGAGCGCTCGTCAGTCGCTCTTTCAGGATTACGAAAGCTTGCTCACACTTATCATCCCATCTGAACACTTGGTTCTTCTTCGTCAATCCTGTCAACGGTGCAGCTATCTTGGAAAAGTCTTTGATAAACCGACGATAATATCCTGCTAATCCAAGAAAACTTCTCACATCAGATGCATTCTTAGGCCTAACCCAATCCTGGATCGCTGCCACCTTAGCGGGATCAACCGCTATTCCATTTCCAGAAATAACATGACCTAAGAACCTCACTTCATTCTTCCAGAAGTGACACTTCGAAAACTTAGCCTTCAGCTGATGTTTCCGTAAGATTCCTAAAACAATCCTCAAGTGCGTCTTGTGCTCTTCCTCAGTTCTGGAATAAACCAAAATATCATCCACGAACACAAGCACGAACTTATTCAACTGATCTCTGAACACTCTATTCATAAGATCCACAAAATATGCTGGCGCGTTAGTCAACCCAAACGGCATTACCAGCCACTCATAAAACCCGGATGGTGTCCTGAAAGCAGTCTTCGGCACACTATCCTTCGCCACTCTCAACTGGTGAAATCCCGTTGCCAAATCCATCTGAGAAAACACCTTAGCCTCGTGAAGCTGATCAAACAAGTCATCTATTCTCGGCAATGGATACTTGTTCTTCCTAGTCACCTTATTCAGCTCACGATAATCAACACACAACCTCAACGATCCATCCGTTTTGGTTGCGAACACAACGGGCGCACCCCATTCGGACACACTTCTCCGAATGAATCCTTTCCGCAAAAGGTCATCAACTTGCACCTTCAGCTCTTGCTGCTCCCTCGGTGCCATCCGCCTAAGAGGCATCACAACAGGTCTGGCTCCCTCAACTAGATCGATACGAAACTCGATCTCCCTATGCGGCGGCAACCCTTTGACTTCCTCAAAGACATTCTCAAACTCATTCACAATAGGCACCGATGACAGTCCATCCCGTGGAACAACTAGCGAATACATGAAGCTCATGAAGACGCCTTCTTCATGCTTACATCGTATCACAACCTTTCGCCCTTCCACATTCCCGACTGTCACCTCAAGCCTCTCACAATCAATCCTTGCCGCATACTTCCTAAGCCAGTCCATACCCAAAATAATTCCGAACCCCGCAAAGTTCAGAACAAAGCAATCACAAACAAACGAGCAATCATGACTCGACACAACTAGACCACGGCATAACATACACAAACATGACGAACCCCCTACCGGATTAGTCACAACCAATGGCCTATCAACAATATCCGGTTTCATACCTAACCGGCTTACCAAATCATCACAAACAAAAGAATGCGACGCTCCAGTATCAAACAACACTCTAACTGGAACACCACAAATAGAAAGAGTACCTTGAACAACCACACTCTTCCCCTTCTCTTCAGCAGTAGGAGCTTTCGAAGACGATGGAACAGCCCCCAAAGCATAGGCTTGCACAACCTGCCTATCTTTCCTCGGTTCTGGACAATCCTTCTTGATATGTCCCAGCTTATCACAGTTGTAACACTTTCCCGGCACTTTGGGATTCTTACAATCTTTGTAAAGATGGCCCTTCTGCTGGCAGTTATAGCAAGTCACTTCACTCTTCGGCTTCTTCTGGCCATCCCTACCCCTCTGTTGCTGTTGTTTCCTCTTCTTATTGCCACTCTGCTGTGGTTTAGATCCTTCCCTGGTTACAGAAACAACAGATACTTCCTTAGGGAACAAACTCTCGTGCCTAAGAGCTTTTTCCACAAGCTTCTCAAACGGATCGTCCAGATGATCCACCAACTGCCTCCCAAGATAAGCATCCAGACCAGTCACAAACTTTTCATTCTTCTGGTAGGGAGAATCAATATACGATCTGGCATACTTAGACAAAGCTTCAAACTCAGAAATGTACTCAAGAACAGGCCTTCCCCCTTGCTTGAGCTCCACAAACCTCTTAAACAAGACAGATTTCTGGGAAGTAGAGATGAACTTAGCTTCAAATCTAACTTGGAATTGCTCCCAAGTAATCTCTTCTTCTGGAGTATCGATGGTGATAGAATTCCACCAATCAGCAGCTCTTCCCTGAAGCTGTCTCGATGCAAGCTTCCTCTTAGTTGCATCCTCAATCCCTAAGTCACCAAAGATTCTTTTGCAAGCATCAATCCATCTCTGCACCTCAATAGTCGACTCCGTCCCCAAGAAAACTTTCCCTCCAAGAGCAGTATAATCCTTGCAAAGCTTGGCAAAATCCACCGGTCTCGGAGCTTGGACTTGAACTCCCACATCCACAGATGATCCTGAAGCTGGTATTCTCCTCATGATTGAAGTCATCATGGCCTCAAACATAGGAGCATAATCAACAGCTTCCCTAGCATCACGGCTACCCCTCGCAGCTTGTCTCTCACTTCGACTCATCCTTAATATCTGTAAATAAGAATGATTAGAACACCTTAAGAAACAACTGCATAAGGAGTTCAAACCCTTCTAAACTACTATATTATATATAGTAATCATCCATCAAATTACAATTACGTCTCTCTTACGTAGTTACATCAGCGAGCGTTGGCTAAAATCGATTAACCAAAGCTCTGATACCAAATGTGACGACCGCCCATGACTCCCGCACCAAAACAAGGAAATAATGCGCTGAAAGGCGTGCCAGGCAGCCATGGACGATAGTCAGGGTAAAACAAAACAAAAGAATCTCTATCGTACAACTCACAGCGCATGGATAAAATACAATAGAGAAATATAATATAGTGAAGCTCCATAGAACAGAACATCATCATATAAGCATCACAGTTGTTTCATACAATCATCTACTCAAATCCATACATGAAAGCCTCACTACAAATCACTCAACCAAATACAGCAGCGGATACCCAGTACATATAGTAAGAAAACTAATATGCAAAGCCTCCTGCTCGTCTTCGACATCTTCATCGTAGAACTCCTAGCACAGCACCTGTCACCTGCTACCTAGTCTGCCCATCCCAACATGGATGAACAGCCCAAGGTAATAAGAGGAGACATAAAACCTTGAGTCAGACAAAGTCTTAGTGAGCAGTAAATCAACTATCAAGCATACCAAAAGAGCATAAAGGATAAAAGGAATAGGAACCAAACCATCCCACTCCACCTCTTTCTACAGTGATAGCCCCAGACATACACTAAGGAGAAGCAAGCATAACAACATAGACAATTAAGGTAAAGCGAATACCACTCGAGTCAAGGACGATGTTTTCCAAATACAAACCCCCAAGGCCTAAACCAAGATCAGATAAGCACCCAGAAAACACCGCTCTTGAAGCCGAATGATAATACAACCAAACATCCATGACTCTGGCTATCACTGTTATCCTTGCCTCGATTTCACCGTTAGTTGAATGACCATCTGTCAAGGGCTAATGGTAACCCCGGTTCTAACCATAACTCCGCACACTGCCTTGTGCCTAGGACTTATCTACTTTGCCCAGAGTACTCAACTACCTACCTGTAGTCTTTTGGGTGTCCCGACTACCTACCTGTAGTCGTTATGGGCGCCCCATGTACTCTTGCTTTTGAGCATGCTAGAACCTTCAACAACGACGAGATCCAAGCCTCCTAGCCATCCTTCTTGACGACTATCCTCATACAAGCTCAAGCTACCTCTTGAACAATCCATTATCAACCAACTTGAACTACTCTTCAAGTTATCAACATGCTTGGAATGATCCCTGCTTGGATTAAGCCAAGACTCACATCATACTTCGCTTCATCGCATCAAAGCAAAGTCTCAACTCAACAACATGGTTTGCCTCATCAAATCATGGCAAAGTCCCATCTCAACATCATCCAATCTATACATATGAGCTTCAACATCCGCTACATATGCCTTAAGCAGCTTTCACCATTCAAGAGCCTTCTTCCATAGCTTTTGAATCCTCTTTCATCATCTTGTTCCAAATCAACTACTAGCTAACTTGGAAACAATCAAATCAATCATACATTCAAATAATCAATCATTCAAACAAGATTTATTAAGCAATTTAAGCAATATCAACTAAAATGGCAATTTCGTAAATAAACGAGCAAAAGTCCAACATATGTGAAATCATGGTTTTTAGCATAGATCTATCAATTATAAAACATGGGTTTTGTCTCTAATGCTTATTAAACAAACTTGCATAAGTAAACATCTTCAAAAATCATGGATCTAGACTTAGATCTAAGAAAAATGCATGAAATCTCTAACTTTAACACCCAAACATGCCACCAATCCAATATACTCCTTTGGATCCGCGTGAGAGATAACTACCACTCACCAAATCACCCAAACACTACAAAAACTACACACTTCAGATCTGGACAGCGAAGATCAAGGTTTGATCCGGCAATATCTCGCTCCAATCGATGAATTCTAGCTCGAACGGATGAAGATCTTCAACTTTGGCACTTGGATCTTCGATCTCGATCTTCGATCTTGGATGGATGTTAGAATTAGATTGGAATGGAGAAAAGAAGATGAAGAAATGTTGTAGTCGAGTCTTCAAAATGGCAGCACTTCGTCGCTTCAAAAACCGGTGCCAAAAAGTGAGCCAAACCCCTCTATTTATAGGCTGGAACCTCCCTGAGTCGTCGCCCCATGAGTCGGTCCCGACTCATCATGAGTCGTCCACGACTCATC
The DNA here is from genome assembly GCA_030765085.1 of Allium cepa. NCBI lineage: Eukaryota > Viridiplantae > Streptophyta > Magnoliopsida > Asparagales > Amaryllidaceae > Allium > Allium cepa. Next base: position 120,488,908 of record CM060942.1, read on the forward strand.
TCCTGCCGACTCACGACCTAGCACAGCCGACCCTGCGACTTAACTATACAACATATACTGCCGACTTAACACTAACCCAGATGCCGACTTAAATTCTACCGACTCAAAGACCTAACGACTCAACACAGCAAGAAGGTCACACGACTTAAGACACATACGACTTATCCCGGCCGACCTAAGCCTAATCCTTATCCCACGAGACACGACTCAAAAGCCTAAGTCCCCAACGACTTATCCACTAAGTCGGCCCACCGACCTAAGCCTTAGATCTTATAGACCGTTAACCCCTATAAGCCGCTACAACCTTAAGTCGTCTAAGCCCCTTGAGTCGGTCCCTATGAGTCGGTCACGACTCATCACCTAACTTGCTAACTCGCACAAGCCTATAGGTCGTATAACTTCCTGGGTTGGCCAAAGCCTTAAGTCGTTACTTCCACTAACTCGTACACGACCTAACCACTATCCCACTAAGTCGTGTATGACTTAGACCCTAGGCCCACTGAGTCGTTATCTCGTATATTTCCTTAACCCGTTAGCTACCTTGCACACAGTTGACTCGTGCCCAAGCTAACTCGCTAACGACTCATAGTTTCTTAACTCGGCAACCCTATGAGTCGGTCACGACTCAAGCTAGAGGCAACACAATCAACACTATCGACCTGCAAATTCTACGATTTATCGACACGTAAAAATACGGGTCGTTACAGGTGTCCTACGATACCAAAAATATATACGGTTAAATTACAGCCTTCAACGGTTTTAGTCACAAATAATCATACACATATTATAATTAATCACAACACAACATACGAAACAAATTAAATATTTGAGGAATCTAGTTGGATCTCTCCAACCTATTTCCCTGCATCCACAGACGTTAGCACAACAAATAAATACCCATTCCACTTCAAGGTGGAATATCGCGGTATATGGGATTTATAAAATATTATCCGCTATTATGCGGCGCAATAGGGTCTCATCCGCTATATAATGCGGGAAATCAACAACTCCAAATACATATATAATACCAATTCCACTTCAAGGTGGAATACCGTGGTATATGGGTTTAATATAACAACTTCCGCTATTATGCGGTGCATTGGGTCTAAACTAATATAACTAATAATAAACTAATTATCCAAACACACAATCAATCAATTTTAAATTTAACTATTAAAATTAAATCAGCGATTGAGTGAGAAGATCTCACCTTAGCTTATGCATGCAATCCATTTCCATTCCTTTACTTGTTTCTTCATGATTTAGACCTTGTACAACATTATATAATTTATTAAAATTCGAATTAGTCGAACAAATTAATTTTTTCCTATTTGTTAAGTTTGATTAACCAATTTTTTTTTATTTCGAAACTATATATATATATATATGTAAAAATAATCTATACACGATTTAAAAATCTAATAATTTTTTAGATACATCCTTATATATGTATATACATTGTATTACTTTCAATTTATTTCAGTAAATAACAAAAATAAATTTTCCATTTTCTGTTATTTATTTATTTATATAATTTTTTCCTGTTTTCCGAAACTAAAATAAAATTCCAATTTGTATATAAATATACTATACGAAAAAAATCATATATTTCCAGATTAAATTAAATTGAAAAAATAAAATAAAAAGCCAATTACCTTATAATCGAACCCATCGTTACGGCCACTATCTTCGTTGCGGCCCAAAAATTATCACGAGCACCACTGGCGATCCCTCCCCAATTATCGACTGCTACCGAGATTCCAAGAACGCGCCGCTCGACCCATGCACGTGATTGTTGTCGCCATCTCCTCTCAATGACGACAACCGCTGCTCGAGCTCTACTTTGTCGAACAGCGACACCTATCGAACCCTAAATGACGTGCCCTTCATGTTTGCCAATGCGAAACATCGCGTCTGGCTTGGGAATCCCCCCATCGATTCGCTCGATGCCATTGGAATTAAATCGGTTCCCTCCCTTTCCTTCAATTTGTTCCTTGAACGAACTGGAGGGGTTTTTGATTTAAAGTAAAAAAATCGATCGGCCATTGATTTGTTTTGATTTTTTCTCGATTTTGAATGGAAACTGTGGCATTTTTTTAAATTTGTTTTCGAATGAATGAAAGGATTTTGAGGAAGAACAAAAAAATTAACTCGGCCATTATTTTTCTTTGGTTTGATCGAAATAATATTGCTTTCATCTTTTATTTCTTTGAACGAGAAAACTTCCTTTTTTTTCAAACGTGTCATTAATTCCTGCCAAGTGTTTGATATAATACGAAACGTGTAACTTGTCCAGTGAAATTATAGTATAATAAACATATATGTTATAATTTTAACCTTAAATTCAAATTCAAATCGTATAAATTCCGCAACTCACAACCTCGATCTCCAATCGAGGTGTGCCGCTAGACGTTTATAATGTTATATGTCTATTCTGAATGCAACGGAAAAGGTTTTGAGTCCAAATTCGATCGTATGGAGAAGATAGCTTTTTGAAACAGTTATAATATCAAATTTTCGATTTTATTTTAGCGCGTTTGCTTATCATACGGTCAAACGATCACTCCAAACACTATGAAAATTGAAAACCAATAATAATACACTATTACGGATCCAACGGAACTGGTTTCATCGAATTCCGAGACTGTGCCTCGGAAACCTATTTTTAAATATCGATTTAAACGATAAAATTCAATACTGAACAAAACAGTTTCAAATTAAATTCTAAAGCTTCCATTATCTTCAGTATTATCAATATAAACCTTCTAAGCCATCAAATTATTTTTAACAGGCTCAAAATTGAAGATTTAAAATTTTATCCAAATTTCTAAAATTAAATTTGATAATTAAATTGCTAAATTCATAGTTAAATTGAAACTCAAGCTTAAAAAAACTTCCAATATCTAAAATCAATTTAAATAATTTAATTTCAAATGTTGAAAATTTTGGGTCATCACAAATACTGATCGCCTGTTCCATTTAAATTTTTTTGATATACGAACAACGTCGTAAATTTCGAATTTTTATAAAACTGTCGTATCGAAATTATCTGTGTACCGTTGGAAGCGCCTTGTCACGCTGATCAAAATGGCATATTCATTTGTGCAAATAGAAGTCCGACGTAAAACGTCACGTTAATTTAGTCACCCAAGCAGACCGATTAAACAATATTCAGTCCAAATTAGCAGCGATCTGCGTTCAAAATTTAGAAGAAAACTCTTGGGCTGTGGTGCATTTATTTTAGTAGTTGGCTGATGGGAGTTATGTCTTGGAAATAGGTGAGGCGGTTCATATTTCAAAACAAGAATTACCATGCGTAATCAAATTGCAAAATATAAAATAATAAATGCATTACTACTCTATTCTGTGCCGTTCACAACGTCTACAGGTACTCCTCTCTCCTCTTCATCTCATATCCTTCTTCTTCTTTTTTTATTTTTCTTCACTATTTAAAATTTTTGCAAAAGAAATGAGAATCCCTCCTTCATCTCACCTTCTCTCACCGATGCAACGTCTCACCTCCTCGCACCGACATGCTCGCACCCCTCCACTGCCTCATCCGAACTCCGACCGAGCTCCACATCACCAACCCCTTCCTACCCAAACCGTGCCTCACCGGACCGACCCACCACCTCCAGCCGCTAGTTCATACTTCGGTCACCGAAACCGACCTCCCCCACTTCGTCTCCCTTGCGCCTCACCTCTGCCTAGTCGCGCGTCACATCCCTACCTTTAGCCGCGAGCACCGCATCCACTTCCTGCCGTATACCCAGCCACCATCCTTCCAGGTCGCGCATCACCTCGACCTTAGCCGCGAACCCTCCAGCGCCTCCTCAGCGCACACCCGCAACAGTCCCGAGCCTCGCCTACCTCCCGGAGCTGCCGCACTTACAGCCTCCCAATCTCGCTTGTGTTCATGCCTAGTGTGCAAGCTGTGTGCACGAATAGGTGTGCAAAACAAGTGCATGCGAATGAATGCCGTGTGCATGCGTATATACAAAAATGTGTGTACGCGTGGGAAATGAAAATGCAGGCATGTATTTTTAAATGAGAAGTCTCGGTTCTGTTAAAAAAAGAAATGGATGAAGTGCAGTATGCATGCAGTGCATTGGTGAAGGAGATAATGTGCTCTGCGCAACAATTTTTGTTTATAAAAAAAATGAATGAAGAAACAGTGTACCATTGCTTTGTAAAATAGTGACAGTGTACTGTCGCTTTCGATTGTTGCTGAAGAGAATATATTCGCAGCATCTATTTTGTTACTGAAAATAGTTACCACTTCTCTTCTTTGTTTGATACAACAGCAACCGGTTGAGTTCCATTTGCAGCAGCATCAAATTTCTCAGCTTTCGTTCTTTTCTTCGTCATTGGTAAGCGCGTATATATATATATATATATATGTATATATATATATATATATATATAATTTTATAAATTATATATGAACGTTCATTTGAATTAATATCATCTTTCTTTTGTCGATGATTGCAGTTCCATTGTTCGTGTTTAATTAATTCCATTCATGCTTCTTCATGCTTTGCCGTTCATTTTCTAACCACGAAAAGTGAATTAAATTTCATGACTCATATTCTTATACGATGATAATCCAGTTTGGTTGATAAATGATTGATTATTTAATGTTGACATTGGACGTTAAATTGTTAATGCAGGAAGTGTTAAGTAATATGCAATCGAATTTGACGTAGGAGTTAACAATTTGAAATTGATATATATGTTGAATTTGATTAGATAAAATTTGTATAATATGACCCCTTTAAATGTTTAATTAGTTGACACGTAGAAATAGGGTTAATTACACTTTGAACCATTTAAATATATGTTGTTTAAATTGATGTAGTATGAAATTGAATAATAGATACCAAGTGAAGAACCGCATAAAATATTAGTGTAATAAACTTTAATCTACATGAAATGATAGTGTAGATTCTAGAAATAATTATGTTAATTTGCATAAACAACAATGTAAATTAGTATAATTATTTCGGTATTATTTGAATAAATTATTGGATTGTTATTGATTATTGCTATTGCTTGTTTATTTACTTTGACACCATCCCAGTTATCACACTGCAAATTCCCTTTTGCTATGCTTTGATTTTGAATTGAAAATGGAATCGGGTTGAAATGATAAATACCCAAATAAACTTTGACTTAGGATAGAGAATTAAATAAAACCCGATTAGTCAATAATTTGATTTAAAAATAAAAATAAAGATTTTATTTGAATAAATAATAAACTTTTAAATTGAAGTTGGAATTTGAATTTGAATTTTAATGAAATGAAAATGTTAATATTTAATAATCCGAAACAAAATATTAACATAGTAGTTGATGAAAAAATATTGTTTTAAATTTAATTATTTAATAATTAAGTTTTGAAATTATTTAATAATTAAGTTTTGAAATTATTTAATAATTAAGTTTGAAATTATTCAATAATTAAGTTTGAAATTATTTAATAATTAAGTTTGAAATTATTTAATAATTAAGTCTTGAAATTATTTAATAATTAAATAAGATCAAATTATTTAATAATTAAATAAAATTGAATTCTTTGATAAGTGAAATTGAACTTCTTAATAAGTGAAATTGAACTTCTTTAATAAGTGAAATTGAGTTTCTGTAATAATTAAGTTTTGAATTTTGTTTAAATAAAATAAGTAAATAATGAAATTGAATTTCTTTAATAAGAAAATAAAGTGTGACTTATTTGTTGGAATAAAATGTAAGACTTGGAATAATAAGAATTTAGTTTTATGAATTTAATTTAATTAAATTTGTAGGTACACGAAAATTGATTTAATGAATTAGAAATTAAATTGGAATTGTTTGAATGTTAAGTTAACTTAATTTTAAATGATTATTGGATTAAATCCATCAATGAATTTAAATTGATTGGAATGTCAAATTAACTTAATTTAAATGATTATGGAATGAAACCTATATATGAAGTTAAATTGATATTTGAATTTGTTTTAAATCAAATTTTGAAGTGGAATTATAGAGTTTTGAAATGGTAAATTTGAAAATTTTGAAACGTAAATTATGAAAATTGATATAGAAAGAAAAATGAAATGTTGGCTTTTAAAATTCTAATTGAAATTGAATTTCATTTGGTTTTGAAATATATTAAACGACCAATCGGTGTAATAATTATGAAAGTTATTAAAGAGACCGGAATCGGTTAGGGACATACTCACTGTCCAAACCGAATACCACTTTAATAACTATACGCGGAGTGTGATCGACAATGAAGTGGTTGGAATGACGTACGTTGATGGTTGAAGAAAGAGAACGATAATGGATAGCCTTGACATTGGTGTCAAATTAGAAATGACTAAAGCAAGGGCCATGCCGGGCCAAATGGGGTTAGCTACCTCGAGCGAACACACTTCTTCGTAATTACTCATTACTTGTTATTGATTGGTGCGCACCCTTGAATTTGGAGTGTTGTTTCGTGGTATTGCGATCGTCGCGGTAATGTGTTCTCACAAGTCCGGATCAGGCAAACGGTAGTTTCACTACCTTGGGTATTGCCTCAAGTGCCTTGTCATACTTGTATCCCTATACGCGACCACTACGAATTTGTTTTGTATTATACCTATGGAATACTCCCTGATATCCCACTAGTTTACGGTGGACTTTACAGTGTTGTATAGACTATAATGCTATATTTATGTTTTAAGGGGAACAATGGTAACGCCTTAACACTATTTTGATATTTACTTTACTGTTAGACATTATCTACTTAGCGTACACTACTATATATATATATATAGATAGATAGTTTAACGGATCCTGAAAGATGTTATTCCATTCATCTTTGAGTTATTGTTATTTCAAATTTGAACTATATTATCTGTATAAGAATATATGTCCTGACTCGAGTGTTTGTTGTGCTTATGCTCGGGTTAGTCTGAGGATTTCTGTTGCTGTGCTGCTTGGGAGCTGGAGACTTGAAGACTATCATTTATCTTTATCTTTATCAGTGTTTCTCTTTTCTATTTGGATATTATCGGACATCTACATATTTCTATTTCATTATTTGCTTGAGACATTGTTGTATTTACTTAGTAGCCTCATGAACAACTATTATGACAATGTTGTAATTCCGCTGCACTATTCTGTTATGTTGTGTCTTCTGTGATTCTGTGATGATTCTCATATATATATATATATACACACACACACACACTCCATTAATGATTCGTGTTTTGTACAATTTAAGTTGACATGTTGGATTATTGTCAATTTAAATGGTTCAAATATACGGGTTGTTACATATGTATCCCTAGTCCAAGAAAGAGGCCTGGTGAGCTAGGGCACTAGTTGCTTTTGAACATCTCCTTAGTTTTAGTACACAACATGTGGATCTCATGAATAGAAAAATCTAGTCTACTCATCAGCTTTTAGATCCAAGATTAAATCACTTTATTTATAATAGTTTTTCTTCAAATCATTTATATAACCTCTTTTAAATAAAATATAAAACCTTCAAATCATTATTAAAACACTTAGTTATTCATCTAAAAACATTTATAAAATATTTGGAAAAGAGTTGTTAAGTTTAAATCCATATTTCAAAGTTATTAAAAACTACTTCAAAAAGTGCCGCGGATAGTGCTTTAAAACTTATTTAATCAAAACGACTTTTCTATCATTTTAAATTTCATTTTTATAACTTAAATCTCTTTTAAAACATTTAAAAGATTAATAGAATTCATCCTATATTTTTAAAGAATTTAAAATTATCGATTTTAGAAATTTATCGCTTTGGTTTCCGAACTGCCAAAGCGCGACTATTTTGAAAACTTGATTTACTCATATTACAAAATCTACTAGATGTAATCTTGATCATTTTCTTTTATTTGAAAACTACAGTTATAAGAGTTTGGAAAATTATTATTCCAAAGAATGCCAACTCTGAATCCATCGTATAAATGTTTTAACTATTATGGTGCGAAATCACAAACTATCTTTACGCGACGCACCTATTTTTGACATAATTTTCATAACTTGTTAAAATTTCTCCAAATTGAGTTTTAGTTTTTTATAGAACATTTATAAACCATTTTTAAGAGATTTAAATCCTATAACACCTTTATAATTCCTATTCATTTTTATTCCATATTATAATATTTATTTCAACCTTTTTCTTATACAAATTCACGAAGAGGATAATTAAACTTCATATATACATCCATACTGATTTTTTTTACTATTGATTAACTATGGTTAATTACCTAACCATTTATTATTATAATTTCTCATAATTTATCACAACCAAGTTATCAACCAAATATCCAACCAATTATTCAACCAATTATCCAACCAAGTTTATTAATTAATTAATTAAACCTGCATATAACCATTTTAGGTTTTAAATACTTAAAAATTAGATTAGTGTACTCACCTTTATTCAAACCAATTTATTTCCTACCAATATTCATCGAATCAACGCTTTACTAATATGCTATCTAAACAACTCTACTTCTGCTTCAAATGCATAGCCATCACCATCCACTAACCCAAATGATCTAGGCCTTGGATGTGACGACCCGGAATTTTAAAGCATTTAAAATCAGAATATTTAATTGATTTTAAATATTCAATAGAGTAATTTTAACTTGAATTACGAATATCATAATTTATTTGATAATTGAATTAAACAATTTGAAGCTGAGTAAAATATTGAATCTGGAATTTTGAGCCGGTTAAAAATAATTTGAAGGCTTATAAAATTTATATTGATGATTTGAAGATAGTAAAAGTGTTAAAATTGAATTTAGCACTGATTTGTTTAGTTATGAAATTTATATCGTTTAAATTGAATTTAAAAAAATAGCCTTCCGAGGCACAGTCTCGGAATCCTACGAAACAAGTTCCATTGGATCCGTAATATTGAATTATTATCGGATTTCAAATTTCGTAGTGATTGGATTTGTTATGTGAGCATGCGATATATAAACACGCTGAAATTTTAATTGATAATAATCAAATGAAATTAACTTAATTTAGTCAAGCTTCTTGTATACCCCACTACCCTTATCATAAAAATCATGTTTCCTTGTCCTCTTTTTAAATTGGAAAAAAAAATATAATAAACAAATTTTATTACTCGCATCTTCCTTCTGAAGAAAGCCAAGCTGAAACCTTTTATAACAATCACGCGACCTAAATCCTAAATCAAAGTCCACAACAGAAATCAATTTTTTTTATGGCGACCGCGCCCAAAATCCAAATCACGTCTTCCTTTTCGTTCTCTTCTCTATTCGATTCGATTCGAAATCAATGCAGGGCGAACCCTAGTTAGTCGATCGAGTTTCATGTAATCGCGTGAGCAGCAAATCGCGGCAACGAGTGAGGAAGGCGACTCGAATCGAGGTTGGGGTTTCAGTTCATACGCGTGCGTGGAGGTGGAGCCGCGCCGCACAATTAGGGTCTGGATCTCTGGATGTTTCGAGCAAGCGAAGAAGACGTGCTTACGTGCGCGAGTATCTAAGGATCGAAGTTAGGTTTTGGGGATAGGTTCTATTGCGACGTCAGAGATCGGTGGCGTGGTGATGTGAATCACGAGCCTGGGCTATTTGAGGTATTCTTTTGTTTGATCTTTAACTGAAGAAATAAAATGTTTATACACATTTTAAGTTTAATATATACAAATAGATGCTTATAGGAAGAAATACTGTAACGACCCAGAATTTTTATTAATTAAAATTTAAATATTTAATTTATTTTAAATATCAATAAGTGAATATATAAGTCAAATAAATTTTTATTTGAATTATTGGATTTAATTGGATAATTAAATCAATAATTTAATATGTTAAATTATGGAAATAATTGAAAATTGAGTTAAATATGATTGAAAATGATTTGTAAAATTTTATTTTATCATATTGGAGTTAGAATGATATTTTAGAACTTTTAAAATCGAATTAAAAGTTAATTTGTGAAAATTGAATATTTTAATATTTAATAATCGACTATAAAATAGCCAATTTTTGAACAGTCTCAGAATTGAACGAAACCAGTTTCATTGGATCCGTAATAGTTAGTTATTACCGGATTTCAATTTTCGTGTCAATCGGAGTTATCGTTTGAGCGTGGCAGCTCGAAACGCATCGAATTGTTTTTAATTTAAATTTGGCGAGTTAAAATAGCCATTTTTCAAAAAGTCTCGTATTTTGACGAAACCAGTTTCATCGGATCCGTAATGTGATATTATTGTAAGGTTTAAAATTTCAAGTCGATTGGATTTACCGTTTGTCCGGCACAAATTAAAACGCCTAGAAATCGATTTAAATCGGTTTAATTTAAATTGAGCGTTTACAGCCATAACTCGCACATACTTCCGAATTAGCTTTCGAAACCTGTTCCATTGTGTCCGGAACGCGGGGTAAACCCTAGGAACGTCAGTTTCGGCGCGTAAATCGGAGTTCGGAATTTCCGGGATGAATAGTGTCGATCGATTCTCTATAAATAGACCAACCACCTTCATAAATTTAGAAAAAAATACTAAAACCCTAATCTATTAAACCTAGCCGCCACTTTTAGGTTCAATGGCCAGAAATGTTCCAACTTCTTCTCTCTAGATCTTCCAATCCGTCAACAATTAGAGGAAGTTGTCAACATGAAAGTTGGAGAGGGGAGTGAGAGCTACGATCTGAACGGTTGTGATGTAAAACGGAGCGACGTGGTGGCGTCTAGGGGAGCCGACAGTGCTGGCCTGCGCACGCATTCCTAGGGGAGAGAGCAGCCCGAGCTTCACCACCTGGAGGCCGAGTGTAGTTCTAGGTATGGCCTTCGACATGGGAGTTGCTGATCGATGTGTAGTGGCGTGTGGTGGCTCGAATTTCTAACCCTAATTCTATGTGTATGGGTTCAAATGTAACGTGATGGCCTGTAGCCGTGCGTGATGAAGGAGAAGGTAGGACGTGCGGTCATGATGTGGAGATGGTGAATCTTGTGGCTATGGTTTAGTGTAGGTTTTAATTATAAACTAATGTGGTGATTTTAGTTATAAAAATCGTGTACAATCTTTAAAAATTCATAACTTTTTCATACGAGGTCGAAAACGCGCGAAACCAGTTGCGTTGGAATCGTATGGACGAGCACTACGCGATGAAATTGGATTGGAGTCGTTTGGAGTTAGTGGGAATTTTGGGTAAAATTAAACGTCCGTTTAATTTTATTCGAAATAAATCGCTAAAACGGAAATGAAATCAAGATGAGAACTTCTCACTCAATCGAATCAGTTTCGATTTTATTTTAAATAATTAGATTTAAAATATTTGAATGCATGTTTGAATGATGATTGTATATATTGATTGTTAAAATAGACATTATGCGCCGTTAGTAAGCGGATGTTATTTATTAAAAACATATACCGCGAATATTTCATAAACAGTGAAATTGGTATTATATATAATATCAATATATATATATATATTGGCATATGTATATATTGCAGTTGTTGATTTCCCGCATTTTTTAGCGGATGAGACCCTATTACGCCGTTATTAAGCGGATAATATTTAATAAGAACATATACCGCGATAATTTCGTACTGGAGCGAAATTGGTATTGTGCTAATGTTTGTGAATGCAGGAAAACAGGTTGGAGGGATCCAACTGGATTCCTCAACAGTTTTTATTTGATTTCAGATATTTTGATATTTGATGGATTTTCATATTGATATATGATATCGTTATAGTCGTGATTGACTATTTGGTGTGTAGCATCATTGGACCAAAATTTTGGGATTTTAAAATGATTTTAAAGTGATTTTAGAAAGTATACGTTTTATAAAATAATTTTGGAATTGATCCATTTTAAATAAATAAACGTTATAATTTTTAATGTTATAAAAATTATGATTTTTGAGAAAAATAGTTAAAAACTGATTTTTGAGAATATGATGCTAACGATTTTATAAAATAGTTTAATCGGGATTTTAGGATTTATTGTGAAAAGTTTAAATATAGGATTTATAAAATTTAATTATTTTATGAATCAAAATGGTGAAATAATAAAGGAGATTTAAGACGTTTTAAAAGAATAATATAAATTGAATTATATTTAGAGATTTATAAATGGATATTTATAAATTGAAATATGGACATTTTAAAACGAGTTTTTATAAGTGTTTGAATGAAGTGAAAATGAATTTCATAATTGAATGAAATTTATAGAATTATAAACGGTGAAGTTATTTGAAGAATAGATTTGGTTAAATAAATGAATCTTATAAGTTATAAGATTTATGGTTTGGAAAGTCTTTAGAGGAACGATTTTGTAAAATAATCGTTTTATAAACATTTGACTTATAATATGAACTTTTAGTTTATAATTGAGTTATAAACTGGAATATGTTAATAAAAGAATTTATAAAAAGGAAGTTTTTATAAATAAATAGAAATGGAATTTATAAACGTTGTTTTATAAATTCGCAAATGACTTATTTTGATAAGTAAATTGTTGAAACTTATTAATGGAGTTATATTCACATTTTTGACTGTGAATAATCCTTTGAAATAAAATGAATAGAAGTGATGAAAGTTGTTAACGTAGTATATTCACGTTTTTGAATAGTGAATAATATGTTAAAGAAATTGTTTTGAATGTGATATTTGAAATTGAATTAAAACGATCTAACGATGTTTTAAAATGTGTTGAGATTCGAAACCATAGATTTCAACATTTATTGTTGAAATAGACATTTTCGAGAAATAGAAGGAGATGATGGACTATAACACTGTTGTTATAGTAAATGATTTCCGAAAGGAAATGTTTTGTATAGTATTGGGATTTATATATCTATTTTAATTTCGAATCCCTATACTAGTGATTTTGGGTTGTCGTAACGATGTTTTACGCAACATTCGTTTTGGCCCAAATAAATATGTTTATGAGAATGATTTCCTTATAGAATGAAATATATACTTAATCTGGATTTAAGTATATTGAATATTTTCTAAGTGTTGAAAATAAATAAAATTTGTGAATTACTTATGAATAAATAAGTATGGAAATGTTTTCCAATATAAAGTGAATATTTTGAGAATTTATCTTTTTGAAGATAAATTGAAAAGAAATATTGAAATGAATAATTGAAATCGAATATTCATAGATATTTTGGATTATAAATTCACTAAGGAATTTATAAAAGAAAGTGGGATTGGTTTAGAAAAATAAATATTGATTTATTTTTGAAGTATTAAAATTATATATCTAGTGAAGATATTTTGGAAAATAAATAATTTGGAAAATTATTTGGAAACTGGTGATGTGTGCATATCCAGTGATAGTTCAATAACCGACTATCAATATTTCCCTTTGAATGGGTAGTTGATGTGATTTGTTTGAATGTGAATGCTACACTTATTTTTTTTGAATAAGCGCTCACTATTCGGGTTAATCGGGAAAGGACCATGGGGTCGTATAACCCATTCCGAATATGTGATACGTCGTTATAATTGCATTGAAGATCGGTGTTGAAGACCCGGTATTTGCGAGAGCGATAGGATGACCTGTCGATTTACTCTGCACCGAGTTGCTCCGGTATAGAGTTCTCCATATGTGATGGTGAATCCGATCAGGATTGTGAATATCCGGATTGCAAGGACTTCTTTGTAAGTGCCTTCGGTTTTGTTCGAGCCCGGAACAGACTTGTATGGATTGTGTGTCTGACATTACAAGTTGAGATATAAAGCCGATTTCATTCAAATATATTTCTGTTGGTGGCGAAGAATTTATTCTTTTAGCTTAACACCCTTCTCTGAGACGTACGAGCTCAGAGGTTATGTAGTTGAATGTTATCAGCGATATATTCCCAATTTGGTAATGTGATATGCTGAGTGATGCTGAAATGATCATTGTGTTGATTATTGTGATAGGATCGTTTATTTGATCGTCTATCTTAGTGATCATTGTGTTGATCATTTGTTGACCCAAAGCATGGCTTTTGTATAAAGTATGTTTTTGTGGACGTGACTTCGTCGAGCCTCACACCTCGGAAATGGTCAAAACAGGAAAGATGCGGCAAGGTTATGAGGGGTAGCACCCTTTAGGGTATGTACATTTCCTTCTGGATAGAGGTGGTATCATGGTATGGAGCCCAGATATTTAACCTATGTGGTTACTACGAATTTATTACTTTGTGGTTGTTGGTTTTCGGGATCCCGTGAGAAAGGTCGTTTACGATCGGGGAATGGCGTGCTCATGTCAGTAGTTACCCAGTTAGGGGTAACCCGGCCTTGTGTTGGCAGAGTTCCGGTTTGGTTCTCGGGGATGTCTTTCCAGAGGCATTCTCATGTGGCAATGGGAAGTTCCTTGGCCTGACCATTTGTTGGAAATCCAATTCCCAATACGAAACTTGTACGGTATTAGTTGTAGAACCTGCCATTCACTTATGGTGGTCACCACTGTTTGGATGGTAGCTATAGTAGGCATAGTTCGAAATGTCTATGTTGGCTAAGATTTATATTCTACTTTCGAAATGAATTTTTCCCCTACACTATGCACTAGTAATAATATCAAATGCTTCTTTTTAATGCGTATCAAGCATCTTTGACTATCATAAGGAGAAATCTCCTCCGATTCTGCGTTTGCATGTGTGTGTGTGCGAGAGGCCTTATGGTAGTCTCATTTTTAAAAGCATTGCGAATTGACTTTAAAAATATTCCTCTATTTTGTTTTAAAGATAAATAAACTGTTTTTAGTTCTCACACCAGTCACATGACTGACTTGGAGTTTATTGTTTTCCTTCCTAAACTCTGGGTGCCCACCAATTTCCACACGGGCAGTCAAGAGTAAGGTTTATCAGGATATTCTGGATATTCTGGAGTTGCTGGAGGCAAGCTGGATGGCATGGCGTATTACTAGTTTATATAGTATTTCTTTTTCCGCTGCACTATTTTTTGTTGTTGTTGTATACTCTGATGATATGATGTAATGAAATGTAATGTAATAACTGACATAGTTCTTTTTTTAAAGATTATTCATTTATTATTATATGTTGTTCCGCTGCGAATTGTGAGATTCTGATGTGATTCTGTTGTTTTCTTTCTGTCCTATTCTCTATTTTCTTTCTCTTCTCTTTTCTATCTATTAAAAAAAAAATGTTCTCTATTCTCTTTTTCTTCTATTTTAAAATTTTTTATCTTCTTCTCTATTTTTCTTTTCCCTCCATCTTCTACCTTATCTATTATCTTCTTTTCTTCTTTTCTAAAACCCATAACTATTCGGTTTTTCGGCAACGAAAAGTCGAAGCGTTACAAATACATTTGTGGACAGAAGTATATGTATTGATCTATATAGTAAATATATATATATAGGTGCAGTTTCAATTTTAATGTATATACGCGAGTATTTTAATTTGATTATATATATGTAAGTTAGAAAAAAAATTGGATACAGATAAGATTTTGAAAATATATATGTATATGAGATTTTAAACTGTTGAAAACAGTATGTAAAATTTAATTCTGAAACTATGATAAATTAATTTTATAATTGTATGAGTTTGAAAGACAAATATATATATATATATATATATATATTAAGATTTAAAAGTAGGAAATTACCTGGTTTGAAGAAGAAAATAAAAAAAAGATAAAGGAAGACACATATTAATAAAAATGGTGGATACAGTTTTGGAAAAAGAAATTAAATAAATATAAATGGCTAGTTTAGATCAAATTTATTGGTTAATTAAATTGGTTAAATGGTAATTGATTATTCGAATAGTTCAAATATATTAATAAAAAACATCTAACAATTTTACAAGGTCGGGAAATCGTGGAAAAGCAAGTTGAGGTGGGTTGGATTGCCAAACAAAATTCAAAGGTGAGTTAATCTCACTCAGCTGATTATAAATTTAAATAATTAAATTTAAATAATTGTTTGAATGCTTGAATTGATTGATGTGATATAGTATGGTGTAATTTGAAATTGGCATATTTTGTTGTGCTAACGTCTGTGGATGCAGGGAAAACAGGTTGGAGGGATCCAACTGGATCCCTCAACATTTATTTAAATTATTCTATACCCTCTGTTGTGATTATTTGATATTCTATAATGAATGATATTGGAATATTGAATGTTATGGTTCGATTGGATATAATTGGGTATAATGAATTACCAAAAATATATAAATTGGATTTTGGAAAAGAAAATAAAAGGAGTGAAATTGTAAGTAAAATAATTATAGGAAAATTTGAATAAATTTAAGAATGAATTGGAGAAGAAATAAAGTGACTTTAAATTTCTAATAAATAAATTGTGAGTATAGAAAGGAAAATTTGAATAAACAGGAAGTTAATGAATTTTAAAATTCAGTGTTATTATTTAAAAGAACAGAACATTTATTTAAAAGTTAAGATTTAAATTATTGAAAGAATAAAGAAGAAATTAGGAAAAATTTGGAATTTGTATATTTCAGTTAAAAGTTTTTAGAATCAAATGAAGAATAATAATAACAACAATAATTAAATCCATACTTAATGAATTTTGAAATGAATTAAGTAAGTAAAGAAATTATTTCAATTGGGATAAATTTGAAATCAATTTGGGAAAATTGATTTAAGTGATTGAAGTTGAATCTTCTACCTGGATAACCAAGTACGTTTTCAAAGTAAGTTTTTAAATATAAGTTAAAAGTTTTTAAGTTGATTTTAAAAGCAAGTTTGGAAATTTTATTCTTCTAAATATTTAAATTATAAAGTAAGTCTTCCTTTTTCATCAATTATAGTAGTAATTATTTAAAGAGTGACTTAGTAGTTTGTTTTAAGATTAAAAATTTAGTTATATTTTATAAAGTAACCTTATTTTCAAATATTTATATAGTATGTATTTTTAACAATTTATTGAAGTAGTTTAACTTAAATGTTTTAAAAGTATATTTTAAAGTAAAGTGTTTTAAATTATTTTAAAAATCTAGTTTATGCTTGGCAATTTCAGTGGAGATAGAAAATACTTGGGAAAGTTTATACTGGAAAGAAAGAATGGTTTGAAAACTGTTTTCAAAAGGTTTAAAATAGAAATATATCTTGTGAAGATATTTTGAAGGTAATAAATAATTTGGAAAATTATTTATTGTTTGATGGGTGTTTGTGAATAAGAAATTGATAGTTAAATAACCAACTATCAATATTGGACAATGCGTTGATCGTTTCGAAGTGACCGGGATCAATATTTATTTCTCGAAAACCACTTCGATCCGGTTTGTACGTCTCGTGGAAACGATTTGGAATTCGAAGATGGAGCAGTGAAGTGCAAGGGCTAGTCGCTACTAATCCTGAGGATATTTCCAAAATGGATGTAGTAGGAATAGTGCCTCCGGTTCCGTTCGAACCCGGGACGGACTTGTATGGATGAATTCTTGTGAAACATCGTCAGGTGGACGATGGACATTCTAAGGGATATATTCTAAAAGGTAACGCTTAGCCTCAAGCCTCATCAAATTGGAATGACTGAAAATCAGGGGTTATGCAGCAAGGCTTCGTGGGTAGCCCCCACTGGAGGGTGAGGTCATCCCTGTCTAGATGTCCCTTTTATTTCGGCTTAGTGGGCGGTTGTTGATCCCAACCGCGGGGTGATCTTGCTCGGGACTGTCCAGCAAGGGATGGTTCTGGTCTTGTGTTGCAGGGGAGTTAGGGTGGCTCCTCGGTACGCTGATCTAGACCAGGTACTGTGACAGGTGGTACCCCAGTGCCTAGCCATTAGTTGGAATCCATTTTCCCTACGCGCCCGTACGGTTTTGATCGTGCCCAACTATTGCCGAAACGTGAGATGCAAGCATTTCAGCTAGATTCTATTTTACTTTCTATAGACACTATTATAATATCAGAGTATTTTAATAAAAATGTTTTAGCTATCGTAAGGTAAAAACCCGTCATGTTTATTTGTGGCGTGGTCTTACGAGATGCTTTTTTTTCAAAAGGATTTTTGAAACTTTAATAATCAATTGGATGTGATTTTCTCACGTTAGTATTCCAGACTGACTCAGGTGTTATTTAACTGTAATGCTCGGGTCAGACTGAGTATTATAGGATACAGGAAATGCTGTGGAGCTCAGGAGACGAGCTGGACGATGATGCGTATTCTCGTACTCGTTTTATATATATTCCGCTGTGTTGAGTTGATGTGTATCCATTTGTATGATATTGATGTTGAGCTGTAATTGATGTACTCTGATGATGTAATATATAAACAAAGATATTTGATTTTAATTTAAAGATTATTCTGTATCTATTATATTTTATTCCGCTGCGATGGTTAGATTCTGTTGTTGTTTCTATTTTCTTCTTCTACCTCTTCTTCTTTAACCCAAATGGTTCGTATTTCTGTACAACTTGAGTTGTTTTAAGTAGAATAGTGTTGACTCAAGGGGTACGGATTTGCGGGCTGTTACAGTTGGTATCAGAGCATAGGTTGGAGATAACCTTGGCTCTGTTGGAAATTACTCATAAAATAGAGTCTGTAGAACTCTATAATGAGTTTGAGCGTATTAATAAATATGAGTGCGTATTTGTTGGTGAATATAAACTGTTTTAATATCATGTTGATTGGTTTATTGAGTGGCATATGTACCTTCGTCGACATAGTCTGCGCAACTGTATTGAAGGGGTTTCTAAACACTTGAATAGAATAATTGACACGATATTGTTTTAAGTATGGGTAATGAAATAATTCTACCCAAAAATATATTTTTGATATAAAGAAAAGTTTTGTAAACTAGCTAATATATGGATGTTTGGATGTTAGAAATGATAATATTAAAGTATTATCATTGTTAAGTGAAAATTTAACTAGAAATTAAAATATAACTTAAGTTTAAGGGAATAAACTCATTATAAAATGGAACTTATAAAATATGAATTATAAATGTAATTTATAAATTGAAATATAATCAAATGAGAATTTGTATGAGAATAAACTGTACAAATGAATTATAGTTAAAATTTATTTAAGCAGGCTTTAGAAATTTAAAATCCCGGAGACTTTGGAGGTGTTTTAATGATAAATAATAGTATTATTGTTCTGGAGATATTTCTGAAAGGAATTTGTTTTAAATGGATTTTAGAAGTGATATAGCATTGAAATCACTTGGATTATTGGAAAATAATTCTGATGATGACGGCCGCATCATCAGTATTCATTTTCGAATTTCTAAGTGACGGATTGCTGCCAAAAACTGATTTGTTCAAAAAAGCTAGTTATTTTTGAAAATTTCAAAGGAAATTTATTGGGCTAAAACCAGGATTGGTTTAATTTTTGAGAAATGTAATTTGAGATGTTGAAGATTTCAAAATATTTTGAAACCAATAACTGGGTGTTTGAAAATCCTGATGAGGTAGGTTGTAAGTTTATAAATTGAGATGATTTTTTAATCAGGAAGGAAATATAAGCTTTGAATGTTGGAATGTAAATTTAAAGAGAAAGTTAAAAATGAAATAAGCTTGGATTGGAGAATAAAATTTAACTGGATTGAAATAAATTGAATAAGCTAAAAATAATATCCAGTTGTATTCGAATCAAGTTGAAATCGAATTGAGTTAAATAAATTTGAGTTAAAGTAAAATTGAATTGGGATGGGAATTAAATTGAATTAATGAATGGAATAAAATTCTTACCTAAACAAATGGAAAATAAATTGAATAAGGATTGAATTGAAATAAATAAATAAGAATAACGTGTAAAAGAGTTATAATGCATGAAATAAAACATGCTTGGGATATAAATAAGCATGAGGCTTGAGTTAAAATAGAAGATGAATATATTAAAGTCTAGAATGGATGAAATTGTGTAAATAATAAGTTATGACTTATAAAATTTGAAAAGTGGGATAGAAAACCCAAAATAAATATTTTTGATGAATTGAAAATAAAATAAAATCAAAACTTGGATTATAAAATAAATTTGAACCTAAGAAAAATTAAATGAAGAGATTTTGAGATTAAAATCAAGTTCTGGATTATAAGTTGGGGAAAGACTATTTAGATGATAATTAGATAATGAAATATGTAATGAGAACCCAATGTTGTTTAATAGAAGCTGAATTATGAATTTATGATGAAGTTTGGAAATAAAACTCAAGTTATAATTTGAATTCGACTTGAATTGTCAGTAAGGTAAATGTAACTGAAGTGTGAGTTTATGGAATTTGGTGGTAAATTGAAAATGGCTAGTTAATTCAGAACTTGAGTTATAAATTAAAATTTGACTTGGAGTGTTAACAGATTATATATAATTGGAAATGTGTCAAATAAAGGAAAATGAAATCGGATTAAAATAGTGATGGTTTGAATTGCCAATAAAATCCAAATTAGAGAAAATAAATTGGAAATGGCCTTGAAATAAATTGAATGAGATGAATCTAAAGGGTTAAAATGTATAATAACCAATCAAATAAATTTGTAGTTTGAAACGAGTTTAAAAAATTGAATATAGTGAAGCAAATTAACTTAAACTTAACAAAAGGAAGAGTTGAATTGAATTCAACTTAAAATTAAGTTTAATGATAGTGGATTGGATTTAGATCAAGTAAAAATGGATTTTAATTGAAATAAAATTCGGTGAGTTGCCGATAATATTTAATGGAATGAAGAATTCTTAAATAAATAATTGTAAGCCATTTAAAATGTTAAGGAATTGAAATAACTTGGAGACAATATTAACAATCGAATGTTTTCAAGTTTAATAGAATAGTTTTAAATGAAACGCTAATGATTGGGTTGAGAATAAAATTTAATTGGAATGGGTCGAGCTAAATATATGTTCGTGAATGAATTAAAATAAGAGGGAAATTTAATTGGTAATAGAATATATGAATTGTGAATCAATTTTAAAAATGCAATAGAATTAAGTATAAATTGAGTTGAAATCCATTTGAAATGGTTATAAAACAAAAAATACTTACTTATTCACATAAATCTCGTTGAATTGCATAGAATAAATTGTCATTTGATGTAAATGGAAGTAATTAAAATTCTATGAGTTGATAGAAGTAAAATAAATTGATTTTGAAAGTAATTGGATTAAATATGAGTTCGGTTTGCTTAGAAATAAATTAAGTGTAAGCGATTGAGTTTTAAACCATTCAAATTGAATGAAAATGGTTTGTAAATTAATTGAAACAGTTGAATTAGTATGAAAATTGCATAAATTGCTTACAGAAAATGTTTGATATGCATTTCTTATAGAATTCATTTGTTTTTACCATTGCAACTAAGTGAAATATAGTTAAACTGCATATATTTGGCACTTATATGTTTAAATTGAGTAAGTACAGGTACCTGGATGCCGTGGGGCTGGATATGGTTGTGCTAGTTGCTAATATAAATAAGTTGATTGCTTAAAATACTAAATTAAGGTACGCCTACGCAATAAAAATAGGAAATATGAACTGTTTTTGGTTTTCCGACCGTGTGGGTCGATGTATATATATTTATCTCTTTTGTCAAATTGAAAAAGCTCCTCCGTACAAAGGAGACTCTGCCAAAAAAATTCAGAAATTTTGGAAGATAGAAATTTTTTGAAAATTTTGGAAAATTTTGTTAACGACTAAACGGTTTAAAACTGAAAATCGAAATAAGTTAGTAAACGAAACTAATTAAAATAATGACATGAATTAGTTATAAATGACAAATAGAATTTAATTATTCAGAGTTAAAGATAAATTGAATTCATATGAAAATGAAATAATCGATTTGAATATAAATGGATATAGACTAAAGTGGTAAAGTGAAAATAAATATCAGAAACATATAAAATGCTTATGTCAACTTAAGTAAGGAATGGTCAATTCTTAATTGGAAATTGAAAATTACAAAAATATTCTAAGTTGATATTTGAATGAATAAATATTGACATTTGGAAGGAAGTCGATAAAATGTTTTGGGAATGTTGTAATTGGATATTATTGCTAAATAAGAATGCAGGTATTATAAAGAGAAAAGAGAATTGATTTTGATTTCAGAAGATAAATTTGAAATGCTCGACAAAAAGGTATGTATTTAAATTTGGTGTGAAATTTGATTGGGATTTTGGATTGAGCCACTTGGCCTTTTGTTTTCTTTTTGGATTTGGGAGGCCATAGAGCCATTTTGTAGTTGTACCGAGCTAGCCGCGTAAAGGAGACGCTGGCGAAATTTTTCGGGAATTTAGGGAGTCAGAAAGTTTTTGAGAAAATTTTGATAATTCAAAATTGATTTTATGATTAAAAGTTGAATGGTTGGGCAAATAGGATTGTTTGCAAACTAGGGAAAGGTTTGGAAAGTTAATAAGAATGATGACGGTCTTTTGTAAAAGATAGTGGTTGGACGTCGAACTGTTTGGTTTCGGGGGAAAAAGTAAACGGGTATTGGACCATTCTTCCTAATTAGTAATTTCGGGGACGAAATTCTTTTAAGGGAGGAGGAATGTGACGACCCGGAATTTTCAAGCATTTAAAATCAGAATATTTAATTGATTTTAAATATTCAATAGAGTAATTTTAATTTGAATTGCGAATATCATAATTTATTTGATAATTGAATTAAACAATTTAAAGCTGAGTAAAATATTGAATCTGGAATTTTGAGCCGGTTAAAAATAATTTGAAGGCTTATAAAATTTATATTGATGATTTGAAGATAGTAAAAGTGTTAAAATTGAATTTAACACTGATTTGTTCAGTTATGAAATTTATATCATTTAAATTGAATTTAAAAAAATAGCCTTCCGAGGCACAGTCTCGGAATCCTACGAAACCAGTTCCATTGGATCCGTAATATTGAGTTATTATCGGATTTCAAATTTCGTAGTGATTGGAGTTGTGTGAGCGTGCGATATATAAACACGCTGAAATTTTAATTGATAATAATCAGATGAAATTAATTTAATTTAGTCAAGCTTCTTGTATACGCCACTACCCTTATCATAAAAATCATGTTTCCTTGTCCTCTTTTTAAATTGGAAAAAATATATATATAATAAACAAATTTTATTACTCGCGTCTTCCTTCTGAAGAAAGCCAAGCTGAAACCTTTTATAACAATCACGCGACCTAAATCCTAAACAAAGTCCACAGCAGAAATCAATTTTTTTTATGGCGACCACGCCCAAAATCCAAATCACGTCCTCCTTTTCGTTCTCTTCTCTATTCGATTCGATTCGAAATCAACGCAGGGCGAACCCTAGTTAGTCGATCGAGTTTCATGTAATCGCGTGAGCAGCAAATCGCGGCAACGAGTGAGAAAGGCGACTCGAATCGAGGTTGGGGTTTCAGTTCATACGCGTGCGTGGAGGTGGAGCCGCGCCGCATAATTAGGGTCTGGATCTCTGGATGTTTCGAGCAAGCGAAGAAGACGTGCTCACGTGTGCGAGTATCTAAGGATCGAAGTTAGGTTTTAGGGACAGGTTCTATTGCGACGTCAGAGATCGGAGGCGTGGTGATGTGAATCACGAGCCTGGGCTATTTGAGGTATTCTTTTGTTTGATCTTTAACTGAAGAAATAAAATGTTTATACACATTTTAAGTTTAATATATGCAAATAGATGCTTATAGGAAGAAATACATTTGTGGACAGAAGTATATGTATTGATCTATACAGCAAAAATATATATATAGGTGTAGTTTCAATTTTAATGTATATACGCGAGTATTTTAATTTGATTATATATATGTAAGTTTGAAAAAAAATTGGATACGGATAAGATTTTGAAAATATATATGTATATGAGATTTTAAAATGTTGAAAACAATATGTGAAATTTAATTCTGAAACTATGTAAATTAATTTTATAATTGTATGATTTTCAAAGGCAAATATATATATATATATATATATATATATATATATATATATATTAAGATTTAAAAGCAGGAAATTACCTGGTTTGAAGAAGAAAAGAAAAAAAGATAAAGGAAGACACATATTAATAAAAATGGTGGATACAGTTTTGGGAAAAGAAATTAAATAAATATAAATGGATAGTTTAGATCAAATTTATTGGTTAATTAAATTGGTTAAATGGTAATTGATTATTCGAATAGTTCAAATATATTACTAAAAAACCATCTAACGATTTTACAAGGTCGGGAAATCGTGGAAAAGCAAGTTGAGGTGGGTTGGATTGCCAAACAAAAGTCAAAGGTGAGTTAATCTTACTCGGCTGATTATAAATTTAAATTTAAATGATTAAATTTAAATAATTGTTTGAATGCTTGAATTGGTTGATGTGATATAGTATGGTGTAATTTGAAATTGGCATATTTTGTTGTGCTAACGTCTGTGGATGCAGGGAAAAGAGGTTGGAGGGATCCAACTGGATCCCTCAACATTTATTTAAATTATTCTATACTCTCTGTTGTGATTATTTGATATTCTATAATGAATGATATTGGAATATTGAATGTTATGGTTCGATTGGATATAATTAGGTATAATGAATTACCAAAATTATATAAATTGGATTTTGGAAAAGAAAATAAAAATAGTGAAATTATAAGTAAAATAATTATAGGAAAATTTGAATAAATTTAAGAAAGAATTGGAGAAGAAATAAAGTGACTTTAAATTTCTAATAGATAAATTGTGAGTATAGAAAGGAAAATTTGAATAAACAGGAAGTTAATGAATTTTAAAATTCAGTGTTATTATTTAAAAGAACAGAACATTTATTTAAAAGTTAAGATTTAAATTATTGAAAGAATAAAGAAGAAATTGGGAAAAATCTGGAATTTGTATATTTCAGTTAAAAGTTTTTAGAATCAGATGAAGAATAATAATAACAACAATAATTAAATCCATACTTAATGAATTTTGAAATGAATTAAGTAAGTAAAGAAATTATTTCAATTGGGATAAATTTGAAATCAATTTGGGAAAATTGGTTTAAGTGATTGAAGTTGAATCTTCTCCCTGGATAACCAAGTACGTTTTCAAAGTAAGTTTTTAAATATAAGTTAAAAGTTTTTAAGTTGATTTTAAAAGCAAGTTTGGAAATTTTATTCTTCTAAATATTTAAATTATAAAGTAAATCTTCCCTTTTTCATCTATTATAGTAGTAATTATTTAAAGAGTGACTTAGTAGTTTGTTTTAAGATTAAAAATGTAGTTATATTTTATAAAGTAACCTTATTTTCAAATATTTATATAGTATGTATTTTTAACAATTTATTGAAGTAGTTTAACTTAAATGTTTTAAAAGTATATTTTAAAGTAAAGTGTTTTAAATTATTTTAAAAATCTAGTTTGTGCTTGGCAATTTCAGTGGAGATAGAAAATACTTGGGAAAGTTTATACTGGAAAGAAAGAATGGTTTGAAAACTGTTTTCAAAAGGTTTAAAATAGAAATATATCTTGTGAAGATATTTTGAAGGTAATAAATAATTTGGAAAATTATTTATTGTTTGATGGGTGTTTGTGAATAAGAAATTGATAGTTAAATAACCAACTATCAATATTGGACAATGCGTTGATCGTTTCGAAGAGACCGGGATCGAGATTTATTTCTCGAAAACCACTTCGATCCGGTTTGTACGTTTCATGGAAACGATTTTGAATTCAAAGATGGAGCAGTTAAGTGCAAGGGCTAGTCGCTACTAATCCTGATGATATTTCCAAAATGGATTAGTAGGAATAGTGCCTCCGGTTCCGTTCGAACCCGGGACGGACTTGTATGGATGAATGCTTACGAAACATCGTCAGTTGGACGATGGGCATTCTAAGGGATATATTCTAAAAGGTAACGCTTAGACTCAAGCCTCATCAAATGGGAATGGCCGAAAATCAGGCGTTATGCAAGAAGGCTTCGTGGGTAGCCCCCATTGGAGGGTGAGGTCATCCCTGTCTAGATGTCCCTTTTATTTCGGCTTAGTGGGCGGTTGCTGATCCCAACCGCGGGTGATCTTGCTCGGGACTGTCCAGTAAGGGATGGTTCCGGTCTTGTGTTGCAGGGGAGTTAGGGTGGCTCCTCGGTACGCTGATCTAGACCAGGTACTATGATAGGTGGTACCCCAGTGCCTAGCCATTAGTTGGAATCCATTTTCCCTATGCGCCCGTACGGTTTTGATTGTGCCCAACTATTGCTGAAACGTGAGATGCAAGCATTTCAGCTAGATTCTATTTTACTTTCTATATACACTATTATAATATCAGAGGATTTTAATAAAAATGTTTTAGCTATCATAAGGTAAAAACCCGTCATGTTTATTTGTGGCGTGGTCTTACGAGATGCTTTTGTTTTCAAAAGGATTTTTGAAACTTTAATAATCAATTGGGTGTGATTTTCTCACGCTGGTATTCCAGACTGACTCGGGTATTATTTAACTGTAATGCTCGGGTCAGACCTAGTATTATAGGATACAGGAAATGCTATGGAGCTCGGGAGATGAGCTGGACGACGATGTGTATTCTCGTACTCGTTTTATATATATATTCCACTGTGTTGAGTTGATGTGTATCCATTTGTATGATATTGATGTTGAGCTGTAATTGATGTACTCTGATGATGTATATATAAACAAAGATATTTGATTTTAATTTAAAGATTATTCTGTATCTATTATATTTTATTCCGCTGTGATTGTTAGATTCTGTTGTTGTTTCTATTTTCTTCTTCTACCTCTTCTTCTTTAACCCAATTGGTTCGTATTTCTGTACAACTTGAGTTGTTTTAAGTAGAATGGTGTTGACTCAAGGGGTACGGATTTGCGGGCTGTTACATTGGACCTCCATCCCCTCCCATGCTCATGCAATAACTCCTCCCCCACCTCCTTTCTCATAGCCTAGGGCCATTAATAAGAGAAGAGAAGAAGTTTAAGAAGAAGGAGAAAGGGTGTGTGTGTGTAAATTATTTCTTTTTGTTAATACTCCTCTTCGTTATTTGATTTCTATAGAGAAGCCATTAAAGGAGAAGAAGAAGCTTAAGAAGAAGAGGAAAAGCTTAGGAAATTTGTGAATGAATAAGAGAATGAAGCTTGGTATTTATAGGCAAGTTTGGACAACAATATCTTACATCACCTCACCACCTTCCCATCACCCATGTGTGCCACCTTCCATAACCTTACACCAACCTCCATCATTACGCCACCTCCTCCCTCCATCACTAAGGTACGGCCAAAGTCCCATCAAGCTTGGGAAAGGCCATGTGCTTGCTTGGATGTGCTGTTTTAATGTGACAATTATGATAAATATCTTAAGTAATCGAGTGCTTACATCACCACCATCATCCCCCTGCATGTGCCACCTCCTTCACCATCATCATGGCATGGCAATGTCACTCCACCACCATGTAAGTATGGCCAATTTGCCTCAAGGCCATGTGCCTCCATGAATGTGATGTTTGATGGGTTAGAGTTGACTTAAGGTTGCTTTAGTGTTAAGAGAATGGAAAGTATCTTAGATATT
The DNA here is from genome assembly GCA_030765085.1 of Allium cepa. NCBI lineage: Eukaryota > Viridiplantae > Streptophyta > Magnoliopsida > Asparagales > Amaryllidaceae > Allium > Allium cepa. The sequence goes on from CM060942.1 coordinate 120,516,327, forward strand.
TTGTAATGTGTGTATATATATTTGTATATGTAACAACCCGTATTTTTCGATAATTAAAAATACTAAATTAAATAAGATTTTAACATTAAATATTATGAGAAAATAAAATTTAAGATTTATTAATGAGCAAAATAATTAGAATATGATTTAATAATGTTCCTTGAATGTTGTTGATAATTATTTTAATATAATTTCAATTGATAGAAATTATTATAAAGTTAACTTGGTTATAATTGTAAATAAGGAATTAAATTGGTAATGGAATTAATGAAGTTGAAATATTACAATTAATATGGTAAAGGATGATAACTACAAAATATGGATGTAATAAAATATAGGTTAATGTTAATTATATTCACAAGGTAATAGTTGATTCAATAATAAGAATATAATCGAAATAAAAGAAATTGATTGAAATTAAAATATAATTAACTGGGATTTTATTATAGTTATGACTGAACGATGAAGTTAATGCAATAATTAAATATTGGATCTAATAGGGAAAATTTATTTTAAAAAATTATAAAATTATATGTGATCAAGAATGATAAATGTGTTAACTTTTAAAATTGAATTTAAAAGGTGATTAAATCAATTAATATCTTTAATTAACGTGAAAATTAGCAATTTTGGCTACTGTCTCGGATTTCGACGAAACTAGGTTCATCGGATCCGTAACAGTGAATTATTATGGGATTTCTTGTTTCGTAGCGATATTGTTTGATAGTGCGGGCTCAAAATGCGTAGAAATCAATTAAAAGGATTTAGATGAATATAATCTGATTTTAAAGGCTAACTTCTGCATACAGCGGAATAAGGGTTTGAAACTAGTCCCATTGAGTTTAAAAATCTCGAAAACCTACATTTCGATATATTGGATGATCCACTTTCAATTTCGAAAACGAAACGGGCATTTCAGATCGTTATTATCGTTTTGACCATTTTGATCTATCCATTCATTCTTATCTATCTTTGTCCATATAAATAGATTTTTTTTGAAACCTAGTTGTCTATTCTAATATTTTTGTACGTACTACTTATTCCTATCTCCTCTTTCCAATGTCAGAAACCTAATTCCCAATTCCAGACCCTAATTTCAAAATTTCAAATCAAAATCAAAAATTCAAATTCATCAAACCCTGCCATATTATATATTTCTGGAAAGCTCTCGAAGAGCACAATCTAATGTTGCAATTTGTTTTTCAGTTTGATGCATCGTTTAATCAGAAAATGATAAAGAAGCCTCGGTCATCCATATTAGGGCATCTCATTCAACGGTGGATTTGCAGCTATTCATCGACCGAGAAGTGGTAGTGTGTAGAGGTCGTCAAGGCAAGTTCATCTGTATGGCTACTTTGGTCTGGAAGTGCTCAGATTCATGGCGAATTGAAGGAGAAGGGGTGGCGATGCTATGCAGAGGGGAGGTCGAGGCTGGTGCGCGTGGGGCTTGAGTAGTTGGCCGGAGCCATGCAACTCAAGGGTGGCGTTCGATCCTGGTGATGATGCATGAAGGCAGTGTGGTAAGCGTTTGTTTGGTGGTGGCTACATGTTGAGTGCTATAGTGTGATCATGGGCTAGGGTTTTGTGGTTGAAGGGGTGAGATAATTTACGAATATGCCCTTGTTTATTCTAATTTATTTTTAGATTCTAAATGTCCTAACGCCTATAAGGTTTTCATACGAGCTTGGATTCATGTATGGTTTTCTCTCTTGCGATCGTATCGAAATTCCAGACAATCTGATATTAGTTTGGTTACATTCTGAAACTGTAGGATTTATGGGCTATATGTGGATTTTAAATCGAGATAAACCAAAGGAGAGTGACGTAACCCACTCACAGATACTAAACTATCTTATGTTAGTTAAATTAAATTTTTAATGTAATAATAAATTTACCGATTTCTGTTTGGTAGTTTAATTTGACATTTTAATTGAAACTGAATTTAATTTGAACTAAATTGCAATTTAAATTTATATTGAATTTAAATTGTGAGTAAAACACCAGGTAGTGATAACCAGTTAATTGTTATGATTTATTGGTTGATTTGAATGATGATTGTGATGGATGTTTAATTGTTGACATTTTGGATGATTTGATGTTATGTTTATTTTACATGTTGTTATCACATTGCAAGTTCCCTTAGTTATTGTTAGGAAAATCATTATGGGTTGAAATGATATATCCGAATGATCATATAGATTAGGGAAAAACGTTAAGGGTTAAGATGATAAACCTTAGAGATTTTATGGATTTGGAAAATTGTGATTTGGGATACGGGTTGAGATGATATATATCCAGAAATTTAAATTTATTATGGGTTGAAATGATATATATCCATATCACTTGACCATAGAATAGAAAATTATATACGGACACCGGATTGGTTAAATTAAATGGTTTAAAATATTGAACTTGGATTTTGATTAAATGTTATTGTTTTAAAGGAATAAACTATAGATTTATATGAACTTAATTATTTTTCTAATTCAAGCTTTGAAAGTTGAAATTGAAATGGTTAAAAAGAAACTATTTATGAATTTAATTCGGAATGTAAAATTAAAAAATCGATATATGACTTTAGTTCGGAAATTAGAATTATTTCAAAGATATGGATCTTAAAATTTAGCAATGAGGTTAAATCTGATATAAGTGGTTTAAATAAGTGAATTGAAATTGGGCTTGAAATTGATATGAATTGAAATGGTTTAAATTAAGAATGAGATTGAATTTAAATCATTGATTTGACTTGTTGAAACGAAATTGAAGTTAAAAACGAATGTTTGGAAATTGAAGTTATTTTGAATTGAAATTGAAATCACATTGATTTGGAACTAAATCGAAACTCTTGAAGCGAAAGAGTAAAATTGAGTTTTGTTGACTTGAAATCTGGATATGGTCCAGATTTGTTGAAATGGAAGAAAAGGAATGATTTGACACTATTTTCAAAATAAAATTATTTTAATATAAATTGTTTTGAAATCTATTATTTTTAAAATTCAAATTATTTAGATTTTCAAAACTATTTACTATATAAACCATCTCCAACAATCAAACCATTTTATATTAAACCGTTTTAGCTATTTTATAATCCTTAAACTATTTAAACTATTTTAAACTATTTAAACTATTTTAAACTATTAAAACTATTTTAAACTATTTATGACCATCAAAACTATTTTTTAAAATTCAAACTGTGCAAAGTTGAATTGTTTATATTTAAATGCTTGATTTAAAGGCGAATATGGTTAAATGATGTTATAACCTTGTTGGAATTTGAAATAATATTTTCTAGTGAAATGACATATTGAGTAAATATGATGGTTTTGAATAGGAGATGTTTTGAATTGAATCTGGTATTTTGATATCAAATATGAATCGATTTTGGAAATGTTGAAGAACCAACATATGTGGTTGTTAAAGAGACCGAGATCGGATATTGTCATTGTTACCCGGCACTTTGGCCCGGCTAGAGGACGATAGTTGAAGATATTATTATTAGCACTAGATAAGATTCTGACCAAGAAGGGCCTGAAGATATAAGGGTTTGATGCAATCGACATGTTTCAGCATCCCTCGCTCGGTGCAGACTGGAGGTGTTTGCAAGTTGTCAAGCCCACAATAAAGCAGGAGTGTTCGGCATGATTCTACTTCGAGTCATTCAACGATCGACTAGACAATTCTCAACCGGCATTCCTCATTCGGCATGCCTGGCCCGGTGCGTAGAAGTCACCTACTATGTGCCGAGGTACCTTGTTCCTAAGCCCATGAGGGAAGTCCAACCCATCTACATCTATAAATAGAAGGGCAGAGGCATAGTGAAAAGAGACCTTTTTTTGAGAACACTAGGGAGACCCTGCCATTTTTTATACTCTCCTCTTTTTAATTCAAACTTGTATGCAAGTGATTGGTTTACGGATTGTATCTGTATTTAAGTGACTGAGAAAGCAATAAGGATCAAAACTCAAAGTGGATGTAGGCAATTACGCTGAACCACAATAAATCTGGTCTTCTCGTTTTTATTGTTCTTTATGCATTAAATTACACAATTCTTCTGTTCTAATTTACTCTCTTCATTAATCTCTCTACATAATTCTACTTAATGGTGTTAGTGACCGATTTTGGTGCTAACATTTTGGTGCATTCACCTAGAATTGAATTCTCAGCTAGATTGGATCTCATCGTCTACTAGTGGATTTTCATATTCGTAAGATAGATCCAGTTGTTTACTAGAAAACTTCCTATTCTACTCAGATTCAAAAGAAATCTAAACGAAGCTGATAGCCATAGATTGGATTCACTGATGTATGTAAGATCTGGGGATGGATATTAAAGTTTGCACTCAAGTTGAATGAAGACCGACCATCCTCAAAAGGCAATTCAGTCGATCTCCCCAGAAAAGGTGTATGCCGATCGCCCCCGAAAAGGCATAAGCCGAGCGAGAGTATGTCGAGCGACCTCGTGTATGTCGAGCGACCTACTGCCGAGCGACCCAGTGCATGCCGAGTGAGAGTGTGCCAAGCGACCCAGTGCATGCCGAGCGACCCAGGCATGCCGAGCGAGAGTATGCCGAACGACCTTATGCCGAGCGACCCAGTGCATGCCGAACGAGAGTATGTAGAGCGACCCAATGCCGAGCAACCTAGTGCATGCCGAGCGAGATGTGCCAAGCGAGATGTGCCAAGCGACCCAATGCATGCCGAGCGAGAGTATGCCGAGCGACCCAGTGCATGACGAGCGAGAGTATGCCGAGCGATCCTATGCCGAGCGATCCAGTGCATGCCAAGCGAGAGTATGCCGAGCGACCCAATGCATGCCAAGCGAGAGTATGCCAGGCCACATTCATGCCGAGCCACATCCAGGTCGAGCCATATCCATGCCGGACAGCATCTAGGTCGAGCCATACGTTTATGCCGAACGACATCCAGGCCGAGCCACATCCATGCCGAACGGCATTTAGGCCGAGCCATACGTTTACGCCGAACGACATCCAGGCCAAGCCATATCCATTCCGAACGACATCCAGGTTGAGCCACACGTCTATGCCGAACGGAATCCAGGCCGAGCCATGCTTGGCCGATCCAAACTAAGTTACACCGGTCTTTTATACGACCCATATTTTTTAAATTTTTTTGGTACAGTGCCTCCGCATAGTGAAGTCAAAACTCAAGTTAATAAAGGAACATTCTATCCACTTCCCTTACACTTCATGATTGACTAGGGGCATAGAGGATCTAACGGCAGCTTCTGAATGGCAACAAGAGAATGGACAAGCAACCGCTATCATACTAATCACGTTTGAGGAGAATCGACCTCCATACATATTTTGGCAGCTGGTTAGCTGGAGAGCCTCCTACGACCATGGATTGTTTCTACAAAAAATGAATCTGAATCAAAGTGTGGAGGAGTGGAACAGACTAGGAAAAATAACAATGAAGGCCCGTTGGCTAAGGACATTGATTCCAGGAGACAAAACAAGATCTCAAAATTCGACTCATATGCTCTTTGAAAGATTCGATCGACAACCTTTACTTGAAGACTCGTGACTCAGAGTGGTACTAGAAACCAACCTCGAGAGAGTACACCAAAGTCTAAAGAAAATCAGGGGAATGCTGTATATTCCAAGATGCTCACTGATCCTAACACGAGCGGTTACAAACACCTCTAAGGTGTGATCGAAAATCCAATCTGGAAAGGAAAGCTTCAATAGTATGTACAAGTCCTACAGAATGGCGGGCAGCAAACATCCGTTGCCTATTAATAAAGGGCTATGATTATCAATTGGACTGCCGACGGCCGACATCCCTTTGAATGGAGCCAGGGGCAAAGTCGAATAGTGAGCACACGATGCTGCTTCGCTTGTCAATGAGAGTTATTCCAATCTTCATTGAATTATTTACATTTCTATTTCCATTTTAATTGTTCTATGAACTATGACCAACTTGAACTAAACTACTTTCAAAATGATGCAGGTAACCTGGTAATCAGACTTGGACACCAACCAATCCATGCGGACCGTGATCAGACCCATGGAGTTTCATAAGACGAGCATGATTCAATCACGCATCATCAACCATGTGCCTTTAATTTAGAGCCAAGAACTAGAGATTTAAAAGCTCATCACGATCAGAGCCTAATACAAAGTCAACATGATCGACCATACATTCATCGGCCTCCACATTTGACTTGGAGACCTAAGCAAGGCTTGGAATGAGTATGGCCCGATCATCCACTCAAATCGAGTCATAGAACAAAGTTCAACATACAGATGCCTCTCCTGAAGCTCAGTGACACTGGGATCTATCTAGAGTGGACGTGATTTGATCATCTACACACCAAATCCTACCCTGAACATAAAAGGTTGTTCGAAAGCCCGACTTGAAGTAGTTGTGGTGGAATGCCTACTCATTAACCATCGCTCTTAATACATGGACACGACTGCACCTTGGAACATATGCAACTTACTTTGTGTACTCAATAATCTATTATCCTTATTTCTAGAAAGAGATATGAAGAAAATTATGAGATTTGACTATCTAACCCAGCATGGATGTGATCCAACCATCTGTCATATACCTCCTTCGTTGACTTGATTGGATAATCATCAAGCCGACGAGAATCGACCGTCCATTTTTCAAGTTTCGTCCCTCATGCTGGGGGCAGAATCTCATTCCATGAACAAACGTGGTTCGATCATTCATTTGACAACATTAGCCTCGATAAGGTAGATGAAATACAAATTAAAGAGTGGAAATACGACTGGTCTCAATAAAAATCTCTAAGTCCTCAGATTGCGGACTAGAGTACTCTAAGTCCCTTGAGTGTGGACTAGAGTATAAACGACTTAAAAACCTCTAAGTCCCTGAAGCGGACTACAGTACTCTCAGTCCCCCGAGTGCGGGCTAGAGTATAAATGACTTAAAAATCTCTACATCCCCAAAGTGTGGACTAGAGTACTCTAAGTCCCCTGAGTGTGGACTAGAGTATAAATGACTTAAAAACCTCTAAGTCCCTGAAGCAGACTAGAGTACTCTCAATTCTCTGAGTGTGGACTAGAGTATAAATGACTTAAAAACCTCTACGTCCCTAGAGTGCGGACTAGAGTACTCTAAGTCCCCTGAGTGCAGACTAGAATATAAACGACTTAAAAACCTCTATGTCCCTGAAGTAGACTAGAGTACTCTCAGTCCGCTGAGTGTGGACTAGAGTATAAATGACTTAAAAACCTCTAAGTCCCTGAAGCGGACTAGAGTACTCTCAATCCTCTGAGCATGGACTAGAGTATAAACGACTTAAAAACCTCCAAATCCCTGAAACAGACTAGAGTACTCTCGTTCCTCTGAGTGCGTACTAGAATATAAACGACTTAAAAACCTCTAAGTCCCCAGAGTGCGGACTAGAGTACTCTAAGTCCCCTAAGTGGGGACTAGAGTATAAACGATTTAAAAACCTCTAAGTCCCTGAAGCAGACTAGAGTACTCTAAATCCCTTGAGTGTAGACTAGAGTATAAACGACTCAAAAACCTTTACGTCCCCAGAGTATGGACTAGAGTACTCTAAGTCCCATGAGTGCGGACTAGAGTATAAACGACTTAAAAACATCTAAGTCCCCAGAGTGGGCACTAGAGTACTCTAAGTTCCCTGAGTGCGGATTAGGGTATAAATGACTTAAAAACCTCTAAGTCCCTGAAGCGGACTATAGTACTCTCAGTCCCCTGAGTGCGGACTAGAATATAAATGACTTAAAAACCTCTATGTCCTCAAAGTGCGAACTAGAGTACTCTAAGTCCCCTGAGTGCGGATTAGAGTATAAACGACTTAAAAACCTCTAAGTCCATAAAGCGGACTAGAGTACTCTCAGTCCCCTAAGTGCGGACTAGAGTATAAACGACTTGAAAACCTCTAAGTCCCTGAAGCGGACTAGAGTACTCTTAGTCCCCTGAGTGCGGACTAGAGTACAAACGACTTAAAAACCTCTAAGTCCCCTGAGTGCGGACTAGAGTACTCTAAGTCTCCAGAGCGCGGACTAGATTATAAAACTTAAAAAATTCTAAGTCCATTGAGTGTGGACTAGAGTACTCTAAGTCCCAAGAGCACGAACTAGAGTATAAACGACTCAAAAATCTCTAAGTCCATGAAGCGGACTAGAGTACTCTGAGTCCCCAGAGCATGGACTTGAGTATAAGCGAATTAAAAACCTCTAAGTCCGTAGAGTGCAGACTAGAGTACTCTGAGTCCCCAGAGCGCGGACTATGTTATAAATGACTAAAAACCTCTAAGTCCCTGAAGTGGAGTAGAGTACTCTCAGTCCCCATAGTGCGGACTAGAGTATAAACGACTTGAGAAAAATCTCTAAGTCCCAGAAGCAGACTAGAGTACTCTACATCCCTATAGTGAGGACTGGAGTATAAACGAATTGACAAAAATCTCTGCGTCCCGAACTATGGATTAAAGCATAAACCGTTCGATAAATCTCTAAGTCTTCGAAGCATGGACCAAAGCATGAACACAAATTGGGCGCAAGTCGACCAGGGGGAGAATAACACTAAGTTAATTGAATGCAGAATGGTGTATAAATATCGATAAATAGACAAGGGGATTTCGACCGTTCTCTATTTTGCAAATTCGGCCTGAAATTGACAAGAGGATTATTAACTCGCTAAGGATGGAGTTCGACCATCAAACTAGTGGCTTGGCCAAATAAATGCTGGGAGCAGGAGTACAAATCTCTAAAAGCTAAATACGACAGCATACTGCAGCCCTAGCTTAGCATTCTTTACAACTTAAAGCAACGACTACAAGGAGGCTTCAATACAGAACCAATCGAAATGACATCCGAAGCTACGGGGGATCGTCTATATCATACCTCAGATCGAGGGTCGATATCGATCCGCACCAAGCATATACGAATGTGCCTCGGATATTCCTTGAAAAACTATGACCTCCAGAGTGTAGAAAGAAGGGTAAACCATGAAGCTTGGTCAAAAATTCTCCAGCAACCTCCTTCGATCCATCAGGAGGAGTAGGAAAGTGGATGAGCATGACCCAACTGCATTTGAGCCAACTTTACCTCGAGATCTGATTACAGAGCATGAACCAAAGTGGATGTGGCTGACTGTCCAGTGTCCAAATTACGCTCTGAAAATGAGGAGGCATCGAAGTATTCCTCTTAGAAAGACAAACCACAATACAATCCAAGGTAGGCGAGACCCGAACTCCCATCAAATGACCTAATCCCATGATTCAACGGGAAAGAGAGTAAAGCTAAAGTAGGCATGGCTGGTCTTCCTACTTAATGGTATATGCCCCTGACCTAGGGGCACGAGCGATAAGCAAGATGAATGTCAACCGAATATTAACCAATCAATCTGTGTCTTTGGAGTTTAGGTGGGAAAGTAAACATAGCTAGGGCGAGACTCAAATATTCATACAGTGCATTTTTCAACCCGAGACTAGGAGTAGACGCATGGTCATCCAAAGACTGGCTGCGATAGCTCATTGTTGAAACTTATATATAGTGCTTATAGCTATTCAAGGCTACGATCGAAAGAATGCCTAGAGATATAATCATTAAATCGATACCTTAGCTCGTTGGTAATTGACTGTCACTCCAACTCGAAGGACGGGTAAAGGATCATGAATGCATTGAATAGAAAGTGCATTACTCGAATGTACAAGCAAATTCAAACTCATAGAAAGATCCAGCTATACAGCTGCACACAACTCGAGGCTGACCCCTACTCGACATTTCTTCAACGTGCTTTTAAGCCTGATCTTTAGCCATTTGCTGACAATCGATTAGGGCATTCAGAGTCCTTCACTATTAGACTTAATAACTCATGATAAGACTCTAGGATTCGACTAGAGTAACCATCAACATTGACCATCCCAACCATATTTCACATTGAATGTTATGCAGAATAGTTACATCTAAACTCAAAGAATACGGGATTGCACCTGCTAAGCCGATATTAGACATTACAGCCATCCATGGTGACCCTTTCCGAGTCCTGAATATCTGATCACAGCTCAGTGCAATGATGATACAAGAATTAGTTGGATTTTTCATAATAAATGATGATATGTTCCCTTGGACCCATTTTGACATGCATATGTGATTTCATTAACTATCTCGAGCCATGCATTGATATCAACCTGAAGCTACAAAGGCTGATGCAATGTCTATTGATTTCATCATGAAAGCTCCACTCATACTTTTGGGCTCACCCCATCAACGTCTATGCCTACTAGCCATTGCGATCGGGTATACAACGACCTGAGACATCTGAAAGACTACTTAAATAGAATACAGAACTAAGCCAATTCGATATCACTCATTTCCCTCGAAGAGTTATCCAAGGCGGAAATTAGCAGACCTCATACCCGAATTCACTGCATCAAATGACTACTAGAAGAGTAGTAAAGAACCAACCAACAAATGGAAAATATATGCGGATGGAGCATCCAGCGATCAATATTATGGCGCAGGAGTCATGTTAATGACTCTTGAGAAATGATCGATCTGCTACGTCCTGAAACTCGATTTTTCTGTAATAAACAATGATGCTTAGTATGAAGCCTCAACCGCCGGCCTCAAACTTTCTAGAGGATTTGGAGTGGAAACTTTACATATGTTTTATGGTTCCTGATTGATAGTATGCAAAGTTAAGGAAGTTGATCTTTCTATGGGGCATTGTCTTGTTCCTTACCTCGGCCAGGTCCAAGAGCTACTATCCGACTTCGTGTATTACATCATTACACACATACCCAAGGAACAAAATGAAAAGAGTCCAGTCACTGGCCAAGCTGGCCAACTTTAGGGATGCGCAATGGACATACATTGTTTCGGTTGAAATACTAAATATTCCAAGCATTGATGGATGGAGATCGACTAGATCTTGGAGATAGATCCAGAAAAAGGGTCATGGTTGACTCCTATCAAAGACTATCTACAATGAGGAATTTTTACTAAATGGAGGAATGAAAAATGGCATATCCTCCTCAAAGCTTCATGTCAAATCATCCAAGAAGAAGTCATGTGTAGAAAGGAGTTTATCCATTCTCATGCTTCAGTGTATCACCCATGATGAAATCAAATGAGTCTTGAGCGAAGTCTATGAAGAAGAATGTGGCGATTACATCAGGGGGAAAACCCGGATAAAGAAAACACTCTACTACGGGTATTACTGGCCAACTATCAATCTAAATGAGGTTGATCATGCTAGACAATGCAACAAGTGCAAGATGTTTGCAAAAAATCCAGGAGTCTCGTCGATGGAGATTACTCAAATGGCTAGTCCATAGCCGTTTACTACTTGGAGGCATTGACATCATCTTCTTACCGATCCTAAAGGTGGTGCGAAATACACCATATATCAGTTGATTGCTTCACCGAATGGGCAGATGGATAACTTTTAACCACGACCAAGATAAAGAAAATAATCAACTTCATTGTCCAGAACGTCATCTGTCCTTATGACCTTTCATGATCCATTATAACTGCAAATAGACAGGATGAAGCTTTGAACAAAATCATAAAGCCTGTTCTGAAGAGAAATTCGGAAAAGGCTAAAGGTAAATGAGTGGATGAACTTCCAACAGCATTATGGGCTTATAGAACTACCCATGGGTCCGTGACTGGCCGTACTCAATTCACCCTTGCTTACTACTCTGAGGTTGTCATCCATGTAAAACTTGAAGTCCCCTCTCATCAAGTGGCTGATTATAACCCTTATCTCACAAAAAAAAATGCAAAAAAGGAATCGCAATTGAATTGCAATTAAACTAGATGGAATTGGTGACGACTTCTGAGCATATAAAATGCATCCGAGAGCCAATGGCAAGAACATGTGCCCAAACAAAGCAAAGTTCGACTTCTTGAAATAGCAACGCTTACTAGCTCTGTAGAACCGGACATGGATGGCCACTGATGAGGTACAACTTTGGATTTATAATATTGGAATCAACCAAGCATCAAGTGTTGAATATGCGCTTTGCGCTATATGATTTTTGTTTGATGATAATAAACATATATACATTCATTTAAATGTATTGGTTAATGTACTATTTTTCATAGAATAAATAAATATTTGTTGAATAAAATAAATTACACAGAATTTGAATTTGAATTCAAACAAAACAAGGTAAACAGATTTTGAATTCAAACAGAAATTTTATTCAAACAAATATTTATTACAATTTTGAATAGTATGTATTTGGTAATGTACTATTTTGTTTTTCATAGATTAAATAAATATTTGTTGAATAAAATAAATTACACAGAATTTGAATTTGAATTCGAACAGAATAAGTTAAACAGATTTTGAATTCAAACAGAAATTTTTATTCAAACAAATATTTATTACAACTTTAAATAGTACAATTTCATGCTCTCACTATACATATACATTTTTGATTACATCACGATTACATCACAAATATTTTTACATTGATAACCTCACTACATATCACTCACACTCGTATTTTGTCTTCAACTGCATGCCAGTTTGAATCCAGCATCTGAGAAATCTGCAAAAATATTCACTAACGCAGTAAAATTGAAAAAGAAATATTTTTGCAATATAAAATGAAATACGATTTTTGAAAATATCGTTTGCCTCAGTTATTTGGGTTGTTCGTCATCATTCACACTTGAATTCATCACAAAGTCGTGCACATAGATATTACAGGGACAGGTAATCATAAGTGGCTGCAATACACACGTGTACATTCATACACGTGTGCATTGCCTCGCCAACTCGTGTGCACAGCTCCAACCAGAAATTCAAGGCAACAGAGACCAAGCAATGAACAACTCAAAGCAACAGTCAACTGGCCAAGACTACAAGTACAAGCAGCAGTGTGCAACTCGAAAATGTACACAAGTGAAACCAGGAAAATCATGACAACAAGTATGGTAAAGCACCACTGACCAGAATAAAATGCAACAACACAGTCAACAAGGCATCAATGCAAATGAACATCACAATGAACCAACAGGTCAGAGGTGAAAACAATGCAATGCTGAAGTGATGAAGTGCATACAAACAACTGCAACACACATGCACGACTTATCACAATGAAACTCAAGCAAGCCAGACCAACACTGCAACTCAAAAACAAACATGTATGCAGCATCAAGTCAGAACACAGTGAAAACTCGAGTCACAGCTCAGTGGCAAGACACAAACTGCAGTGGACAGACCAGAGTGCAACAGGTGGACAGTGAAGGCTGCAGTGAAGCATGTACATAAGTGGATTGGACTACAACTCGACCAAATGGCCAACATAGCATGCAGTGCTGTGCACAAAAGCTACAATGGACTGCACAGATGTATTCAAGTCCAGCAACATGAACACATGAGAATGGACAAGGCACAAATCAAGTTGCAGACTCCAAGTTACAAACTCAAATACAAACAGGAATAAAATATGACAATGCAATATAGTGAAGCAGCATTGATACAGCATAAGTCAAGACAGCTACAACAACAAGTATGGTGAAGCACTGACTCAAATAAACAACCACAAAGACCAGCTATTCAATGCAACTCAGTGGCAAATGAGTACAACATGACCAAAAGTGTATGCAAACAGTCAAAGGCAAGACACATGGAACAATGCAACGCAGACCAAATGAGAAAGTGCAACAGTGAATCAAAACATGCACTTGCAAATGAGCAACTACAAGATGAACAACAACCATGTATACAAAGACAGTGAGCATATATGTATGGATGAAATGCAAATGTTCAGGCCGAGAATAAAGCAAGTAGCATGTGGATGTCTTCATATGTACAAATGCAAAGAACAGTGGTGATGCAGTGCAATATCTTCAACAAGCAACTGAAGGCAACAGGACCAGAGCAACAAAGACCAAAGCTACAACCTCAAATGAAGTACAAAGAAAATATGCCAACAACTAATGCATCAGTAACCGAGCAACAGGGAATCACATGAACAAATAACCAAACAACATCATGATTGAAAATTTAAGTACCAGAGAAAAAGGTTGAAGACTACAAGATGAACGAGTCAAGGCCGAAGCAGTAGAAATCAACATCGTGGTCATCACGAAAATGAATTAAAGCCGTGACCAACCAAGCAAGAAATATGAACAAGTCAACATCAAAGCCGTGGGACGCAAGAAACAAAAATACGCATATGAAAAAGTCAGAATCGATCTCAATCATTCAAGCATCATCAAGTGGCCGAGATGAAGAATTTGACAAATTCAAATCAACATATACGAACGTAATTCTAGGAAATCAAATCCTATATAATACCCAAAATCATCATCGGCAAGGGTATCGAGTTCAAGTATCAATTTAGAAAAGCAAAAGGAGACAGTACATACCGAATTCACAAAGCAACGAACTCGATCGAGCAACTGCAAAACGAGCAATAGTCAACCATCAGCGAAGCAGCGAGCTAGGGAAACATATCACAGATCAATTGAAGAAACCGAAGCCAACAAAGAGCCGAAGCCCTAACTGGAACAAAAGGGAACGAAGCCCTAATCAGAAAGAGGCCGCCATTTTTTCTTCTCAAAAGAAAGTGGATCGGGTTAATAAAAACAAGGGGCCGGCCTTGTTTTTTATAAAAGGGCTTAAGTTTTTATTTAGGGTTCAATTAAAAAAAGGGGGTTTTTCAGTTATTTTATTTTGAGCAAAAATCACGCATTCAAGTTGTAGTTTAATTTTTTGCTCCGGTGTTATTTTTGAAGCTGTTTTTTCTTTTCGAGTCGAAGAATCTGTAAATCACCACCTAGGGATTAGGTAGTGTCAGATTGTCTATTTAGAATTAGTTCAGTGAGCAGGGAGTGCGAGTTTGCAAAGCTCTATAGGTGGGAGCAGTGTTTGCGAGTGAGCGAAACTCTATAGGCGGGAGCAGGGTGTGCGAGTCTAGTAGAGTGTTTGTGAGCGGGAGCAAAAGGGTCTGCGAGTCTAGTAGAGTGTTTGTAAGCGTGATACTGTTTAATTCTAATAGAAATCTGTGAATGCAGCAGTAGGCAGGGGTTGCCGAAGCTGGGTAAATTTTGTGTGTGATTTACTTTTCAGCATATTTATTTCTGCTATTATATTTCTGTGTTTAATTCGAGAAAATTTGCTATAACCCTATTCACCCCCCCCCCTCTAGGGTTAATCTAGATCCTACAAGTGGTATCAGAGCCCGGTATATTTTTTTTATTTAACTCTAGAGTCATGAGTCTACAAAATAATGCTTTTTCTGAGGGGCAATCTATTGCTAGGCCACCCATGTTTAACGGGAACGATTATGCTTATTGGAAAGTTAGGATGAGTATTTATCTTAGTTCCGTTGATTATGATGTTTGGGATATTATTGAAACTGGCTATAAACCTCCCACTATAATCGTTGGTGGTACTAAGATTCCTAAACCTAAGGATAGGTGGGATGCTAACGATAAGAAATTGAAAACGACAAATGCTAAAGCCATGAATGCTTTGATATGTGCTATTGATAAAAATGAATTTAATAGAATTTCTCATTGCACAATAGCACAGGAAATATGGCATACTTTGGAGGTGACACACGAAGGAACTTCTCAAGTCAAGGAGTCTCGGCTAGCCCTATTCAGCAATGAATACGAAAACTTTGTGATGGACAAAGGCGAGAGCATAAAGGATATGTTTGGATGCTTTTCAACCTTGGTATACAATTCTAGAGCGCTTGGGAAGGTATTCACTGAGGTAGAGCTTGTGCGGAAGATACTACGAGTTTTACCAATGAACTTTGAGGCAAAAGTCACAGCAATCCAAGAATCGAAAGATCTGAGCAAACTAAGCATGGAGGAGTTGATTGGCAACTTGATGACATATGAGCTTGAGTTAAAAGCAAAGGAAGAACGCAACAACTCCGAACCAAAGAAGAAGACGATTGCCTTAAAAAGTAAAGAAGAAAGCGATGAAGAAGATCCAATTGAAGAGCTTGCAATGGCTGTCAATAATCTTAGAAGATGGTCTAGATTCAAGCCACGCAAGAAGAAAACAAAGGGCAATAGGTCAAAAGATTCCGAAAATTCCGATAATGAACTGACATGTTATAACTGCAACAAGCCTGGCCACATCAAACCAAAATGCCCACTTCTCAAAAACAACAAAGAAAAGAAAAAGGCGAAGAAGGTATTTGCAGCGACTTGGGATGATGAAGAAGGAGAGGAAGCTTCGGATAGCAACCCAGAGGAGGCTAACTTGTGTTGCATGGCAAAATCAGAATCAGAAGCAACCTCCGACGAATCTAGTGAGGCAGGTGAGTTTTCTTATAAAGAACTTGTTTTTATGTGTTCTGATCTTACTAAGGTAGTGGATACTCTTGAATCTAAAATTGAAAAACTGAAATCTGATAGGAGAGAATTTGCTCGTGAAAATTTTAGGTTAAAAACTGAACTTGAAAATATTCAAAACCTAGAATGTAAAAAATGTAAGATTTTAGATTCAGAATTATCAAAACTGAGGAATAACTTTGAAAGTCTTGAAAATGAAAACTTGAATCTTAAGGAAACCATCGACACTAGGAGAAAGGATTTTATTAATCGATGCACCTCACTTGTCACTGAAAATTCAACATTAAAAACCAAAGTCCAAAATCTTGAGAAATCTTTGGATAACTTTTCAAGAGGCGAAAAATCTTTCAAAATGTTATTTGGAAATCAAATTTTTGCTAACAATAGAAAAGGACTAGGCTTTGGGAAATCACAAAATAATGATAATGCAAAAAGTAAAAGTGTTTTTGCTCGATCTGAAATAATTGGAAATCACGTTGAAAATCGTAGTCATGAAAACACAAAATTTAATCAAGTCAATTTAATGTGCACGTTTTGTAGAGAATTTGGACATAATCGAAATAATTGTTGGTATAGACCCAAACACGTGAAAACTATACCAATTTGGGTTCCAAAAGGCACAACTATAAAATCTTTGAAAATCAAACAAATTTGGATGCCAAAAGGAACATATATAAACAGTTTTGAGTCTCCAAAAACATATTTTTCATATTCTGCCACTAACAACAATGGACCTATAAAAACAAATAGGTCACACAAATCTTTTATCGTGTAGGTGTGGTGGCAGGCTAAGGAACAACAACAGTGTTCTCTGGATTTCGGCTGTTCCAGAAACACAACGGGCGACAAAGCAAAGTTCCTTAGCCTAGTATAAAGGTGACAGAATCACAATGGGCAATCACGAAAAATTATCGTAAAGGTAAAACAGGTAATTGTTTTTAAATGTGATTATCTGCACCATACTCTAAATTAAAATCAGCCAATATTGAGATGAACAAAAGATGATGATTTTGATGCTATGATTTTTTTTTTAAAAATATTGACTAACCATCTTTAAAGAGAATTACTTGGAGTAATTATGATGGTTAACTGATTCGGACTTAATTGATATGATTTTTTGACTTGTTCTTATTTATGACATTAATTTGTGCTTAATTGATGACCAATCAGTTTTTCAATTTTTGAACTAATTTATATAAATTTGTTCAGTCAAATGCTGCTTACTCATGCTACACGTAGATATATTGGTTCTGACATTTTGATCACTGCTTGTAAATTTGCACGATTTCAAATTCATGAGAAAAAGGATTTTAAGAAATTGTTTTGAAATAATTATGATGTTGATTGACTGTTGATTACTCATGAAAATAATTGTTTATCCTCTGGTTTCTGAAATTAACATCATGATATTTGTTTGAGTGTTAACACGGCTTAAATACAAATTCAAAAGAATGATGTTTTGAAATTTTTTGGTGCACATCTCATGGTTTGATTCAACAAGTGAATATTGAGTGAAATTTAAATTCAGATGCGGATTACACTGGTAATATAGTTGATAGAAAAATTATTAGTGTAACGTGATTAATTTTTTTGAAACATTCATTTGCTGCATCGTTTTTTTTTTTCAAAGAAAATATCTGCATATTTTTCACTTGAAATAATTTTCAAATAGCAGAAAATTTTCTTATAAAACTCCCCTCAAGAAAATCATGTTTGACCATATTTACAGCTTAATCATTTTTGAAAAATTGATTTTATAATTTTTAATTTGATTTTAAATGACAAATTTGACTAATCTGACTCCCTTTGATTATCGAAAAGATAAATAGTGATTGAAAAAGAGATGAGTGTTGATATTTATCATATATTATAACTCGAGAAAGTATAATTAGAAAATTTCTTTAGAATTTCATAACAAGAGTTATAAAAACTTTTTGTTGGGTAATAATTCCATGACCATTTCTATTTCTATCATCTTTCTATCGAACATCACTCATCAAGATCATATTTAGTATGTAAATTTGTGGTAGTTTACAAAGGAAATCATTTGTTCTTCAATATCTTTAAATCGGTGAAGGAAATTATTTGTGCTTCAATTTATTATATTCAGCAATTAAAAATAAATATCCAAAGTATTCACTCTCATTTAAAAGTCCTCACGGTCATGCATGGGTGAATTACTTGGATTTTTGATTATGTGCTTCCATGCTCATTTAAAAGTCCTCATGGTTATGCATGTATGGAACGCATATTAAAAATAATTGATTTAATAGACAAGTTGATTCTAATCCCATTTAAAAGTCATCACGGTCATGCGTGGTTAGAAGATACTTGATTTTATTTTTTAAATTAAATTGGAATACTACTAATCTCATTTAAAAGTCCTAACGGTTATGCATGGTTAGTAGATATTCAAATTTCTAGAAATAAATATACCACAAATAGACATATCTATATGAATTTTTTGATGATTCTATCTCCATCACTTCTGAAAGTGGAATATGCGCTTGACAAGGGTAATTATGATTTTTGTTTGAGTTTTATTGAAATTTGATATTTATATTTAATTGAGTTAAATGTTTGATTCATGTCTATCACTTCATCCCTATTTTTATAACACTATTATTCTTTTGCTGATAACAAAAGGGGGAGAGAAAAGTTAAGATTTTGTCAAATAGAATCAAGCAAAGGTCAAATAATTTTCACTTTGCATATAGGCTCATTTACATATTTTTATTTGTATGCATATATGTAGAGGGAGTCATATATGTAGGGGGAGTATCACATAAAAAGGAAGCATTCAAATAGGGGGAGCAAATGAAATTATCAAATACATTTAATATATTCAAAATCTTAAATATATGTTTGTTATCATCAAAAGGGGGAGATTGTTGAATATGCGCTTTGCGCTATATGATTTTTGTTTGATGATAATAAACATATATACATTCATTTAAATGTATTTGTTAATGTACTATTTTTCATAGAATAAATAAATATTTGTTGAATAAAATAAATTACACAGAATTTGAATTTGAATTCAAACAAAACAAGGTAAACAGATTTTGAATTCAAACAGAAATTTTATTCAAACAAATATTTATTACAATTTTGAATAGTATGTATTTGGTAATGTACTATTTTGTTTTTCATAGATTAAATAAATATTTGTTGAATAAAATAAATTACACAGAATTTGAATTTGAATTCGAACAGAATAAGTTAAACAGATTTTGAATTCAAACAGAAATTTTTATTCAAACAAATATTTATTACAACTTTAAATAGTACAATTTCATGCTCTCACTATACATATACATTTTTGATTACATCACGATTACATCACAAATATTTTTACATTGATAACCTCACTACATATCACTCACACTCGTATTTTGTCTTCAACTGCATGCCAGTTTGAATCCAGCATCTGAGAAATCTGCAAAAATATTCACTAACGCAGTAAAATTGAAAAAGAAATATTTTTGCAATATAAAATGAAATACGATTTTTGAAAATATCGTTTGCCTCAGTTATTTGGGTTGTTCGTCATCATTCACACTTGAATTCATCACAAAGTCATGCACATAGATATTACAGGGACAGGTAATCATAAGTGGCTGCAATACACACGTGTACATTCATACACGTGTGCATTGCCTCGCCAACTCGTGTGCACAGCTCCAACCAGAAATTCAAGGCAACAGAGACCAAGCAATGAACAACTCAAAGCAACAGTCAACTGGCCAAGACTACAAGTACAAGCAGCAGTGTGCAACTCGAAAATGTACACAAGTGAAACCAGGAAAATCATGACAACAAGTATGGTAAAGCACCACTGACCAGAATAAAATGCAACAACACAGTCAACAAGGCATCAATGCAAATGAACATCACAATGAACCAACAGGTCAGAGGTGAAAACAATGCAATGCTGAAGTGATGAAGTGCATACAAACAACTGCAACACACATGCACGACTTATCACAGTGAAACTCAAGCAAGCCAGACCAACACTGCAACTCAAAAACAAACATGTATGCAGCATCAAGTCAGAACACAGTGAAAACTCGAGTCACAGCTCAGTGGCAAGACACAAACTGCAGTGGACAGACCAGAGTGCAACAGGTGGACAGTGAAGGCTGCAGTGAAGCATGTACATAAGTGGATTGGACTACAACTCGACCAAATGGCCAACATAGCATGCAGTGCTGTGCACAAAAGCTACAATGGACTGCACAGATGTATTCAAGTCCAGCAACATGAACACATGAGAATGGACAAGGCACAAATCAAGTTGCAGACTCCAAGTTACAAACTCAAATACAAACAGGAATAAAATATGACAATGCAATATGGTGAAGCAGCATTGATACAGCATAAGTCAAGACAGCTACAACAACAAGTATGGTGAAGCACTGACTCAAATAAACAACCACAAAGACCAGCTATTCAATGCAACTCAGTGGCAAATGAGTACAACATGACCAAAAGTGTATGCAAACAGTCAAAGGCAAGACACATGGAACAATGCAACACAGACCAAATGAGAAAGTGCAACAGTGAATCAAAACATGCACTTGCAAATGAGCAACTACAAGATGAACAACAACCATGTATACAAAGACAGTGAGCATATATGTATGGATGAAATGCAAATGTTCAGGCCGAGAATAAAGCAAGTAGCATGTGGATGTCTTCATATGTACAAATGCAAAGAACAGTGGTGATGCAGTGCAATATCTTCAACAAGCAACTGAAGGCAACAGGACCAGAGAAACAAAGACCAAAGCTACAACCTCAAATGAAGTACAAAGCAAATATGCCAACAACTAATGCATCAGTAACCGAGCAACAGGGAATCACATGAACAAATAACCAAACAACATCATGATTGAAAATTTAAGTACCAGAGAAAAAGGTTGAAGACTACAAGATGAACGAGTCAAGGCCGAAGCAGTAGAAATCAACATCGTGGCCATCACGAAAATGAATTAAAGTCGTGACCAACCAAGCAAGAAATATGAACAAGTCAACATCAAAGCCGTGGGACGCAAGAAACAAAAATACGCATATGAAAAAGTCAGAATCGATCTCAATCATTCAAGCATCATCAAGTGGCCGAGATGAAGAATTTGACAAATTCAAATCAACATATACGAACGTAATTCTAGGAAATCAAATCCTATATAATACCCAAAATCATCATCGGCAAGGGTATCGAGTTCAAGTATCAATTTAGAAAAGCAAAAGGAGACAGTACATACCGAATTCACAAAGCAACGAACTCGATCGAGCAACTGCAAAACGAGCAATAGTCAACCATCAGAGAAGCAGCGAGCTAGGGAAACATATCACAGATCAATTGAAGAAACCGAAGCCAACAAAGAGCCGAAGCCCTAACTGGAACAAAAAGGAACGAAGCCCTAATCAGAAAGAGGCCACCATTTTTTCTTCTCAAAAGAAAGTGGATCGGGTTAATAAAAACAAGGGGCCGGCCTTGTTTTTTATAAAAGGGCTTAAGTTTTTATTTAGGGTTCAATTAAAAAAAGGGGGTTTTTTAGTTATTTTATTTTGAGCAAAAATCACGCATTCAAGTTGTAGTTTAATTTTTTGCTCCGGTGTTATTTTTGAAGCTGTTTTTTCTTTTCAAGTCGAAGAATCTGTAAATCACCACCTAGGGATTAGGTAGTGTCATATTGTCTATTTAGAATTAGTTCAGTGAGCAGGGAGTGCGAGTTTGCAAAGCTCTATAGGCGGGAGCAGTGTTTGCGAGTGAGCGAAACTCTATAGGCGGGAGCAGGGTGTGCGAGTCTAGTAGAGTGTTTGTGAGCGGGAGCAAAAGGGTCTGCGAGTCTAGTAGAGTGTTTGTAAGCGTGATACTGTTTAATTCTAATAGAAATCTGTGAATGCAGCAGTAGGCAGGGGTTGCCGAAGCTGGGTAAATTTTGTGTGTGATTTACTTTTCAGCATATTTATTTCTGCTATTATATTTCTGTGTTTAATTCGAGAAAATTTGCTATAACCCTATTCACCCCCCCCCCTCTAGGGTTAATCTAGATCCTACATCAAGATGACCAAAGAACGACGCCTTGGGAGGATAAAATTGAAGGATAATGGCTATTCAGAAAACGTGATGGATTTCTTTCTAGAAATAAGGAATACTCGCTGACCCAAAGCGCGTCGTGTTGCTTCACACGACACACTTTAGGAGGCAAATGTTACCCGACACCTTGGCCCGGCTACAGAGCGACAGTTGAAGATATTATTATTAGCACTAGATAAGATTCTGACCAAGAAGAGCCTGAAGTTTTAAGGGTTTGATGCAATCGACATGTTTCAGCATCCCTGGCTCGGTGCAGACGGAGGTGTTTGCAAGTTTTCAAGCCCATAACAAAGCAGGAGCGTTCGGCATGATTCTGCTTCGGGTCATTCAATGATCGACCAACAATTCTCGACCGGCATTCCTCATTCGGCATGTCTGGCCTGGTGCGTAGAAGTCACATACTGTGTGCCGAGGTACCTTGTTCTTAATCCCATGAGGGAAGTCCAACCCATCTTCGTCTATAAATAGAACGGCAGAGGCACAGTGAAAAGGGACCTTTTTTCGAGAACACTGGGGAGACCCTGTCATTTTTTATACTCTTCTCTTTTTAATTCAAACTTGTATGCAAGTGATTGGTTTACGGATTGTATATGTATTCAAGTGATTGAGAAAGCAATAAAGATCAAAACTCAAAGTGGACGTAGGCAATTATGCCGAACCACTATAAATCTGGTGTTCTCGTTTTTGTTGTTCTTTATGCATTAAACTACGCTATTCTTCTATTCTAATTTACTCTCTTCATTAGTCTCTTTACATAATTATACTCAAAGGAGTTAGTGACCAATTCTAGTGCTAACAGTCATACTCTCTACCAATACCGAAAACCACTTTACCAACTGTGAACGCGGTGGAGAATCCAGAATGAAGTAGTATGGTTTGTCTAATGCAACTTGAATAAAGTAAGGGAACGATGATGGATAGCCTTGACCTTCGGATCATAATTAAAATGACTAAAACAGGAGCCATGCCGGGCAAGTGGGGTCGTTCCCCATATCGGGAACATTTCGTCGATACCATATTTATTACTTTATGATTGATTTGGTGGCCACCCCTTGATTTGATTATGGGAGCATGTCTCGAGGTGGGCGGTAGTAGATGCAATGCGTTATCACCAATCCGGATCCACAAAATGGTAGTACGCTCGACATTTTCTCACGTGCCTTGTCATATTTATCTTGATCGCGCCCACTACGAGTTTGGTTTGTGTCATATCTATTAAGTGCCCTCCGATAGCCCTCTAGTACGGAGAATTTACGGTACTATATAGACTACGATGCTTATATAAAAATGTGTTAAGAGGGATATGGGTAACGCCTTAACGCTATTGTAATATTTTACTATAGGCATATTATAATAGCGTATTGTATTACATACATAAATAGTTTAACGGATCCATACGAGATGGAATCTCGAGCATCTCTTAATTTATTGCATGCACGTTAGACACTGGATAGAAGATGTAAAATGCCGTAAACATCTCTGAAGATGTTACACTCATATTTACTTATTTTGATTTAACTTACATAAGATCTTTTAGTTCTGACTTGAGCGTTTTGTCTTTTCATTACGCTCGGGTCAGCCTGTGTAACGACCCGCTATTTCGAACCATTCTCAACCACACATGTCAGATTTGAATTGTGCAAAACAACAGATTGTTAATTATAATTGGCAAAACTTAGCATATACGGTAAATAAATAAATCACAGAATCACAGACGTAGAGTAATATAATAGTAAGCATCGGAATAGATAAATAGTAGTTCATGAAGCTACTTTAAAACATTAGAGTTTGAAACAAAATGCAACAGAATTTCAAATAAAAATGAGTCTCTAATACATAAACAACTGACGAGTCTGAACATAAATGACTGGAATTAAACTGAATAAATGAAAGCCGGATAGATAGATCTTCAAACAAAGCTCCAATCTTCAAAGATGAGTCTCAAATGCTGTGACACTTAGTCTGACCCGAGCATAAAGCAAACACAAAACACTCGAGTCGGGATTAACATTTTTGTATCAGTAAATTTAACTCAAGTGAAATGTCAACTGAATATAAATAACTTAAAGGATGTTTGAGATTTACATCCTCTAAGGATTTGTGGAACTATCTACTATGTAGTAATATATGGTATTATAATATGTCTATCAGTAAAGTAAAATATTAACATAGCGTTAAGGCCAACCCTTATCCCTCTTAACACATTTTTATATATTCTTATAGTGTATACAATACCATAATTCCTCCGTAAACTGGAGGGCTATCAGAGGGCATTCCATAGGTAAGGTACAAACCAAATTCGTAGAAGGCGCGATAAGGAATGTGACAAGGCACACTGCCAGGGTAGATGTACCGTTTGCGGATCCGTACTGGTTGTAACACATAGAAGCTACTACTGTCCACCTCGAAACACACACCCAAATCAAAGGTGCACCCAATCAAATCATAAAGTAATATAATGATATCGATATAAGTGAGGAATGACCTCACTTGGTCCGGTATGGCTCCTGTTTTAGCCACATCAAGCTGACTCGCGGGAGTCAAGACTACGTAAATACCTCATACAGAATCTTCACCAAACCATCCTATTTCTTTTGGAATCTCCACTACGTACACAATTGTTAAAGTGGTTTTCGGTATTGGCAGAGAGTATGACAATATCTGATCTTGGTCTTTAACAACCAAACGCTTATTTCACACCATGGTCATTTCATTTTAAATAGTTCATACTTCATATCAAAATATCATATCTATTTCAAAATCATATCAATTCGATATCATTATTCATTTTAAATAATATTCATTTCTAAAATTCCTAACACTTTCAAAAATTATAACACTTTCGAAATCATAACAATTTTGAAATCATAACACTTTTGAAATCATAACACTTTCCAACTTAAATAATTTAGATATTGAAAATAATATATATATTAAAATAGTTATAAATCAAAATATTTTATATATTAAAATGGTTTTATATTAAAAATAGTTTATACTTGTTTAAAGAGATTGTGCTAATATAGTTTCCAAATTTAAATTGTCTCATCAAATTCCACAAATCGATTCAAATCAAATTAAATTCCAAAATTCAATTTAAATCAATCCCAGTTCAACAGTTTCAATTTAAAAGGTTAAAGATTAAATTCACATTCTCAATAAATCATTTCAATTTTTATCGATTTCAAATTCAGGTTTGAACCATTTCTTCAGTTCCAATAAGATTCAAAGTTTAAATATTCAAACATTTTCAATATAAATTTCATTTAGATTTCAACATTTAACTCTAATTTTTTTTCAAATTGTAAAATATTCACTTAATCATTTTAATAAAAATAAAATCTCAATTTATAATTTAAATCAATATTAATTATTCAATCTCAATTTTATTTAAAATTGAGAATATTCATTAAATCGCCTTTTTATCGATCAAGTTATCAATCGTATCTTCCAAAATCTCAAAATCAATATGTTCAAATCAATTCTTATTTAAATTCAATTATTAACCAATTTAAATTCCAAGTCAACATTAATTTATCTTCCCAGCCTTTATTATTAAAGTTATAAAACATCTATTTTTAGAATTTTAATATAAATTTAAATAGATACTTAAGCATATTATAAACTAATTAAATTAAATCTTATTATTAAATGTATTTTCTATTAGATCTTATTTTATATATTTTTAAAATAATAAAATTTTAAGGAAAATCTTAAAAATTATATCTTCAAAACTAACTTATAAATTTAAAATTTCCAAAACATATAATTTAAAAATCTAAATTTTACATATATATTAACGTAAATTCTTTATTTTATAATTCAAAAATAAATAATTAATAAAATCCATATATTTCCATTCAAACTTTGGCAATCATTTTTCAAAATAGACCAACGGTGTCCGTATATAATTTTCTATCATATGGTCAAGTGACACGGATATTATCATTTCAATCCACGATAATTTAATATTTACGGGTGTATATCATTTCAACCCGCAATCCTAAAATTTCAAAATCAAAGAAAATCGCTTGGGTTTATCATTCAACCCATAACGAGTTTCCCCTAATCTATGATATCGTTTGGGTATGTACTATTTCAACCCATAGGGAATTCTAAACGAACAGGGAACTTGTAGAGTGAGAATAAATATAATAGTAATAAAACATGTCAATAACATGCATATATCATCAGTAACGAATTTAAGTATATAAGACAGGTTGTGGTGTCATATGTCATAGGTAAACAATGACAGATAATGGCATATCACATTTAACAATTAAATAATTTAATAATTCAAATTTTACAGCATATTTCGATCATCATTTCATGTGAATTAAATTTACTACATATAACAATGTTAATCGTGAGTGATTGCTCACCTTTAGAGGCTTGAGAAATTTGACAGCTCATAAGAACCGAATTGAATCACGAACTAGACAATCGACCAGTCCAAACGAAAAACCTCAAAGCAAAGCAAGATGAACATGGATTTGATGAACAAAGTTAATGATTTGGAATTGATGAAACAAATCAAACTAGCTTGATATAAACTGAACAAAATACATGTTATATATAATTTTTCTCTAAAAACAATTTTATAACATATATTTAAAATAAGATATATATTTTTTCAAATCAATATTTTAACTTTAACACCTATAAAATAATATATATATATATATATATATATATTAAAAATCAATGCTGATTATAACTTACTTTATTGTAACATATACATATGTATAACTCAACAGATCCTTTATAAACTTATAGAAACATATATATACTCAAATGAATATATTATATATAATAATATAAATATATATGCATAAACCAACAGATATTATATTTCTTATACAACTTATATATAAATGAACATATATGCAGATCTTTCTTAACTTAAATAAACTTATATACGTATGTATACAAGCAGATTGTGTATATATATATAACTTATACATCACAACAGCTATATATATAAACATAAATCATATAGCTTGTATAATATATATATATATATATATATATATATAACGACAGAATATGTACAATTTATATAACTTATATATATATACAAGTGAATAAATAAAACCGGTCATATATAAAGGTGTATACATATATAAACTTGGTTATATATAAAAGAGTGTTTGTGTGTGTGGACACACACATAAGCGAAGTGGTGATGGCTGCAAAGAGGAGGCAGTACAAGCTTCATGATGTCTCCGGTTTGGAGGAAGGCCAGTTGGCGTGGGTCAGGGCTTAGCTATACGTGGAAGGGATGGGCTTCAGGCTAATTGGGCATGAGGGCTTTGCCTAGAGATGGCGTAGTAAAGTATTAACGTGAGGGGATGGGAGCATGTGGAGGAAGATAGGGCTAGGGGAAAGTGGCAATTGGGTGCTGTCATGGAGGAGGAGGGAAGTGGAGCATGCTGTTGTGGCCGTGGAAGGTGGAAGCCATAGGCAAGGTGAAGGCTGCTGTCGAAACGGTGCTAAGGTCTTCAGCTATTGAAGGTGATGGGGTGGTCTCTTGACTGAGGGGAGGCAGTCAGGCACGGTGCAGTGGCTGAAAGGTTCAGGGTGTTAGGTGGTTGCATAGCGTAACGGTGGAAGGTGGTTGGGTGGAGGAGTGGCGGAAGGCAGGGGTGTGTTCGTCTAGAAGACGGAGGGGAGGAGCAAGCTGGAGAGGTTCAGCGGAGAGAGGAAAATAGATGAGGGCATGGAATTATGAAAAGGAGATGAGAAGTTTCCTAAAAAAATTTGCAGAGCTCAATATTATAGCTTTTTATATATTTATATCATTTATTACAAACGGCGAAAGGAGAGAGGAAAGTTTACTGAATATAAATGAACTATATTATGTGTTCATTTTTCTCAAAATGAATGAAAAGGGAAGTCAGAACGTACCAGCATAATATTGGAACAAGCGAATGTAATATTAAAACCGATGAATATAGAAAGTCAAACGTTGATTTCTGAAAATAATAAAAGCAAATCACTGTCAGTGTTATACGGTGGACATGAAAGGTCATAAGAAACCTAAAGGCCTAAATACGGAACCAATACGGTTAATCGTCTCGCCGTTTTCACCACCTAACGGACATCGAAATGCACTAATGAAAATATTGCGAAGATCAGCATGTCAAGACGAACAGAATGGCACACAGACATGAGTGATATGACCTATCTATCAAAACTCGAATTTTGCTACCAGAATTGCTGTACATTCAACAAAAATAAGATAAATGGTGTTAGAGAAGTCCATATTTTACGAAACGAAAAAATGACGTCTTGCTCAGAAAATGATTCACATTTTTTATTATATAACATATTCGAATTTTGAAAATATTTTATTTTCATCAAATTAACCCATTTAAATTGAAATTGAAAATTATACAATAGAACTAATTTTCGTATTTTCCAATGAAAATTTACAATTTGCTATGTTTAAATAGACGTATTTCAAATATCAAATTTTCATTTTTAATTTCAAGCAAAATTTTAGTTAATTACGTTATAAAAACCGTTGAAATTTATGGGTCGTTACATTCTCCCCCACTCAAAACTTTTCATCCTAGAAAAAGAAGGAGGTAGGAAAATAGAAGTAACAGAAAGGAAAGATAGATTTGAATACTAATTATCAAATACAGAATAAATTCAAAATCATATAAATTTCATTTGATTTTAGATTGATTTATATTTAATTAATTTAATTTAATCCATTTTATTTAAATTAATAATATTCATTTATATTCATATTTTGTTGATTTTCAATTCAAGCTATTTTCATTCAATTTGGTTTGTTTCAATTTATTAATATTTGCTACAAAATTTCTTTCAAAACAAAATTTCTTTGATTTAACTCATTTATTAAATTTATTTATCTTCAATTGAGTTGATTCCACTAAAAATTTAATTTCAACTATTCTTAAGTCCATGTTTATTGACTTAAATAGTATTCTTTTATTATTTAATTTATTTCACTCACACTACTTATAACATCAATTAGATGTATAAAATTCATTATAACAATCAAATTTTTATTTATAATTTCCCTTAACTAAATTTTATTTTTTGGACATCTTATTACTTACATTTATTGCATGCTATTGAATTCCATATTCTTATTACATTCAACTTTTCTAAGTAAGTTATATATGTTTGAGTGTAATTAAACAGTATACAAATTTACGTTTTATTCACAATATCTCAATTAAGCAAAATTTTAGTTTGAATATTTTATTACTTAAATTTTCTCCTGTATAACCTTTAATTACAAATTCACACTACATTCTAACTTTTTGAATAGTTCAGGTAAGTTATATTCTTTTCAAATGTAAGTTAAGTATCATACAAATTAATTTATTGTACTTCAACTATTACAAGTTGTTTAAATTCCAATTTAAATTTTTAGGTACTTCAAATATTTCATTTTTTTCAATAATTGAAAATCATAAATTAACACAGAATTTAGGAATTAAATTTTTGGTTTCACTTCCAACCATTTTGAAATAAATACACACACACACATATATATATTATACATCAAACCATACTCAAGAAAATTCATTCAAATCCATTTTCCAAACCATGAATGTAGCAAAGTAACTAAGTGGTCTCTCTACTCTGTGACTCGAAAATGAATGTCGATGATGGTTTAGTCATCATCGAAATTATTTTTCAACGGCAAAAGAGGAGAGTACTGACTTAGCTCTATTAAAATTCTTGAAAAACAATTTCTATTTGAAAATATTTTCAAATAATATTAATAATACTTTTTCATAACCTTTGAAAGTCAACTTTGGAAAACACTGGAAGTTTTAAATTCTCAAATCCTTAATTTTAAATTCATTTCATTTGCAAAATTAGTTTGTAAACCATGTTTTTAAAATTTCAACTCCTGATAACTTACAACAATAGTTAATGGTTGACAAAACAACAAATGATAATTTAGTATTATCACTTCTAATAGCCAATTCACTTACTATCCAATTTCAAAAATTATACTTATATATGTTAAATAAATCATACATAAAATTATTTAATTTACCAAATTCGAAAAAAATATTGTGTCAATTTGCTCTGTTTAAGTGTTTTGAAATTCCTGTCAATAGCGTTGGCCAGACGAATCGATCGAAATCCTAAATCAACCTTAACAACTCAAACAACACAATATAAAACGGTTTATATTAATTACAAAAACTCCCTCACACGATGATTCAAGAATGGATTTGAACAAGGATAGAGATTCAAATTTAGAGGAACCCTAGTTAAGAAGAATTTCCACTAAGAAATAGGCTCAAAAGAAAGATAGATAATTAAATTATTAAGAGAAAAGATGGATAGACTAATATTATTTCCGGCGACCTTAACTGGGTTAACCGAGACTTAGAGCAAAA
This sequence comes from Allium cepa, assembly GCA_030765085.1. Taxonomy (NCBI): domain Eukaryota; kingdom Viridiplantae; phylum Streptophyta; class Magnoliopsida; order Asparagales; family Amaryllidaceae; genus Allium; species Allium cepa. Next base: position 120,547,132 of record CM060942.1, read on the forward strand.
CGAAAATATCATCAACAGAAATAGGATGAAATTGTTGAGACCATCGTGAAAAATGCGATTCAAGAGATCGATGAAGAAGGTAGTAGCATTGGTTAATCCAAAGGGCATGACCAACTGTTTATATATACTATTCGTCCAGGCGAAAGGATAATAGGTCGAGCACCGGAGATAAAATCAATGCGGAATTCTATTTCCCATTTTGGGGATAGGGGAGTAACTTTACCTAAACATTAGGATATTCCCTGATTATCTGGATAGAGTCTAGATCACTAAGCTGAGAATCAATCGAACAAATAGAACTCTCGAGGCATTCGATATTTGAGTAGAAGAGAATTACCCAAATCATCTACTAGAGAATGGTTTGGGCTTTACAAGAGATAAAAGCATCAAAACCGAGGATATAGAAATCACCGGTGAATTAATGCTTATTGTAAAGGAGTTTCACCCCTTTACAAATCATATTTAGGTTGACGGGACCGTCGATGGTATTAGTCACACAAAGGATGAAGTTGACAGTTGAGGTTGGAGCTATGGGATGCTCCAGTATCAAAAGAACCAGAGCAGCAGAAGTCAAGAATGAATTTTTAGAATGAAGGGAAAGATCCAAAATTCAAAGGAAATCTGAATCAAAGAGGAGAAATTCAAGCTGGAACGAAGGTGATTCTATAATTAATTTTTAGTCCATATGCTAAGTTTGCCTAAACCAGAGCTTTAATACCAACTGTAACGACCCGCTATTTCGAACTATTGACATCCACACATGTCGGACTTGAATTGTGCAAAAAATAGATTGTTAATTTATATTTGGCCAAACTCAGCATATACAGTAAATAAATAATCACAGACATGGATAATATAACAGTAAGCAGCGGAATAGATAAATAGTAGTTCATTAAGCTACTATAAAAAATTAGAGTCTGAAACAAAATGCAACATAATCTCAAATACAAATGAGTCTCTCATACATAAGCAACTGACGAGTCTGAACATAAATGATTGGAATTAAACTGAAATAATGGAAAGCTGGATAGATTGATCTTCAAACAAAGCTCCAATCTCCAAAGGTGAGTCTCAAATGTTGTGACACTCAGTCTGACCCGGGCATAAAGAAAACACAAAACACTCGAGTCAGGATTAACATTCTTATATCAGTAAATTTAACTCAAGTGAAATGTCAACTGAATACAAATGACATAAAGGATGTTTGGGATTTCTGTAACATCCTGCCATTTTGGACCATTTAAATCGACAATAAAACCATATATGTTAGATTTGAATAACTCAAAACAACAGATTGTTAATAAAATTTGAAGCAAATAAAATCAATCACAGAATCACAGGCACAGAATATCAAAATAGCTCGCAGCGGAATAAAATAACTATAGTAGTTCATGAAGCTACTAGATACAGAGTCTCAAAACTAACACATAATACCAAAGTCTGGAAACAAAAACACTTAGAAAGTTAGATATATAAGTTCTCTACTATAAAAGCAAAAGCTGAGTGGAAATAACTGAAATGAAAATATCAAGCAGACAGCTAAATCTCCGGCGGATAGCTCCAAAAAGAGTATGAATCCAAAGCTATGAAACTCAGGCCGACCCCAGCGTAAAGCAAAACACAAAACACTCGAGTCAGGACATACATACTTATAAAATGTAAATCAACTCAAGTGAACTGCAAAAGAAAAGCATCAGTAACTTAAAGGATGCTTGGGATCGCTCATCCTTTAAGGATCCATTAAACTATCTACGATGTATTAATATATGCTATTATAATAATGTCTAAAGTAAAGTAAACTATTAAAATAGCATTAAGATTTTACATTTCCACCTTAACACATTTTATATATTCCCATAGTCTATACAGTACCATAATCCCGCCCGTACTGGACGCAATCAGAGGGCACTCCACAAGTATGGTACAAACAAACTTGTAGAAGGCATGATAGGTAGGTGACACGGCACAACTAGGCAATGCCAAGGTAGATATACCAATTACACTTCCGGACTATTGGTAACGCAAAGCCGCAACTACCGCCCAACTCAATCCACACTCCCGAATCAAAGGTGAGCACCAAATCAATCACAATGTAATAGAATGGCTAACGATGGAGTGTGTCTGATCGGAGGAGCTACCTCACTTGGCCCGATGATTGCTCCTGTTTTAACCACCATATGCTAACCCACGGGAGTTAGGTCCTCGTAAATCTACCTTTAGGATCACTCTGGAATCTCCATCGCATACACAATTGTTAAAGTGGTTTTCGGTATCGAAAGAGAGTATGTCCATATCCGATCCCAGTCTCTTTAACAATCAATCGTATTATAACCCATGATTATATAAATTTCAAATGGCTTATATTTCATATCAAACATATTCATTTCAAATTCATATAAATTCCATATCATTATTCTTTTTAACATAATATTCATTTTTTCAAAGTTGTAACACTTCCATATTCACTTAATTATAACCCCTTGAAACATAAAAATTTATAGATCGTAACATTTAAAAAATGTTACCTTTAAAACCATATCATTTGGAACTAAAACATTTTAGAAAATTTTGTAGCATTCTGGAAATGTCAATTTTAAGAAAACACAACAGAATAGAAGTGCTACTATAAGAATTTGTAGCAGTGTAGAACTGTTACTGTAAGAATTCGCAATGGTGCAGAATTGTTACTGTAAGAATCCATGGCAGTGCATAACTGTTATTGTAAGAATCCGCAACAGTGCAGAATTGTTACAGTAAGGATCCAAAGCACTGTAGAATTGTTACAGTAGGAAATTGTAGCATTTTTGAATTGTTACTTTCAGAAATCGCAGCAGTTTTAAATTGTTAATGTAATACTTCCTACTACCATAGTTTATGTAACCAAATAGTACATATGTTTGCAATTTTTATCATTTCTACTACCCAAGTTATACCATTTACATTAGTCAAAACTTGCATGTTAAGTGTACGTTTTAACTTACATTTTTTTACAAAATAAAAACATTTTTCATCTTAATCACTATTACATGAATTAAATCTTACCGTTTATAGGTTGGAATAAAATACCATTATTTAGTCAAATCGGATTATTAAATTTCAATCAATCTTCATACTGTAAATTAGATTCCGAAATTTACATTTCCAACTATTTATTTGTCATGTAAAAAAATTCAACACATATAAACAAATTTACAGAAATCATTACATTAAATTTTATTTGAGGTTCATATATAAAAATCCAAAATACTTAACAATTTTTAGAAAAAAAACATTTTAAATCAACCACGGAGTCTGTAAAAAGTTCTCTACCCTATGATCAAGTAAATACAGACATATATCATTTTAATCTGCAATTTACTAATTTTTCGGGTTTTATATCATTTCAAACCCGCAATCCCAATTCAAACAAAATTGCTCAGCCTTATCATTTCAGCCCATAACAATTTTTCTTAATTTAAAGATCGTTCGGATACGTATCATTTTAACCCATAGTGAAGGAACTTGCAGTGTGAGGACAGAATATTAAATATACATAACAATATTCAGCATACCATGGCATATGATCATAACAGATATAATATGATATGAATAACATAATATAATCATAGGTGAAATTCTCAACTTGCGTATACAAATCCATTCAATTCCATTGTCATCAATTCAACAAAATATAAATATGTTGTCAAGATTGATCATTCACCTTCTTTGGTTAGAGAAGTGATTCAAAACGCAATAGAACAACTACGACAAGTACAAAAAATTACAGACAAGCTTGTGCGAGAGGAGATTCCAAATCCGACGCTTTGAAAAATAAAATAAATTCCATACGTAAACAAATAATTCACATAGAAATAAAAGTAGAAGAATATATTTTTGCAAAACATGAGATGGCTTGTCTAAGGAGTGCATAGGGCTCGGCGATAGGCTTGTTTGGGTTCGGCCATAGGCTTGTTTAGGTTTGGCCATAGGGTTAGGGTTTGGGTATAGCCATAGGGTTTTGGACTAGGTTAGGCTTGGCTGGCTAGATTTTGGGTTAGGTGGGTTCGGCCATAGGGGTTTTGACTAAGTTAGGCTAGGTTTTGGTAGAGAAGGCTCGGCGTAGGGTTAGGGTTTTGGTAGTGGAGTCTCGGCCTAAGGGTTTGGTGATGGTGAAGGTGGTCAAGGCCAAGCCAAAGCAAGGGCAAGGGTTTGAGGAAGTTTGGCTATAGGCTTTGGTTGGAGGAAGAGAAGGTGAAGGCCGAATTTGTGAAGAGGAAAAGGGGGAAAAGGAAGGAGGAGAAGTGGGTTTTAGCTAGGGTTTGTGGTTGGAGGAAGAGGAGATGGAGCTAGTGGAAAGCATGACTGAAATTTTTTAAGAAGAGGAGGAAGAAAATTGCAGAGGAAAAGAGGGAGAAAGTCTAGGGTTTTGAGGAGGAAGATGAAGAAGAAAAGTTACATTGATTTCTACGAAGGAACAAATGAAGGATGAGGAGTCTGGAAAACCCTAGGATATTATATAGTCATCTCAACAGGTGGCTTCTCATCTACAAAAGTAATTCCTAGCCCATTAGTACAAGCCCAAAGTCACAATGTAAGTAAGATGAATGTTAAGGAAAAATAACTACGTGTAATACGCCAAAAGTAGAAATTTTGAGAAGTAGGAATCAATATTTAACAAAACAAAAAACAAAGAAAATGTTAGAATTATATTCACCTTTATAAAAAAAGCAAAAGTTGAAAATTCAAATTTTAAAAATTTCACAGAAAGTCAAACTTTGACCAAAGTTGACCAAAATTTGAAATTTAAGAAAAGTATTTATTTTATTAAATTTGGAAGAACATTTCACATCAAGCTCAAAATTATACATTAAATTTCCAAATTTATCAATTTTAAAATAATTATATTCAAAGTTTCAAATGAATTTTCATTTAAAATATGTTCAAAATTTGCGGGTTGTTACACTCTCTCCCACTCAAAACTTTTCATCCTCGAAAAAGAACGAGACATCGAAAACAAAGAAGACTAAGGTAGGATAACAAATAGTACCTGGAATAAACAATTTCAGATTTGAAGCACGAATGCTCTCTTCCATTTCTCAAGTACAATCCTGATCATCAGTGCTCCATTGCATTTTGACTAGGTTGATAGATTTTCTTTGAAGCTGCTTCGTACCTCTATCGATAATATGAAGTGGCTTCCTCTCGACAGTAAGGTTCGGCTCAACATCCATACTCTCGAGAACAGAAGGTTAGACAATCAAAGATGGATCATGAAGATACCGACGAAGATGCGAAACATGAAACACATTATGCACTCTAGAAAGTTTCCCAGGCAAATCCAAGCGATAAACTAAGAAACCAACTCTCTCTAAGATGCAAAAAGGACCAATAAACCTAGGAGCGAGCTTTCCTCTCCGAAAAAACGAATCAGATTTCTTAACCGAGAGACCTTAAGGAAAACCTGATCACCACAGAAAACTGCAGACTCCTCCTACGCCTATCAGCATACTTCTTCTGTCTATCCTGAGCAATCCTCGTCTTTCTCCTAATCTTCTCAACCTTCTCAGATGCTTCTAGAATCATATTCGAACCAAGAACTAAACGATTACCGGATTCAATCCAGTAGGATAGAGATTTGTAAGGGCGTCCATAAAGAGCAGTAAATGGAGCCATTTCGATCTAGCCTGAATTTTAAAAAAAATGGAATGAGATAGATAAACGTTTAAGACAACCTTAAATAGATATTTGAGATTATACCTGATAACTATTGTTATAGGTGAATTCAATGAGATGGAGATGATCTTTCCAAGATCCTCCATAATCAAGGACACAGGCACAAAGTCATTCTTCCAGAATCTGGTTCACTCTTTCTGTTTTACCGTCAGTCTACGGATGGTAAGCAGTGCTCAGATTCAGACGAGTACCTAAAGATTCCTGAAAATCTTTCCAAAATTGGCTGGTAAAGATGGGGTCTCGATCACAAACAATGTTGACTGGAACACCATGAAGATGAACAATCTCTCTCATATAAATCTCAGCTAAACTCGAAGCGGAACGGTTAGATCTAACCGGAACGGAATGAGCTGACTTGGTCAATCTATCCACAATAACCCAAATAATCTCATTACCTCTCCTAGTCCTTGGTAATCCATCAATAAAATCCACAGAAACTTGTTCCCACTTCCAACGGGAGTCTCGAGGGGTTGCAATAATCCAGCAGCCTTCTGGTGATCAGCCTTAACATGTTGACAAGTTGCACATCTACTAACAAAAAGGGAGATGTCATGCTTCATAACGCTTCACCAATGCAACTTCTTCATATCCTGATACATCTTCGTCACACCTGGATGAATAGAAATTATGGACTGATGATTTTTTCCGAAGTAACTCTGGCCTCAATCCATCGACATTCGGGACACAAATCGAATTATTAATCCTCAAAATCCCTTTATCATCAATCTGAGCTCCACTTCCATCTTGGCTACTACCACCAACTCTATTACGAACATTCTCCTTAATAAGCCTAATTATCCTATCCTCATCCTGCTTAGCAACAATCTGATCCATAAGAGGAGAAGAAACAACAAGCTGAAATAACATCGCTTTCTTTCGACTCAAAGCATCGGCTACAACATTAGCTTTTCCTGGGGTATAATTGATGTCGAGGTCATAAGAAGCTGGAAACTTAAGCCACCTAACTTGCCTTAGATTCAAGTCCTTTTGGGTGAAAATATATTTCAAAGACTTAAGATCCGTAAAGAGATCAAACTCAGTTTCCCAAAGGATGATATCTCCAAGCTTCAAAGCGAAAACTACGGTAAGTAATTCCAAATCATGGGCTGCATAATTGGCTTCATGAGTTTTCAACCGAAGACTGGCACAAGCGATAACCTTCCCATCCTACATTAGAATGGCTCCCAAACTTTCATGGCTAGCATTAGTGTATATAATTAATCCCTTATTTCCATTTGGAACGGTAAGAATTGGTGTGGAAGTAAGCATGCGCTACAACTCATTGAATGCAACTCCACACTTACCATTCCATTTAAACTTATCATTCTTACAAGTTAGAGCGGTGAGAGGTGCAGCAATCTGAGCAAAATTCTCAATGAATCTCCGATAATAACCGGTAAGGCCCAAAAAACTACAGATATCAGATGGAGTCCTAGGATTTCCCTATTCTAAAATAGAATAGAGAAAATAAGAATTGATAAAGAGATTGAATAATTAATGTACAAAGGAAAGAAGAGAAGATAAACTTACACTGATCGCAACAATCTTAACTAGATTAACAGAAACTCCATTACCAGAAACAATATATCCAAGAAATCAGATTTCATCTTTCCAGAAATGGCATTTCGAGATTTTGGCTTTCAACTGAAGACTCCTTAGATTTCCCAGAACAAATCTCAAATGAGATTCATGCTCCTCCTCAGACATAGAGAAAAAAAGAATATTATCAACGAAGACTAGAACAAACTTATTAAGAACATAATGAAAAAAACGATTCATAAGGTCAACAAAGAAAGCTGGGGCATTAGTCAAACCAAAAGGCATAACTAACTATTCAAAGAAACCATCCTCAGAACATAAAGTGGTTTTGGGAGTACTTTCCTTGACAATTCTGAGCTGGTGGAAACCGATGGCAAGATCTAGCTGAGAGAATATAATTGCTCCATAAAGCTGATTGAACATATCATTAATGCGAGGCATTGGATATCTGTTTTTTATAGTGAGCTTGTTCATCTTCCTATAATCAAAAAACATCCTCAAAGAGCCATCAGACTTAGTGACAAAAATCACTGCTGCTCCCCATTCGGAATGACTGGGTCTGATCAAAACTTTGGGGAACAAGTCTTCGATTTATTTCCTCAACTCAAACTTCTCATGGGATGTCATTCTTCTAGGAGGAAGAACTATAGGTCGAGCTCCAGGAATGAGATCAATACAGAATTCGATTCCCGTTTATGAGGTAAAGAAGTCACTTCACTAAATACGTTGGGATAAAGTTTGACCATAGGAGTAGAATCAATATCACTAAGGGAAGAATCAAGAGAATAGATAAAACTACCTACTTAATCCTGAGGCATACGACACTGAATCACCAAAGGATCACCCTTATCACCAACAAGAGAAACGATTCAGGATTTACAAGAAATAACAACTTCATGACTCTTCATCCAATTTCCTCCAAGCAATAGATCAAAAGCATCGAAACCAAGAATATAGAAATTACCAGAAAAACGATAGCCAGAATGGAAGAGTTTCACATTGTTACAAATCCTACTAAGGTTCGTGGGACCACAATTGGGTTAATAACACACAAATACAGTTGTATACTCAGGTGAAATGATATGCCCAAATTTATCACAAAAATCCATGCAAATGAAACTATGCAAAGCTGCAGTGTCAAATAAAACACGAATAGGAAGATTAAACAAGGTAAAGGTGCTCTAGTGAGTACCTTGGGTATCACTATGAGCAGGTGTCGTGGATGAAGATGGCTTGCCTTTCTGCTAAGTAGGACAATCCTGCTTGAAATGGCCAGGCTGCAAGTAACTATGATAAAAATCACGCCTAGTTATCTGAGCTGGAGGAACAGCAGCTCCGGCTAAAGTAGGGCAACTATTGGCATAGTGCCCCTTCTGATCACACTTGAAGCAAGTGATGGAAGAAAGATCAATAGGCTTCCTTCGGGGAGAAAAAGATCCTAAACCCGGATTATTAAGCCAATTCTACGTCTGACGATGGAAATTAGACTTCCTTTTCTTAGAGTTGCCAAAAGACGGCTCAGATGAAGGTGTGCGTGCAACAGATGATTCCTTAGAAGTGGGGTTCTCATATCTAATGGCCATATCCATCAATCCAGTAAAAGGGCTATGCATATGAGAAATCAGACGATCATAAAACTCTTGGACGAGCTCCAGCTATAAACTTCTCATTCTTCTTAAGAGGAGTATCAATCAAGCTAGGACCAAACTTGAAAAGTTCGTCAAACTTCCGCTCATACTCAGCAAATAACATATCCCCTTGCTTAAGATCCATAAAATCCCTGTAAAGCTGAACTTCCCTGCTTCTAGCATCCACTTCGTCACAAAAGCCTTCCTAAACTGTTCCCAAGAAATATCTGCCTCAATAGTGTTGGCTGTAACAGACTCCCACAAATCTAGTGTTGCCTCCTTCAACTACCACGCTGCTAACTGGCGCTTCTGAGCGTCGGTGATCTCCAAACCAGCGAAAATCCTTTCCAAACCTCTCAGCCACTGCCGAGCCTTAATGATGGTCTTTGATCCCGAAAACTTAGTACCACCTAGCTGAGTGAACTCCTTACATAGAGTAGTAAACCTAATGGGTGCAATTGGTGCTGGAACCGGAGCAATACCACGACCTCTGGCATTCCTACGATTCATCTTGGAAATTCGAGAATGAATTTAGGACAAAGATAAAGGAAAAGATAGAAGAAAAGACCCAACTAGACTGGAAATCCTAATCAAAGAATTCTACAAAACAAGGTGGATTCGAAAGGAAGAAAAATCTAGGGAAATTTTGATTTTAAATAAGAAAATTTTTATATCCAGAAATAGTCTTTTAAAGATCATTTAAAATCATGTTAAAATCATTTTGTACTTAAAAATATGTGCTCTCATAAAGAATGATTCTAAGATTAATTTTACTCATTCTAGGGTATTTCTACCCTATCTTTAATGAGTTTTTTGACCCTTAGGCTAAGGTTTGCCTAAAACCAAAGCTCTGATATCAACTGTAACATCCTGCCATTTTGGACAATTCAAATCGATAATAAAATCACACATGTCAAAGTTTAATAATTCAAAACAACAAATTGTTAATAAAATTTAGGGCAAATAAAATCAATCATGGAATCATAGTTACAGAATATGAGAATAGCTCGCCACGAAATAAAATAACTATAGTAGTTCGTGAAGCTACTAGATACAAAGTGTCAAAACTAATACATAATACCAAAGTATGGAAACAAAAACACTTGGAAAGTTAGGTACAAAAGTTCTCTACTACAAAAGCAAAGCTAAGTGGAAATAACTGAAATGAAAATATCAAGTACACAACTAAATCTTCGGCGGACCTCTAGCACCAAAAAGAGGATGAATCCAAAGTTGTGAAACTCAGGCTGACCCGAGCGTAAAGCAAAACACAAAACACTCGAGTCAGGACATACAAACTTATTAAATGTAAATCAAATCAAGTGAACTGCAAAAGAAAAGCATCAGTAACTTAAAGGATGCTTGGGATCGTCCATCCTTTAAAGATCCGTTAAATTATCCACTATGTAGTAATATACGTTATTATAATAATTTCTAAAGTAAAATAAGCTATTAAAATAGCGTTAAGGCTTTACATTTTCACCTTAACACATTTTATATATTCCCATAGTCTATACAGTATCGTAATCCCACCCGTACTGGACGCCGTCAGAAGGCACTCCTTAGGTATGGTACAAAACAAACTTGTAGAATGCGTGCTAGGGTAGGTGACACGGCACAACTAGGCAATGCCAGGGTAGATATACCAATTACACTTCTGGACTATTGGTAACGCATAGCCGCAACTACCGTCCAACTCGATCCACACTCCCGAATCAAAGGTGCGCACCAAATCAATCATAATGTAATAGAATGGCTACGATGGAGTGTGTCCGATCGGAGGAGCTATCTCACTTGGCCCTTTGATTGCTCATGTTTTAGCCACCTTATGCTAACTCACGGGAGTTATGTCCACGTAAATATACCTTTAGGATTGTCGCCACCATTCTACTTCATTCTGAAATCTCCACCGCATACACAGTTGTTAAAGTGGTTTTCAGTATCGACAGTGAATATGTGCATATCTGAGCCCGGTCTCTTTAACAACCAATCATTATTATAACCAGTGGTTATATAAATTTCAAGTTGTTTATATTTCATATCAAACATATTCCTTTCAAAACCATATAAATTCCATATCATTATTCTTTTTAACATAATATTCATTTTTCCAAAGTCGTAACACTTCCAAATTTATTTAATTATAACCCCTTGTAACATAAAAATTTATAGATCATAAAACTTAAAAAATGTAACCTTTACAAACCATATCATTTGGAGTTAAAACGTTTTAGAAAATTTTGTAGCATTCTAGAAATGTCACTTTTAAGAAAACGCAGCAATACAGAAGTGCTACTGTAAGAACTCGCAGTAGTGTAGAATTGTTACTGTAAGAATTCACAATGGTGCAGAATTGTTACTGTAAAAATCCACGGCAGTGCAGAATTGTTACTGTAAGTATCCGCAGTAGTGTAGAATTGTTACAGTAAGGATCCGCAGTAGTGCAGAATTGTTACAATACGAAATCGCAGTAGTTCTGAATTGTTACCGTAAGAAATCGCAGCAGTTTTGAATTGTTACTATAATACTTTCTAATACCATAGTTTATGTAACCAAATAGTACATATATTTGCAATTTTAGCATTTTTATTATCAAGTTATACCATTTACATTAGTTAAAACTTACATGTCAAATGTACATTTTAACTTACATTTTTTTTTCACAAAACAAAATCATTTATCATCATAATCACTATTGCATTAATTAAAACTTACCATTTATTGGTCAACAATAAAATACCATTATTAAATCAAATCGGATTATTAAATTTCAATCAATCTTCATACTGTAAATTAGATTCCGAAATTTACATTTCCAACTATTTATTTCTTGTATAAAAAAATTCAACACATATAAACAAATTTACAAAAATCATTACATTAAATTTTAGTAGAGGTTCAAATATAAAAATCCAAAATACTTAATAATTTTTAGAAAAAAAATCATTTTAAATCAACCATGGAGTCTTTATAAAATTCTCTACCCTAGGTTCAAGTAAATACTGAATATATCATTTCAATCCGTAATTTATTAATTTTTCGGGTTTTATATCATTTCAAACTCGCAATCCCAAGTCAAATAAAATTGCTCAGGCCTATCATTTCAGCCCATAACAATTTTCCTTAATCTAAAGACCATTCAGGTATGTATCATTTCAACCCATAGTGAAGGAACTTGCAGTGTGAGAACAGAATATTAAATAAACATAACAATATTCAACATATCAAGGCATATGATCGTAACATGTATAATATGATATGAAATAACATAATATAATCATAGGTGAAATTCTCAACTTGCATATACAATCCATTCAATTCCATTGTCATCAAATCACTAAAATATAAGTATGTTGTCAAGAGTGATTACTCACCTTCTTTGGTTAGAGAAGTGATTCAAAATGCAACACAACGACTACGACAAGCATAACAAATTACGGACAAGCTTGAGTAAGCGGAGATTCCAAATCCGACATTTTGAAAAATAAAATAAATTCCATACGTAAACAAATAATTCACATAGAAATAAAAGTAGAAAAATATATTTTTGCAAAATACATGAGATGGATTGTCTAAGGGGTGCATAGGCTCGGCCATAGGCTTGTTTGGGTTTGGCTATAGGCTTTTTTAGGTTCGGCCATTGGGTTAGGGTTTGGGTTTGAGTTCGACCATAGAGTTTTGGACTAGGTTAGGCTCGGCCATGGCTAGGTTTTGGGTTAGGTGGGTTCGGCCATAGGGTTTTGACTAGGTTAGGCTAGTTTTTGTTGGAGAAGGCTCGACCTAGGGTTAAGGTTTTGGTAGGGGAGGCACAGCCTAGGGTTTGGTAATGGTGAAGGTGGTCACGGCTAAGGCAAAGCAAGGGGAAGTGTTTGAGGAAGTTCGGCTATAGGCTTTGGTTGGAGGAAGAGAAGGTGGAGGTCGAATTTGTGAAGAGGAAAAAAGGTAAAAGAAAGGAGGAGAAGTGGGTTTTGGCTAGGGTTTGTGGTTGAAGGAAGAGGAGATGAGGTAGTGGAGAGCATGGCCAAAAATTTTTAAGAAGAGGAGGAAGAAAATTGCAGAGGAAAAGAGGGAGAAAGTCTAGGGTTTTGAGGAGGAAGATGAAGAAGAAAAGTTACATTGATTTCTACGAAGGAACAAATGAAGGATGAGGAGTCTGGAAAACCCTAGGATATTATATAGTCATCTCAACCGGTGGCTTCTCATCTGCTAAAGAAATTCCTAGCCCATTAGTACAAGCCCAAATTTAAAATATAAATAAGATGAATGTTAAGGAAAAATAACTGCATGTAATATGCCAAAAGTTGATAATTTTGAGAAGTAGGAATCAAAATTTAACAAAACGAAAAACAAAGAAAATGTTAGAATTAAATTCCTCTTCAAAAAAAAAGTAAAAGTTAAAATTTCAAATTTTAAAAATTTCACAGAAAGTCAAACTTTGACCAAAGTTGACAAAAATTTGAAATTTAGGAAGTCTTTATTTTATTAAATTTGGAAGAACATTTCACATCAAACTCAAAATTATACATTAAATTTCCAAATTTATCAATTTTAAAACAATTATATTCAAAGCTTCAAATGAATTTTCATTTAAAATATGTTCAAAATTTGTGGGTTGTTACAATTTACATCCTCTAAGGATCCGTGGAACTATTTACTATGTAGTAATATACGGTATTATAATATGTCTATCAGTAAAGTATTAACATAGCATTAAGGCGTTACCCACATCCCCCTTAATTTTTTTTATATATTCACATTGTCTAGACAGTACCGTAATTCCTCCATAAACTGGAGGGCTATTAGAGGGCACTCCATAGGTATGGTACAAACCAAACTTGTAGAAGGCACGTTAAGGCATGTGATAAGGCACGCGAGGCAATGCCAGGGTAGATATACCGTTTGCAGATCTGGAATGGTGGTAACGCATAGTAGCTAATACCGCCCACCTTGAAATACACTCCTAAATCAAAGGTGCACCCAATCAAATCACAAAGTAATAGAATGGTATCGGAGAAATGTGTCTGATAGGAGGAATGACCTCACATGGCCCGGCATGGCTCCTGTTTTAGCCACATCAAGCTGATTCGTGGGAGTCCAGGATGCTTTAATACCTCATACAGAATTTTCACCAAACCATCCTACTTCGTTCTGGAATCCCCACCATGTACACAGTTGTTAAAGTGGTTTTGGGTATTGGCAGAGAGTATGACAATATCTGATCCCGATTTGTTTAACAACCAAACGCTAATTTCACACAATGGTCATTTCATTTCAAATAGTTCATAATTCATATCAAAATATCATATCCATTTCAAAACCATATCACTACGATATCATTATTCACTTTAAATAATTTTCATTTCTAGGATCGTAACACTTTCAAAAATTATGACACTATGAAACCATAACACTTTTGAAATCATAACACTTTCCAACTTAAACAGTTTAGATATTGAAAATAATATATATATATATATTAAAATAGTTATAAATCAAAATAGTTTATATATTAAAATAGTTGTAAATTAAAAATAGTTTATTTATTTAAAGAGACTATGCTGAAATAGTTTCCAAATTTGAAATGTTTCATCCAATTCCATAAATCGATTCAAATCAACTTAAATTCCAAAATTCAATTTAAATCAATCCTAGTTCAACACTTTCAATTTAAAAGATTAAAGATTAAATTCATATTCTCAATAAACCATCTCAATTTTTATCGATTTCAAATTTAGGTTTGAACTATCTCTTCAATTCCAACAAGATTCAAAGTTTAAATATTCAAACATTTTCAATATAAATTTCGTTTAGATTTTCAACATTTAAATCTATTTTTTTTTCAAATTGGAAAATATTCGCTTAATCATTTTAATAATAATAAATTCTCAATTTATAATTTAAATCAATCTTAAATATTCAGTCTCGATTTTATTTAAAATTGAGAGTATTCAATAAATCAACTTTTTATCCATCAAGTTATCAATCATATCTTCCAAAATCTCAAAATCAAAAAGTTCAAATCAATTATTATTTAAATTCAAATATTAACCAATTTAAATTCCAAGTCAACATTAATTTATCTTCCTAACATTTATTATTAAAGTTATAAAACATATATCTTTAAAATACTAATATAAATTTAAATATATACTTAAATATATTATAAACCAATCACGTTAAATTTTATTGAATAAAATCTTATTTCTTAATGTATTTTCTATTAGTTCTTATTTTATATATTTTTAAAATAATAAAATTATAAGGAAAATCTTAAAGATTATATTTGCAAAACTAACTTATAAATTTAAAATTTCCAAAACATACAATTTTAAAATCTAAATTTTACACATATATTAACGTGAATTCTTTATATTATACTTTAAAAATAAATATTTAATAAAATCCATATATTTTCTTTCAAACTTTGGCAATCATTTTTCAGAATAGACCAACGGTGTCCATATATTATTTTCTCTTCTATGGTCAAGTGATACAGATATTTATCATTTTAATCCACAATAATTTAATATTTACGGATGTATGTCATTTCAACCCGCAATCCCAAAATTTCAAAATCAATGAAAATTTATATGAATGTTAATCGTGAGTGATTGCTCACCTTTCAAGGCTTGAGAAATTTGACAACTCGATAAGCAACGAATTGAATCGCAAACTAGACAATCGATCAATTCAAACGACAAACATCAAGGCAAAGCAAGATGAACATGGATTTGACGAACAAAGCTGATAATTTGGAATCGATGAAACAAACCAAACTAGTTTGATATAAACTGAACAAAATATATGCTATATGTATAATTTTTCTCTAAAACCAAAATTTAAAACATATATTTAAAATAAGATATACATATATTTTCAAATCAATATTTTAACTTTAATACCTATAAAATAAAATATAATATATGTATATATTATATTTTAGAAATCAATACTGATTATAACTTACTTTATTGTAACATATACATATGTATAACTCAACAGATCCTTTATAAATCAACTGAAACATATATATACACACTCAAATGAACATATTCTATACAACCAATATAAATATATATGAATAAACCAATAGATCTTATTTTCTTATACAACTTATATATAATGAACATATATGCAGATCATTCATAACTTAAATAAACTTATACATGTATGTATACAAACAGATTATACATACATACATATATATATCTTATAAATCACAATAACTACATATATATAAACACAGATCGTATAGCTTGTATAACATATGTATATAGCAACATGATATGTACAACTTAATATAACTTACATATATAAAAGTGAACAAATAAAACCGGTCATACATAAAGGTATATATATATATATAAACTTGGTTATATATAAAAGTGTATATATATACATATAAAAGCGAAGTGGGGATGGCTTCAAAGAGGAGGCAGTCACAGGTTTCAGGCTGTCATGGGTTCGGAGGGAGGCTAGTGAGCATGGGTCAGGGTTCGGCTACGTGTGGAAGGCATGGGCTTCAAGCTAATTGGGCGTAGCGGGCCTTGCCTGGAGATGGCGTAGGGAAGTATGAAGGTGAGGGGATGGGAGCGTGTGGAGGAAGATAGGGCTAGGGGAAAGTGGCGGTTCGGTGCTGTCATGGAGAAGGAGGGGAGTGGAGCATGTTGTTGTGGCCATGGAAGGTGGAAGCCATAGGCAAGTTGAAGGCTACTGTCGAAGTGGTGCTTAGCTCTTCGGCTATTGATAGCGAAGGGGTGGTATCTCGACTGAGGGGAGGCAGTCAGGCATGGTGCGATGGCCAAAACGTTTAGGGTGTTTGGCGGTTGCACAGGCTAATGGAGAAACGGTGGAAGGTAGTCGGGTGGAGGAGTGGCGGAAGGCAGGGGTGTGTTCGACTAGAAGGTGGAGAGGAGGTGCAAGTTGGAGAGGTTCGACATAGGGAAAGGAAAATAGACAAAGGCATGGAATTGTGAAAAGGAGATGAGTAGTTTCCTAGAAAAATGTGTAGAGCTTAATATTATAGCTTTTCATATATTTTTATATTATTTATTATAGAAGTCAAAAGGAGAGAGGAAAGTTTACTGAATATAAATGAACTATATTATGTATTTATTTTCGCAAAATGAATGAACAAGGAAACCAGAACGTACCAGCATAATATTGGAACCAGTGAATAAAATATTAGAACCGGTGAATACAGAAAGTCAAACATTGATTTCTAAAAATAATAAAAGAAAATCACTATCAATGTTATACGGTGGATATAAAAGGTCATAAGAAACCCAAAGGCTCAAATACAGAACCATTATTTTTAACCATCTCGCGGTTTTCGCCATGTATCGGGTATCGAAATGCACCACTGAATATACTGCAGAGATTGGCACGACAAGACGAACAAAATGGTATACATACATGAGTGATATGACCTATCAATCAAAACTCGAATTTCGCTACCAAAACTGCTGCAAATTCGTCGAAAATAAGATAAACGGGGCTAGAGAAGTCCATATTTGGTGAAATGAAATTTGACGTCTCGATCAAAAAATGATTTACATTTTTTATTATAAAAAAATATTCGGATTTTGAAAACATTTTGTTTTCATCAAATTAACCGATTTAAATTGAAATTGAAAATTATACAATAGAACTAACTTTCATATTTTCCATTGAAAATTTACCATTTGCTATGTTTAAATAGACTTATTTCAAATATCAAATTTTCACTTCAAAATTTTACTATTTTATTTCAAGCAAATTTTCAGTTAATTACGTTATAAAAACCGTTAAAATTTATGGGTCGTTACAGCTTAAGCTTTTCAGTATTGAAGACTGCCCTTCTGGAGGACGAAGATTAAGATTTAGCATATTATTACTATTTATTTTATTTATCGTACGACATCATTATTAGTATGTCATTGTATAACTCTAGTTGTGTTGTAAAAGTGTGATTAAATATTATTTGTAAAATAGCTGCATGAACTATTTATTTGATTATTATAATTTGTCGTTCCGCTGTGAGATTCTGTGTTTTGTTTTCTTTCTTTTCTCTTATTTTCTTATTTACCCCATTAACAATCCTCCCTTTTGAATGGTTTGAGTTGACATGTGTGGTTTATTATCGATTTAAACGGTCCAAAAATGTGGGTCGTTAAAGTTGATATCGGAGCTTTGGTTTAGCGATAACCATAGCTTTATGGGGTTTGACTCATTAGAGATAGGGTAGTAATACCCTAGAATGTGTTGTCTAAGTGTAAATATATGAGAGATCATATTTGTTAGTGTTATAAAAAAGTTTTTATATTGTGATAGGTACATAGGACACTATGGCATCGATAGAAATTTCTAAACACTTAATAGGGCAGACCGACATAATATTGTTTTGAAATATAGATAAATGAAATAATTTTACCTGGTATTATATTTTGTATATAAAAAATAATTTTCATAAATAGATATAGTCGTATGTGATATGTTTATTTGTTAGGAAGTAAATTTTATAAATGTTGGTTGTAAATTAATATTTACAAATAATGTGAATATGAATTGGAAATTTGAGAACGTATGTTCTGGGGTTTTGAAATTGGTTTTCAAAGATTTTGGAATACAATATTAGTATTATTTAGAATTATTTTCAGATATAAATACTTTCAATGCAATTTGAAAGAAATGTTTTAAAGTAATTTTAAAAGGAAATAAGTTCTATACTCCCATCTTCTGTCACTGGAAAATAATTTTGGTGATGACGACCGCATCATCGATATTCATTTTCGAGTTTCAAAGTGGAAGGACCACCGTAGTAGCTTTGCTACACATTTGCTTTGATAGACTAATTTTAACTTTATTTTCTTAACAAGGTTTTGATATATAAAAGATGTGTATATATATTATTTCAAATGATTTGAAAAGAATCTGGTATTTATTTCTTCAATTTCTGTTAAATTAATGATTTTCAATAGAGTAAAAAGAGAAATTTTAATGATTGGAAACTTCTAAAATGAAAATTAAGAAATTAGAAGCTAATTGACTAATGAAATTGTAAAGAAATTGAAGATTTGAACCTGTATATTAAAAATAATGAAAATTAAGAAGAGGTAAATTGTTGAACATTTTTATTAACTCAAATGAATAAGGTAAATTTGTATAACATTCAATTATATTCTAAAAACATATATAAAACTTACCTGAAATATTTAAAAAGTTGAAATGTTAAATATAGATATGTAATAGAATATTATACAAGCTAAATCTTAATAACTAAAATGCTTCGAATGAACATATGTTATAAATGAAAATTAAGATGTACAATGAATGTTATAAACATAAGTTAATGTTTTGAATTGATAATAGTTAGATTGAATAGTAAAAAGTGAATAATATCTAAGAAAATGTTTACAAACTCAAGAAATGACTGAATGATTCATAAATAAGTTTATTATTAATTGATACAAAAGAAAGGAAAAATGTGAATTAAAAGGCAAAAACACTCAAGTATGAAATGTTTTATTCATGAATATTCATATTAAATGGAAATCAAGTTATATAAGTAAATGAAAGTGAATTAAATTACAAGGAAACTTATATAATATTTCAAGAATTGATTTATTGATGACTTCAGACATTGATTGTGGAATAAATTTATGAAAGTAAATGAATGTAAATTAATGGAAGATAATCATTGTATGAATAAATGAGAAATTAAAATAAATCTGAGGTTAATAATGTGAAAAGGAAACCAATAGAACAAACCTAAATGACATTTAAATTCAATATTTTTTAGCTAATGAAAGTTTGGAAAAGGATACTCGAAATTGTATAAGGTTGTATGAATAATCTATTAAGTAATTATCTAAGGCTGTTGAGCATAATGTACACTTAGTAGTTGGTTATCACCCTTATATGATGAAAAGTTTCTAAATAAACAAGCCATTAATTGATTTGCTATGGACGTGTGATAGATTCTTTGTTGCATATGATGGTCGTGTTGTTTGTTTGTGTGATGACCCGGAATTTCTAGCAGTTTAAATTTGAATAGTTAATTGGTTTTAAATATTTAAAAGTTAATTTTAATTTGAATTTAAGATATCAATATTTACTTGATAATGAAATCATTGAATTGTATAGCTTAAATATTGAATTTTATAATTGAAATTGGGTAAATTGTTGAATCTGAGATTCTAAGCCTGTTTCAAATAATTTGAAGGCTTATAAAATCTATAATGATGATACTGAAGATATTAGAATGGTTGAAATTTTAATTTAAAAGTAATTTGTTCAATTTTAATAAAATATTGTTTAAATTGAATTTAAAAATAGCCTTCCGAGACACAGTTTCGGAATTCGACGAAACCAGTTCCATTGGATCCGTAATAGTTAGTTATTATCGGATTTCAATTTTCGTAGCAATCGGAGTTGTCGTTTGACCACGGCAGCTCACAACGCTTCAAACTATTTTAATCAGTTTAATTTTAAATTGATCGTTTAATTCCGTAACTCGCGCATACTTTCAAATTAGCCTCTGAAACACGTTCCATTGTGATCGGAACGCGGGTAAAACCTTATGAACGTTTGTCGGCATGTGTGATTTGAAATTCGGGATTTCGTGTTTTGGGACACGAGATATTTTCATATTTAATTATTTAGTTTTCAAGCGTGCTGAAGAAGCTTATCCCCCAAACCAATATTTTATTACCGTCCTCTCTCCTTTAATAGATTGGAACTGAGCTTTCCCTTTTCATCATTTCCAAATTCGATTCGAAAAGAAAAAAAATTGATATTAATGGCCGTAGCCTTCGTCGTGTACAAATCGATAAAAAAAAGAGAGGAAATTATGAATCATGGCCGAAGCCGGCTCTGCCACAGTCCCATTCATCTTCGTCTCTAGCTCGAGATAATCGACGATGTAAGGATTGAATCGAGCTCGTGTAACTCGAGCTCGTACTCGAGAGGTCTAGCCGAGGTCGCGATTGTATCGTGTTCGTGTGGGCTAGGGTTTTGGCGGAGGCGCGTGAGGAGGAGCGTGACTCAATGGACTCTTGTGAGGCGCTGTTGGGTGGGGGTTGCGAGGAGGTGGTCAGAAGTGACTTCGACTTCGATGGAGGTGGAGGCTCGAGATGTTCACGACGAACGACAGTGGGGGGAGACTCGCGACAGTTTGGGTGAGCTTTTTTTTAGTTTTTATAATATATGTATGGAAAAAGGAAAAAGGAGAAGGAAAAAAAAGGGAAATTATTTTGTGTTTACTGAAATGTTGAAATTGGAAGTCTAGGTATGAACAGTTATTAGGTTTGAATTTGGAATTATATGTAAGGATTTAGAAGAAAAGGGGAAAGAAAAAAAAGTAGTTTAGAAAATTTTAATTAGTGTACAAATAAAGATTTAGTTAAATTAAATTTACAAAGTGGAAATCAATTTATTTCAGAAACTTATATAATTATTTAATAATAAGAACATATTTTATAAATAGAAAATTTGTTTGAAATTAACTTATTGGGTAAAATGAAACTTATTAAATAGAAATTGAACTTGGTCGAATATTAATAAGATCGTATAACTGTTTATACAAGGTCTAAATCTGAAGGAAACAAATCAAGGAAACCGAGGCAATTTTGAGGTGGATTGCAAATGAAAGCAAAGGTGAGTAAATCTCACTCTGTCTGGTTCTTATTTAAATTTATAGGGTTAAATTTAAATAATTGGTTGAATGTTTAAGTTGATTGGATGCATATGGATGATGATGTGACTTTGATTTTGATTGATTCTCGAGTTAATTGTGGATTGACTCGAAGTATATGGGGTTTTAAATTGTTTCAAACATAAATCATAAATAAGAAAATGATTTCATTTTAAATTTAGTAAGGGCTTGATGTGTTGTGATTCATTTAAATTAGTAAGGAATTTGAAATGAATAATTTATGGATTTAATTAATTAATTAATGATTTGGGTTATTTGACTTAGTAATTAACGAGTTGAATAAATAAGGAATTGAGTTGTAAGTTAATTAAATAAGTAAAAAGAATTCAGAATAATCATTTGATGGTGTGATAAATAATTACTTAATGTAAGTAATAAAATATAATTACTTGGTGAAATTAATCAAGAGTTTAATTAAGATAGTTAAGTAAGAAATAATTAATTTATGAATAAAGTAAAATGAAGGATAGTTAATTACAGTTTAGGATTAATCGAAAATGGTTAATACTGTGGTTTCATTAATATAACGAAATTTGATTAGAATAAATTAAAATATAATTGAAAATCCTTAATTTGTATAATTAATGAAGTAATCAAAATTGATTAATTAAAATTGATTAATCTATAATAAGTGACTTATGGGAAATTAATTAGTTTAAGCAATTAAGGATTAATGTAATTAAATAAATAATTCATTCATGAAGAAATTAAGATTTCTTAATAATCTCGGTTGAGACTAATTAATTTTGTGAAGTTAATTTAAGATAATTACTTGAATGCAATTGAAAGATAATTAATCCAGGGTGATTAATTAAGATGGATAATGATGGGTTGACCAATTAATTGATTTGGAATTAATTAACGTTAAAGGAAGTAATCTATGTGATTGAGGTTTGAAATTCAATTTGAATCAATTGAATTGATGTGTATGGGATTAGGCTTTACTTATGGATGATGGAATGGTATTGGATGTTTTGAATAAGTTGATATCTCTAATATGAAATGTTGTGAATTTCATTTGAATAACTTGGGTTAGGATATATGAGTCTCGAGGAGACCGGGGTCGGGTATTTGGGAAATACCCGAAACCACTTCAAATATTTATATATTGATTTATGAAATCAATAGGCTGGATTGAAATGATTTAAGTAGACTGGAACATTTATCTAAGTTTAGTACATAAAAATTAATATGTGAAATAAGTGTGGTCTATAGCAAATTGTGAATTGGTTAAATTGATATAAGTTACCCCGGGTTTATATAAGTTGTTTGCTTGGGTATTTCATGTTAGTTGAGTTTACTCACGCTGGATTCCAGCCTGACCCGGGTGTTACTTTGGTATAATGCTCGGGTCAGACCGAGTATTACTGATTTCCAGGTAGGTACGTTCTGGAGCTCAGAAAGCGAGCTGGATGGCAATATCGTATAGAGTATATCCGCTGTATTTATATTATTGTTAATCTGAGACATGATAATTGTAAATATTCAGTGACTGTATATAATGTGAAACTCTGATGTATTAGAATGTAATCGGCAGATATAGTATTCTTTTGCAACTATTATTATTTATTATTATATTTTATCCGCTGCGATTGTGAGATGTTTGGTGTTTCTGTTCTTCTTCTTCTATCTCTTTCTTCTTTTTCATAACTATCTAGAATTTTCGGGTTAGAAAATTTCGGGTCGTTACATTTGGTATCAGAGCTGGAGGTTAAGCGAAAACCTTGGCTCTGGTGGGGATTACTCATTTAATAGAGTCTGTAGTACTCTAGATTGAGTTGAATAGATAAATGTATATGTGCGTGTGTGTGTGTATATATATATATATATATATATATATGAGAGCGTACTTGTTATTTTCTTATATAACGATTTTAGATGATTTTATATAAAATATATTTTGATATATAAAGCAATATTTCCTTCATATACATATTAGGTGATTGGTTGTTAATTATTGGAATTAAAATTAAGGAATAATATAATACAACCAAACTGAAATTTAATAAAGATAAGTTTGAAATGGATTCAAACTGAAACTGAAGTTTAGAATTGGAATTAAATTAAGTAGGAAGCAAAAATAATATAACTAAATTAAAATTTAAGTGATTGAGAATGAAAATTCAAAATCTAATCCCGGAATTTGAAATATAGATTGGGAATGAAATTTATAAGTCGAAATAAATTTCATAAATAAATGAGATTATAATTTGAAATAGAATGCCAGAGAATAATTGAAAATAAAGTAAGATGAAAATTCTAGAGTAATGTTTAAATATGAATTGGATGGATTGGGAATTTGGAATTTTTGGGAAAATTTAAAATTCCTTTGGATTTGGAAGTGGTTTCCAAAGGTTTTGAAAAAAAAATAGTATTATTTCGAATATATTTTTGTGTTGAATTTGAAATCTGGGAGATTTGAAAAAAAAATATGGAAATGTTTTTAAAGAGATAAAAGCATTAAACTCTTTCGGTCACTGGAAAATAACGTCGGTGATGACTGCAGCATCATCGATGTTTATTTTCGAGTTTCTAAAAGAGAAATTGCTACCAAAATGTTTTTTTAATTGGAATTGTTTGTGAACTGGGTTTGGATTTGAATTCAAAGGGATAAATGAATTTTCCAAAGAAATTTTGGATATAGTTGAATACTAAGGTGATATTGAAATTTTGGAAATTTGTTTAAATTCTGGAATCTTGATAAAATGTTTATGGAATAAAAAAAAATATAAGTAGAGATAAGTTGAAATGAAGAATTGGACTCAGAAATTTGAGATTGTTTAAAAACTTTAAATAAAAGTTAATTTGGTTTAAAAAGTTAAATCAACCTTTGAGAATTTAACTCGAATTTATATAATTCGAGGTAGTTTGAAATTCAAGATTGAAATTAAATTAGTTCAAAATTTAATTTGGTTTGAAGTAATTGGAATGGTGATTGAAGATGTCTAAGTTTAAAAAAAAAATTAAATGGGAAATTGGATTGGAATAAATTGAAGTGATTTGGATTCTGAAATTAAATTGATAATAATTCAAATTGATTGGAATGATATGAACTTATAATTAAAATTGAACAGGATTAAAATCAACTAGAATTTGATTTAAATTTGGGAAGGAATCAAGATTGATTCAACTTGAATTGGGAATTAATCAAGTCCAATGGAATTTGGAGTTATTTGAATTGGAATTGGGTCAATTTAAATAGAGATTTAAATTGAATTGTTGGGGAAGTGAACAGTTGGCTATTGACTATTTTCAATATAAATTGTTTTGATATAAACTTATTTTTCTAAGCTATTAAATATATACAACCTTTCTTTCTTAAAGCCAAATTATTTTATATACTTGTTTTACGATTATTTTTGAAGCTATTTAACCATTTTTCAACTATTTTCTAAACTAATTACTATTTTTCAACTATGTTACAAATTAATTACTATTTTACAACTATTTTACAATTATCTAAAATTCCTGAAATTATTTAACTATTTTCCAACTAACTTACTATTAGTTAACTAGTTTACAGCTATTTTGCAAACTAATAATTATTTTTAAACTACTTATCTATTTTTAAAATTTTCAAGCTATTTTCTAAATATAAACTGGTCGGAGTTCAAACTGTTATTGGAAAAATACCCAACTGAGATGAGAATTAAAGTGATTATCCAAATGGGGACTAAGGTAAATGTGGATAAGTGAATGCAAATTTACGTGAATGTGAATGGAAAGGAAATTGATATTGGAAAGAGAAGTCAAATTTGAATATTTGGTTTTGAATAAACAAAGTTGTATATCTTTGTTATATGAGATAAATCTCACCTTGTTGAATTTATTGCTAGAAGAAAAATGATTTTGAAGATGTTTGAAGTATAAAAGGGGTTTTATACAAGTTTGAAATGATCCAAAGTTTTAAAAATTATATATATCTCTATATATATATATAAAGGATTTTATGAGGATTTTGGAAAAGGTTTTGAGAACCTTTGGATTTGGAAAGGCTTTTGATTTTTGGGTAAAATCAATATGAGAATTTGGAAAGCCTAGTTTGGGAATTATCGATTTTGGAATAATCGATTTTGTATAAATAAGCTTTGTATGAGATCATACTAGGTGTATGATTTGAAGATACTATATGTGTATAGTATAAAATGTTTTGATGATGGCTCTGGGGCAAAAGGCACTCTCTTGAAATGAACTTCTCAGGAGTGCCACCGGGTGGTGCTGCCTTGAGCCAGGGGGTTCTAAAGTTGATCCTGTGAGGAGTCCGAACAAAACTAGTTCCTGAGGATTATGAGTAGTGTATACCATAGTGAGAGTCGTGTGTGCCGCTGAGAGCATACGGTCTGCGTTTGATTTTATATCGGTAGACTGCGACCTATGGTATAACATAGCGGAAGTCGTGTGTGCCGCTGAGAGCCAACAGTCTGTGTTTGATTTTATATCGGCAGACTGCGACCTATGTAGGAGTGGAGAGGTTTCATTTCGATAGCGAAATCAGAGGCCGCGGAGAGCCTGCAGTTACATGGACTTTTGCTGTGACAGCAACGTAACCCTGGATGTAACTGTGATCTGTTGTGTGGGACCCATGGCGTAATCGAGAGGCCGTGGAGAGCCTGCAGTTACATGGACTTTTGCTGCGACTGCAACGTAACCCTGGGATGTAACTGTGACCATGGATGGGGGTGATGATTTCCAGAGCATCCTCAGCAAAGATATTTCCTTTATTTTCAAAAAAAAAGTTTTCTATATTTTCAATAAAATTATTTTCCAAGTATTTTCACTGGATGTTGAAAACGAGTTTGCCAAGTACTTATAGATTTTCGGTCCTACGTCTGATCAACGTGTGACTGAATTTCTGTGAAAACAAGGATGGACTGGTTGAGACATCGAGTTATTTGAAAAGTATTTTTATAAAGAGTCATTTTAATAGTATTATGTGACTTTAAAGGTTTTTCTAAAATTTTGAAATTAAGGTGATGGGATTTTGGAAAATCAAAGGAAATCCAAACTGAAATTATAAAATTAAAACTCGGAAAAATTTAATGAAGTGATTCTTTACAATTAAAGGAAATCGAATATTAAATTAAAAGTGAAAGTAAACCAATCAGCTAAATAAATTATTTATAGTGTATGTTAATAAAATTTAAGTTGGGTAAACAAATGGATTGTAAATTAATAACATTTGGTAATGAATTCGAATTGTAAATAGAATCCGACCTGGATTTGATAATGAATTAAATAAGAAGAGATGTTGTAAAATAAAAGTAAAATAGAGTTGGATTGAAAATGTGATGGTTTGAACTACAAATAAAATTCAAGGGTGATTTGAATAATGTTTAATGAAATTTGCAAGAAAAATTGGATATAAGAAAAGTGATTATAATAGCAATGTTTTGAGTTGCAAAACAAAACCTAAGTGAATAGAAATAAATTGAGAGTGGCCTTGTATTAATAAAATAAATTCGATAACGAATTAAGTAAGTAAATTAAAATTTTAAAACGGGATAATTGAGTTAAATAATAAATGGATGAAGTCTGATTGAATAAAAACTGAATCAAAACTGTGATTGGAATTGGATTATCAGACTGAACTTAATTTGGTGGTATAATAATTTGAAATATACGTGAGTTCGGTTGGATATTATTTTGATAAATTGAGAAGATAAATTAAAAAATTAAGATTAAATGGATGGGCTTACCGAATTTAATGGAATTTGATTAAATGAGAATCAAATAGAAGTAAACTTAAGTTTGGTATTGGAATAAACTAAAGTAAATTCACTTAAGTTTAAATTTTATGGAACTTTGGCGTCGAACAAGAGTGAAAGCCCATTAAATAGAAGCTTGGGTTAAATTAATTTGGAAATGGTCATTAATTTATAAGTTTGAATGTGCCAAGCTTAATAAATTGTTTTGCATGAATTTAATGCGGAAATTAAATGAAATGCAATGAATGGTTGGTAGATAGTTTAGAAATGAAATGGAATTAAATTCAGAATGAGTTAAAATTAATTTGAAGTAGTTATAAACTAAAATAGATACTCTATCAAGCGAATATCGTCGGGATTGCATAACAATAATTGTTGTTTGGCGTAAACCAAAGTAATTAAAATACTATGAGTTGATAGAGATTTAATGAAATTGATTTTAAATCATTTGAAGTGAATATGAGCTTGTTTGGGTTAAAAATCAATGGAATGTAAGAAATCGAGTTGCAAACCATTGAAATTGAATAAAATGGTTTATAAATTGGATGAAAGCAATTGAATTAGCTTTAAGATCATATAAATCGCTTATGGAAAGGTTTTGGTGCTTGTTGCTTATGATATTCATGCGTAGCTATTGAAAATAAGTGATATGCTAATAGATTTTATTTATATGGCACTTACGTATTCAAATTGAGTAAGTACAGGTACCTGAAAGCCGTTTGGCTGGTTTGGATTGCACTAATTGCTAAAATAAATAACTGCTTGCTTAAAATGCTAAATAAGGTACGCCTACGTAATAAAAATAGGAAATATGAACTGTTTTTGCTTTTTCCGACCGGGTGGATCGATGTATATATATTTATATCTCTTGTCAAATTGCAAAAGCTCCTCCGTACAAAGGAGACTCTGCCAAAAATTTCTGAAAATTTTGGAAGTTAGAAATTTTTTGTAAAATTTTATTAACGACAAAACAATTTCAAATTTGAAACCAAAGTAAATTAGTAAATGAAACTAATATGAATCGGTTATAAATGGAAAATAAAATTTAATATTCATAATTGAAGACGTATTAAATTCGCATGAAACAAGGAAACCTAATTTGCATAGAAGTATATGTGAAAACTCCTGTAAGAAAAAGTATAAATGATTTGAAAGGTTACGATTGAATATTGTTGCTAAGTAAAATATGCAGGTATAAAAAGGTAAAAAGAAAGTTGGATTTGATTTCCAAAAGATAAATGTGAATTGCCCGACAAAAAGGTATGTATTTAAAATTCTGTATGAAATTGGATTGGGTTTTTGATGTAGCCAATTGGCTTTTGTTTTCTTTTTGGTATTTGGGAGCCCGTAGAGGCCTTTTGTAGTAGTACCGAGCTAGCCGCGCAAAGGAGACGCTGGAAAAAAGTTTCGGGAATTTAGAGAGTTAGAAAAATTTTGAGAAATTTTGATAATTCAAAATTTGGTTTTAAATTGAAACTTAAATGATTGAGCAGAAGAGTATTGATTGAAACTATAGAAGGTTTTGGGAAAGTTGGATAAGGTGATGGTGGGCCTTTAATAAAAGATAATTGGTAGGATGTTGAATTGTGAATTTTGGAAAAGATAAACGGGTATTGGTCAATTCTTCCTAATTAGTAATTTCGGGGACGAAATTCTTTTAAGGGGGGAGGAATGTGATGACCCGGAATTTCTAGCAGTTTAAATTTGAATAGTTAATTGGTTTTAAATATTTAAAATTTAATTTTAATTTGAATTTAAGATATCAATATTTACTTGATAATGAAATCATTGAATTGTATAGCTTAAATATTGAATTTAATAATTGAAATTGGGTAAATTGTTGAATCTGAGATTCTAAGCCTGTTTCAAATAATTTGAAGGCTTATAAAATCTATAATGATGATACTGAAGATATTAGAATGGTTGAAATTTTAATTTAAAAGTAATTTGTTCAATTTTAATAAAATATTGTTTAAATTGGATTTAAAAATAGCCTTCCGAGACACAGTTTCGGAATTCGACGAAACCGGTTCCATTGGATCCGTAATAGTTAGTTATTATCGGATTTCAATTTTCGTAGCAATCGGAGTTGTCGTTTGACAGTGGCAGCTCAAAATGCTTCAAACTATTTTAATCAATTTAATTTTAAATTGATCGTTTAATTCCGTAACTCGTGCATACTTTCAAATTAGCCTCTGAAACACGTTCCATTGTGATCGGAACGCGGGTAAAACCTTATGAACGTCTGTCGGCATGTGTGATTCGAGATTCGGGATTTCGTGTTTTGGGACACGAGATATTTTCATATTTAATTATTTAGTTTTCAAGCGTGCTGAAGAAGCTTATCCCCCAAACCAATATTTTATTACCGTCCTCTCTCCTTTAACAGATTGGAACTGAGCTTTCCCTTTTCATCATTTCCAAATTCGATTCGAAAAAAAAATTGATATTAATGGCCGTAGCCTTCGTCGCGTACAAATCGATAAAAAAAAGAGAGGAAATTATGAATCATGGCCGAAGCCGGCTCTGCCACAGTCCCATTCATCTTCGTCTCTAGCTCGAGATAATCAGCGACGCAAGGATTGAATCGAGCTCGTGTAACTCGAGCTTGTACTCGAGAGGTCTAGCCGAGGTCGCGATTGTATCGTGTTCGTGTGGGATAGGGTTTTGGCGGAGGCGCGTGAGGAGGAGCGTGACTCAATGGACTCTCGTGAGGTGCTGTTGGGTGGGGGTTGCGAGGAGGTGGTCAGAAGTGACTTTGACTTTGATGGAGGTGGAGGCTCGAGATGTTCACGACGAACGACAGTGGGGGGAGACTCGCGACAGTTTAGGTGAGCTGTTTTTCAGTTTTTATAATATACGTATGGGGAAAAAAAGAGAAGGAAAAAAAGGGAAATTAATTTGTGTTTACTGAAATGTTGAAATTGGAAGTCTAGGTATGAACAATTATTAGGTTTGAATTTGGAATTATATGTAAGGATTTAGAAGAAAAGGGGAAAGAAAAAAAAAAGTAGTTTAGAAAAATTTAATTAGTGTATAAATAAAGATTTAGTTAAATTAAATTTACAAATTGGAAATCAATTTATTTCAGAAACTTATATAATTATTTGGTAACTAGAACATATTTTATAAACAGAAAATTTGTTTGAAATTAACTTATTGGGTAAAATGAAATTTATTAAATAGAAATTGAACTTGGTCGAATATTAATAAGATCGTATAACTGTTTATACAAGGTCTAAATCTGAAGGAAACAAATCGAGGAAACCGAGGCAATTTTGAGGTGGATTGCAAATAAAAGCAAAGGTGAGTAAATCTCACTCTGTCTGGTTCTTATTTAAGTTTATAGGGTTAAATTTAAATAATTGGTTGAATGTTTAAGTTGATTGGATGCATATGGATGATGATGTGACTTTGGTTTTGATTGATTCTCGAGTTAATTGTGGATTGACTCGAAGTATATGGGGTTTTAAATTGTTTCAAACATAAATCATAAATAAGAAAATGATTTCATTTTAAATTTAGTAAGGGCTTGATGTGTTGTGATTCATTTAAATTAGTAAGGAATTTGAAATGAATAATTTATGGATTTAATTAATTAATTAATGATTTGGGTTATTTGACTTAGTAATTAACGAGTTGAATAAATAAGGAATTGAGTTGTAAGTTAATTAAATAAGTAAAACGAATTCAGAATAATCATTTGATGGTGTGATAAATAATTACTTAATGTAAGTAATAAAATATAATTACTTGGTGAAATTAATCAAGAGTTTAATTAAGATATTTAAGTAAGAAATAATTAATTTATGAATAAAGTAA
The DNA here is from genome assembly GCA_030765085.1 of Allium cepa. Classification (NCBI taxonomy): domain Eukaryota; kingdom Viridiplantae; phylum Streptophyta; class Magnoliopsida; order Asparagales; family Amaryllidaceae; genus Allium; species Allium cepa. The sequence continues at coordinate 120,578,232 of CM060942.1, forward strand.
AATGAAGGATAGTTAATTACAGTTTAGGATTAATCGAAAATGGTTAATACTGTGGTTTCATTAATATAACAAAATTTGATTAGAATAAATTAAAACATAATTGAAAATCCTTAATTTGTATAATTAATGAAGTAATCAAAATTGATTAATTAAGATTGATTAATCAATAATAAGTGACTTATGGGAAATTAATTAGTTTAAGCAATTAAGGATTAATGTAATTAAATAAATAATTAATTCATGAAGAAATTAAGATTTCTTAATAATCTCGGTTGAGACTAATTAATATTATGAAGTTAATTTAAGATAATTACTTGAATGCAATTAAAAGATAATTAATCCAGGGTGATTAATTAAGATGGATAATGATGGGTTGACCAATTAATTGATTTGGAATTAATTAACGTTAAATGAAGTAATCTATGTGATTGAGGTTTGAAATTCAATTTGAATCAATTGAATTGATGTGTATGGGATTAGGCTTTGCTTATGGATGATGGAATGGTATTGGATGTTTTGAATAAGTTGATATCTCTAATATGAAATGTTGTGAATTTCATTTGAATAACTTGGGTTAGGATAATATGAGTCTCGAGGAGACTGGGGTCGGGTATTTGGGAAATACTCGAAACCACTTCAAATATTTATATATTGATTTGTGAAATCAATAGGCTGGATTGAAATGATTTATGTAGACTGGAACATTTATCTAAGTTTAGTACATAGAAATTAATATGTGAAATAAGTGTGGTCTATAGCAAATTGTGAATTGGTTAAATTGATATAAGTTACCCCGGGTTTATATAAGTTGTTTGCTTGGGTATTTCATGTTAGCTGAGTTTACTCACGCTGGATTCCAGCCTGACCTGGGTGTTACTTTGGTGTAATGCTCGGGTCAGACCGAGTATTACTGATTTCCATGTAGGTACGTTCTGGAGCTCAGAGGGCGAGCTGGATGGCAATATCGTATAGAGTATATCGTATAGAAAGGGGTATAGAGATAGATTTGGTGATCCTGAAGAATATTTTGGTGAATCAGACCTTCTTTGAATAAAATAGGTATTAAAGATCAGAATGTTTCTGTTTTGGTCGAAAATTTTGAAGGTGTGGACTTTGTATCTATTGCGAGTACCGAAGTGATTGAGATTCAAGACTCTAATCCTATTTTGTTGGATCCACATATTTCGTAGTGCTTAATTGATTCTTGTGTTTCTAAGGTTAATGGATTGTCAAATTCCTTTGACTCATTTATGGGTATTCATGTAAAGGACAAGGACTATGATTGAAACGACCCTGACTCGACCTTCGAAAATCGACATCCAAATACTTCGCCCATATTCGAATGCCGCGGATTCAAACATCAAATCTCGTTCGTCGGAGCTTATAACACATTAAGTAAACAACACAACGGAAGACAAAAATATCATTGATAAAACAATGGATACAATATCTGATACAATATGACACAAAAAATGTTCAACAATATCAGTGCCAAAAATGCACAACAGCGGAAACACAGCACCGGAAAGATAGCACCAACATAGGCTTCAAAAGAATCCAACATCCATACTACAACTCCATCTCCAATGCTTCAAAACCAAATAGCTCAACCCAAAAGCTTCAAAACTCCAGTACAATAAGCTCGAACCACCATCAATGCTGAACTTAAGCAAGCTTGGTCCGAACCAAAGACTAAAGGCTATAAAATCTACGTCTACTATCTGATTATCTGAAAGGACTGACTCTAGGTTGCCGGTGTGGAAAATTTTGAGCACCCAGAGTTTAGAAAGAGAACAATAAACTCCAGGTCAGTCATGGGACTGGTGTGAGCGAACGAAAATAGTTTATCTTGAACAAAAACAAAACAAACAAAAAGAATAAAAAAATCCACAATGCTTTTTGAAAAATAAAACTACCATAAGGCCTTCCCGCACACACACACAATGTATGAATATGCGCTTATATGTTTTTGTTTGATGATAATAAACATATATATTCATTTAAATGTATTTGGTAATGTACTATTTTGGTTTTCATAGATTAAATAAATATTTGTTGAATAAAATAAATTACACAGAATTTGAATTCAGACAGAATAAGTTACACAGAATTTGAATTCAAACAGAAATTTTATTCAAACAAATATTTATTACATTTTTGAATAGTACAAATTCAAGCTCTCACTATACATATACAATTTTGATTGTAATTACATCACAATTCATATTTACAATTTTCCTCACTACATATCACTCACACTCGTAGTTTATCTTAAACTTCATTCCAGTTAGAATCCAGCATCTGAGCAATCTGCAAAAATATTCACTAACACAGTAAAATTGAAAAAGAAATATTTTTGCAATATAAAATGAAATATGATTTTTGAAAATATGATTTGCCTCGGTTATTTGGGTTGTTCGTCATCATTTACATTTGAATTCATCATACACGAACAATGTGACATGCACAGTGTATCACTGTACATGCCACAAGGTCGTGCACATCGATATACACTTGATAATGCTACAGGGACAGGTGAGCACAGGTCAAACCCAAATGTAAAGCCGGGTTCAACTCACGTGCAATATACTCAAAATCACGACACGAGCACAAGGTCAAACCCGAGTTTTGAAACTGGATTCAACTCAAGTGAAACTTCAAAAATCAACATGAATGGATGCAAAGACCAGCTGCAACATGGATGTCACAAGCAAAGACCAGACACACTTGAACATGGTGAGAAACACAAGTCAAGTAACTCAGCATTGAAGTGGATGTACGAAGCTCAAGTTCAATCCCAAAGCAACCAGCAATGCATGCAAGTGCCAACCAGAATGAAGACCATAAGTAAACAAGACTACAGTGATACAAGTTGTACAAGATAACAGCAATAATGAAAATCAGTGCAACATGTAGACAGCAACTTCAATATGCTCAAGTGAATGAAAATTCAAAAGCTCAAGTAATCAAGTAAACAACTCAAGCAAAGACCAGACACACTTGAGCATGGTGAAGATGCAAGAACAAAGAACTGCACAAGTGTAGCCTCGAACTACAGGTCTTAATATCAAAGAGACAACATCAGTATGCAATAAAGACTACTGCAAATATACAGAAAACAACAGAGCGTCAAAGCACATGTATGCAGACCAGTGCCAACAATGACCAGACCAAACAAAGAACCAGAAGTACAAGTGCAGTTAAAATGGCCGGGCAAGTGCACAACTTCACAACAAACAAGTCAGTGTAGCAATGAAACAATACATACACCATGTGCAGAGGACCAGTGACACAAGTAACATGAGCAGACCCAAACAATACATACACCAGCCGCAACACAGTGAAGATACCAAATACAAAATTCATACAAAAAGCTACATGGATCAACGAATTGGATGAACAAAACTCGAGTGCAACAGTGAAGCCGGAAGAAATGGAATGCAACTACAGTGATCTCAATATAGTAATGATAGCAGACATAAATGCAACAATACTCAGATGAACACATGGCCGAAGACAATGAAGCCAAAGCAAACAGAAGGGATGATCAGACATAGGACAACAAGTGCACAAATATACACAATCCAGGCAATACAGCAATGATCACAAATGGAACACAAGTCAGTGGCAAGCTACAAACACCTGTGCAACAACAGTATCAATAACCAGTGCAGTAGCTACAACTTCAACTACAAAACCCAACAGCGATGCATGTATCATGAAACCAAAGTGCTCGATGCACATTGCAGACAAATGCTCAAATGAATATGAAATAACCAGAGAATGGCCAGGACTAAATGTAACAAGGATCAGAGATGAAGCTCAAGTGGATGAACACAAAGAAATGGTGATGGCCGAAAATAATGCAGATTCGTGAATGTATACAGTTAAGAAATTCAAGTGCGTACTGTTTGAAAAGGTCACAAATTAGAAGAGGAAAGTCACTGCCGTATCAAACAAGTTAAATCGAACACTGCGCAAACAAAACCATGGGTATCAAGTTGAAAACATATCAGGAAAACCGTGCGCATCAGGCAATCAAAAATTAGGAAAGTGTAAATGAATACGAGAAAATTCAAGTGTCTCGAATTCATATAAATATCAAACCCAATTATCATCATCGGCATCGAGTTCGAATACGAGAAATCATAAAAGCACAAATAGGAAATTACATACCGAAGCAACGGTGAACTCAATCAAAGGAGCAGCTGCGAACGAGCGCAAGCAACACAAATCAAAGAATTGACCATCAGAGAAGCCGCGAGCAGGAGCGAGAGCAACACAAAGCAAAGAATCGAATTTTAAGAAAAACCCTAATTTCAGTAGAAAGAGGATCGGCCATTATTTTCTTCACAAGGCAAAAGAAGAGGAACGGGCAAAAGAATGGGTCGGCCTTGTTTTACAAAAGGAATTTAGTTTATTAGGGTTTATTTTAAAGGGGGTTTTAGTTTTAATTTGTTTTTTTATTTGTTGTTATTACTTTTCGATTCAAAGTATTGGTAAATCACCACCTAGGTTGTAGGTAGTGTCAGATTGTCTAGTTAGAATTAGTTCAGTGAGCAGGGTGTGCGAGTTTGCAAAACTCTATAGGCGGGAGCAAGGGTTTGCGAGTTTGCAAAACTCTATAGGCGGGAGCAGGGGTTGCGAGTCTATTAGAGTGTTTGTAAGCGGAAGCAGGGTTTGTGAGTCTGTTAGAGTGTTTGTAAGCGGGAGACTGTTTAATTCTAATAGAAATCTGGGAATGCAGCAGTAGGCAGGGGTTGCCGAAGCTGGGTAAATTTTGTGTGTGATTTACTTTTCAGCATATTTATTTCTGCAGTTTGTTTCTGTGTTTAAATCGAGAAAATTTGCTATAACCCTATTCACCCTCCCTCTAGGGTTAATCTAGATCCTACACACAATGCAAACACACAATTGGAGGAGATTTCTCCTTATGATAGTCAAACTTGCTAGATACGCAAAAATCCTTTTAATATTATTATTAGTGCATAGTGCAGAAAACATTTCGAATGTATAATATTAATCTTAGCCATCATACCACCATTATGGTATACCTACTGTAGCTACCATGTTCAATAGCAGGTTATCGCCACATTCCATGGCAGGTTATGCAACTAAAACCATACAGGGTGCTTATTGTTTCTTTGGATTTCCAACAAATGGTCAGGTTAAGGAACTTCATGTGCCACATAGGTACACCTCTGGAGGGACGCCCCAAGAACCTAACCGGATCTTTGCCAACACAAGGCTGGGTTACCTCTGTAACTAGTTACCTAACTATCACGAGTATGCCATCCCTCGGTCGTTACCGACCTTGATCCGAGGATCCTCAACCACAAAGCAGCGACCACATAAGTTAAATATCTGGGATCCATGCCATGTCCATAAGGAAATGGACATACCCTAAGGGGCGCGATCCCCGATAACCTTGTCGTATGCTTCATGTTTCGATCATTTCTGGGTTGTGAGGTCCGACGAGGTCTCGTCCACAAAGCTACGCTTTTCACAAAAGCCATGCTTTGATCAACAAATGATCAGCAACACTTAGCATGCCACATTATCAAGTTGGGAATGTATCACTAGTAACCATCAACTACATAACCTCTAAGCTCGTACGTCTCAGAGAATGGTGTTAAGCTAAGAGAATGAATTCTCCACCACCAAACAGAAATGTATTTGATAGAAACTAGCTTTACGTCTCAAAGTGTAAAGTCAGACATACATCCATACAAGTCCGTTCGGGGTTCGAACGGAACCGAAGGCACTTCATAAAGAAGCCCTTGCAATCCGGGTATTCACAATCTCGATCGGACTCCCCATCACATATGGGATCTCTATACCGGTGCGACTCAGTGCAGGAACATTCGATAGGTAATCCTTTCGTTCTCGAAAATACCCGGTCTTCACTACCAGTCTTCAAATGTTATCATTTCGTCGTATCATTATCCGGAATGGGTTTTATGACATAAAGTCCTCTCCTGGCTAAACCGAATAATGAGCGCTTAATTTTAAAACCATATGGATATATTGGGATCTTAGTTAAATCACAACTTTAAATCCAGAACCTTTCTTTTTGAATGTTTTAAACAAATTTCCACTTTTAATCCTTTAAAACAAAAGATTCACCCTTTAAGATCACTTTCAATGTTCACCAAAATCTTTAACAAAGATTCATTCATAGCTTTCAATACAATTTCCATTTCAAATCTTTTATACAAAAGATACACCTTTAAGATCCTCTTCAGTTTTAAAACAAAGTTCAACAATCTTTCATAAAGATAGCTTCCAAAATAATTTCTATTTCAGACTTGAAATCTTTTCAACAAAAACCGGAAGTTCTTTTGTTATATGAAAGCCATTATTATTTGAAAATAAGTACTTTTCGTTTCAGAAAAATCCGATTAAATATACACGAGTTATAGCCTTTAAAAGCATAAACCAGAAATTCAGCAAACTGTTGTATCATCGGCAAGTTCTATTTGAATTAAATTCAGATCTCCAAAATAATTTATTCAATATACTTCAAAAATGGTTTAAAATCCATATATATATATATATATATATATATATATAGTATAACTAGTATGCCCCTTTCAAACCATAATCTCTAAAATAATTTCAAAACTTAAATAAGATATATTATATTCAAACTAAATTTCAATTTCAAAAATTCCTTTTTCCAAAATCTTTTCATATTCAATTCAATTCCATTTTCAAAACCATTTGGATTCAAAATTCAACTTTTAAATAAAATAATATTTAAATTCAAAATACCTATGACTTAACCAATCCCTTGTGAAATCCATATTTGCGTGTGTATGGTGTAGTGTAGGGGTTTTACACACAACAACATATCACAACCATCATTAATTCAAGGACAACAGTATAAATAAGCGGTGTATTTCTATAACGCTTATCTTCATCACAGATTCATAAATAAATAATATAAATTCATCACAGATAATAAATTACATTCATCACAGCTCAAATCAAAACAATTCATATCGCAGAGCATCACACATCAGGGATATCAAACAATTCATGGCACTCAATATAATTCAAACATCTATAAGCTATATCAATTAATCACATGATTAATTTTAAACCAGATTAATTACATATGAATAAATTATTAATCCTAGTTAATTAATAATAATTAATTACAAACCAATTTAATTAATTACTCTTTAATAGTAAATTAATTAACCTTTAATTATTAATTAACCATCCTTAATTAATAAATCAAACAACCTTTAATTATTAAATAATTAACCTTTAATAATTTGATTATTTTTTAATTAATAAACCTTAATTAATTACATTAATTAATTACATTAATTAATTAACTCTTAATTAATTAACATTTAATTAGTTATCCTTAACCAATTACCATAAGTGATTATCCCTAATCACTTATAAAATTAATAAATTGAGTAATTATCCTTTAATCACTTGATTAATCAACTTTAATCATTGATTAATTACTTTTAATTAAGTAATTATCTTTAAGTAATTAACTACCATTAATTACCTACATTAGTTAGTCAATCTTTAATTTAATTAAACTAAGTAATTGTCCTTTAAAACTTGATTAATTAACCTTTCATCATTTAATAATTAATATTTAATTATTTAATTATCTTTTAATTAATTTTCCTTAATTAATTATAATAAATGATTATCCCTAATCACTTATATTAATAAATCACAAAATTAATTACATTAGGTAATTATTATTAAGAAATTACTCCAAACCTTAATTAATCAAAAGATAAACCATTTATCATAATTGTTTTCTTAATTACAGTATTTAAGTTTAATTAAATTAAACTTTTGTAATTAATTTTCCATTACATACAAAATTAACTTAAAACCTTTTCAAGTTACTTAATAATTAAAGTCAATTTATCTTCTCTAATTAACTATTTAATTACGTGATTTAAATTTAACTTAAGCAACTTAAAATTAATTTAAAATAAAAGATATATAATAAAATACCTTAATCTTAATCACTTTAAATGTAATTTATTTTAAACCATCAAGTTTGAGATAGGTTATATCTTCAGGTTTTTGAGGTTCGGAAAAATTGTTTGCTGATCTAGGATATTTGATTTGAATTTAATCTTGTTTACTAGTTTGAAGTTTTTATCTCAGGTTTGTGGTTTTAGTTTGCTAGGCTTTAGTTTTGAATTAACTAAGAAAATAAGCAAAGGAGAAGTATGGATATATATAGCCTGATTTCTTTCTAATACATTTTATAATTTAAATTAAAAAGAAAATATAACCTGCCACTTGTAAATTCATATGATAAAAGAGCTACACTTGTTTAAATTTTCATGTATATGGCTTACAAATGTTTATACAAGCTATTATATTTGTACAAATGTCATACTGCATATTTTAATATTTTTATAAAATTTATATCTTATTTCTATTTAGTTTTAAATATATATATATATATGTATGTATGTATGTATGTATGTATGTATGTATGTATATGTATATATATGCTTTATGTCTATATTTTTCTTATTATTTTTAAGTATTATGTTTTTAATTGTATATATATACACACAAACCATTTTAGTTCACGAATAATTTAAGAAGAAAGTATATAAACTTTTTATTAATCTTATTTAAATTTGAAACTTAAGTTAAATATCTTTAATAAATAAATATATACATAGATATTATTTTTATTATTTTAAAAATATAAAGTTTAACTTTATATAGCCTTGAAAAAAAATTATATTGAATTTAAACCAAAGCTTTCTATTATATTTTCAATTTTCTACTTATACACTAATAAATAATCATATACACATATATACGTTAGTTTTGAAAATATAAACTTTTAAATCCAATTAATTTTATAAAATATTTACTTTTGAATTCCAAAACAAAATTTTATTTACAATCTATTTGTAAAACAACACATATCTTATTTAATTTTGAAAATATCAAATTAATTCATAATTAAATCCAAAATTTTATATTAATTACCAATTTAAATTTGACTTAAAACTAGGATCGTTACAGATTCCTCCTTAAGAAAATTTCATCCCCGAAATTTGCTAGACTGGGAGACAACAAAGAACAAATGGACACACAGAGAAATGGTTTACCAGATCAAACTGAATATTTATTCTGCATTTGGCTTACCAAATCAGAATATTATTAATAATTATGAGAATGAACTCATTTGATATTTTAGGAAGTATTCGGGTCATCCGGTCTACGAAATATGCAAGGGCATTGGTTAGTTCGGAAGAATATCTAACCTTCCGTAGGATAAATTGGGACCCCAAAGAATAGACAAATGGATACAATCTGATTTTAGCTTCATATTTCATTACCCAATTTATTCCAAATAAAATTTCAAATTTATTAGAGTTAAATTCGAAAAATTGATAGTAAATTGATGAAGAGAATTAGAAATAGGAATTAGAAATCCATCTACAACGATTCACAGGGCCACCACAACACCAAAGTTTCTTCTTGTAGCTGCCAGAAAGCCATCAAAGAATTCAAACTGGATCAAAGGATATTGAGAAGAGTTGTTTCTGCTATTGCAGAGTATTGATCATTTGTAGTGGTACTTCCATGTCCCTTATCTCGTCCTCTTCTTGCGCTCATACTCACTATCAGTGGATAGTAAGAGAATTTACTTAGGCATACGGATGAATATCTTAGGGATATACTCATTCTAGGGTATTCGTAACCATAGCTCTAATGAGTTACCTAATGTGTTATACTTCTGAGCTAAAGTTCTTACTTAAACTTCAGCTCTGATACTAAATGAAATAACCCTGACTTGACCTTCGAAAATCGACATCCAAATACTTCACTCATATTTGAATGCCGCAGATTCAATTGTCGAATCTGGTTTGCTAGAGCTTATAGCACATTAAGTAAACAACACAGCGGAAAAAAACAATATATCATTGATGCAACAATGGATACAATATCTGATACAATATGATATAATAGATGTTCAACAACATCAGTGGCAAAAGTGCACAAAGCGGAAACACCGTAGCGGAAAGATAGCACAAACATAGGCCCCAAAATAATCCAACATCCATACTGCAACTCCATCCCAGTGCTTTAAAACCAAATAGCTCAACCCAAAAGCTTCAAAACTCCAATCTAATAAGCTCGAACCACCATCAATGCTGAATTTTAGCAAGTCTGGTCGGAACTAAAGACTGAAGGCTATCGAAATCTACATCTACTATCTGATTATCTGAAAAGACTGACTCTAGGCTACCCGTGTAGAAAATTATGGGCACCCAAAGTTTAGAAAGGGAACAATAAACTTAACGTCAGTCATGGGACTGGTATGAGAAAATGAAAATAGTTTATCTTGTACAAAAAAATCAAAAAAATAAAAATAAATCTACAATGCTTTTTGGAAAATGAAACTACCATAATGCCTACCCGCACACACACAATGCAAACGCATTGGAGGAGATTTCTCCTTATGATAATCAAACATGCTTGATACGCGAAAATCCTTTTAATATTATTATTAGTGCATAGTGCAGAATTTTTTTCGAAAGTATAATATTAATCTTAGCCAGCATACCACCATTATGGTGTACCTACTATAATTACCATGCTCAATAGCAGGTTACCGCCACATTCCATAGCAGGTTATACAACTAAAACCGTACAGGATGCGTATTGTTTCTTTGGATTTCCAACAAATGATCAGGAAAAGGAACTTCCTATACCACATAGGTATGCCTCTAGAGGGATGACCCGAGAACCTAACTGGATCTCTGCCGACACAAGACCGGATTACCTCTATAACTAGGTAACTAACCATCACGAGTATGCCATCCCCTGGTTGTCACCGACCTTTATCCGAGGATCCTCAACCACAAAGCAACAACCATAAGTTAAATATCTGGGCTCCATACCATGATATCATTTTTTATCCAGAAGGAAATGGACATACCATAAGGGGCGCGACCCCCGATAACCTTGCCGCATCCTTTCTGTTTCGACCATTTTCGTGTTGTGAGGTCCAACGAGGTCTCATCCATAAAGCTACGCATTTCAGAAAAGCCATGCTTTGATCAACAAATGATCAACACCACTTAGCATGCCACATTACCAAATTAGGAATGTGTCACTAGTAACCATCAACTACATAACCTCTGAGCTCGTACATCTCAGAGAAGGGTATTAAGCTAAGAGAATAAATTCTCCACCACCAAACAGAAATATATTTGATAGAAACCAGCTTTACATCTCAAAGATAACTTTCAAAACAATTTCTGTTTCAGACTTAAAATATTTTCAACAAAAACTGGAAATTCTTTCGTTATATGAAAGCCATTATTATTTGAAAACAAATACTTTTCATTTCGGAAAAATCCGATTAAATATACACGAGTTATAGCCTTTAAAAGTATAAACCAAAAATTCAGCGAACAGTCGTATCATCGGCAAGTTCTGTTTGAATTAAATTCAGATCTCCAAAATAATTTATTCAATATACTTCAAAAATGGTTTAAAATCCATATATATTGTATAACTAGTATACCCCTTTCAAACCCCTAAAATGATTTCAAATTTTAAATAGGATATAATATATTCAAACTAAATTTCAATTTCAAAACTTCCTTTTTCCAAAAGCTTTTCATATTCAACTCAATTCCATTTCCAAAACATTTGGATTCAAAATTCAACTTTTAAATAAAATTATATTTAAATTCAAAATACCAGTGACTTAACCAATTCCTCGTGAAATCCATATTTGTGTGTGTGTGTAGTCCAGAGGTTTACACACAACAACAACATATAACAAGCATCATTAATTCGAGCACAACAATATAGATAAGCGATATATTTCTATAACGCTTATCTTCATTCACAAATGAATAATATAAATTCATCACAAATAATAAATTACATTCATCATAGCTTAAATCAAAACAACTCATATCACAGAGCATCACACATCAGGGATATCAAACAATTCAGGGCACTCAATAAAATTGAAACATCTATAAGCAAGATCAATTTATCACCTGATTAATTGTAAACCAGATTAATTACTTATGAATAAATTATTAATCATGGTTAATTAATATTAATTAATTACAAACCATTTTAATTAATTACTCTTTAATCATTTATTAATTTACCTTGAATAGTAAACTAATTAACCTTTAATTATTAATTAACCATCCTTAATTAATAAATCAAACAACTTTTAATTATTGAATAATTAACCTTTAACCATTTAATTATTCTTTAATTAATTAACCTTAATTAATTATATTAATTAATTAACCCTTAAATAATTACCATTTAATTAATTATCCTTAACCAATTACCATAAGTGATTATCCCTAATCACTTATAAAATTAATACATTGAGTAATTATCCTTGAATCACTTGATTAATCAACTTTAATTATTAATTAATTACTTTTGATTAAGTAATTACGTTAAGTAATTAATTACCTTTAGTTACTTACATTAGTTGGTCAATCTTTAATTTAATTACACTAAGTAATTATACTTTTAATACTTGATTAATTAACCTTTGATCATTAAATAATTAATATTTAATTATTTAATTATCTTTTAATTAACTTTCCTTAATTAATTACAATAAGTGATTATCCCTAATCACTTACACTAATAAATCACAAAATTAATTAGATTAAGTAATTATTATTAAGAAATTACTCCAAACCTTAATTAATCAAAAGATAAACCATTTATCATAATTATTTTCTTAATTACAGTATTTAAGTTTAATTAAACGAAACTTTTGTAATTAATATTCCATTACATACAAAATTAACTTAAAATCTTTTTAAGTTACTTAATAATTAAAGTCAATTTATCTTCTCTAAGTTACTATTTAATTACATGATTTAAATTTAACTTAAGCAACTTAAAATTAATTTGAAATAAAAGATATATATATAATAAAATACCTTATCTTCGTAACTTTAAAAATAATTTATTTTAAACATTTTTCTAATTCCAAAACTAATATAAAACATTTATTACTAATGAAGAAGGTGTTTAAAACTTGATTAGATTTTAAAATTTTACAAAACCTGTTAAATTTCCAAAAATTCAAAATTTGACCCAACCTATACTCGAGACTATCTCGAGTATGCTCCCGAGTCAGATGTTATTTTCCCTGAGTATTACTTTGAGTATGTTGCTTCTTCTACAGCTTCGCAAACACCCGGATATCCATGTACATAGGTGCATGTGCACCACCATCACAATCACCACCGGTCACTGCCGCGACCACTCACATATCACTAATGATCTCCCCGAGCCTCTCGAATACCCACGTTGATCGCTTTTGCCTTAAAACAAAATCGAGCATCAGAGTATCCAATTGGAACCAACTGACCATCGGAAAAATACTTCGCGGCGCCGCCAACATGCACCAGAAGTCTAGCGATCATGACCAAAGCTGCACGGCGACATCATGCTTCGATTCACCTTGTTCCCGTCAATTTCGATCCACCCTCGATGATGAAATCACCTCGTCGCATCATTGACTAAAACAAACTACAAAGCCCTAGATCGACGTCGTTCAGCCACCACGGTGAGCTATAAACCTTACAACCATTTTTTCGTGAACCTCCACTACCCAGGCTACCTTCAACCTTGAACCGGATCCATTTCAACATTGACTGCCGGAATTTGACAAAAAATCTAAAAAACGATCAGCTAGAGAAACCCAATCATTCCCAATATTAAAAATTATGATATTACTTTCAAAAACCAACATTTTCAAGTTCGAACTAGATTATAAAGTTAAAACATGAAATTTTAACAATTGATTTTCTGGCTTGAATTTCTTCCTACTGAAATTTCTTGTTTTCTAAATAAATTCCTATATATTCACTTGGAAATATTTTTAAGACTTGGATATTGATAATATAAACATGTTTTGTTTATATCCAATAGCCTCAAAAAAATCAGAAGAAAAGATTTTTGTTTTTAAACAGGTTTTGTAGCCTGTATACTTAGAATAGAGGCAACTATGCCTGTTTCCCAGACATGCACACTAATATAACCATTCATATATACATGAAACCAACCACGCAAAGCATATTTCATGTTATACATTCCAGGATCATCACATGCTAATCAAAACATAAACAGTTTTAGGCTTTTAGAAAGGTTGTTTACTCACCTAGAGATGAAAGACAGAGGGCCTAGAATTGAATATTTTGATCCAAATATGCTTTGCTTGATATTAAATCTGATTTGCTTTATCCTGATTGTTGTTTGCTTTGAATCTACTTGTTGTTTGATGATCTTGCTTTTGTTTTCTCAGGTTGGAGATGCACTTTGATCTGGTTTTGATTTCCTGGTTGAAATTTGATTTAAACTTTGAAATCTGCTTTGTTTTAGGTCTTTGAATTTGAATTTAATGTCTGTTGCATGCTTTACATTTAAATTGGTTTTTGCTTTGATCTTAAACTGCTTGATTAAATTCAGGTTTGAGATAGGTTATATCTTCAGGTTTTTGAGGTTTGGAAAAATTGTTTGCTGATCTGGGATGTTTGATTTGAATTTGATCTTGTTTACTGGTTTGAAGTTTTTATATCAGGTTTATGGTTTTAGTTTGCTAGGTTTTAGTTTTGAATTAACTAAGAAAATGAGAAGTATGGATATATATAGCCTGGTTTCTTTCTAATACATTTTATAATTTAAAAGAAAATATAACTTGCCACTTGTAAATTCATATGATAAAAGAGCTACACTTGTTTAAATTTTCTTGTATGTGGCTTACAAATGTTTATACATGTTATTATATTTGTACAAATGTCATATTGTATGTTTTAATATTTTTATAAAATTTATATCTTATTTCTATTTAGTTTTAAATATATGTAAATATATATGCTTTATGTTTATATTTTTCTTATTATTTTTACATATTATGTTTTTAATTGTATATATATACACAAACCATTTTAGTTCACGAATAATTTAAGAAGAAATATATAAACTTTTTATTAATTTTATTTAAATTTTAAACTTAAGTTAAAATATCTTTAATAAATAAATATATACATAGATATTATTTTTATTATTTTAAAAATATAAAGTTTAACTTTATATAGCCTTTAAATTTCTTATATTGAATTTAAACCAAAGCTTTCTATTATATTTTCAATTTTCTAATTATACACTAATAAATAATCATATACATATATATATATACATATTAGCTTTGAAAATATAAACTTTTAAATCCAATTAATTTTATAAAATATTTACTTTTGAATTCCAAGACAAAATTTTATTTATAATCTATTTATAAAACAACACATATCTTAATTAATTTGGAAAATATCAAATTAATTCACAATTAAATCCAAAATTTTATATTAATTACCAATTTGAATTTGACTTAAAACCGGGATCGTTATAAATTCCCCCCTAAAGAAAATTTCGTCCTCGAAATTTGCTGGACTGTGAGACAACAAAGAACAAATGGACACATGGCGAAATGGTTTACCAGATCAAACTGAATATTTATTCTTCATTTGACTTACCAAATCATAATATTATTAATAATTATGAAAACGGACTCATTTGATATTTTACGAAGTACTCGGGTCATTCGTCAACGAAATATGCAAGGGCATTGGTTAGTTCGAAAGGATAACTAACCATTTGCAGAATAAATTGGGACCCCAATGAATAGACAAATGGACACAATCCAATTTTAGCTTCATATTTTATTAACCAATTTATTCCAAATAAAATTTCAAATTTATTAGAGTTAAAATCGAAAAGCTGATAGAAAATTGATGAAGAGAATACGAAATAGGAATTAGAAATCCATCTACAACGATTCGCAGGGCCACCACAACACCAAAGCTTCTTTTGTAGCTGCCAGCAAGCCATCAAAGAATTGAAACTGGATCAAAGGAGACTTAGAAGAGTTATTTCCTCTGTTGTAGGGTATTAACCATTTGTAGTGGTACTTCCATGTCCCCTATCTCGTCCTCTTCTTGCACTCATACTCACTATCAGTGGATAGTAAGAGAATTTACTGAGGCATACGTACGGATATCTTAGGGATATACTCATTATAGGGTGTTTGTAACCCTATCTCTAATGAGTTACCTAATGTATTATACTTCTGAGCTAAAGTTCTTACTTAACCTTCAGCTTTGATACCAAATGAAACAACCCTGACTCGACCTTTGAAAATCGACATCCAAATACTTCACCTGTATTCGAATGCCGTAAATTCAAACGTCGAATCTGGTTCACCGGAGCTTATAACACATTAAGTAAACAACACAGTGGAAGAAAAACAATATATCATTGACATAACAATGGATACAATATGATACAATAGATGTTCAACAATATCAGTGCCAAAAGTGCACAATAACGAAAACACAATAGCGGAAAGATAGCACCAACATAGGCTCCAAAAGAATCCAACATACATACTGCAACTCCATCTCTAATGCTTCAAAACCAAAGAGCTCAACCCAAAAGCTTCAAAACTCCAATCCAATAAGCTCGAACCACCATCAATGCTGAACTTAAGCAAGTTCGACCGGAACCAAAGACCGAGGGCTATCGAAATCTACATCTACAATCTGATTATCTGAAAAGATTAACTCTAGGCTGTGCGTGTGGAAAATTATGGGCATCCAGAGTTTAGAAAGGGAATAATAAACTCCCGGTCAGTCATGGGACTGGTATGAGCAAACGAAAACAGTTTATCTTGTACAAAAAAATAAAAATAAATCTGCAATGCTTTTTGGATAATGAAACTTCCGTAAGGCCTCCCCGCAAACATGCAAACGCACAATTAGAGGAGATTTCTCCTTATGATAATCAAACATGCTTGATACACGAAAATCCTTTTAATATTATTGTTAGTGCATAGTGTAGAAAAAATTTCGATAGTATAATATTAATCTTAGCCAGCATACCACCATTATGGTATACCTACTATAGCTACCATGTTCAATAGCAGGTTACCGCCACATTCCATGGCAGGTTATACAACTAAAACCGTATAGGGCGCGTATTATTTCTTTGGATTTTCAACAAATGGTCAGGCTAAGGAACTTCATATGCCACATGGGTACGCCTCTGGAGGGACACCCCGAGAATCTAACCGGATCTCTGCCAACACAAGACCGGGTTATCTCTGTAACTAGGTAACTAACCGTCACGAGTACGACATCCCCTGGTCGTTACCGACCTTTATCCGAGGATCCTCAACCACAAAGCAGCAACCATAAAACAATAACCACATAAGTTAAATATCTGGGCTCCATACCATGATATCATTTTTTATCCAAAAGGAAATGGATATACCCTGAGGGGCGCGACCCCAGATAACCTTGCTGCATCCTTCCTGTTTCGACCATTTTCAAGTTGTGAGGTCCAATGAGGTCTCGTCTACAAAGCTACGCTTTTCACAAAATCCATGCTTTGATCAACAAATGATCAGCAGCACTTAGCATTCCACATTACCAAATTGGGAGTGTATCACTAGTAACCATCAACTACATTACCTCTGAGCTCATACGTCTCGGAGAAGGGTGTTAATCTAAGAGAATAAATTCTCCGCCACCAAACAGAAATATATTTGATAGAAACCAGCTTTACATCTCAAAGTGTAATGTCAGACATACATCCATACAAGTCTGTTCTAGATTCGAACGGAACCGAAAGCATTCCACAAATAAGCTCTTGCAATCCGAGTATTCATAATCCTGATCAGACTCTCCATCACTTACGGAGATCGCTATACTGGCGTGGCTCAATGCAGAGACATTCGTTAGGTAATCCTTTCATTCTCGAAATACCTGGTCATCACCACCGGTCTTCAAATGCTATCCATTTCGTCGTATCGTTATTCAAAATGGGTTTTATGACATAAAGTCCACTTCCGGCTAAACCGCATAATGAGCGCTTAATTGTAAAACCATATGGATATATTGGGATCTTAGTTAAGTCACAACTTTAAATCCAAAACCTTTCTTTTTGAATGGTTTAAACAAATTTCCACTTTTAATCTTTTAAAACAAAAGATTCACCCATTAAGATCATTTTCAATTTGAGACAATGTTCACCAAAATCTTTAACAAAGATTCATTCATAGCTTTCAATACAATTTCCATTTCAAATCTTTTATACAAAAGATACACCTTCAAGATCCTCTTCAATTTTAAAACAAAGTTCAACAATCTTTCACAAAGATAGCTTTCAAATCAATTTTTGTTTCAGACTTGAAATCTTTTCAACAAAAAGTGAAAGTTCTCTCGTTATATGAAAGCCATTATTATTTGAAAACAAATACTTTTCGTTTCGGAAAAATCCGATTAAATATACATGAGTTATAACCTTTAAAAGTATGAACTAGAAATTCAGCAAACTGCCTTATCATCGGCAAGTTCTATTTGAATTAAATTCAGATCTCCAAAATAATTTATTCAATATACTTCAAAAATGGTTTAAAATCCATATATATTGTATAACTAGTATACTCCTTTCAAACCATAATTCCAAAATAATTTCAAAATTTAAATAGGATATAATATATTCAAACTAAATTCCAATTTCAAAACTTCCTTTTTCCAAAAGCTTTTCATATTCAACTCGATCCCATTTCCAAAACCATTTGGATTCAAAATTCAAATTTTAAATAAAATAATATTTAATTCAAAATATCTATGACTTAACCAATTCCTCGTGAAATCCATATTTGTGTGTGTGGTGTAGTCCAGGGGTTTTACACACAACAACAATATATCACAACCATCATTAATTCAAGCACAACAGTATAGATAAGCAGTATATTTCTATAACGCTTATCTTCATTCACAGATTCACAAATAAATAATATAAATTCATCACAGATAATAAATTACATTCATCACAATTCAAATCGAAACAATTCATATCACGGAGCATCACACATCAGGGATATCAAACAATTTAGGGCACTCAATATAATTCAAACATCTATAAGCAAGATCAATTAATCACCTGATTAGTTTTAAATCAGATTAATTACTTATGAATAAATTATTAATCCTGATTAATTAATATTAATTAATTACAAACCATTTTAATTAATTACTCTTTAATCATTTATTAATTTGTCTTTAATAGCAAATTAATTAACCTTTAATTATTAATTAACCATCCTTAATTAATAAATCAAACAACCTTTAATTATTGAATAATTAACCTTTAATCATTTAATTATTCTTTAATTAATTAACCTTAATTAATTACCATTTAAATAATTATCCTTAACCAATTATCATAAATGATTATCCCTAATCACTTATAAAATTAATAAATTGAGTAATTATTATTGAATCACTTGATTAATCAACTTTAATCATCAATTGATTACATTTAACTAAGTAATATCTTTAAGTAATTGATTACCTTTAATTACTTACATTAGTTAGTCAATCTTTAATTTAATTACACTAAGTAATTATCCTTTTAATACTTGATTAATTAACCTTTAATCATTAAATAATTAATATTTAATTATTTAATTATATTTTAATTAATTTTCCTTAATTAATTACAATAAGTGATTATCCCTAATCACTTATACTAATAAATCACAAAATTAATTACATTAAGGAATTATTATTAAGAAATTACTCCAAATCTTAATTAATCAAAAGATAAACCATTTATCATAATTATTTTCTTAATTACAGTATTTAATTTTAATTAAATGAAATTTTTGTAATTAATTTTCCATTACATACAAAATTAAATTAAAACCTTTTTAAGTTACTTAATAATCAAAGTCAATTTATCTTCTCTAATTAACTATTTAAGTACATGATTCAAATTTAACTTAAGATATATATATAATAAAATACCTTCATTTTAATAACTTTAAAAATAATTTACTTTATACCTTTTACTAATTCCAAAACTAACATAAAACATTTATTACTAATGAAGAAGGTCTTTAAAAATTGATTAGATTTTAAAATTTTATAAAACTTGTTAAATTTCCGAAAATTCAAAACTTGACCCAACATATACACGAGACTATCTCGAGTATACTCTCGAGTCAGATGTTATTTTCCCCGAGTATTACTTCGAGTTTGTTGCTTCTTGTACAACTTCGCAAACACCCAGATATCCATGTACACAGGTGCACGTCCCCCACCATCACAGTCACCTCCGGTCACTGCCGCGACCACTCACATATCACTAATGATCTCCCCGAGCCTCTTGGTTACCCAGGTCGATCACTTTTGCCTTAAAACAAAATCGAGCATCACGGTATCTAACTGGAACCAACTGATCATCAGAAAAACGCTTCGCGACACCGCCAACATCCACCATAAGTCTCGCGATCATGACTAAAGCTGCACGGCGACATCATGCTTCGATTCCCCTTGTTCCTGTCAATTCTGATCCACCCTCGACGATGAAATCACATCGTCACATCATCAACTAAAACAAACTATAAATCCCTAGATCGATGTCGGTCAGCCACCACGGCGCACTATAAACCTTCCAACCATTTTTCAGTGAACCTCCACCACTCAGGCTGCCTCCAACCTTGAACCCGATATCCATTTCAACTTTGATTGCCAGAATTTGAAAGAAAAGCTAAAAACGATCAACTCGAGAAACACAATCATTACAAATATTAAAAATTATGATATTACTTTCAAAAATCAACATTTTCAAGTTCGAACCAGATTATAAAGTTAAAAAATGAAATTTTAACAATTGATTTTCTAGCTTGAATTTCTTTCTACTGAAATTTCTTGTTTTCTAAATAAATTCCCAATATATGCACTTGGAAATATTTTTAAGACTTGGATATTGATAATATAAACATGTTTTATTTATATCCTATAGCCTCAAAAGAATTAGAAGAAAAGATTTTTGTTTTTAAACAGGTTTTGTAGCCTATATACTTAGAACAGAGGCAACTATGCCTGTTTTCCAGACATGCACACCAATATAATCATTCATATATACATGAAACCAACCATACAAAGCATATTTCATGTCATACATTCCAGGATCATCACATGCTAATCAAAACATAAACGGTTTTAGGCTTTAGAAAGGTTGTTTACTCACCTAGAGGTGAAAGACAGAGGACCTGGAATTGAATATTTTGATCTGAATATGCTTTTCTTGATATTACATCTGATTTGTTTTATCCTTACTATTGTTTGCTTTGAATCTACTTGTTGTTTGATGATCTTTCTTTTGTTTTCTCAGGTTGGAGATGCAGTTTGATCTGGTTTTGATTTTAGGTTGAAAATTGATTTTGAACTTTGAAATCTGCTTTGCTTCATGTCTTTGAATTTCAATTTAATGTCTGTTGCATGCTTTACATTTAAATTGGTTTTTGCTTTGATCTTGAATTGCTTGATTAAATTCAGGTTTGAGATAGGTTATCTCTTCAGGTTTTTGAGGTTGGAAAAATTGTTTGTTGATCTAGGATATTTGATTTGAATTTGATCTTGTTTACTGGTTTGAATTTTTATCTCAGGTTTGTGGTTTTAGTTTGCTAAGTTTTAGTTTTGAATTAACTAAGAAAATGAGAAAAGGAGAAGTATGGATATATATAGCTTGATTTCTTTCTAATACATTTTATAATTTAAATTAAAAAGAAAATATAACTTGCCACTTGTAAATTCATATGATAAAAGAGCTACACTTGTTTAAATTTTCATGTATATGGCTTACATATGTTCATACAAGTTATTATATTTATACAAATGTCATATTGCGTGTTTTAACATTTTTATAAAATTTATATCTTATTTCTATTTAGTTTTAAATATATATATATACACACACATGCTTTATGTTTATATTTTTCTTATTATTTTTAAATATTATGTTTTTAACTTTATATATATACACAAACTATTTTAGTTCACGAATAATTTAAGAAGAAAGTATATAAAGTTTTTATTAATCTTATTTAAATTTTGAGCTTAAGTTAAAATGTCTTTAATAAATAAATATATACATAGATATTAATTTTTTTATTTTAAAATATAAAGTTTAACTTTATATAGCCTTGAAAAAAAAATTGTGTTTAGTTTAAACCAAAGCTTTCTGTAATATTATCAATTTTCTAATTATACACTAATGAATAATCATATACACATATATACATTAGTTTTGAAAATATAACCTTTTAAATCCAATTAATTTTATGAAATATTTACTTTTGAATTCCAAAACAAAATTTTATTTACAATCTATTTATAAAACAACGCATATCTTATTTAATTTGAAAAATATCAAATTAATTCTCAATTAAATCCAAAATTTTATATTAACTACCAATTTAAATTTGACTTAAAACCGGGATCGTTACAATGATTCTACTGAAGGTTTTATTCGAGTTAACAAAAAAGGAACAAATTCAAAACCTTATGAAATGGGTAATTTTGGGCTGTGTACTGCTAATAAATTTGAGTGCCTTGCCTCTTCTGAAATGCTAGATTTCACAAAAAGTGATGATAGTAATATGTTAGTTGATAGGATCATTGAGGCTAATGTTGTTGGCAAGTTACAAATTGTTATTAACTCTACCGATCAGTTTTTGGAGGAAAAGCTTGGGGAGTTTTGGGTATCTAACAATCTTGATTTTATTAAAGATGAGGTTTATGATAAGTCTGGAGAGGTTTTAGATTAGGTCCGTTCTTCTTTATTACCTATAAATGTAGTTGTTTTTTTGGAAAAGGAGGAGTGTATTTGTGTGGACAAGCTTGAGAATGTTCTGGGTGTTGAATGGTTATTCAGGGCTGACCTTATGGATATGCATGCAGATTTCGTTATGCATGGTGCACAGTGTTTGGTTGCTGCAGTTGCAAAATATTTGGATATTATTTTGAATTTAGCTGGTCATTGTGATGTTGATTTTTTTGGCAAGATTGATAATTTTGTTAAGGATGGGCTTTTGCCTTTTAATGGGTTAGATTGATAGGAGAAGGAAGATCTGGTTGTCATTGAGAATATTCATTCTGTTGAGTAGCTGAATGTACCGGCTTCTTATGATTGGGTGGAGAAGTCTATCGCTAGTATTCCAGCTTTGGGGAACGTTAGTGACATATTGAATATAGCTTCGGGTGTTTTAGATGATGCGGTGAATGTCTGTTGTATAAATAATGGGGTAGAACGATCTATGTGTTTAATTCCTTTGGGACATGCAGTTGATAATTCTTGTTTGGCTTCGGGTGCTTATGTAGGCTTGGTGAAAGTTAACTGTGTTAATTAAGACATGGAGTATAAATTGTTGGAGAGGGGCAGCAGCTCAGTTCCTATTTCTTTTTCGTCGAAGAGAGGTAGGCGAAGGAAATCGGTGGCTTTTAGTGGTTTGGTACGATGCAGTGCCAGGATCCGAGGTTGTCAGTCTCAGTCTTCGAGTGAGTTACCTGATTCGAGTGCCATGAGTGGCGCTACGAATTCAAGCTCTGATATGCTTACTGATTTGGATAGTTCCTATTCATCTTATGCTTTAGCTAGCTTGTCTTCTTCTGAGTTTAGTCAGTTAGCCAGTGATACTTCTTTCATTTTTTTTGATATAGAGGTAGATCATGAGTATATTAGAAGTAGGGAATTTGATAGGGTCAGATCTGTTGGTATACGAGGATCATTAGTTGGAACATTACGGGTCTGCATGATTTAAATAAATGTGACAAGGTTAGAGCTTTTTTTAAGGAATATTCTATTGACATTTCTCACCTTTAGGAAACTAAAATTGAATGTCCAGATGTTCGTTTTATAGAAGATTGAATATTAGGTGGGTATCATTTTAGAAATTGGGCTTTTTTACCCTCTATGGGCGGTTTTGGGGATTTACTGATTGGATGGCGGGATAACCATTTTAAGCTGCTTCAATTTATTTCCATGCAGCATTCTTTACACATTATTCTCATTAATATTAATGATAATTCTTTCTTGAATATTTCTAATGTTTATGGGCCTAACTCTAAATTCGGTCATCAGATTCTTTGGAAAGAATGTCTAGAGTTCAGATCCTTAGCTCCTGGTTCTTTGATTTTGGGGGCATTTCGATGTCACGTGTTTTTTAGATGAACGTTTGCCTTGGGAGGCTGATTTCTCTGTTATGGAGGAATTTGACCAATTTATTATTAATTCAAATTTGATTAAATTTCCTCTTTGTAATAGAGAATTTACTTGGAGTAATACAAGGGAGTCTCCATCAATGGCTCTTCCGGATAGGTTTTTCGTTATTGATGAAATAAAGGATAAATTTCCTATCTATAGAGTGTCTGCTTTGCTTACACTTATTCCGATCATTGTCCTATTATTCTCACTGGTGAACATCATAGGGTTACTAGTAGATCATTTAAATTCTAAAAAAGTTGCTTATTAGAATCAAGTTTTTCAAATTTAATAATAAATAAATGGATTCCTATGAGTTTTTATAATATTAGAAATAAAGATAATTCAGCTAAAATTTTTGTTTCAAAACTTAGGGATCTTAAGATTTTTCTTAAAAATTGGAATAAAAATGTTTTTGGTGGTATTAAAATAAAAAAAGAAAATGTTCTTTCTAAGATGCTTAAATTAAATAAGATAGAAGAAACTAGACAATTAAATTTAGGTGAGCGTAATGTTCTCACTAATCTAAAAGAAGAACTTAACTCTATTTTAGAAAACGAGGAAGTTATATGGAAACAGAGATCCAGAATCCACTGGATTGATGAAGGTGACAATAATACTATTTTTTTCCCAATATGACTAATTGTGGAACATGGAGTAATACGATTAATTCCATTAATTTTTGTAAATGATTTAGAATTAGTTAACCAAAGAGGCCAAAATAAGCCTTTTACAGACTATTATAGAGATATTTTTGGTAATAAAAACAAACATAGAATTAATGTTAGATGGAATGATTTTTATCCGACTGATTCTAATGTTGATCTTTCTGAGTTAGATAATCCTTTTACTGAAGAGGAAATTCGAAAAGCTATTAATGATTTTCCAGGTGATAAATCCCCGGGTTCGGATGGATTCCGAATTTTCTTTTATAAAAAATTTCGGTATGTTTTAAAATTATATTTAACAAGCATGTTTAATGACTTCTATAATGAAAATCTTCAATTAGAAAGATTTAATTTTGCAAATGGTATTTTATTACACAAAAAATTAGGTGCTAATAACTTAAAATATTTTAGACCTATTTCATTAATTAATTGTTCCATTAAAATTATTTTAAAAGTTTTAGTTAATAGATTTTGTATAAGAATGAATGACCTAATTAACCATTCATAATCTGCTTTCATTAAATGGAGAAATATCACCGATGGTGTGGAAGTTATTCAAGAATACATTAATCACTGTTGTAAGAATAATATTACCTATGCGATTTTAAATTGGACTTCGCAAAAGCTTTTGGTTCCGTAGATTAGGATTTTCTAGTAGATATATTTCATGCTAGAGGTTTTAGTCATAGATGGATTAGCTAGATCATGAATTTGCTTAGATCTGGTAACTCTAGTATTATGATTAATGGTATTCTAAGTAATAAAATTCAATTTAAGCGAGGTTTAAGGCAAGAGGATACTTTATCGCCTCTTCTGTTTAACTTAGCCGTAGATGTTTTCACTAAGATAATTAATAAAGCAGTTGATAATGGATCTCTAGGAAATGTAGGTAATGATATATCGCGTAACGGTATATCTGTCCTTCAATTTGCAGATGATACCTTGTTGTTTTTTTTTCTTATTTAGCTAGACACCTTATTTCTCCTAAGTTTATTTTATATAGTTTTGAACTTCTATCAGGTTTAAAAATAAATTTTAATAAAAGTTCTATTTTAGTTTTAAATGATTTTGAAAAGGTTGAAAATTTAGTTGCTAATATGCTAAATTGTAAAACTATGGATTTTCCTTTTGACTGTCTTAGTATTGTGATTAGACCTTCCAAACTAAAGCATGATGACTAGTTTATAATCATAGATAAAATCAAAGGGGATTTTCTACTCAAGGAAAAAGTTGTAGAAAAATTTAATTTTAAGGACAAGAAGTTTGCTTTTTAGGCTGAAGGACACTTTTAGTGTATATCAAAGAATGATAGTTGTAACTATCATTTTCCGTTAACACTAAAAAGTGTCCTTCAAATTAAAAAACAAACTTGCTGTCCCTGAGACTAAATTTTTTTGCAACTTCTTCCCTATGCATGTTTTCCTGAAATCAATTAAAAATAGGATTTCTAATTGGAATGTGAGATTTTTATCTAGAGCAGGTAAACTAGTTCTAATTAATTCTGTTTTATCAGCTCTCCCGATCTATCGATGTCTATGCATCTTTTTCTTGATTGGATGGTTGATAAAATAGATAAAATAAGAAGGGATTTCTTATGGAGTGAGGAAAACTCTAATAGCTACATTAAATGTTTAGTAAATTGGGAAACTGTTTGTAAATCCCAAAAGGATGGTGGTTTATGAGTCATTAATTTGCGTAATATGAATTTGTCTCTACTAGGTAAATGGCTATAGAAGTCTAAGGATATAAATGATAATGCTACTTGGAAAGAAATTATTTCTGAATATTACTATAATGGCAGTAACAATTTATATCAAATTACTCCTTTGGTCATCCGTAAACAATCTTATTTTTGGAAATCCATTTTAAAATGTCATGAGATTTTTAACTTATGCATTAATATATTAGTTCATTCAGGTAATAATACTTCATTTTAGCATGGCCGTTGGATTTCCGTTATCCCTCTTAGGATTGAATTTAGAGAGTTGTATGAAATTTGTAATTTTAAGTATGCTTTAATATCAGAAGTTTTTTCTCCTAAAAAGGACCCTTCTTGGAATTTTAGTTTTAATAGAATTTTATTACGTTCAACCCTTAGGCAGCTTTCTTTGTGTTACTCAGATTAGCCACATCCCCAGTTCTTCTGAGTCAGCAGCATGGGGCTTCCTTATTGGATGGTGCTGGCTTCCAGTACCATTGGCTTTTTGATTCTCTTTAGTTATTCAGGTACTTCTAACACCTCAATATCGGGCGATGGCCATGCTGGAGCTCGATATTGGGGTGTAATAGGCGGTGGCCTTGCCGGAGTTCATTATAGGGGTATTTGTGTTTTTCCTTTGATACTCGTACTAAGACTTGTACCTTCCAGGCATGTTGGCTGTAACGACCCGGGTTTTTCACCGTTTGATTTAGAATAATTAAATGGGTTAATATTAAATTTGAATTACAGATTTATTTTGAATATGAAAATTTGTTTTTCATTTATAAAATTAATTCAGAATTTAAATATAGAAATTTACTGGATAATGTAATTATTGAAGTTTATTGGTCAAATTTTTGGATCTTGAGTTTTAGGCCCAATAAAAATTATTTAAAGACTTGTAAAATTTCTATTGATAATAACGAAGATAATGAAAAATTTAAAATTGAATTTAAAATCGATCTGTTCAATTTTAAAATTAGTTTGTTCAAATTGACATTTAAAAATAGCCATCAGGGACACAGTCTCGGAATTCGATGAAACTAGTTCCATTGTATCCGTAATAGTGTATTATTATCGAATTTCAAATTTCATAGCTTTTGAAGTTACCGTTTAGTTGTACGAAATATAAACACGCTAAAATTAATATCGAAGATTTAATATAATAAATTGGATCCAAAAAGCTATCTTCTCTATACGATCGAATTAGGAATCGAAACCTTTTCTATTGCATACGGAATAGGGGTATAACGTTATGAATGCCTAACGGCATGCCTCGATAGGAGATCAAAATTTTAAGTCACTAAAACGAGATATTTTATAATTAAATAAAATTATTTATGATCAAATCAAAGTCTAGTCTAAGCCGACCAACATCGTACCCATCCCCCTTTTTACGTGTTTAAATCACATCTCCTTTCATTCTATCAGTTCAAAAATTAAAATCATGGCTTCCTTCCCACTTTTTCTTCGTTTTCAAATCTTCAGGAAATCGACCAGAGGAAAAAAAGGAGATTACAAAGGTCTTCCTTCGTCTCCAGTTGATTCATTACCTTCCCCTGCTTCATTTCAAAACCGTATCTCCCCCTTTAATCTTTCAATCGAAAATCAATCTAAAAAACGATCGAACAATCGTTCGCTTATTTATGTCACGTTCGACAATGGGAGGTGCGAGCACGAGAGCGCGGCTGGGGGAAAGGCAGCGACTTCACCTTGGAGGGCACAGTGAAATCGCGTTTGTGCGGGCGGGCGTTCATCGATGTCACTCGGCATCACAATGGTGAAGCAACTGAGGGTCGCGATCGAAATTCGCGAGCTATCAGGTTGAAGCCACTTTGAAGTCGAGCTGTTTGGCGATGTTGGTGCTGGCCGCGTGGTTCATCGCATCGAGAAAGAGGCCGCAACATGGTATGTAGGGATGGTCGGTGGCGTTCGTGAAGACCGTGTGCTGGGTAGCTGGGAAGGAAAGAGGCGGCTAGGGTTTTGGCAATCACGGTGATTAACTATTATTAAGGTAAAATTTTAAAGTTTAAGGTATTATATAAATTTGTGAATCTCATAAGTGCTATTTTAAATTTATACGAGGTCCAAAAATATAGGAAAACAAAGGTGAGTTGGAATTCATATTGAGAAATAGACAAACTGGAATTAATTTCGGATTTTAGGGGTCAGCCGGAAATTTTAGAAAATAAAATAAAATATGGATATTCGACCGGTTGAAAATCAAGGAGAGAATTCCTCACTCATTTCGATTACCTTATTTATATTTGAATGTTTAAATTTAAATTTAAATTATTGGATGCTTGAATTATTTGATCATTATTATTATCAATCGGATGTTATAACGCATATAGTAGTATATATATTAGTGATTGGAGTAATATTTCTGCATACTACTGCGGATGTGACCCTTTGCGCCCTATAATAGTGGATGGCCCTATATACCGCAACGTCCCCCTCGAAGTGAGATTGGTATTTTTATTATTGTCTAACATCTATGAATGCAGGGAAAACAGGTTGGAGGGATCCAACTGGATTTCTCAAATATATTAGTATTTTTCATATATATATTAAATGTTGGATTATTCTATGTTGTAAATTTTTAAATTATATAATGGCATGGAAATTAATTATGGGTATATTTAATACATAAGTATTATTTTAATTTTTAAGGAATTAAAAAGAGATTTTTAATATAAAAATATGTATATCAAAATTTAGACTATTTAAAAGAGATTGGTTTAAATAAGAAATGATGAATTTTTTATCGTATTAAATAATTCGGGAAAAATATTTTAAATAGAGGATTTTAAAATAAATTATATAAAGGAATTTTTAAAGACTGAATTTCAAAAAGATATTTGAAAGATATGGAAGGAAGTTGAAAATCGATATTAAAGATAGATTGGCAAAAATAACTGGATTTTTAAAGGAATTGAATTTATAAAATGGAATTTTATAAATGAGATTACTTTTAGTGAAACTCAAACGAGTTGTAAAAAAATTATAAACGATGTTTATAAATATAGAAGAAAAAAATGATATTTGGTGATAAACTGGAAATATAAAATTTACAGGAAGAATTTATATTTAAAAATAAGGAAATAGGGTGAGGGAAAAATAGTGGAAACTATTTTGAAGTGAAAATAGTTAAGGAGGCCGAATGGGAAGTTGTGTGATGGAAATCGAGAGGGTTTATAAACTAAAATGTGGTCATTAAGTTTTAAAAATATAATTTTATTAATAAATTAAGTTTTTTTTAAAAAAAGGAAGGTTTATTTATTAAACTATGTAATTTTAAAGTTAGTTAGTATTGAATACTTCAAAAATGAATTTTCAAATACCTAATATTTATTTTTAACAAAATACTAAATTTTAAATCTGCTTTGCAAGTGACGTTATAAAAAGTGTTTCCATATTTTAAATAATTATTTGAACATGTCTTGGAAATAAATTATCATTGTTTTTCTTGAAAATACTTATTATTATATATACATATATAGAGTTTTGAAATGTTTTAAATTTATTTATAAACCTTCTCGGAAGTCTGGAAATGGGGTTGTCTAGTATATGGGATTTATAAGAAAATCCTTAAAATAGAATTGGAAAGAAAAGTAAGGAAATTCCCGAAATGGATAAATAAAAGTGAACTTCGAAAATGAAAATAGAATTCATAAAGAAGTACAAAGGGAAAATTGAGTTTATAAGTGAGTAAAATTGGCTTTGGGATTACTAAGGAAATTAGTTTAAGAATTTCAGAATTTGTAGAGTTAGTTATAAACTAGTCAAGGAATTTACAAATTAAAATTATAAATGATTTTGAGAAAATGGAGTAGGAAATAAAAGGAATATTTTCTAAATGTTGAATATAAAATGAAGTGGGAAAGATATTCTAAGTATTGGGAAGGGTGGAAATATTCCGTTGAAGATATAAGGATTTGAAAACTGTTTTCAAATGTGGAAGAACTTGAAGTAATATCTTATAAAGATATTTTGGAATAAATTTTGGGAAATTTATAATAAGGCCTGATGATTGTTTATAGATGTGTATTGATAGTTAAATAGTCGATTATCAATTTTGGCCAATTTTCATTAATCGTTTCGAAGAGACTGAGATCAGATTTAATGTCCGAAAACCGCTTATGTCCTATTTGAACGTTATGAATGAATACCATGAAGATGATGAAGTCGGGGATTTGGTTTGTCCAGGGGACAACTTGTATGGACGAATGCTATCAAAACATCGTCATTGGAGGATGAAGAGCATTCTAAGTAATATTTTTTCTTGAAAGGTAACGCTTAGTCTCGAACCTCATTAACCGAGAATGACTAAAACAGGAGAGATGCAGCAAAGCTAAGTGGGTCGCACCCAAGTAGGGTATGTTATCACCATTCTAGATGTCCTCAGGAACCTATTATTTATGGATATGGTTGTGCATGGAAGGAGCGCTTGATGATAAGGGTGGGAACACCCGAGGTGATAACATATTCGATCTATCCAGGTTAGGATTAGATTGGTCTTGTGTAGCAGGGGATCCCGACATGGTCCTCGGTACATTGTTCTAGGGGTGTACTGTGGTGGGCGGTACCCCGATGGCCCAGTCATTTGATGGAATCCATTCTCCACAAGTACCATACGATTTTGAGTGTTCCCAACTATGCTGAAACGTGAGATGCAAGCATTTCAGCTATTTTATATTCACTTTCTATAGACATTATTATAATATCAGATGATTTTGATAAAAACTGTTTTGGTTATCGTAAGGTAAAAACCCATTGTGTTTATTTGTGACGTGTGTCTTTGTTTTAAAGGATTTTTGATAAGTTAATAATTCAAATTGAGCGTGTTTTCTCATGATGGTTTTCCAGACTGATTTGGGTTTTATTTTATCATAATGCATGGGTCAGACCAAGCATTACAGATTCAGGATATGAAGCTATGGAGTCCAGGAGACGAGCTAGAGGAGTTCAGACGTATATCACGTGCTTGGTTATTTCCACCGTGGGTGGACAATTTATTATAGTTTTCCATTTGATGTATTGAATTGTTGTACTCTAATAGTGGTATGTATATTAACAGTACAGTTCTGGTATTTAAAATTTGTTATTACATATTATATTTTGTTCCACTGCGTTTGTGAGATTCTGTGTTGTTATTTTCTTTATTCTATTCTACCTTTTTCTTCTCCACCCCTAATGAACTGGTATTTCTGTCACTCGACTGCTCGGCATTTTATACAATGGACGTATTGATGTCGATTTTCGAGGGTCGAAAATTCCGGTCAGTTACATTGGCAGCACCTTGCTATGTGTTATATATATAGTTACTTGTGTGATCTCCTCTATTCCTAGAGGATCACACATTTTATCAAAAAAAAAAATTAATTAACGTGAAAATTAGCCATTTTGGCTACTATCTTGGATTTTGACGAAACCAGTTTCATCGGATCCGTAATAGTGAATTATTTAGGATTTCAAGTTTCATAGCGATCGGACTTATCGTTTAATCATGGAGGCTCATAACACGTAGAAATCAATTAAAAGGATTTAAATAAATATAATTTGATTTTAAAAGCTAACTTCTACATACAATGGACCTAGGGTTTGAAACTAGTTCCATTAGGTTTAAAAATATCTAAAACTATATTTCAATATGTTGGATGACCCACTTTCGTTTTGGAAATGAAACGGGCTTTTCGGGTCATTGTTATCGTTTCGACCATTTTGATATGTCCATTCATTCTTATCTATCTTTGCCTATATATATATATATATATATATATATATATATCTAGATTTCTTTTTCTGAAAACCTAGCAGTCTAATCTGATTTTTTTTGTACGTACTGCTTATTTCTATCTCCTATCTTCAATGGTAGAAACCTAATTCCTAAATCCCAAACCTAATTTCAAATTTTCAAATCAAAATTTCAAATTCATCAAACCCTATCATATGATATATCATTGGAAAGATCTGGAGGAGCGCAATCTATTATTGTAATTAAATTTTTGATTTGATGCATCGTTTGATCAGAAAACGACGAAAAAGCCTCGGCCGTCCATTTAGGGCTTCTCGTTCAATGGTAGATTTGCAGCGATTCATCGATCGGGAAGTTGCAGTGTGTAGAGGTCATCATGGCAAGTTCATCCGTACTTCGATCTAAAAGTGCTCAGATTCGCTACGAATTAAAGGAGAAGGAGGCGGCGACACTATGCACAAGGGAGGTCGAGGCGGCGCACGTGAGGCCTGGGTGGCCGACTGGAGGCGTGCAACTCGAGGGTGGCATTCGATCCTGGTGATGGTGCTTGAAAGTGGCATGACAGGTGGTTGTTTTGGTGGTGGCTACGTGTCGAGTGTTATAGCGTGATCGTAGGTTAGGGTTTCATAGTTGAAGGGGTGAGATAATTTATAAATATTCCCTTGTTTATTTTAATTTTATTTTTAAATTTCAAATGTTCTAATGTCTATAAATTTTTCATACAATCTCGGATTCACGCGTGGTTTTCTCCATTACGATCGTATTGAAATTTCGTACATCTGAAACTAGTTTAGTTGCATTTTGAGAGTGTTGGATGTTTACGCTATATTTGGATTTTAAATCGACGATAAATCAAAGGTCGGTGATTTAACCCACTCACAAATACTAAACTATTTTATCTTAGTTAAATTAAATTTTTAATGTGATAAGAAATTTATTGATTTTTGTTTTGTAGTTTAATTTGATATTTTGATTGAAATTGAATTTAATTTGAATTAAATTGCCATTTAAATTTATATTGAAATTGAATTGTTAATCAAATATGTGGTAGTGATAACCAGTTTATTGTTGTAATTTATTGGTTGATTTGAATGATGATTGTAATGGATGTTT
This sequence comes from Allium cepa, assembly GCA_030765085.1. Lineage (NCBI taxonomy): Eukaryota > Viridiplantae > Streptophyta > Magnoliopsida > Asparagales > Amaryllidaceae > Allium > Allium cepa. The sequence continues at coordinate 120,611,608 of CM060942.1, forward strand.
AATTGTTGACATTTTGGATGATTTGATGTTATGTTTATTTTATATGTTGTTATCACATTGCAAGTTCCCTTAGTTATTATTTGGAAAATCGCTATGTGTTGAAATGATACATACCCGAACGATCTTATAGATTAGGAAAAAATCGTTATGGGTTAAAATGATAAACCCAAGAGATTTTATGGATTTGGAAAATTATGATTCAGGATACAGGTTGAAATGATATATATCCGAAAATTTAAATTTATTACGGGTTGAAATGATATATATCCATATCACTTGACCACATGATAGAAAATTATATACAGACACCGAATTGGTTAAATTAAATGTCTAAAATCTTAAATTTGGATTTTGATTAAATGTTAATTTTTTAAAGAATAAATTGTAGGTTTATATGGATTTAATTATTTTTCTAATTCAAGCTTTGAAAGTTGAAATTAAAATGGTTAAAAAGAAATTGTTTAAGAATTTATTTGGGAACGTGAAGTTAAAATTGATATATGACTTTAATTCAGAAAATTGAATTATTTTGAAGATTTGGATCTAAAAATTTAATAATGAAGTTAAATTTGAGTATAGTGGTTTAAATAAGTAAATTGAAATTGGGCTTGAAAGTGATATGAATTGAAATGAGTTAAAATAAGAATGGAAATGAATTTAAATCATTGATTTGACTTGTTGAATCAAAATTGAAATTAAAAATGAATGTTTCGCAAATTGAATTTATTTTGAATTGAAATTGAAATCACATTGATATGGAACTAAATCGAAACTTAATCATTTGAACTGAAAGATTAAAATTGAATTTTGTTGATTTGAAATCTGGATATGGTCCAGATTTGTTGAAATGGAAGAAACAGTTTATTTTGATACTATTTTCAAAATAAAATTATTTTAATATAAACTGTTTAAAAATCTATTATTTTAAAAATTTAGATTATTTAGATTTTCAAAACTATTTACTATATAAACCATTTCCAATAATAAAACCATTTTACATTAATCTATTATAACCGTTTTAAAATCCTTAAACTATTTAAACTATTAAAATAATTTAAACTATTGAAACTATTTCAAACTATTTCAAACTATTAAAACTATTTTAAACTATTAAACTATTTTAAAATATTTATGACTATCCAAACTATTTTCTGAAATTCAAATTATGACAAGGTTGAATTCTTTGTATTTAAATCCTTGATTTAAAGGTGAATATGGTAAACGATGTTATAACCTACATTGGAATTTGAAATGATATTTTGTAGTAAAATGGTTTTTTGAGTAAATATGGTGGTTTTGAAATCAGGGATGTTTTGAATTGAATCTGATATTTCGATATCAAATATGAATCGGTTTTGGAAATATAAAAGAACCAACCAATGTGAAATAAGCATCTGGTTGTTAAAGAGACCGGGATTGGATATTGTCATACTCTCTGCCATTATCGAAAACCACTTTAACAACTGTGCACATGGTGGAGAATCCAGAATGAAGTAGGATGGTTTGGCGAACGCTACATGAATGAAGCAAGAGAACAATGATGGATAACCTTGACATTTGGGTCATAATTAAGATGACTAAAACAGGATCCATGCCAGGACAAGTGGGATCGCTCCCCTTATCGGGCATATTTCTTCGATACCATATTTATTGCTTTGTGATTGATTTGGTGGCCCACCTCTTGATTTGATTATGAGGGTGTATCTCGAGGTGGGCGGTAGTAGCTACTATGTGTTACCACCAGTTCAGATCTGCAAAATGGTTGAATCCTACCCTAGGCATTACCTCGCGTGCCTTATCATATTTATCCTGATCGCACCCACTACGAGTTTGTTTTGTGTCGTACCTATGGAGTGCCCTCTAATAGCCCTCCAGTTTGTGGAGGGATTATGGTCTAGTATAGACTACCGTGCTTATATAAAAATGCGTTAAGGAGGATAAGGGTAACACCTTAACGCTATCTTAACACTTTACTTTACTGTAGACATATTATAATAGTGTATTGTATTACATATGTAGGTAATTTAACAAATCCTTAGGAGATGGAATCTCGAACATCTCTTAAGTTATTGCACGCACGTTAGACACTGGATAAGAGATGTAAAATCCCGTAAACATCTCTGAAGCCATTACACTCATATTTAATTATTTTGATTTAACTTACATAAGATCTTTTAGTTCTGACCCGATTGTTTTGTCTTTTCAATATGCTCGGGTCAGCCTGAGGTTTTCAGTATTGAAGACTGCCTTTCTGGAAGACGAAGTCGAAGATTTAGCATATTATTACTATTTATTTTATTTATCCCACTGCATCATTATTGGTATGTCATTGCATAACTCTGATTGTATTGTAAAAATGCAATCAAATATTATTTGTAAAATAGCTTAATGAACTGTTTATTTGATTATTATAATTTGTCATTTCGCTGTGAGATTCTATGTTTTGTTTTATTTCTTTTCCCTTATTTTCTTATTTAACCCATTAACAATCCTCCCTTTTGAATGGTTTGGGTTGACATGCGTGCTTTATTGTCGATTTAAACCATCCAAAAATGTGGATCATTACAGTATATATGTTATATGTATGTATATGTGTGTATGTGACACGTATATATACGTTGCACCAACTTTGAACAATTTCCGTTCGTTAAACCGTTAAAAATCGAAAAACCGATTTTTGGTCACATTTTTACTTATTAGTTAAATTACATATAATGGTAAATAAAAATTGAAAAGTAAATTTTATCATTATTAATAAATTAAAATAATCTCATTTGAATTATAAAACCACGTAAATCAATATTAAACAATTGTTGGCAAAAGGCGTTATTATATCGATAAAGCACTATCAGTTTTCCTAATAATTTCAAATCAAATATATATATATATCTTTATAAAACTACAACAAATGATTTATTATCACTTTATAACTATTTAAAATTAATTATTATCATTTAAAACAATTATTGGAATAATTAAAATAATTATTAAATCCTTAAATCTTAATTTAAATCGTAAATTAATTTTAAATATAATGACATCACTGATGATGTCATAAATACATTTAATTTACAAAAATAAATAAATAGTTTTACTTTATATTCTTGTTCAATTATAAAAATAAGTGTATGTATCCAGCTCCGTGCGCGACGTTTGACGGATATATAGATGTTTATCGATAAAACAATTTTTGGTCATTTTATCGATGTTTTTCCAAAGTATATATTTTTGTAAATGCTTATTCAAAATAAGATTACCATTATTATTTACTGTTCACAACATCATAATTTATGTTAAAAAACTTATATTTGAATATTTTAAAAATAAATATAATTGATCAAAATGATAAATTTGCGGGTCGTTACAGTTGGGGACACCAAGAGGTTAAATACTAATAGTTATTAGATAACTATGTAATGACTTACTCTATAGTTTTTTGTTTGTTAATATTACTAAGTTCAAAAAAAATATCGATGTGACTAATTTATAAGTTCTCTCGACTTAAGAATATTGTTGGTCTTCATTGTGGAAGCTCCAGTTTGATTGCAGTTAAATCGTGGCACGACGCCCGTCGAACGACTATAGTTGGGTCTAGCGGAAGCACTGAAAGCGAAACCCTATTCAAGAGAGGATTCGTCTTCTTACTTATATGAGGTTTGTATCACGGTCAACTGAAGTCAACTCAAAGTTAAAGTCTCTGGTCAGAGCATTTCGGTTAATAATAATTGTTATTATCGAGCCAAAAACTTTATGTTTGGACTATAAAGTTGAATTGGACAATACTAGATTTTGACCATTACCAAATTCCATCAGTCCAAAGTTGTATAGTTTTGACAAAGAGAATTGGTGTAAATAATTCACTACTACGTAACGCTTAAATAAGTAAAATTGGAATTTACCGAAAGATGTGTAATCAATAAATTCAGCCAAAATGTCACACCACTGGCTAAGGTGATATGTGAACATTCATATTTGAATTGTTCAATATTAATTGCTGACTTAGTTTACACCTTTGAGTCTCACAATCATAATGATGCATTCTCCGAAAAACCACATGATTTAACAATTTTATAAGATGTTGAAAATTAATTCATATTCGAGAAATTTTAATTATTATTTAACTTATTTGATTTGGGAGTAGTTTGCAATTATTTGAATGCATTTGTAAAGTTATATTTGCGCGCATTGATGTACAATATTGATGTAATTTTAAACGGATTTAAATAAAAGATAATTACATGTAGTAATATATGAAAATCTTATATCATTTGATGACATGTAATTTTAGCCATATAATGTAAAGAAATAGGAGTGGAAAGAGAAAGATAATCAAGGGAATTAATTATGGAAGTTTTAATCAAAGAATGAGAAACAATTTATTCTTCCAAGTAAAACATATCCACTAATTTGTTTTTTATGTACAATTCGTTCTTTCTCATTCATTTTTTCTTTCTATAACTATTCCGATTCTCTTCTTCCTCTCTAATGGTTGAAAATATAAGAACTTCTATGGGTTCGAAAAATTCCCAAACTCAAATACAAATATAAAAAATTTATGAAAAGTGGTTTATTCTTCTTGATCCTTGCAACATATGGAGGTTGATTTCTAAAACTAGGAGCTTTAATTCATCGTTCAAGTGTGAATTATTGGCTACGTCTAAAGGAGAATTCATTGTTTCAAGGTGTACTTCATGGCTTTGGAATTAAAGTACGATCCCTTTTATTCTAATGATTTTGATATAATGTTTTAATGAATAAAAATTGAATATCATAATTTATATGTGTATAATATCGTCTTATTTGATTTGAAAATAGTTTATGTAGTTTGAACTGTTTCATATGAATTGATTGGGGGTTTTATTTAGATAAATCAAAACTAAAATTTGTATATGATTAAACAATGTTTTAATTATAGATCTATGTTTTAAACATTCAAATTAAAGTGTAATTATTTAGATCTGAAAGTTTACATGTTCGTACTAATTGACTAGTTTTTTTAATTTGACAAATCAAAGTTGAAATTTGAATATGATTAATAATATGTTTTTATTTTAGATCAATGTTTCAAACATTCAAATCAAAGTGTAATTCTTTAGATATAAAAGTTTGTATGCTTATATTAATTGATTGGGTTTACTTTTGATAAATCAAAACTAAAATTTTATATGACTAGTACAATGTTTAACTATAATCTATGTTTTAAGCACTTAAATCAAAGTATACTTTTTAGATTTTAAAGTTTATATATTATTATTATTTGCATTTGTACTGTAATAGAAAGTTACTTATGATTAAAGGATGTTTTGATAATAAATTAATTATAATAGTTTTCTAAATTCGTTACCCTGTTTGACATCATAAATATCATTCTTTAAGTATTCAAAGGATTGTTAATATATTGCTTAATTTAGTATGTTTTTGTAACAACCTTGGGTTTTACAACAATTAATTATCGTTGTTTGACGATTAATATTGGTTGTTAATTGTTGTTGGAGTTTTTAAAATCAAGTTTAAATTCTTTTAAATATTCGTTAAGGGTGTGGGCTTTATATTGAATTTTGGCCACTCTTCTTTTCTTTATTTTTGGGCCGTGTTATCTCTAGTATACCCGATCTTCCCTCTCTCTCCATTTTTCAATTAGCAAACCCTAAAACAAAATATTCGAAAAGAAAAATAATGGCGGCTCGTATTCGTTCCTCTCCGTACCAAATTAGGGTTATGTTGTAAATCGAAGGCGCTGCTTTCAGATGTTCGATCGAAGGATGCATTCGACCTTGCTTTCGTCGAATTGTTTAGCTGCTCGTAAACAAGGTGAGTGAATTTCAATTTCACTCACATCTACTTCAAAATGCTGGTTATATATGTTTCGAGATCTTGATTTTGTTTATATCCGTTCATTCTCCTTTATTTGAGTTTGGATCTGTATGCTTGAATTTGTCAACTGATTGCTCGGTTGTTTGAAGTTGTTGGATATTGGTGATTTCTTTGATTTTATGAATTTCATATAATCTGATACTTGGATACACGGACTTGATTTTATCTTGGTTCGATTTTCAAATTTGTTTTCGACTGAGAGTTGCTTGGCTTCGTCTCGGCATTCGAGTATATTTTGTAGTTGATGATTTTTATTAGCCATCTGATTTTGTTCTAACGCTTTGACGATGATGTTTTTGTTTGACTTTGGCTATATTGTTTACTGCCTTTGCTAGTACTTTCGACCCTGTCCGATTTTACTTGTTGTTTCATAACTTCGGCCATTACGTTTCTGACATGTTCACTGTCACTTGACTTCGAGTTGGGTAACTCTGTTGCTTCTTGCTTCAGTGAACCCTTACTGACTTGTATTATGAACACATTGAGTTGTTGATACATCACATGTAGTCTTTCATCTTGTTTGGCCTCGTTCCACCTACTGTCATGTTGAACTGTACTGTGTTTTGGACTTTGAGACATATCATATTTTCATATGTGACTTCGTATTTTTCGTCACACGTGACTGCATCCAAAAATTAATGTTTGACTTGTTCATTTAAACTTGACCGTATGCTTGAATTTTTAGCCCCAGTAGCATGCACGTAATTTGTATGCATGTGTGTATAGGATGTCAGGTAGTTTTAGTTATGTTTTATTTACTTCTTGCGTGCATATGGAAATGCAGGGTTTGTTTTCATGCATCTTATTATGATGTTGCTATTCATACCCATGAAAACAAAGTCTGGACCATGAAAAGTGAATATTATTTTCGACCTTGACATGTAAACTTTGCAAAAATTAGTGTCCAGGGGTTTTCTTATCCATGCGCGAAATATGAACAGGTATCATACCATGTTGTAGCTTGACCTTTGATGCAGTTTGTTTTGCATCTCCTTTTACACTCGAGTTAGCCTGTAGCACGCATTGTTCATTGACATATATGCCACGTCGATTGCATTATGTGGTCTTGCCATCCATGTTGGGTTGTCTGGTTGTCATTGTGTTCTTGGTCATATATTCATTTAGGAGCCTGACTTCATATATATACATATGTTGTTTCACATAAGTATGTATCTGATTTGTTTTGAAGTGTACTGGTTGTCTTCTTTTAGCCTTGCGTCATTGGTTCATCACTTGTGTCCACTGCCTACAGGTCTGCATATCAGTCACTTTGGACCAGTTTCATGTTGTCTTCGAGTTCTGTCCTCTGTTGTTCGAGGCATGTAGTTCAGTGTGTATTTGTTGTCTTCATGTACCTGAATACATGTTGTTGCAGTGCATTTGTAGTTGAATTGTGTGTGCTACTGCCTTTGTTACCGAATCTGATATTTGCATTTCCAGTTTCACAGTTGCAAACGTGTTGTCTCTTTAGTACACTTGGTTCGTGATTCACTGTTGCATTCCTGTATATGCACTTGAATAATTGTGTTGCACCAAGCTCATGTGGTCTTCACTTAGGTGCAGACTGTACTTGCATCTGTTTTGGGTTCTGACTCATTGTTCATTAGCTGGTTCTTTCATGTTGTTGTACCTGACTCATTACTGTTGTATGTAATGTTGCATTCATTGTTGACTGTAGTTTTTTTTTGTATGCAGTCTTGCGCTTGTTGTTTTGCATTGCATTGATGCAAATGGATTGTTTTCTGACTACACTTGAGTTGAATCCAGCTTAAACGCTTGGGTTTGACCTTGTGTTCGTTTGTGAATTTTCATTGTGTACATCATCACTGGTGGCAAGGCAGTGCACGCAAGCGTGAGCTGCAGCCACACGGTATTGATTTTATTGGTATTTCTTTTGCTTTTGATGCGTTGATCTTTTGAGTAATGTAAGTTGTAATGGCGTGGCAGTACACGCGTGCGTGTACTGCAGCCTTACCCAAGCTGGCATTTTAAATGGATAATTCAACATTTCGAAATCGTATTTTGAATTGGTTTGATTTGAACATTTTGTTGTCGTCTAATTATCTATTTGATAATTAGATTATAAGTTTCTAATTATTTATTTAATAATTAGATTTTGTTGTTAATTGCCGATTAGGCAATTCTGATGTTTTTTATAAATTATCTTCATTGATATTCTTTTCACTTATCTTTGTTGATGATTTGATTATGCTGATTTGTTGTTTAACACTGTTATGTGTTATATTTACCGTTATCCGATTTCCTTGTTAAAGAATCGGATAGACGAGATTTATTTTGACTGTCGTCTATGTAATATCCCGGAATTTCCAGGAGTTTAAAATGCTGATAATCTCTTAATTTAAATTATTTGAATTGATAAAATTGTTATTTTCAAAGATAATTAATCAAGTAATATTTTAATTATTGTTATAAATTGGTTTTATAATAATAATAATAATTTTATTGTGTAAATAAATTCTAGATTGATTTATTGTTTTTAAAATTTATAAGTGTGTTTAAAATGCATTTATATCTGTGTATTTAGATCTGTGTAATTTAAATTGATTTTTAAATAGGATATATTATTTGAAAATAATAATAAACTTATTTTAAAATAGTTGTTTATATTCATTTAAATTTATTTTAGATTTGGTTTTTAAATTTGACTTTGAAATGAATATAAATTTGAATTCAAAGATATACATGCATCTTAAAATATAAATAATAATATAATTTGGTTTTAAAAATTTATAGATAATGTTTTTAATTAAAAATTAGATTTTGTTTTATTTCTTTTTATAAAAATTTATCTATAGAAATTTGATTTATATTTATTTAATAAAATAAATGTAAGGCTTTTGAAATAGCATTTTTAAAAATAAGATTGCAATGTTTTGTAATTTTATTTAGATTATCATTGATTCTATTTTATGTTCTTTTCAAAGATTGTATTTTATATAAATTTAGCAAACATGTGTAAATTTTATAAATGTATTTGTTTACTTGAAATTTAATTAGAAAAGTATTTTTAAATTTAAGAAACACATTAGTAATTAGGAGAAAAAATTTTAAATGCTTTTAAATCTCTTTAAAATTAGAATAGAAATTAATATTTACAAATGTTCATTTCTTAAACACCTTGATAACAAGTGTTAAACCATTTGTGTAAATAGAGACAAGTGTCCTTTGTTTTTCTAATTTCTTTTTAATTTATTAAATCTGAAATTTATCCTATAAAAACCCTCTTTATCATTTTCTTAAACCTTTGTTCATTTCTAAAAGAAAACCTAAAATCTTCATGCAATCTTCATTCATTACCCAAAACCAGAAAATATTCAAACAAAAATTTTTAAAACCAAAATCTGGAACTTCCTCAAACCCTTCTCTGTGATCAAAACCTGCGGTGTCCTCAAATCAAAACTCTCTTCAATTTAATGTCTACCTTAAATTTTTCAAAGTTTGTAGTTTTTTTCAAACTACAAATCTGAAACCATTCTGTTTTCAATTAAATGCATGCAAAGTTCCAGTTTTAAAAAGCTTCAAACTTAAGTGTCTGCACCAAATATTCAAATGCATGCAAGAAAATCTGATCAAGGCTTCAGTTTCTTAAGTTTCAAGCTCAAATGTTTCCCAGTTTTTTAAATGCAAACATGAGGCATCTCTGTTTCAATGGCTTCAACTTCAAGTTCAAATTCTTTTGCAATTTCCAGTCATCTTCAAAACTCTGCACTTCTAATTTGAGGTGAGTAAACATTCTTCTAAATTTAAAATAATAGTTTTATGTTGCATAATTTTTGAGATGATGTTTATGTTATATACATATAAGTTGTCTCTGTGTTGAGATTGATATGCAGTGGAGTTTTTATGTTGAATATGTGCATGTTGATTTTCTTTTCATTTTTCTTTCTACTCTGTATTTTTCTTTAGAACCTGAGACAAAGACTAAATGTTCAAACAATCCATTCAAAAATTGTTAAGTCACAGTTTCAAACTAAAATAGGTTAGTTCAAGTATAAACTGTAAAAAAAAATAGAATAAAATTAAGTCTCTGCTTTGAGAGGTACCTGGAAATGAAAAATGCTGCAAACAATTTATTAACAAATGTTGAAACCAAATATCATTATTTGATGAAATAACTATATAATCTAGATTGGCATTTGAAAATATGAATTTTGGAAAGAAGTTTATAATTTTTAAATTTTGTAGTGAGGGAGTATTTGGGGTTTTCCTGCGAATTGAGTTTAGGCCTTTAACTAATGATCCTTGCATTTGAATTGCTTGTAATCCTTCATGAAGTTAGGTGATGCATCAGAGAATATAGGAAAAATCATTTAAGAATTTATAAATCATTGTGGGTTTTGATTTTTGCCTTAGATTGATTTAAACCTAGTTTCAATGCTGTCTGTAAATTTGATCACTGCACCTTCAAATCTGCATCAAGTGGTAGGATTTTTGGGGAGGAGAATGCATGGTGGGTCAGTGATCTAGGGCCGGAGATGTGGTGCCTAATGATGATCGGCGGCGACGATTTTTGGGTTTTCTGGTGATGGGTTTTTGAGTTCAGTCACCTGATGAACTCGATTTTGATTCAAAGCAAAGGGTGTCGATCTGTGTGTCGTAGGTGGATGTAGGGGGCTTGGATGACTCGACGGTGGGTTCGCCGTTGGCCAGAGGGAAGCCAGCAACGGTGCAGGTTGCACGGGGTGGTGGATGATGTCGGTTGTTTGGGTTTTGTCTTGGGTTTGGGAACTGGGTTTAGCCTGGGGTAATGCTCGAGTAAATCTGATTTTGGCTCGGGTTGTAGCTTGTGTATTTTGTTTGTGTCTCGTGATTGTTCTGGGCTTTGTTGTTGGGTGTAAACTGTTATGTGTTAACAGCTTTTAGTTTAAAATTTAAACAGTTTTAAAGATTTTTAAAAAAATCAAATTTGTCTTTGCATTTGAATTCCAGTATTCATGGATTGAACCCAAGCTAAAATGTTCAATCAACTTTTCAAATTTAAAATAAATTAAGTTTAACTTTAATAGTTTAAGTTAACTAAAACTCTTGTTTTTTTAAAATTGATTGAAGTGTTTGTATAAATGGATTGGTATGATTTGTTTAAATATTTTAAGTTAATATTTTCAAATCTTATTTTGAAATATAAAAGAGAATTTAAGTAAATGTTTATTTAAATTGATTAGTGGAAATAATTTTTAAGTTTACAATTGAAGTTTAAGATAATTTATAAACCTGGAATTAATTTGTTAATTAATTTAGGGAAAAGTAATTAATGATTTCTTTATAATTTAATTTAATTAATGAATTAAGTTAAATAAAGATTTCAAGATTTATTTAAGATAATGTTGTACCTTAAAATAATTAATTAAGTATTAATAATTTGTATTTAGTTGATTAATTAAAGAATTTAAAGTTAATTCATTTATTTAATTATTATTTTAAAAAGGGGTTAATTAAGTGATTAATTAAGTATAATTAATTATTTTTTTTTTTTTTTTGGCAAGGCCGACGGGGTTGAATGGACCCCGACCATTTATTGCAGCACAAAGGATACAAAACACACACACAACAGAGAGCAAAGCTCAAGAAAACAGAGGGAACTAGTGCCACAGGAACAGGAGAAATAAAACACAAAAAGATAAAAATAACAAAGTAGGACTAGAGCAAATTGAAAGAGCTGAGTATTCCTGGTTCAATATTGAAACTTTGCATGCGCATGGTCAACTTCATCTCATTCATCATCAGCATCTTGAAATCTCCATCAGATTTAACCCTACTCGGTTGAAACACTCTAGAATTTCGTTCCTTCCAAACCGTATGTATGAACCTTTTCAATAACACTGTGAAAAGCCTCTTCTTATTACCCTTGTTTCCAGACTTTTCAAATATGATTTCCCATTGCACACAGTTATCAGTTGAGCACATATTGATGTTTTGTTTGTTCAAAACCGCGTACCATAGTTGCTTTATGTAATTACATTCAAAGAAAAGATGTTCAACAGTCTCCACTTGCTCGCTGCAGAAAAGGCAGAGAATGTCAACCTGAATACCCATGCAAACAAGTTTGGCTTTTGTGTGAACCGCACGATTAAGGACCTTCCACAGCAGCAAGTTTTCACGGTGACTACTGTCCAGAGACCATGTTCGCTTCCACCATTTCCACTTTGATTGCTCTTCATTTTTCATTAAGTGTTCATAACCATTACCAATATTGTACTTTCCTCTATGTTTACCCCAAACAATAGCATCTTCAGAATAAGATAAGGGAGTGTATCTTCTTATTTTATTCCAAATATTTTGTATTCTAGGGTTGGAAGACAAGTAGCCAGTTCTTCTATGATTATTGATAACATCCCTAACTTTTGCTGCCATATGAATACCAGTTTGTTGCATTTCATTGTATGAGAGTTGACGACTGAGAATGTACCCACTTTCTAACCATGGATCATCCCAGAAACTAAAACAATGAGATGAGCATGAGTTCACCTGAATAAGAGGAAGGAACAGTTCCTTAGTATTAATCAAACATTGCCAAGTCCAGCTCATTTTTTGCATTTTAGTCATTTTCCACAAGCTTTTTCCTTTAGTTATATTTTTTCTTGACCAGCTGGCCCATAGGCTATCTATACCATTATAGAGAGTGTCTATATGCTTAGCAAATGCAGCCCTATTCCATTGCTTCATATTGATTATACCAAGACCCCCCCTACTCAATGGTCGTTCAAGATTACAAAATTTAGTTGGTGCTATATATTTTCCAGTTATCTTCCCTGTCCAAAAAAATTTCATGAAAGCAGATCTGATCATATTGATTAACTTGTATGGTAGAATATAGGATCTAGCCCAATATACTTGCATTGAAAATATAACCGACTTTATCAAGGTTAATCTTCCCGCTTGACTTAGGGTTCTAGTGGTCCAACAACTCAATCTAGCTGTGATCTTCTCATATAGGGGAAGACAATGATTAATTGTTATCTTAGTTGATGAGAGTGGCAGACCCAGATAAGACACAGTATTAGTATTTATGGATATACCTGTCATTATAGAGATTTGAGCAGACATAACATCGCTCACACCAGATGTTAAAATATCAGACTTGCTTATATTAATCTTTAGACCAGTCATAGTATAAAACAGTTCAAGAGTATTCATAATATTCCTGATTGTGTTAATGTCAGGGGAGCAAAACACAACTAAATCATCAGCGAACATTAAGGAGGTAAGTTGTGGATCATTGCATGCTGGGTGCAGTTTGAACTCATTAGTAGGAACTAATCTGTTTATCATTCTTGTAAGCAGTTCCATGACCAGGATGAATATATATGCCGATAGCGGGTCGCCCTGTCTAATACCTCTCTTGCTTGTAAAGAATCCAGCAGAAGTACCATTGATGTTTACAGAATAAGTTGGGGTCGTGATACATTCATATATCCAAGATATAAAGTGAGGAGGAAAATTCATATAGCCCATTATACGAACAACACTGTTCCACTGAAGCATGTCAAAAGCTTTCATTATGTCAAACTTCATCATAGCTTTTGGAGGAGAATTTTTGCGCTTGTATCCCTTAAGGAGCTCATGAGAGAGGAGAACATGGTCAAGGATATTCCTTCCAGGCAGGAAGGCAACTTGATTCTTAGAGACAATACTTGGTAAGACTTGACTAAGCCTTGTTGCCATTACCTTGGAGATGCATTTATATAGGGTATTACAGCATGAAATAGGGCGAAAGTCATTAACACTATGAGCATTCTTATGTTTAGGAACCAAAGCTATATTGGTGTAATTGTATGATCTGTAGATTTTACTCTTCTTGAAGAAAAGCTTTATAGAATTACATACATCAGTTGAAACAGTCTCCCAACAAGAAGTATAGAAAAGAGCATTTAACCCATCTGGACCACCACACGATTCAGTGTTAAGTGAAAACATAGCCTGCTTTATCTCATCTGTGGAAACAGCAACACAGAGGGAGTTGAAGTCCGTAGTTGTTAATCTTGGCAGAATGTCATTAGGTATCTGATCAATTAAAGGGATGAAGTTGTCAGGGTTACTATACATTCCAGAGAAATGCCTAACAAAAGCATCCTGAACTTCAGCAGTAGTTGAACAAAGATTATTATTCATATCATAAATAGACATTATATTATCTCTTCTTTGCTTGTTCTTGAGATTAGCGTGAAAATAAGCAGTATTTCTGTCCCCATTTTCCTTCCATCTAATTCTCGTCTTTTGCCTAACCATTTCGCTCTCCAATGTTAACGCTTCGTGGTATTGTTGAGTGAGTATACTTTCAGCTTCAGAGAGATTAGGATCGTTCACTTTATTCATCATGTTAGCTTGGACCTCAGAAAGCTTATTTCTTATTGTTGTACTCATAGCTTCTCCATTACCAAATTTATTGTATGCCCACCTTTTCAAGACATGCTTCACTTCCTTGATTTTTTCCTGCAAGATAAAAAGATGGTTACCAATAATATCTTTACTCCATGCAGTTTTAATTATAGTTTGGTAGTCCGGTTCATGGACCCAATTATTAAAAAATTTAAAATTTGATTTTCCTCTCATGACCGCCTCACGAAGATGAATTATTTGGGGAGAATGGTCAGATAGGAGTGGCGGTGGGAGATGGTTGAATGAGTGAGGCCATTTGGTTAAAGCTTTTTGATTGGAGAAAGCATGGTCAATTCTAGAAAAGGTTCTACAACCATGTCTTCTTTTATTGTTCCACGAGTATTGCATTCCCACTGATTTAACAGGGACAAGTTCAGCATCAGTGAGGGCATCGGCTAGAGGTTGAATTTCATTGATGGAAAGTGGATTGCCTCCAACTCTATCAGAGAGAGTAAAGCAGGAGTTGAAATCACCAAGAATAAGCCATGGATGAGATGACTGCCTCAGAGAAGGAATGACATTAAGTAAGGGACATCTGGTAGCAGCAGTGTTATGGGCATAAACAAAGGAAAGGTAAAAAGTAGAGTTATCTTCAAGATCATGCACGTGACTGTGTATAATTTGGGTAGTGGATAGGATAGGGGTTAATTTAACATGGAGGGGGTCATACAAAATCAGAATCCTACCATACGGTGCCTCATTCAAGTTATGAATGAAATTCCATTGGGGGTTAATATATTGTGCCGCAGAAATCGTGAGAGCAAGATTTAGCTTAGTTTCAAGAATGGCTAATATAGATAATTGATGTGATCTAATTAGCTGCTTGCATTCATCAAGTTTGATTGCTTGATGACCACCACGTACATTCCATGCTCCTATGCGTGTCATCATTGTATGACACGAGAATTGATCATTTCCATTTTCATTCGCCTAGTTACTGCCTGCGACGAGGCCAAGTAGTTAGGGATAGTAGCAGATAGGGGGGTTTTTTCCGAACTGGATGCTTCACCTGTCTTGATAGTGCTGGGAGAGGTTTCATGTGTTGGAATGGGTGGGGGTAGTTTGAAAGCCAGAGGAGGGTTAATTTTGGAGTAAATATGTGTTATTGATTGACTGGGAGTTTTGTTATTGCCTTGGGAGGGAGATTTTGCTGTTTGTATGTTGCTTTGATATTCTGTGCATGCCGAATCATTATGCATGCCTGTTAGCAGTATTGATTTGCTTTTTTCCTTCATTTGCATGTTTCTTTTCTTTCCTTTTTTCTTTCCACTGCCATTGTTGTTTTCTTCACCTTTACTTTTTGTCCTATTTTCATTTTCAACGTTTACTTCCCCACTCGGTTCAGATTGCTGTATGGTAATCACATTATCTTGCTTTTGTACATTTTGAACTAATTCCCCTTGTAATTCCACTGCACTGCACTTGTCTTTGTTTTTTTCCTGACTTTCTGCCATCACTTGTCTCTTAAATTCATCATGCACTATATCATCTTGAATGTCTTCTATTCGATTCTCTTCACACATGTCATTCAGGTTACCATCCTCATCTAGATTAATCAGTGCTTCAAATTGATTGGCAGTAGTGAGTTCCTCTATCATGCTATTTTCTTCAGTCTTCCCATCACTTTTAACACAACTATTATTATGCACTTCTTCAAGAGTTATTTGATTGTTAACAGTATCACAATCATTTTCCCCTTCAGTTAGTTCTTCATATTCATCTGTTTCTTTTCCTTTATCAGAATTAATATATTCTACATTATTACACACTTTTTTTCCTTTACCATTATCAATTGTATCATTGTCTTTATCTTTTTCATTTTCAATTGTTGTGCCTATGTTTTGTTCCTTTTCTCCTTCATCTGCCCAGTTTTGCTTTTTCCTGACATAAACACGTTGCCATTTTCTAGTTACTCGTTTCTGAATTGGCTTAACATTCCTTGTTTCTTGAGACTTGTCTGTATATTTTTTATCATTCCTTTTGGTTACATTGTCCCTTTGTTCCTTCTCAATAACCTGATTCCTTGTCTGCGTCCTATCACAACTTTCAGTTGTATGACCAAAGTTTTTGCATATCACACAAACATCTGGTCTCCACATATACTGCACATAAATTTTTTGTGTTCCTCCTTCAACAAGCTTGACCAGAAACTCATCCACAAGTTCCTTGTCAGGTTTTACTTCAATTAGACATTTAGCATTAGCAAGTATAATTAATTATTTAATTAACTATTAATTAAAATGATGATTTATTAATGATTAATTAAGATGTAATTACTTAGTTATTTAAGTAATTAAGAGTTCATTAAAATAGTAATTAATTAATAAAGGTTTTATTAAGGTTTAATTGGCTTTTCTTAATTAATAATTAAAGGATTATTAATTTATAATGCTTGTTAATTAGGAATTAATTAACTATTTTTATTTAAGGTTAATTAATTTTAATTAAGTAGTAATTAATTACATTTATGGATTAATTAATTTGTAATTAAGATTTGTTAATTAATAATTAAGTTTATTAATTAATGATTAAGAGTTGATTAATTAGTTAATTAAGTTTAATTAATTAATCAATAAAAGTAATTAGTGATTAATTACTTTGTAGCAAAGGATTGATTAATAATTAAGGTTTATTAATTAATAGTTGGAGATAGTTAATCTGATAATTGAAGATTAATTTGGGTTAATGAGTAATTAGGGATGAATTACTCAATTTTGTTTTATGAGATGAGTGAAATCAAGTAAGTTAATTAATTTGTTAATTGATTAAATATGGTTACTTGATGAATGATTAAGTATTATTACTTAATAAGTTTTGGTAAGGCAAATTACTTAAGATGAGTAATTGATTAATTACAGAGGTAATTGAGTTAGGTAAATTACTAATTGGGAAGTAATTTTAAATGGGTAATTACTTGTTAAAGTAATTAAAGGTTTATTACTTTGTGAAATAAATCGATGAATTTATAGAGTAATTAAGAAGAAATTAAAAATAATTAAGTTGATTAATTTAAAGTAATTAATTTAAGCATGATTAATTAATGTAATTAATTAAGGAATAATGTAATTAATTATAATTAATTAATTAATGAAGTAATTAATTAAGGTTCATTAATTGATATGATTAATGAAAATAATTAAGGATTAATTACTTTATTTAGAGTTGATTAATCAAGGTTGATTAGGATTAATTAATTGATTTAGCTAATGTTAATTTAAGCAAGATTTATTTTGATGAAGGTAATTAATTTAATTAATTTTAAATTAATTAAGTGATTAGGTAATTAATTTAATTCACTTTAAATTAATTAGAGATAATTAATTTAATTCATTTTAAATTAATTATGTTATGGTTTGAGTTAATCATTGCTTATGAACGATTGAATGACATTGATTGTCTTGAATGCTGTGTGATCTCAGTAATGAGATAAGTATGGTTGTGTGATATAAATGCTTGGTTGAATTGTGATTATCAATTGGAATGTTGATATATGGATTATCTATTATGATATGGATTATATGAATTACCTGTTATTTGATAATGTTGATTATCAATCGTGGCTTGTGAATTATCTATTCTGTGTATATATAGATAGTTGAATTTAATTGTTTTAAAACCTTTAAAACAACTTGAACCTAAAAGACACGCTTTGGATTTCGGTGAGACCGGGATCAGGTTTCCATATTTGGATATCCGAAAACCACATCGATTCCAAATAAAGTTAGGTCGTGAGTCAAATTGGAGCTTTGTGAAGACTCGAGGTGTAAGCGCTATACGTCAGTATAACTCTGTGGGTGATTCCGTAATGAGTTGACGGAATAGATCTTATAGATTCGAGATGGTGATTTAGAGTGCAAGGGTTATTGTCGTTAACTCTGAGGGTGATTCCAAAATGAGTGTAACGAGATAATGCCTTCGGTTTCGTTCGAACCCGGAACGAACTTGTATGGATTGAATGCTTTCAGCACATCGTCAGGTGGACGATGAGCATTCTAAGTGGTATGTCCTATAAAGGTAATCGTAACCTCAAGCCTCATCAACCGGGAATGGTTAAAACAGGGGATGTGCAGCAAGGCTTCGTGGGTAGCCCCCACTGGAGAGTAAGATTTACCCCTGTCTAGAGGTCCCTTTTATTTCGGCTGTGTGGACGGTTGAATAGCTACAACCGTCGGGGTTGTCTTATTCGGAACTGTTCGGTAAGGAACGGGTTCGGCTTTGTGTTGCAGTGGATTGGGAGTAATCCTCGGTACGGTGATCTTGGCCACGTACTGTGACGGGCGGTACCCCAGTAGCCCTGCCATTGTATGGAATCCAAAATCCAATAAGTGCCAACGGTTTTGATTGTATTACCCACTTTTGTGGCTAGTAGCTGGAATTTAATCATGTAACAATTTCGGCTATTTCATATTTATTTGAAAACCCTAGACCCTATTATAATATCATCGGATTTCCTATCAAATGTTTTGGTTAGCGTAAGGTAAAAACTTTTCCATGTTTATGGGTGGGAAGTCTTACGTGATACCTTTTTTTTTCAAAGGATTTTAAAGTTAAGCAACTTTAACCGTTTACTCACACCAGACCCATGTCTGACCCGGAGTTTATTTTTGTTTTTCATAAACTCTTGGGTACTCAAATTTTTACGAGTAGCCAAGGGATTCAGGTTAGGATTTTAAGTTGGCTTGACAAATTCTGGAGGAGAAATGGAGCAGGAGGCTTCTGCGTGTAGCTATAGAGTATTCTGCTGTGTGTTCTTTGAGATATTGTTTGTCTTTGAGTTGTATAACTATACAGATGTCTATAACTGTCTAGTATGAGTTGATTATGCTGTGTATCTCTGATGTATATGGTACTATGTAAAGTATTATGTGATTAATATAATTTATTTGTTCCGTTGTTTAGATTCTGAAGTGTTGTTTCTTTCTTCTCTTCTTTCTATTCTCTTTACTATCCCTTTCTTTCTTAAATCATGACGCGTCTTTCTGGATAGTGGAAGGCGGGTCGTGACAGTTGGTATCAGAGCATTAGGCTGAGTGAATACCTAGGCTCTGAAGTATGTCTTTCTTAGAGAGCATTAGGTTGAGTGAACACCTAGGCTCTGTAGTAGTGTCTTTCTTGAGAGAGCGTATTTGTAATTTATATATATAACTATATATGTATATATTTCTACCTATCTGTTGGGTTACCTGTTCGGGTTTTCCAATATAAGTTATAAAGGTAGATGAGGTAGTAGTGTGTGTAACACAACTACCAATGGTTGGAGTTTGAATGTTTGAGGTTGGAAGTGTATTTGTCGAGACTGTAGACCTAATACCGTCTCGAGTAATCTTTGTAGTTTGGTGTAAGACTTCATTTGACCTCTGAAGGAAACCTGTTAAGGTTCGGAGTTCATCTTTGAAGTGTAAGTTTGATTGCGCTCGTGAGAGCAGATTTTTGAGAATTTGGATCTGTTGGTTGGGCAGAAGCGAGTGATGGTATTTTGTTACCTCAGGAAGTAGTAGCTGCGTGATGAGATGCAGTGACTATGGATGTCTCCGAAGACGTTTCTTTCGAAGCAAGTTTAAGGAAGTGTGTCTGTTTCAGGTGTTGTAGCTGAGATCAGCAGGATGTATGTGTTTGGTTGGAAGTCCGAGTTTCTCAAAAGAACTTTGGATAAGAAGTCTTTGGCATCTGTGTTAGCAGTGCAACTCGGGAATGTTTCGTATTTCAGCAGGGAGATCTTCTGGCTTAGCAGTTTTTCTGAAATGGAGTTCAGAAGCAGTTAAGTGGACCCGTTTCTTCAATGGGTTGGCTAATTAAGTTTAAGCTTTTCTGTTTGGTAAAGAGAGAACAGTTTTACTTGGATTTGGTTTGGGTTGATCGCAAAAGTGACTTGCGATGGTTTGGTGATTATCTTAGATAGTCTTTGCTTGGATTTGTGGCATATCTAGAGGATGTAGGAGTTTTGGGATTGCTGAAGAGTTTTCTTGGATATATCTTCAAGGAGAATTAGAGATTTCCCGCATTGGAGATTGAGTTCTGAATCGACTTGATGTCAGAAGTGATAATGGTGATTCAGCTGGGTAGAAGGTTGGTTCCTAAGATGTTTGTTGAGTGTAGCAGCTCTGTGTTTCTTGGAATTTCTGTTGGATCTTATTTCCAAGATGTGATGTTGGTCTGTGCCTGTGTTCTTCTATGGCATTTTTATCTGCTCCAGATCAGAGTTGTGCAGCGGAAGCATGGTGGCCATTGTTCTTGAGTAGAAGCAACTGGATGTTGCAGTATTTTGGATTAGAGAGTTTCTTCTGAATTTATTTCTCAGAATTTGAGACAAATTGGCGAGTGATTCTGTTCTGTCTTTTCAGGATAGGAGAAGTTGTTTTCTACTGTTGATAAGAAGAGTTTGGTTTGATATTTAGATTGATCTTGTGAGGATCAGGTTGTGAGTTGATCCGGTTTGTTTGTAGAGCATCAGCGAAGGTTGAGCTGATTAGGAAGAATTTGTAGGCAGCCCGGATCATCCGGTAAGTTTTGAGGCTAAGTAACGGAAGAATTTGGAATTCAAAGTTGGAGACTTCGATGTTGTTAAGTTTTTCTCTGGTAAAGGGAGCAATGAGATTTGAAGTGATCTCCAGGTATATTGGATTCCTCTGAATTTTTGTAGGATCAGTGTTTTGGATTGAAGAGTTGAATTGCCAGTTTGGAAGACTGGAATTCAAATTATTTCACATGTCTCTGAGGGAGTACGTGTTTTGGTCATCACTGGTTTTTGAGACTAGTAGTTCTGTGAAGTTTTAGACGTTGATCAGACTTGTCTATGGTCTGGTATCTTGGGTAGATTATAGATCTAGCTGAGTGGGAACTCGGTAGCTTATAAGTATAGCTAGTTTGGATTTAGTTGAGCGAGTATCCCTGTGTCTGTACTGGGGAGACTCGAGATATTTTAGGAAGTTTATCCGGATCTGTGTCCGGATAGCTAGTGTTGTTTGATTAAATTGGTTGTTTGGATGAAATTGTTTGTTTGATTGATAGTGTATGGCTGTTATGAATGTTTGAATTGGTTGAAAATAAAATAAACTTTGGATTATCTTTGTTTTAAATTTCGAGGACGAAATTCTGTTAAGGGGGGAGGATTGTAATATCCCGGAATTTCCAGGAGTTTAAAATGCTGATAATCTCTTAATTTAAATATTGAATTGATAAAAATTTTATTTTCAAAGATAATTAATCAAGTAATATTTTAATTATTGTTATAAATTGGTTTTATAATAAGAATAATTATTTTATTGTGTAAATAAAATCTAGATTGATTTATTGTTTTTAAAATTTATAAGTGTGTTTAAAATGCATTTATATCTATATATTTAGATCTGTGTAATTTAAATTGATTTTTAAATAGGATATATTACTTGAAAATAATAATAAGCTTATTTTAAAATAGTTGTTTATATTCATTTAAATTTATTTTAGTTTTGGTTTTTAACTTTGACTTTTAAATGAATATAAATTTGAATTCAAAGATATACATGCATCTTAAAATATAAATAATAATATAATTTGGTTTTAAAAATATATAGATAATGTTTTTAATTAAAAATTAGATTTTGTTTTATTTCTTTTTATAAAAATTTATCTATAGAAATTTGATTTATATTTATTTAATAAAATAAATGTAAGGCTTTTGAAATAGCATTTTTAAAAATAAGATTGCAATGTTTTGTAATTTTATTTAGATTATCATTGATTCTATTTTATGTTCTTTTCAAAGATTGTATTTTATATAAATTTAGCAAACATGTGTAAATTTTATAAATGTATTTGTTTACTTGAAATTTAATTAGAAAAGTATTTTTAAATTTAAGAAACACATTAGTAATTAGGAGAATAATTTTTAAATGCTTTTAAATCTCTTTAAAATTAGAATAGAAATCAATATTTAAAAATGTTCATTTCTTAAACACCTTGATAACAAGTGTTAAACCATTTGTGTAAATAGAGACAAGTGTCCTTTGTTTTTCTAATTTCTTTTTAATTTATTAAATCTGAAATTTATCCTATAAAAACCCTCTTTATCATTTTCTTAAACCTTTGTTCATTTCTAAAAGAAAACCTAAAATCTTCATGCAATCTTCATTCATTACCCAAAACCAGAAAATATTCAAACAAAAACTTTTAAAACCAAAATCTGGAACTTCCTCAAACCCTTCTCTGTGATCAAAACCTGCGGTGTCCTCAAATCAAAACTCTCTTCAATTTAATGTCTACCTTAAATTTTTCAAAGTTTGTAGTTTTTTTCAAACTGCAAATCTGAAACCATTCTGTTTTCAATTAAATGCATGCAAAGTTCCAGTTTTAAAAAGCTTCAAACTTAAGTGTCTGCACCAAATATTCAAATGCATGCAAGAAAATCTGATCAAGGCTTCAGTTTCTTAAGTTTCGAGCTCAAATGTTTCCCAGTTTTTCAAATGCAAACATGAGGCATCTCTGTTTCAATGGCTTTAACTTCAAGTTCAAATTCTTTTGCAATTTCCAGTCATCTTAAACTCTGCACTTCTAATTTGAGGTGAGTAAACATTCTTCTAAATTTAAAATAATAGTTTTATGTTGCATAATTTTTGAGATGATGTTTATGTTATATACATATAAGTTGTTTCTGTGTTGAGATTGATATGCAGTGGAGTTTTTATGTTGAATCTGTGCATGTTGATTTTCTTTTCATTTTTCTTTCTTCTCTGTATTTTTCTTTAGAACCTGAGACAAAGACTAAATGTTCAAACAATCCATTCAAAAATTGTTAAATCACAGTTTCAAACTAAAACAGGTTATTTCAAGTATAAACTGTAAAAAAAATAGAATAAAATTAAGTCTCTGTTTTGAGAGGTACCTGGAAATGAAAAATGCTGCAAACAATTTATTAACAAATGTTGAAACCAAATATCATTATTTGATGAAATAACTATATAATCTAGATTGGCATTTGAAAATATGAATTTTGGAAAGAAGTTTATAATTTTTAAATTTTGTAGTGAGGGAGTATTTGGGGTTTTCCTGCGAATTGAGTTTTGGCCTTTAACTAATGATCCTTGCATTTGAATTGCTTGTAATCCTTCATGAAGTTAGGTGATGCATCAGAGAATATAGGAAAAATCATTTAAGAATTTATAAATCATTGTGGGTTTTGATTTTTGCCTTAGATTGATTTAAACCTAGTTTCAATGCTGTCTGTAAATTTGATCACTGCACTTCAAATCTGCATCGAGTGGTAGGATTTTTGGGGAGGAGAATGCATGGTGGGTCAGTGGTCTTGGGCCGGAGATGTGGTTCCTAATGATGATCGGCGGCGACGATTTTTGGGTTTTCTGGCGATGGGTTTTTGAGTTCAGTCGCTTGATGAACTCGATTTTGATTCAAAGCAAAGGGTGTCGATCTGTGTGTCGTAGGTGGATGTACGGGGCTTGGATGACTCGACGGTGGGTTCGCCGTTGGCCAGAGGGAAGCCAGCAACGGTGCAGGTTGCACGGGGAGGTGGATGATGTCAGTTGTTTGGGTTTTGTCTTGGGTTTGGGAACTGGGTTTAGCCTGGGGTAATGCTCGAGTAAATCTGATTTTGGCTCGGGTTGTAGCTCGTGTATTTTGTTTGTGTCTCGTGATTGTTCTGGGCTTTGTTGTTGGGTGTAAACAGTTATGTGTTAACAGCTTTTAGTTTAAAATTTAAACAGTCTTAAAGATTTTTAAAAAAATCAAATTTGTCTTTGCATTTGAATTCCAGTATTCATGGATTGAACCCAAGCTAAAATGTTCAATCAACTTTTCAAATTTAAAATAAATTAAGTTTAACTTTAATAGTTTAAGTTAACTAAAATTCTTGTTTTTTTTAAATTGATTGAAGTGTTTGTATAAATGGATTGGTATGATTTGTTTAAATGTTTTAAGTTAATATTTTCAAATCTTATTTTGAAATATAAAAGAGAATTTAAGTAAATGTTTATTTAAATTGATTAGTGGAAATAATTTTTAAGTTTACAATTGAAGTTTAAGATAATTTATAAACCTGGAATTAATTTGTTAATTAATTTAGGGAAAAGTAATTAATGATTTCTTTATAATTTAATTTAATTAATGAATTAAGTTAAATAAAGATTTCAAGATTTATTTAAGATAATGTTGTACCTTAAAATAATTAATTAAGTATTAATAATTTGTATTTAGTTGATTAATTAAAGAATTTAAAGTTAATTCATTTATTTAATTATTATTTTAAAAAGGGGTTAATTAAGTGATTAATTAAGTATAATTAATTATTTAATTAACTATTAATTAAAATGATGATTTATTAATGATTAACTAAGATGTAATTACTTAGTTATTTAAGTAATTAAGAGTTCATTAAAATAGTAATTAATTAATAAAGGTTTTATTAAGGTTTAATTGGCTTTTCTTAATTAATAATTAAAGGATTATTAATTTATAATGCTTCTTAATTAGGAATTAATTAACTATTTTTATTTAAGGTTAATTAATTTTAATTAAGGATTAATTAATTACATTTATGGATTAATTAATTTGTAATTAAGATTTATTAATTAATAATTAAGTTTATTAATTAATGATTAAGAGTTGATTAATTAGTTAATTAAGTTTAATTAATTAATCAATAAAAGTAATTAGTGATTAATTACTTTGTAGTAAAGGATTGATTAATAATTAAGGTTTATTAATTAATAGTTGGAGATAGTTAATCTGATAATTGAAGATTAATTTGGGTTAATGAGTAATTAGGGATGAATTACTCAATTTTGTTTTATGAGATGAGTGAAATCAAGTAAGTTAAGTAATTTGTTAATTGATTAAATATGGTCACTTGATGAATGATTAAGTATTATTACTTAATAAGTTTTGGTAAGGCAAATTACTTAAGATAAGTAATTGATTAATTACAGAGGTAATTGAGTTAGGTAAATTACTAATTGGGAAGTAATTTTAAATGGGTAATTACTTGTTAAAGTAATTAAAGGTTTATTACTTTGTGAAATAAATCGATGAATTTATAGAGTAATTAAGAAGAAATTAAAAATAATTAAGTTGATTAATTTAAAGTAATTAATTTAAGCATGATTAATTAATTTAATTAATTAAGGAATAATGTAATTAATTATAATTAATTAATTAATGAAGTAATTAATTAAGGTTCATTAATTGATATGATTAATGAAAATAATTAAGGATTAATTACTTTATTTACAGTTGATTAATCAAGGTTGATTAGGATTAATTAATTGATTTAACTAATGTTAATTTAAGCAAGATTTATTTTGATGAAGGTAATTAATTTAATTAATTTTAAATTAATTAAGTGATTAGGTAATTAATTTAATTCACTTTAAATTAATTAGAGATAATTAATTTAATTCATTTTAAATTAATTATGTTATGGTTTGAGTTAATCATTGTTTATGAATGATTGAATGACATTGATTGTCTTGAATGCTGTGTGATCTCAGTAATGAGATAAGGATGGTTGTGTGATATAAATGCTTGGTTGAATTGTGATTATCAATTGGAATGTTGATATATGGATTATCTATTATGATATGGATTATATGAATTACCTGTTATTTGATAATGTTGTTTATCAATCGTGGCTTGTGAATTATCTATTCTGTGTATATATAGATAGTTGAATTTAATTGTTTTAAAACCTTTAAAACAACTTGAACCTAAAAGACACGCTTTGGATTTCGGTGAGACCGGGATCGGGTTTCCATATTTGGATATCCGAAAACCACATCGATTCCAAATAACGTTAGGTCGTGAGTCAAATTGGAGCTTTGTGAAGACTCGAGGTGTAAGGGCCATACGTCAGTATAACTCTGTGGGTGATTCCGTAATGAGTTGACGGAATAGATCTTATAGATTCGAGATGGTGATTTAGAGTGCAAGGGTTATTGTCGTTAACTCCGAGGGTGATTCCAAAATGAGTGTAACGAGATAATGCCTTCGGTTTCGTTCGAACCCGGAACGAACTTGTATGGATTGAATGCTTTCAGCACATCGTCAGGTGGACGATGAGCATTCTAAGTGGTATGTCCTATAAAGGTAATCATAACCTCAAGCCTCATTAACCGGGAATGGCTAAAATAGGGGAGGTGCAGCAAGGCTTCGTGGGTAGCCCCCACTGGAGAGTAAGATTTACCCCTGTCTTGAGGTCCCTTTTATTTCGGCTGTGTGGACAGTTGAATAGCTACAACCGTCGGGGTTGTCTTATTCGGAACTGTTCAGTAAGGAACGGGTCCGGTTTTGTGTTGCAGGGGATTGGGAGTAATTCTCGGAATGGTGATTTAGGCCACGTACTGTGACGGGAGGTACCCCGGTAGCCCTGCCATTGTATGGAATCCAAAATCCAATAAGTGCCAACGGTTTTGATTATATTACCCACTTTTGTGGCTAGTAGCTGGAATTTAATCATGTAACAATTTCGGCTATTTCATATTTATTTGAAAACCCTAGACCCTATTATAATATCATCAGATTTCCTATCAAATGTTTTGGTTAGCGTAAGGTAAAAACTTTTCCATGTTTATGGGTGGGAAGTCTTACGTGATACCTTTTCTTTTCAAAGGATTTTAAAGTTAAGCAACTTTAACCGTTTACTCACACCAGACCTATGTCTTACCCGGAGTTTATTTTTGTTTTTCATAAATTCTTAGGTACTCAAATTTTTACGAGTAGCCAAGGGATTCAGGTTAGGATTTTAAGTTGGCTTGACAAATTCTGGAGGAGCAATGGAGTAGGAGGCTTCTGCGTGTAGCTATAGAGTATTCCGCTGTGTGTTCTCTGAGATGTTGTTTGTCTTTGAGTTGTATAACTAGACAGATGTCTATAGCTGTCTAGTATGAGTTGATTATGTTGTGTATCTCTGATGTATATGGTACTATGTAAAGTATTATGTGATTAATATAATTTATTCGTTCCGCTGTTTAGATTCTGAAGTGTTGTTTCTTTCTTCTCTTCTTTCTATTCTCTTTACTATCCCTTTCTTTCTTAAATCATGACGCGTCTTTCTGGATAGTGGAAGGCGGGTCATGACAGTCTAATTGTTATTTATTATTATTGCTTCCGTGCATTAATAACTGAGTTTGAATTAAACTGACCCGTGTATTATTTTCTTTTGAATGTAATACTCGGGTCAGACCTAGTATTTACAGGTTGTTGATATCTTACTTTGGGTTGCTGCTAGAGCTATGAAGTCTTTTCTTACTTTTTGGAGTAGTCCTTGTCTTAGTATAGGATGTTGTATATTCATGTATATTATTTACGATAATGTACTTGTATAGGTAACTTACAGAGTCGATGGTTTTAGTTGTATCATATGTATTGTATCGCATGTATTGTAACTAACATCGGTTATTATATATATGAGACCTTTTGTTTTATCTGTGTTCCGCATTTATATTATCTGTGTTATTATTATATTTATTGTCCTAAACTATTATGAACCATCGTAGTTCGTTTTATATTGGAATTGGGTATGTCGGTGGGAGTAAATAAATAAGAGATGAAAATTGAAAAAAAAATACCACTCCTATCGAAATAACCAATACTAATGTAAGGCCTAACTACGGATGGCCGCTCCTATCCAGCCTTATTCTTCATAATAACAGACAGTATTTCTCTTAATACCCTTTGTTATTGTGAGCATAGAGGTGGGGCGTCACAGTTGGTATCAGAGCTTGGGGTTTATGGACATAATATAAAACATAACTTAGATGGAACATGTAATACAACTATTAGTCGATGTTTTATTGTGCTTTGAGTCAAAAGTAAAGTTTTGAAATTATGATGAAATTTTTAAATATCTTTATTTAAAAATAAAAGTGAAAACTGTGTTTTGATGAATAAGTAATTTGTGTTCTGTTTATCAGAGTGCGCAGCGAAAACAGTGAGACTGTCTTCGCTGAATACGGCTGATAACCTTTTTGATTTGAAAATCAAATTATGAAATTGAAATAAATTTCATTTGTTGTTTACATAACTGCGTTTATTTTGTTTTCTTTGAAAATTTCGAATCCGATTTAAGGATTCGAAGCGATTGCAGTTATGTGAATTTGTTGAGATTTTTGTTGTTTTAGAATTATCTTCATTGAAGATATATTTGAATGATTTCTTTGTTCATTTTGCGGTATACGTGCAAATTTATGTTGACGTTACTGCGTTATTTTTACGTTGAACCGATGTTTGGTTTT
Organism: Allium cepa; assembly: GCA_030765085.1. Taxonomy (NCBI): domain Eukaryota; kingdom Viridiplantae; phylum Streptophyta; class Magnoliopsida; order Asparagales; family Amaryllidaceae; genus Allium; species Allium cepa. The sequence goes on from CM060942.1 coordinate 120,640,098, forward strand.
AACGTATTTTGTTGCCGTTATTTTATAACGGGATTTTTACACCTATGCTAAATCTTAAAGCATGGTGTTTGTTGACATTTTTTTTGAATGAAAATTCTCTGGTGTTATATTTTGATGCAAATTATTTTGATGAGATTTTGACGTTTAAAAGTTACTGTCACATTGACTTCAGTGTCCGTCATATTTTAAAGTGGATTTTCAAGCGGTTATCCCGCAATGCTGATTTTGAGATCCGTTTCTACGGTGTTTTGAGAAGTGCAATTTCCTTGTTGAAATTATCACTAATGTTGCTGTTTTTATCACGGATTTGCAAATCGTTTTAAAAATAATAAAAAATTATTTTTCAAAATTTTTATAGTTTACGCTTTCAGAAGGATGAGAAAGTGACTTAAACGTTTCAGCAAAATCGAGGACCATGAACCCTTTCTTTTACTGATTCGTTTAATTCCGGACTTGTTCGTTTGAGAATGTAAATTATTACTTTTATAAAATAAATGAAATTGTTTTCAGAAGTTTTGCAGTTTGCGTTTTCAAAAGAATGAGGAAGCGATTTAAACGTTTCAGCAAAATCGAGGACTATGACCCCTTTCTTTTACTGATTCGCTTAATTCCGGACTTGTCCGTGAAATGTTATTTTTGGAATACACAATTTTGCACTTTCAAGGAAACGATGAAGAGAATTAAACGATTTAGTATAACTCGTGGTTATGGGACATGTGCGTTTGCTATTTTGGTTAATTCCGGACTCGTTAATTGAAATATTTGATGATTTTCGTGTGCTTTCGAGCCACTATGATGGACCTTCGGGTCATATGATGGACCTTCGGGTCAAATACCAGTACCAGACCTTCGGGTTATATGTTGGACCTTCGGGTCATATGATGGGCGCCAAAATTATGATGACGGTACTAGGTAGGCTTCGGTCATATGAGATGTACGTGCGGCGTAGCTAAAACTCGCCATATGATGGGATCGATCCACCTTTTATGTTGATTTTCTAGTTATCTTAATTGATTCTAGATATTTGTTGAATCTAATTATCTACAGGTAATTAGATATTTGATGTTGTGAGTTCTGATTATCGTTTTTGATAATCGGATATTTGTTGTTTCTGATTATCGCTTGTGATAATTAGATATTTGATGTTATGAGTTCTGATTATCGTTTTTGATAATCGGATATTTGTTGTTTCTGATTATCGCTTGTGATAATTAGATATTTGATGTTATGAGTTTTGATTATCGTTTTTGATAATCGAATATTTGTTGATTTGATTATCGTTTTTGATAATCGAATATTTGTTGATTTGAGATTTGATTATCGTTTTTGATAATCGAATATTTGTTGATTTGATTATCGTTTTTGATAATCGAATATTTGTTGATTTGAGATTTGATTATCGTTTTTGATAATCAAATATTTGTTGATTTGAGATTTGATTATCATTTTCGATAATCGAATATTTGTTGATTTGATTATCGTTTTTGATAATCGAATATTTGTTAATTTGAGATTTGATTATCGTTTTTGATAATCGAATATTTGTTGATTTGATTATCGTTTTTGATAATCGAATATTTGTTGATTTGAGATTTAATTATCGTTTTTGATAATCAAATATTTGTTGATTTGAGATTTGATTATCGTTTTTGATAATCGAATATTTGTTGATTTGAGATTTGATTATTGTTTTTGATAATCGAATATTTGTTGATTTGATTATCGTTTTTGATAATCGAATATTTGTTGATTTGAGATTTGATTATCGTTTTTGATAATCGAATATTTGTTGTTTCTAATTATCGTTTCTGATAATTAGATATTTGAGATTTTTGATTATTGTTTTTGATAATTGAATATTTGTTGATTTGAATTCTGATTATCTTTGTTGATAATTAGACCTTTGTTGTTTTCTGATTACCGTTTTGGTAACTAGATATTTGTGGTTTCGCGATTTGTGATTTGTGTTTTATAATTGTCTTTGTTGATAATTAAATTTTGCTGTTTTCTAATTATCGTATCGATAATTAGATATTGTTGTTTTGTGATTTTATATTCTAATTATCAAATTGATAACTGAATATTGCTGATAATTGTGATTATTCAGTTTTGGTGTTTTCTGATTATCTATTTGGTAATTAGATTTTGTTGAGAATTTGTGAATTTCTTTTATGAAATTAAAAGATTTCTTTGGTGTTTATATTCTCGACCTTTATTTTTCTAGCTTAACCAGTTTATGTTAGAAAAATAATTGTTACTGACGCCTTTAATTATGGAAATTGCGGGGACGCAATTTTTATAAGGAGGGGAGTCTGTAACAACTCTGGGTTTTACAACAATTAATTATCGTTGTTTGACGATTAATATTGGTTGTTAATTGTTGTTGGAGTTTTTAAAATCAAGTTTAAATTCTTTTAAATATTCGTTAAGGGTGTGGGCTTTATATTGAATTTTGGCCACTCTTCTTTTCTTTATTTTTGGGTCGTGTTATCTCTAGTATACCCAATCCTCCCTCTCTCCATTTTTCAATTAGCAAACCCTAAAACAAAATATTCGAAAAGAAAAATAATGGCGGCTCGTATTCGTTCCTCTCCGTACCAAATTAGGGTTATGTTGGAAATCGAAGGCGCTGCTTTCAGATGTTCGATCGAAGGATGCATTCGACCTTGCTTTCGTCGAATTGTTTAGCTGCTCGTAAACAAGGTGAGTGAATTTCGATTTCACTCACATCTACTACAAAATGCTGGTTATATATGTTTCGAGATCTTGATTTTTTTTATATCCGTTCGTTCTCCTTTATTTGAGTTTGGATCTGTATGCTTGAATTTGTCAACTGATTGCTCGGTTGTTTGAAGTTGTTGGATATTGTTGATTTCTTTGATTTTAAGAATTTCGTATAATCTGATACTTCAATACACGGACTTGATTTTATCTTGGTTCGATTTTCAAATTTGTTTTCGACTGAGAGTTGCTTGGCTTCGTCTCGGCATTCAAGTATATTTTGTAGTTGATGATTTTTATTAGCCATCTGATTTCGTTCTAACGCTTTGACGATGATGTTTTTGTTTGACTTTGGCTATATTGTTTACTGCCTTTGGTAGTACTTTCGACCCTGTTCGATTTTACTTGTTGTTTCATAACTTCGACCATTAGGTTTCTGACATGTTCACTGTCACTTGACTTCGAGTTGGGTAGCTCTGTTGCTTCTTGCTTCAGTGAACCCTTACTGACTTGTATTATGAACACATTGAGTTGTTGATACATCACATGTTGTCTTTCATCTTGTTTGGCCTCGTTCCACCTGTTGTCATGTTGAACTGTACTGTGTTTTGGACTTTGAGGCATATCATATTTTCATATGTGACTTCATATTTTTCGTCACACGTGACTGCATCCAAAAATTAATGTTTGACTTGTTCATTTAAACTTGACTGTATGCTTGAATTTTTAGCCCCAATAGCATGCACGTAATTTGTATGCATATGTGTATAGGATGCCAGGTAGTTTTAGTTATGTTTTATTTACTTCTTGCGTGCATATGGAAATGCAGTTTTTTTTTCATGCACCTTATTATGATGTTGAATATTCATACCCATGAAAACAAAGCCTGGACCATGAAAAGTGAATATTATTTTTGACCTTGACATGTAAACTTTGCAAAAATTAGTGTCCAGGGGTTTTCTTATCCATGCGCGAAATATGAACAGGTATCATACCATGTTGTGGCTTGACCTTTGATGCAGTTTGTTTTGCATCTCCTTTTACACTCGAGTTAGCCTGTAGCGCGCATTGTTCATTGACATATATACCACGTCGATTGCATTATGTGGTCTGGCCATCCATGTTGGGTTGTCTGGTTGTCATTGTGTTCTTGGTCATATATTCATTTAGGAGCCTGACTTCATATATATACACGTGTTGTTTCACATAAGTATGTATCTGATTTGTTTTGAAGTGTACTGGTTGTCCTCTTTTAGCCTTGCGTCATTGGTCCATCACTTGTGTCCACTGCCTACAGGTCTGCATATCAGCCACTTTGGTGCAGTTTCATGTTGTCTTCGAGTTCTGTCCTCTGTTCTTCGAGGCATGTAGTTCAGTGTGTATTTGTTGTCTTCATGTACCTGAATACATGTTGTTGCAGTGCATTTGTAGTTGAATTGTGTGTGCTGCTGCCTTTGTTATCGAATCTGATATTTGCACTGCCAGTTTCACAGTTGCAAACGTGTTGTCTCTTTGGTACACTTGGTTCGTGATTCACTGTTGCATTCCTGTATATGCACTTGAATAATTGTGTTGCACTAAGCTCATGTGGTCTTCACTTAGGTGCAGACTGCACTTGCATCTGTTTTGGGTTCTGACTCTTTGTTCATTAGCTGGTTCTTTCATGTTGTTATACCTGACTCATTACTGTTATATGTAATGTTGCATTCATTGTTGACTGCAGTTTTGTTTGGTATGCAGTCTTGCCCTTGTTGTTTTGCATTGCATTGATGCAAATGGATTGTTTTCTGACTACACTTGTGTTGAATCCAGCTTAGATGCTTGGGTTTGACCTTGTGTTCGTTTGTGAATTTTCATTGTATACATCATCACTGGTGGCAAGGCAGTGCACGCAAGCATGAACTGCAGCCACACGGTATTGATTTTATTGGTATTTCTTTTGCTTTTGATGCGTTAATCTTTTGAGTAATGTAAGTTGTAGTGGCGTGGCAGTACACGCGTGCGTGTACTGCAGCCCTACCCGAGTTGGCATTTTAAATAGATAATTCAATATTTTGAAATCGTATTTTGAATTGGTTTGATTTGAACATTTTTTTGTTGTCTAATTATCTATTTGATAATTAGATTATGAGTTTCTAATTATTTATTTAATAATTAGATTTTGTTGTTAATTGCCGATTAGGCGATTCTGATGTTTTTTCTAAATTATCTTCATTGATATTCTTTTCACTTATCTTTGTTGATGATTTGATTATGCTGATTTGTTGTTTAACACTGTTATGTGTTATATTTACCGTTATCCAATTTCCTTGCTAAAGAATCGGATAGACGAGATTTATTTTGAATGTCGTCTAATTGCTATTTATTATTATTGCTTCCGTGCATTAATAACTGAGTTTGAATTAGACTGACCTGTGTATTATTTTCTTTTGAATGTAATACTCGGGTCAGACCGAGTATTTACAGGTTGTTGATATCTTACTTTGGGTTGCTGCTAGAGCTATGAAGTCTTTTCTTACTTTTTGGAGTAGTCGTTGTCTTAGTATAGGATGTTGTATATTCATGTATATTATTTACGATAATGTACTTGTATAGGTAACTTACAGAGTCGACGGTTGTAGTTGTATCATATGTATTGTATCACATGTATTGTAACTGACATCAGTTATTATATATATGAGACTTTCTTTTTTATCTGTGTTCCATATTTATATTATCTGTGTTATTATTATATTTATTGTCCTAAACTATTATGAACCATCGTAGTTCGTTTTATATTGGAATTGGGTATGTCGATGGGAGTAAATAAATAAGAGATGAAAATTGAAAAAAAAATATACCACTCCTATCGAAATAACCAATACTAATGTAAGGCCTAACTACGGATGGCCGCTCCTATCCAGTCTTATTCTTCGTAATAACAGACAGTATTTCTCTTAATACCCTTTGTTATTGTGAGCATAGAGGTGGGGCGTCATAGTTTTGCTTTTTTTATAACAAAAAATATCTTTATTCATGTAGGTTGAATCTCTTGATTTAATTATATACATATGTATTTTGTCAATTAATTTAAATTTACATAAGTTCAAAGATACATCAGAAATTTTTAATGTAATATGGAAGTTCATTTTGAATTAATCTAGAAGTTTGGTTTAATCTTTATATACACATAATTACATCTATATGTATGTGTATATATAAAATTTAATGTCTATATTTCAAATTGTATAATTTAAACACTTTATTGTTATCAAACATATTAAAATGAGGCAACAGTATGTGCATATCGTTGGTCGTTCCTATTCTTATGTCATAATGCTTCATTGATTATTAATTGAATGCTGCATATATTAAGTTTGCCAAAGAGGGTAGATGAATCAATCATCTTTGTCATCTTTTACTTCTTTCCTTTTTGTCCATTATGTGATTGCATCTAAATTTATTCTTATTTATTCATATATACCATATTATCAATTGATCGCACTTGCCTTATGTTTAATTATTTTATCACACAATTGAGGAATGAATATATTTGGTGTGTTAAAACCTTTTTCATATCCCACACATAATTGTTTTAGGATTTAGTTAATAAAGCAAAAGCTGATATTTAATAAAATATTGATTTTTTTTAAAGAAACATAGAAAATTTCTAAATGAATTTAGACTTCACAAGCTCATTAAAGATCCAAAATGGCAAAAAAATTGAAATTCACCCATTTCTTCTGCTATGTGCTGGTCCAGTTCCAACAACGGTACAGGAGCCCAATAGTATATGCGGTCTAAATTAGACATATTAGGGCTAACTAATTAAGCTTGCCCTCTTAGTATAGTGTTTAAAAAGGTAATGTCTAGGGTAGGAATTGGGTAATCATGTATCATGTCTTACCTAGTTACCGATCTGGCCTAAAAGGAGAAGTGAGCCCAAAGGTTGTCCCTAGTAGATTAGGCCCAATTTGAATTAAGACAAGATTTTAAATTCAGAAGTTAAATTTAAAATAAAAACATGTTTATTATAAAAGGTTAATATAACAAAAAATTTCAAAATGTTTGAAAAGGTAATGAAAATTTCAAAGTGTTTGAAACTATTTAAATATTAATTTCAAAATTTAATATTTAGTAATACGATTAATAAAATAAATTAGTTAAAGGAGTTAATTAATTAATACTAATATGTTTAAGATAACATAAGTACACATGTATGTATATAAGATAAACTTTGAAGTTAATATGATTTAATTAAAATTGTTCAATTAAATAATTAAATTAAAGGTTAATTAACTAAATAAAAATACACATATAAGATATACTTGTTATGTAATAAAGGTTATAGTATACACTATACAAGTTATAGTAGATACGTCCAATATAAAAGTTGTATTGGAATACTTAAATAAAATTAATTAAAGAGTGAATTGGTTAATATTTATTAAGTAAAATTTAGTTAATATAATAATTATTATATTTTGTCATTCCACTGTGAGATTTTATATTTTGCTTTCCTTCTTTTCTCTTATTTTCTTATTTACCCATTAATAATCTGCCATTTTGAATGGTTTGAGTTAGACATGTGTGGTTTATTGTCGATTTAAACTATCCAAAAAGGTGGGTCACCACAGTTGGTATAAGAGCTTTGATTTAGAGATACCTTAGGGGGACAAACTCATTCGAGATAGGGTTAGTAATACCCTAGAATGAGTTTGAGCGTATATATACGAGAGATTATTTGTTAGTGCTATAAAAATATTTGTATTGTGTTAATTTATTCTGTTGAGTATTTATGAATTTCGGTCGGTACATAGGACGTTATGGCATCGATAGGGATTTCTAAACACTTGAATATGGTAAACCGACAAAGAATAATTTTTCATAAATTGATGTTGTTATTTTTTGTTGTGTTGTTTGTTAGGAAATGATAATATTCGATTATTGTCACTTATTGTTGGTTAATCAAGGTTCTTAAAACTATTGACTATTGTATGTTATAAGAAAATGTAATTTTATAAATACGATTTATAAATTATGATTTACCAATAAAACGAATGTAAATTGAAAATTCGAGAACTTAAGTTTCAGTATTTTGAAATTGGTTTTCAAAGATTTCGGAAAAACAATTAGTATTATTTGGAAGTATTAAATATAAATATTTTCAGAAGCAACTTGAATGAAATGTTTTTAAAATAATTTTAAAGAAAATAAGTTCTGTACTCCCCTCTTCAATCACTGGAAAATAATTTTCGTGATGATCGCGACATCATCGACATTCATTTTCAAGTTTCAAAGTGGGAAGACCATTATAGTAGCTTTGCTACACAGTTGTTTTGGTGAAACAAATTTTAATTTTAATTTCCTAAGAATGATTTGATACGAAAAAAAGGTGTGTATATATATATATATATATATATATATATATATTATTTTAAGATAATTTGAAATAAAATCGGTATTTTGCTCTTAACTTTTCTAGCAATTGGTCATTTTCAATTACTGTAATGGAATGGAATCTTAGAGTATTTTAATAGTTGGGTACTTCCAAATGAAATCATGTTTATGAACTAAGATGTTACGAGAAATATTATAAACTTAAGTTAATGTTTTGAAATGCTTAATAATTAAATTGAATAGTAGAAAGAGAATACTATTTAAGTAAATGATTATAAACTTAAGAAAATGTTGAAATGATTCATTAATGAATATTAATATTAACTGGAAAACAAGCTATATAAGTAAATAAACGTGAAATAAACTGCCAAGAAACATATGTGATATTTTAAGAATTTATCCAATGATGATTTTAAATATCAAATGGAAAATAATTTATGTAAGTAAATGAATGTAAATTTATAAAATATGATCTTGTATGAATGAATGAGAATTGAAAATAAATGAAAATTAAATAATGTGTAAAAAGAAACCAATAGAATAAAATATGTAAGTTGTGTGTAGATCATTTTATTCGCACAACAGCTCTGATTCAGATTCAAATAAATGATTTATGGTAGTTCACACCAGTCCATATTAGAATTTTTTGCTCTATTCTTGATGGCGAATGCTTGATACGGATTTTTTATATGATTTTAAAGTTTTATATCATAGTATGGCTATATAAGGAGAATGGAGATTTCTAATCAAGAAATCGGATCAAAGTCCGAATTAGAGTAGTCGAGTTAACAATACTAGTTCGGAAGTGAAATTTGTATATTCACGCAAGCGATTAGAATTGATATTGTGTACAAATGATATATGTACATCGTACAAACTTAAATAATATTTAAATTCTTTGTTGTTTGACTTATGGGAAGTTTGGGAAATGACATTTCAAATCGTTTGAGGTTGTACGAATAATCTATTGAGTAATTACCTAAGGCTGTTGAGTGCACGGTACACTTGGTAGTTTATTTATCACCCTTGTAGGATGAAAAGTTTCTGAACCTGGACAAAACTATTAGTTTTTAGTTGCTATGGATGTGTGATGGATTCTTTTGTTGCAAATAATGGTCGTACTGCTTTTGTTTGCATATGATTATTATATATGTTGTGTTGTTTGTGCTATTAATTGGAATAACTAATATATTGCTCTTTTATATGGTTTAACTCTCTTTTGGATCATATAAGTGAAATCCAAGTTATGGAAGCAGCAACTGTTGCTTTTGGTTTCATAAATAGAGTTTTGTTTGCCCAACAAATAGGTACGCTTTTGGATTATGGTTTTTATAGCGGTATTTATTGTTTTCCCATGGTTCTGAATGCTTTATTATTGAAATAAGATGTATACCATGTAATTATTGATATTATTATTTTTCGGACTTAGCCGCGCAAAGGAGGTACTACTGATTTTTTTTTTGTAAATTTAGGATTTAGATATTTTCCATGGAAGTTGATTTATTTTCAAATTTATATTAAACTTAAATATATAAGCTAAATTGTATATAAATTGACTATTTTGAATAAAATATATCAAATTTCGTGATTCTTTCTTGTTCCTTTTCGGGGACAAAAAGTTTTGATTGTGGAGATTGTAACGACCCATATTTTTGGTAATTAAAAATATTAATTTAAATAAGACTTTGGAATTTAATACTGTTAGATTTAAAATTTATGATTTATTAACGTGAATTTTATTAGATTATAAATTTTGACCTTACGATAAAATCCTAAAACAACTGATTTTAAAGAAATGGAAGGTAGTAACATGTATTATAATATAATTTAATAATATTGATTGAATGTAATTGACAATTGTTTTAATGTAATTTCAAGCAATTGTAATAATAAATATAAATAAGTAATATAATAAATGATAATATAAAATGGTGAAATTATATGTTATTTAGTTGAAATTGGTTTTAGTATAGTAATAAATCAGTTATTGATAAGTAAATTTATAATCCTTATTTGTAAACAATAAATTTATAGATATTTCAATCACTAATATGTAACAGTTGTTTTATTTCTCATTTCATTTATTTAATCCATTTTAAAATTAATTTTGTAATTAGTGGGAAATTTAACGTAATTAAAATTAATATGAGAAAAGATGTTAACTATAGAGTAATGAGTGTTATAAATAGAAACTTATGTTTAATGAATGCATAAGGTACTTTTGATTTAATATAAAGAACATGTAAATCGAAATAAAAGAATTTGTTTGAAAAATAAAATATAATGAACTATGATTTTATTACTATTGTAATTTAAAGTTGAAATCAATTTAATATTTAATTATTGGATTTAACATAGAAAATTTAATTTTAGAAGATTATTTATTTCTGTTTAACTAAGAATGATTAAAGAAAACTTTTAATTTAGAATTTAAAAATGACTATATCAGTTTAATAATAATTTGTTTAATTAACATGTAAAAATAAATATAAGTTGATTCTAAAGCTAACTTCTATATATAATAGTATTAGGGTTTGAAATTAGTTTCATTGAGTTTAAAATTATTAAAAACATACAATTTGATATACAGGGTGACCTATTTTCGTTTCGGGAACAAAACGGGCTTTTTGGGCCTTTGTTATTGCTTTGGCCCAATCGATATATGTTCCATCTGTTCCTGTCCATCTTCGTCTATATATATATATATTGTAATGAAACCCTAGCAGCCTCTATTTGCTCTATTTTTTTCTGCACGTACTTTCCAATCCATCTGCTCCATTCCAATGAAGATTAGCCAAAACCATAATTATTAATTTCAAAAATCAATTCAAAATTCAAACTGCTTAAACCATATCGAATAATATATCATCGCGAAGCTCTCAACGAATGGAATTGGCACCTATAATTCATTTTTGCAATCGAAGCTCTATTTGACGAGAAATTGATGAAACGGTCTCGGCCGTTCATTCTAGGGTTTGTCGTTCAATGACGAAACGTCGACCATTCGACGATTGGAATTTGCTGCAGCATAGAGGACGACAAGTAAGGGTGATCCACTGTGGCTGATCACCTTGGATTGGCACAAGATCGCCAGAATTGGAAGTTTTATGGGAGGCAGCGGCGGAGCCATGTAGGTGACCAAAGGTGGTCGCAGGGCCATGGTTGGTGCGGCCTGAGACAAGGAGCGCGCTAGCGTGGTCGGATTTGGGTGTAGGAGCGTGTAGGCACGGCGGTTGGTGGTAGAAGGCGATGGATGTGGGTTGTGCACCAGTTTGGGTTCGATGAACGTAAGGTTTGAGATGGTGACGTTATTTATAATCTTCACATAGATTCCACCATCTCAATCCAATTACGAATCTCTTCTAAAGCATAGAACACGTACATGGTTTTAGAGTGGTTACGGTTTTAAGTTATCTCATATAAATACACTCCCTCGCTTATCGGGAGCTCTAAATCCAATCGATGGATTTTCGGTGTAATATCCTAGTATTTCGTGCCATTCACATCCGCACATGTCAAACTTGAATTGCTCAAAATATTAGATTGTTAATTTATATTAGACAAAACTCAGCATATACTGTAAATAAACCAATCACAGAATCACAGACACAGAGTAATATAACAATAAGCAGCGGAAACAAATGAACAGCAGTTCATGAAGCTACTATATATATATATAACAGAATTAAAATAAGATACAACAGAAGTCTCGAATACATAGAAGTCTCAACACAATAGTCAAATAACAAAATCGGAATATATAATAGGAGTCAACTGAATAACTGAAAGCTGAATAGATATAGATGGATCTCCAAGCGAAGCTCTAACTCCAAAGGTGAGTGTCAAATGTTGTGACACTCAGTCTGACCCGAGCATTGTAACGACCCGTAAATTTTGATAATTAAATTTTTTAGTTTAATAAGAATTTGGTAATTAAATTTGGAAGAAATAAAAAATCTATAATTTAATAATGAAATGAACACTAAAATAAAGTGTAATAATGTTAATTTAAGTTAATTATTAGCGACTTGAATGGAGTTCCAATTTAATGAAATAATATAAATGTTATGTTTGGTTATAAGTTGAATAGAAGAAAACAAATGTATATAGTCAACTAACTAATGAAATAAGGTATTAATATTGTTAATGTTAATTGAATGAAATTAGCGTTATAATAAGTAATTGTAACATTTGTGTGTAAATAATGAATTTATAAGTGTGATTTAAAGTTAATGATAATAATTAATATACGTTGCTTATTTATTTAGCCTTGTTGTATATAATTTGAAACCAATTGTAATAAATGTAATTAAGTATTACGTTAATGTTAATTAAGGTAATATTTGGTAATAATGTAAAATTCATTCATAATATGACAATTGATAGAATAATAAGAATGAGAATTAAGATATAATCAATTTTTGAAATATAAATTATAAAAATTGAATTTATTGCAATTTATTGTCATTAAGCGTTGTGTTAATGTAAATGAAGCTGATAGTGGAAATATTAATGTAATAGGATATAACTAATGTTAATCCTATAAGATGAAACCGATGTAAATTCTATGTCATAATATGGTAATTGATTTAATGAAAGAATAGAACCTAAATGAGTGAATTAATTAGGAAATCAAATTTTTATCAATAAGGAATTCTTTTTGACAAATCCAGTATAATTGAAGATAATAGTTAAGACAAAGGAAAGATGGAAATTTGAATATATTGATGCAATGGAAGACAAACAACTATTAACTAGGTTCATTGAGTAATAATGGATTGAATATAAAGGTTGAAAATCAAATTAAAGCAATTAATCGAAATTTAATTTTAATAAATTGGATTTGATTATAGGGAAATTGAACATTGTAATTTGTGTTATAACCAATATTGAATTGTCATATAAACTTGTATTAAGTTATGGTAAAAGTCCAAGTGATTAAAATTGATGAATTGGTTAGTTTACAAATATTGAATAAAAAGGTGACTAATTAATTTAATATTAATTTATTTAATTAACTGAAAATAGCCATTTTGGCCACTAACTCGGATTTCAATGAAACTAGTTTCATCGGATCCATAACAGTGAATTATTGTAGGATTTCAAGTTTCGTAACGATCGGACTTGTCGTTTGATCATACGGGCTTGAAACGCCTAGAAATCAATTTAATTAAAATCATTTGAAATCAATTTGAAATAAGCTGGTTTTAACGTAACTTCTTCATACGATGGAATTAGGACTTGAAACATGTTCCATTGAATTTAAAATATTTGAAAACATCTATTTTGATATACGGGTGGGACCCAATTTCGTTCCGGAGTCAGAACGGGCTTTTAGGGCCACGTATTGTTCAACTTTCCAAACCAATCGAGCCCATTCATTATTTGTTCTACCTATATATATATATAAATATATATATATATATATCATTATAAACCTGAATCATTCCTTATTCCTAATTTCTGTACGTACAATTCTATTTGCTCATCTTCATTCCAATGACAGACAAGCAATTCTCATTTGCAATTTCAGATCAAAATTCAACTTCAAATTAAAACTCCTCAACATATATCGAATTATATATCGATTTGAAGCCCTCGACGAGTGTATTTCAGATCTGTAATTCGTTTTCCAATTTGATTCACCGTTTGTTCAGAAATTAATGACTTATTTCCGGTCGTTCATTGGTGTTCGATGATCGTCGTCCGATCGATGAATTAAAGGCATCGCGTTGTAGAGGGCGTCGAGCGCTGTTCATATGTGCCGGTCGCTGGGTTGATCAACGGTTGGATGTGGAGGATAATTTCGATTATGGTTCATGAATTTGGGGCGGCTGCTAGGTGTTCCATCGTCGGTCGATGTTCGTGAATCGTGAGGGGTAGGCGATGCTTCTGGTGGCTCGGTAAAAGGCGCGGTCACGACCGGCCAGGGACGTGAGCATGGGTTAGTGGTTCGACGACGAAGTTCGGCAGCTTAGTTTCGTATGCGGGTAGGGTTACTAGAGGAGAAGGTTATCGATGACATGGTAAATCATTTACTTTATTTTTTATTTATTTTCATATTTTAAAACCATAACTTCTAACGTGCATAATTTTTGCATACGACGTCCGATTCACGCACGGTTTCTTGCGTTGAGATCGTATTTAAATTCTAGAAATTTTAACCCTGGTTTGGCTGGATTCTGAGACTGTTTGAATTTTGGGTTTAAATTGGATTTAAATTCGATTTAAATTGAAAGGTGAGTGTTTTAACCCACTCGCAACTTCCAAAAATTCTTATGTTTGTTAAATTAATTTTACCACCAGTCCGGATATGAAAATGCTATATCTACCCTTGCATTTCCTCGTGTGTCGTATTCACATGCCCTAGGGTTCCTTTTATGAGTTTGTTTTGTACCATACCTATGGAGTGCCCTCTGATAGCCCTCTAGTTTACGCAGGGAGTTACGTTATTGTTAGACTATGCGAATATATAAAATATGTTAAGGAGGATATGGGTAACACCTTAATGCTATTTTAATAGTTCATTTTGCTGTAGACATTATTATAATAGAGTATATTACTACATAGTAGATAGTTTAATGGATCCTTAGGAGATGTGAATCCCGAGCATCTCTTAAGTTACTCCACTCACGTTAGACACTTAATAGGAGATGTCAAACCCCATAAACATGTCTGACGCCGTCACACGTATATTTACCATTGATTTAACTTACATAAGATCTTTCAGTTCTGACTCGAGTTTTTTGTCTTTTCAATTCGCTCGGGTCAGCCCGAGCATTTCAGGATTTAAATACCTTACTTTTTGGAGGATGAAGACGAAGATTTGTACTATTATTATTTATTAAATATTATTCCTACTGCATCATACTGTTCCACTGCATTATTTATTATTCTTTGGTATATGTAACTCTGATCTGTGTTGTATAAGTATATTTGAAGGTTTTTTAAAAGGCTTCATGAACTGTTTATTTGATTATTATATTTTTGTCATTCCGCTGCAAGATTTTGTTTATTTTTTCTTCTTTCTCTGCTTTTTTATTATTTACCCCATAATAATCTGCCCTTCAGTATGGTTTAAGTTGGCACGTGTGTCTGCTTAAATGTACAAAAAGGCGGGATGTTACAAGCATAAAGCAAAACACAAAACACTCGAGTCAGGATTAACATTCTTATATCAGCAAATCCAACTCAAGTGAAATATCAACTGAAATACAAGTAACTCAAAGGATGTTTGGGATAACCAACCTTTAAGGATCCATGGAACTATCTACTATGCAGGAATATATGCTATTATATATTTACCATTGATTTAACTTACATAAGATCTTTTAGTTCTGACTCGAGTGTTTTGTCTTTTCGATTCGCTCGGGTCAGCCTGAGCATCGTAGGAATTGAAGACCTTACTTTTTGGAGGATGAAGACGAAGATTTGTACTATTATTATTTATTAAATATTATTCCTACTGCATCATACTGTTTCGCTGCATTATTTATTATTCTCTGGTATGTGTAACTCTGATTTGTGTTGTATGAGTATAATCAATTTTTTTGTAAAATAGCTTCATGAACTATTTATTTGATTATTATATTTTATCATTCCGCTGCAAGATTCTATTTGTTTTTTCTTCTTTCTCTGCTTTTTTCTTATTTACCCCATAACAATCCGCCCTTCGGTATGGTTTGAGTTGGCACGTGTGTCTGCTTAAACGAACAAAAAGGCAGGATGTTACAAGCATAAAGAAAAATACAAAACACTCGAGTCAGAATTAACATTCTTATATCAATAAATCCAACTCAAGTGAAATATCAACTGAAATACAAGTAACTCAAAGGATGTTTGGGATAACCATCCTCTAAGGATCCGTGGAACTATCTACTATGCAGTAATATATGCTATTATAATATGATATAATTATGTTTTGATGCGACTATTTTCCAACAACCATTAAAGCATTGTTCCTAAATATTGCTATATGTTGTAATATCTTATGAATTAATTTAATTTAATCTTAAACACTAAAATGACTGAACAACGATATATATATATATATATATATATATATATATATATATATATAAGGTATTATTTGAGAACATACCAGTTAGGAGGCATTTAAAAAATCCCGACACATATGCATTTTGAAATATCGTATGGAAGGCGACATTTGAAAAGCCCCCAAGTGTTGTTATCTTCTTATAAATGCAACAACAACTAGGCTCACCTCATTCAACCCTACTACCAAATCTAAACTGAAACCTTAATGTTCACTCTCATACTTTAAAACTCCAATCCCCTCGTCCGTTATTTCCATTGTCTATTCAAAGCATGGTTAGTTCTTTTTCAAATCAAGATTCTATTGGTACTACTTGTAATCAAAATTTCTTTAACTTTGTAGTTTAATTTTTGTAAATTTGGCATCCATCTCATACGACATTCCACGTGAAACCATTTTCAACACTAGCAGACGAAAACAATTGACTTGCATATTATCACTCCAAGATCTATTATTCTCATGCCTACTAACAAACATCCATGCTATCTATAAGAGGGTCCTTATTAATTTTGTATCCATATCTATGTAAATGCAATCATCATCAACAATATTAACTGCTGAATGAGTGGGTTGTCCAATACCAGATTAAGGAGTATCATGTGTCATAAAGCTATTAAGAAACACATGAATGATTTTAAAACCTCCTAATAACAAATAACAATTAACAACAAAATAATGCAATGGTACCTTTGACTCATACGGTAAAGCTTTGATGGATAAATTATACAGATTGCGACATATGAACATCTATTGGTCCTGCATTATTATGTGGTGTAGATTTGATGTGGAATGTTACTATTAACATTAATAATACAATAAGTACATTAAACTATAAAGTATAAGATACAAACATTGTTGATAAAAACATGACTTCTGATTTGTAAAAGAATAGGTAGATCGAGGGAGAAATAGAAAGCTATGTTATGTAAGAAGGTAATTAACAATGTATAGAATGAATCTAGAGTTTATAAGTGGTTAAATATAGGTTCCTACATTTACATATTACAACTAAAGGTCACCAATTCATGAGAAGTATTCACCATCTCTAGCATTTTCGCATACTCTTCAAACCCACGACTAACTACAGGAGGTGGTATAAGTTATTCAACAACCACTCTTCTATTTTTTCCCATATACAGTTCAATCAGTTTTGCTGTAGCAAAAAACATTAATTCAACATCATTAATTTATACTATTTTTATTGCTTTCAAACCCTAAATTAGTCGGTTAATTACAAATTAAATCATATCAAACTCTTAAGAATTTATTTTTGCAGTTTTGTTAACCAATTCTTTCAACTCAATGAAGCAGCAGGCTTTTTGCATCTCTATGGGTTTTTGTAAACCTTCAACATATTTTCCACCCATATGTTTATCAAATAAAAGAACATAAAATAAGAGTCACGTCCACATAGGAAGATGCGGCCTGCACTCCATCATATAGTGGCAACAAAAAAAATTCTTAGCTAAAAAGCGTCCTACTCCATCTTCAATCCACGTATCGTAGCCATTATTCTAAACCTGCCTAAGCCCATAAACTTGGCCTACTCAAGTGAGTACCCATGAGTTTATAAGGAAAATAATGATAAAAAAAGGTCAGACATAAAATATGGTGTGAGTAATACTATCCCTAAAAACTAATATATAGTGAGACCAATCGGCACTACACAAATTAGGTTTTCCCCTCAATATTCAAACATCATAAACGAGTTTCTTATTTACATCCTTTAGCCTCTCTAGCTTGCATTTTTTATATTCTTCTTTCACCATTAACAAGTTGCTAATGAAATGAATGAATAGAAATGAGTAATTTATATTGTCCCATAATAAGTTGGGCTTGGGCCCTATACCCACTTCCACTAAATCATATCCTTCTACTTCCATTTTCCTCTTATTCAACTTATTTAATTAATTATTAACTTTAGAGTTATTAAAGTCTCCCCTCCTTAAAGGAATTTCACCTCGAAATTCACTTAAGGTCAACTAGATATTAGCCCTCTCTCTTTTATGCTTGCCTTAAGCATCCTTATGAATTCCTCATCCATGCATACATACTAGTACGACATACTAATATGGAAAACAACCATAATATCATGTATATATATACATGGTCTATAACATTATAACTCAATACATGGCATATATGCTAATCCATGATAAACAACTCTGGATAGGTCCTCCTGACCTTATCCTTTGTTTCCCACATGCAGTCCTCCCTATTTGCGCTCCACTGAATGCATACTAGCTTCACTACCTTATATGAAGCCGCTTATAAGTCATATCTTGTTTAATAACCAGGTCTTTTGCTTTCCATTGATCAATCACTACTCCTGGATCCCTAATGCATTTCTGCAAGCATGATAGGTGAAATACATTATGATTCCCTCCAAAAACACCAGGCAGATCCACCTTGAACGCCACCTTCCCGATCCTTCCTATAATTAGAACGGCCCTACATATTTGGGTGCTAACTTCCCATCTTTTTGGAAACGTATCACACCTCTCATCGGAGAAACCTTCACGAACACCTGATTACCTACTACGAGCTCTAGTTACTTTCTCTTTGTGCCGGCATAACTCTTTTGCCTAGACTGTGCTGCTTTCATCCTTGCTCGGATTAGCTCTACCTTTTTAGTAGCATCCTTCACCACATCTGGTCCTCACACCAGCATATTTCTTGCTTCCAACCAACATGCAGATTACTTAAATGGCCTTCAATACAAAGCCTTAAATGGAGCCATCCCAACACTAATACGATAGCTATTATTATACGAGAATTCTACCAAATGTAGATAATCTTCCCAGAAGAAACTCCTCTTCATATCTCAGTACATCTTCGTACCTCCAGGATGTATAGTAAACTTTGAACGATGGCACTCGTCTAATACTTCCTTTCGTAGTTCCCCCATACTTGGAACATACAACCTACCATTCTTCTATAGTACTCCCTTCTTATCCACCCTAAACCCCTCATTCTAATGCCTGGACTCCCGAGTCTAAACTCCTTACCATGTCTACGCAGAGCTTGTCATTCTTTTGCAGTTCTGGATCCTTTCTCCTAGCATAGGTCTAACTTCTAAGCATGCTAATATCTCGTTTGCACTACTTGATCATGCACTAAACCGATATTACACATTACATGCAGAAAACGTTTCTAACGCAAACCATTCTTCTAACATAGCCAGAAAACAAGTTTGTTGTCTTCAGCTTAAGGAATTAGCTATTTTGTTACCTTTTTCTTAGGGTATATTTTATCCCAATATTATACGAAGCTAGGAACTCTAACCATCTTTGCTACCTCATGTTTAGCTCATTCTAAGAGAACAAATATCTCAAGGTCTTGTGGTCGGTATACAACTCAAACCATGTAGGATCGATTTCACCCTAGAGGGGGGTGAATAGGGTGATACTATAAATTATTAAAATTTATTGCGAAAGTTTATAATTATTTTCAACACAGATATATCAGAATAGCAGCATAGATAATAGTAGAATAATAAATGCAGAAATAGAACAACACAGAATTTACCCAGCTTCGGAAAAACCCAGCCTACGTGTTGCCCCCAAGGTTCCTTCTAGAAACTAAGCAGTCAAACGCTTACAAACGTAAACTCGTGACACCCTCTATCGACTAGCCTTAACTCTACGCTCAAAACCCTGCCACAACTCAATCACTGAGTTGCGCATTCTCAAAAAAACACACTACCGCAGCTCGCCCCTCAGTCACAAGACTAGAAATTACAATTGTTTAAAAGGAAAATACAATAAAAACAAATTAAATAACCAAAAAACCTAATTTATAATAAACTAAAGCCTTTAAACATAAAAAAAGGCCGGCTCACAAATAAAACAAGTGATATAATTAAATCCTTTTTCTTTTGTATTACACCTTTGGCCAATATCGTTGTTTAACAGTGGTTGTTCGTTCTTATTCCTCTTTGCTCTGATATTAGGGCTTTGGAAAATTGAAGTCGCTGACTTTAGTATCTTGATCGAATAATGATTTACGTCCCTTAGCTTTGTCGATCGATGCTTTCTTCTCTTTGCACTCGTTCACGGCTGCTTCAATTTTGGTCGAGTTCGATTGTCAAAATGGTATGCAATTTTTCCTTTCTCGATATTGATTCTGCTCGACCTTTTTGATTTGAGTTGAATTATTATGCTTAATTGCTTAACTCGAATGAATTATTGCGCCGATGATGTTATGGTTTATATAGGATTCAAACACCTTAATTTTTGTTCATATACATTTATTTGAATTCGTCGATTACTTTGTTTAAATTCATCTCGGCTGTACGATTTTGCTTGAATGTTGTGATTTATTTCTGACTTTGTCAATTTCATATGTTTGTTTCTTGATTCCCATGGTGTTGATTTCTGACTTGGTTTGATTTCTTGGCCACCACGATTTGCTGGCCTTTGACTACAGTTAATTGCTCAAGGCTTCGACTTTTGCTTTGACCAATTGAATCTTTGACTGTTGTCGCGATTGACTTTGGCCACTTTGTTTTGTGAGACTATTTGCTTCTGGCATTTAGTTCCTTCCCTGATGATCTTGATTTGTACGTTGATTTTCTTGCGGCCTTGACACTGTTGGTTGCCATTTTGAACTGCTGCACTACTTCCATGTTGCCTCGAGTACTTGTATATTGTTACTGCATTTGCTTGCATACTTCACTTGTGCTCTGGTCCTTTGATTTATTTGTTGCCAGTTGCCATTTCACTGGCATGTGTTCGTGTTGTTGTAGCCACGAGCTACTTTCTTCACTGCACCCATATTGTCCTTGTGTATGCATGCTATATTCATGTGTGACCTGCTTGCAATGTTGTTTCATTTGTTATGTTGAGGTCTGATCTTTGTGTTTCAGTGATGCATTGCATTTTTGTCTACTACTGTGTAGCCTTCATGACTTCACTTGATTTTGGTTGCAATTGTTAGTTCTTTGGTTTGACTACTTTATATTTTTTGCATGTGATCTTGTTGAAGTCCAGTTTCGTTTGAATTTGTACATGAAGTTGTGTGGAAGTACTGTCCCGATTGCCATTGTGCATATGTTCATGTATTCATTGTGTCATGTCAGCTCTGTATGCATGTATGGTATGCACTTTGTTTCCATGTTGTTTCGAGCTAGTTCACATTGTACTGGTTCATTGTTTTCATACTTCATGTGGTCTAGATTTGTTTTGAGCTCATTTCTGGTTTGCATTGGGTTGATGTGCACTATGCTTCGAGGGTGCTTACATGTGCATTGTTGTTTCATTGAGCCTGGTCCTTATGCACATGTATACTTGGTGTATACACTTGGTTTCTTTGTCCACTGGTGCATTATGTTGTACTTGTTTTTGCTGGTTTGAGTTTTGCTGCCTTCATGTACATGCCGAGTGTTGTTGACATCGTCTGATATGAATTTGCTTGATGGTCTAAATGGGCTGTCTAGCCTTTCACTTGAGACTGTATGTAGCTTGCATAGCCTTTGTTTCATTCGAGAATTATTTGCATTTTGAATTGCACTGTGTTGAATCTAGCTAGTAGCTCGGGTTTGACCTTGTGATAATATTGCGACTATGTATTTATTTCACTTGTGTTGAACCCGGCTTTTGATTTGGATTTGACCTTGTGCTCACCTGTCCCTGTAACTTTAACAAATGTATAATGGTGTGCACGGCCTTGTGGCATGTACAATGATATACCGTGCATGTCATAAGTTGTTCGTATTTAATGAATTCAAATTTAAATGATGAGAACAACCCAAATATGAGGTAAATAAAATTTTCAAAATCACTTTTTATTTTATACTGCAAATTTTTTTTTTCAATTTTACTGTGTTAGTGTATATTTTTGCAGATTGCTCAGATGCTGGATTCAATCTGGAATGAAGTTGAAGATAAATACGAGTGAATGAGCGATATATAGTGATGACATTTGTATAAAATGAAATGATTGTAATTGAAATTTATGTATTTAGTGAAAGAAAAAAATTGTACTATTCAAAATTGTAATAAATATTTGTTTGAATAAAATATCCGTTTAATTTAAATTCTGTATTATTCATTTTATTCAGCAAATATTTATTTAATTATGTAAAAAACTAAATAGTACATTAACAAATACATTTAAATGAATATATATATATATGTGTGTGTGTGTGTGTGTGTGTGTGTGTGTTTATTATCATCAAAAAAAATCATATACTTGCGTATTCAACAATCTCCCCCTTTTGATGATAACAAACATATATTTAAGATTTTGAATTTATTAAATGTATTTGATTATTCAATTTTCTCCCCCTATTTGAATGCTCCCTCTCTACACAAAGCTCTCCCTTCATACATGCATGTAAATAAAAATTATGCAAATGGGCCTATATGCAAATAGAAAATATTTGACCTTTGTCAAAATCTTAACTTTTCTCTCCCCCTTTTGTTATCAACAAAAGAGTAATAGTGTTAGAAAAATAGAGATAAAGTGATAGACATTAATATAACATCAAAACTCAATCGAATATAAATATTAAATTTTAATACAAAAACAAAAAAAAATCATAAATACTCTGTTTGACGCATATTCCACTTTAGAATGATAGGACTAATGTCATCATATAAAACCATATAGTTGTGTCTATTTGTGGTATATTTATATCGGGAATTTGAATATCTACTAACCATGCATAACCATTAGGACTTTTAAATGTGTTTAGTAGTATTCCAATTTTATTTTAAAAAATGAATTCAAGTATCTTCTAACCACGCATAACCGTAACGACTTTTAAATGAGATTAGAATCAACTTATCTATTTAATTAATCAATTTTAATATGTGTTCCATACATACATAATCGTGAGGACTTCTAAATGAGCATGGAAGCACATAAAAAATTCCAAGTAATTCACGCATGCATAACCGTGAGGACTTTTAAATGAGAGTGAATATTTTTGAATGTTTTTATTTGTTAAAAAAAATATTGAAATGAAAAACGAATGATTCTCGTTTAAAAATACCACATACTGACATACTATATTGGATTTTGATGAGTGATGGTTGATAGAAATAGAAATGATCGTGGAATTTTTTCCGACAATTTTTTTTATAACTCTTATTCGAATTTCTAAAGGAATTTACTAAATATACCATCTCAAGTTATAATATATGATTAATATCAACACTCATCACTTTTTCAATCACTATTTATCTTTTCGATAATATGTAAGGAGTCAGATTAGTTAGTATAATCATTTAAAGTCATATTCAAAAGTAATTATCAAATTTTCTAAAAATGATTAGTCTAAAACAAGGTCAAAAATGATTTTCTAGAAGGGCTTTTATAAGAAAATTTCTGCTATTTGAAAATATTTGAAATGAAAAAATATGCAGATATTTTCTTTAAAAAAAATGATGCACCTACTAAATGTCTCAACATAAATCACGTTTCACTAGTAATTTTTCTACCAACTAGATTACCAGTGTAATCTGCATCTGAATTTTTCTTTCACTCGAGATTATCATTAATTGAATGTCATAGACCAGACCGTGAAATTTGCAACGATTTCTTGAAATCCTTTTTTCAACTTTTTAAATGAAATTCTTTTGGATTTTAATTGAAGCTGTGCCAATAAACAAAATCGTGAATATAGTGTCAGCCGTAAATAATCAAATGTATTATCATACACCGTTATTAATCATTAAAACATCATCAATAGTCCACATAAATTGTTCAAAGATGATTGGTTAACAATTTTGAATAAGTCGGATTAATCATCAACATTCATTTCTTTATCACATAACTGGCTGAATTAATTCAAATCAGATATGGTGCAGATTATCACATTAATATATCGTTCAAGATGAATATACCATTACCTCTTTTACCTTTATGATAATTTTTCATTGTTGCCCGTTGTGATTCTATCACCTTTATACTAGGCTAAGGAACTTTGATTTGTCGCCCATTGTGTGTCTGGAACAGCCAGATCTCAAATAACACTGATGTTGTCCCTTAGCCTGCCACCACACCTACGCGAGAAAAGTTTTTTGTGACCTATTTGTTTTTATGGGTCCATGGTTGTTAGTGGTAAATGATTTTAAAAAATAAGTATGTGGAGACCTAAAACTATTTATATATGTTCCTTTTGGCGCCCAGAGTTGTTTAACTTTAAGGGATTTTATATTTATGCCTTTTGGAACGCAAATTGGTATAGTTTTCACGTATTTGAGTCTATAACAACAATTATTTTGATTGTGTCCATATTTTCTACAAATTGTGCATATAGAATTAACTTGATTAATTTTTCTTTTAACAGGTTCAGATTGATTATATCCAAGTCCTTGTCTAACTATATTGACAGTTTGTTTCCCTAATAGCATATTCAACGATTTTTCACTTTTGGAAATTTTTCCGAAAGTCGTTGATAGCTATTGGACTTGTGTTTTGAGAGATTCTTTTTTGTTCAATAATTATGTGCACTTTTTAATAGAATTCTCTCTCCTAATATTTTCACTTTTTTTCAAAATCAGAATTTCATTTTCAAGCGATTTAATTTTAGTTTCTGATTTTTTAATTTCAGTTTCTGATTTTTTAATTTCTTCTTCAAATGTTGGACACTTCTCACACTTAGGGAACCTACTTTGATAGTTTTTAACTAATTGGTCAAGTTGTTTATTTGATTCTACCAAACTATCTCTATGTGATTCAATTTTAGCATATTTCTCCCTAACTCTTTCAAAACAACCATTTACTTCGTGGAAATATATAAGTAGTCGTAAGTGAGGAAGTTTTGATACCTCGCTTGGCTCGTCATCGTCGCTATCAGTTATATTACCTCATATGCACAAATTTACTCTTTCACTCTCACTGCCAGTCCTTTTACAATCATCACTTTTATTCCACGTGGCTGCAAAACTTTTCCTTTTTGAATTCTTTTCTTGGCCGTGTTGAAGTTGAGGACAATTGAGCTTGATGTGTCCGAGTTTGTTGCACTTGTGATAGATGATCTCTTGTTCTTCTGGGTTGTCTAGTGCTTTGAATATTCTGCTTTTCAATTTTTGATTTAGAGCTGGATTACTGTATTTACGGTTTTACTTTTTGAATCTCTTCATTAGTAATGCCAACTCAGCTGCTCCATCTTCATCTTCCT
The DNA here is from genome assembly GCA_030765085.1 of Allium cepa. Lineage (NCBI taxonomy): Eukaryota > Viridiplantae > Streptophyta > Magnoliopsida > Asparagales > Amaryllidaceae > Allium > Allium cepa. The sequence continues at coordinate 120,665,384 of CM060942.1, forward strand.
CGTCACAACTGCCTTTTACAAATCCTATTAAGCATATTTTTTTAATTGAGTCGGTTGTGGAGGATTTCTCATTGCTGTTGACTTTTGCATTATATATTGCATCAAAAGTTTTCGAGATTTCCTGTGCATATTCACAATGAGAGATAAAGTAAAATTTATCTTGATTAATATGAGAATATAATATATGCATAGCGAAAACATTAATCGAGATAATTTTCTCGCCTGTTATATCACACCCATTTTCAATAATATCCCAACAATTATCATTAACAGATTTTAAATAAAATTCCATTTTTAATTTCCAATTCAAAAATCTGTTTCATCAAAAACCGGAGGAATAATATTGGACCGACCCATAGTAAAAAAATTATTAACAGAAGCCATTTTAAAAATTCAAATTTGTAAAAAATTGGTCTTTAAAATATCAAACTTTTTAAAACAAAAATGGCTTTTGAACCTCGCTCTGATATCACTTGTAGGATCGATTTCACCCTAGAGGGGGGTGAATATGATGATACTATAAATTATTAAATTTATTGCGAAAGTTTATAAATTATTTTCAACACGGATATATAAGAATAGCAGCATAGATAATAGAAGAATAATAAATGCAGAAATAGATCAACATAGAATTTACCTAGCTTCGGCAAAAGCCTGCCTACGTGCTGCCTCCAAGGTTTCTACTAGAAATTAAGCAGTTAGACGCTTACACACATAAACTCGCGACACCCGCTATCGACTAGCCTTAACTCTACGCTCAAAACCCTGCCACAACTCAGCCACTGAGTTGCGAATTCTCGAACTACACCATCGTAGCTCATCCCTTAGTCACACAACTAGAAATTACAATTGTTTAAAAGGAAAATATAATAAAAACAAATTAAATAACCCAAAATCCTAATTTAAAATAAACTAAAGCCTTTAAAAATAAAACAAGGCCGACCTACAAATAAACAAGTGATAAAATTAAATCCCTTTTCTTTTGTATTACAGCTTCGGCCCAATATCGTTGTTTAACAATGGTTGTTCGTTCTTGTTCCTCTTTGCTCTAAAATTAGGGCTTTGGAAAATTGAAGTCGTCGACTTTAGTATCTCGATCGAATGATGATTTATGTCCCTTAGCTTTGTCGATCGATGCTTTCTTCTCCTTGCACTCGTTCATGGCTGCTTCAATTTTAGTCGAGTTCGATTGTCAAAATGGTATGCAATTTTTGCTTTTTCGATATTAATTTTGCTCGACCTTTTTGATTTGTATTGAATGATTATGGTTAGTTGCTTGAACTTGAATGAATTATTACGTCGATGATGTTATGGTTTATATAGGGTTCAAACCCCTTGATTTTCGTTCGTATACATTTATTTGAATTCGTCAATTACTTTGTTTGATTTCATCTCGGCTGTATGATTTTGCTTGAATGCTGTGATTTATTTATGACTTTTTCAATTTCATATATTTGTTACTTGATTCCAACGGTACTGATTTCTGACTTGATTCGATTTCTTGGCCACCACGATTTGCTGGCTTTTGACTACGGTCAAATGCTCATGGCTTCTACTTTTGCTTTGACCAGTTGAATCTTTGACTGTTGTCGTGTTTGACTTTGGCCACTTTGTTTTGTGAGACAATTTGCTTCTGGCATTTAGTTCCTTCCCTGATGATCTTGATTTGTACCTTGATTTTCTTGCGGCCTTGACTCTGTTGGTTGCAATTTCGGACTGCTGCACTGCTTCCATGTTGCCTCGAGTACTTGTATATTGTTACTGCATTTGCTTGCATACTTCACTTGTACTCTGGTCCTTTGATTTATTTGTTGCCAGTTGCCATTTCACTGGCATGTGTTCATGTTGCTATAGCCACGAGCTACTTTCTTCACCGCACCCATATTGTCCTTGTACATGCATGTTGTATTCATGTGTGACCTATTTGCAATGTTGTTTCATTTGTTATGTTGAGGCCTGATCTTTGTGTTTCAGTGATGCATTGCATTTTTGTCTACTGCCGTGTAGCCTTCATGACTTCACTTGATTTTGGTTGCATTTGTTAGTTCTTTGGTTCGACTACTGCATATTCGTTGCATGTGATCTTGTTGAAGTCCAATTTCATTTGAATCTGTATATGAAGTTATGTAGAACTACTGTCCTGATTGCCATTGTGTACATGTTCATGTATTCATTGTGTCGTGTCATCTCTGTATGTATGGTCTGCACTTTGTTTCCATGTTGTTTCGAGCTAGTTTACATTGTACTAGTTCATTGTTTTCATACATCATGTGGTCTGGATTTGCTATGAGCTCATTTTTGGTTTGCATTGGGTTGATGTGCATTGTGCTTCTAGTGTGCTTGCTTGTGCAGTGTTGTTTCATTGAGTCTGGTCCTTATGCACATGTATACTTGATGTATACACTTGATTTCTCTGTCCACTGGTGCATTATGTTGTACTTGTTTTTGCTGGTTTAAGTTTTGCTGCCTTCATGTACATGCCGAGTCTCATTGACATCGTCTGATATGCATTTGCTTAATGGTCTGAATGGACTGTCTAGCCTTTCACTTGAGACTGTATGTAGCTTGCATGACTTTTGTTTCACTCGAGAATTATTTACATTTTGAATTGCACCTGTGTTGAATCCAGATAATAGCTCGGATTTGACCTTGTGATAATATATATTTATTTCACTTGTGTTGAACTTGGCTTTTGATTTAGGTTTGACCTTGTGCTCACCTGTTCCTATAACTTTATCAAATGTATATCGGTGTGCACGGCCTTGTGGCATGTACAGTGATACACTGTGCATGTCAAAGTTGTTCGTGCTTGATGAATTCAAATTTAAACGATGACAAACAACCCAAATAACCAATGCAAATAAAATTTTCAAATCACTTTTTATTTTATACTGCAAAAATAACTATTTTTCAATTTTACTACGTCAATGTATATTTTTGCAGATTGCTCTTATGCTGGATTCAATCTGGAATGAAGTTGAAGATAAATACGAGTGAATGAGCGATATGTAGTGAGGACATTTGTATAAAATGAAATGTATTGTAGTTGAAATTTTATGTATATGGTGAAAGCACAAATTTATACTATTCAAAATTGTAATAAACATTTGTTTTGAATAAAATATCTGTTTGAATTTAAATTTTGTGTTATTCATTTTATTCAGCAAATATTTATTTAATTATGTGAAAATTTAAATAGTATATTAACAAATACATTTAAATGAATATATATATATATATATATATGTTTATTATCATCAAACAAAAACCATATACTCGCATATTTAACAAACCACTCCCCCAAGAGATAAGCATTCACTTTGCACTTTTGCATCAGTACTACGCCTACCCGATGTATCAGTATGCATAGTCATACCACCATTCCCTTCGGGAATACTAATACAGGCGCATTTGTCAATCTATGTTTCAGCTCCTGGAATGCCTTCTCGCACTCTAACACCCAAACAAACTACTCACCCTTCCTAGTCTACCCAGTCATCGGTGTTACTGTATGAGATAAATCCTTAATGAATCTCTTGTAACAACCAACCAATCCTAGAAAACTTCGCACCTCGGTTACAACCTCAGGATTCTTCCGTCTATTTGCTTCTCCCACCTTTTTTGGATCTACAGCTAATGCTTCTTTCGAAATCACATGGCTAGAAATTCACTTCCCTTCTCCAAAAATGGCATTTAGAAATTTCACCTTCAACTTATGTTATCTCCACGTCTCCAGCCCAAGCCTCAAGTGAACCGGCTGCTTATTCTCATCCTTAGAGTACAGTAAAATGCCATCCATGAATTCTACCTATCCAGCTTATCCTAGAAGATCTTGCTCATCAAGTCCACAAAGAATGCAGATGCATTGATTAGCCCAAATGGCACAACCAACCACTCATATGATCTGTATCTAGTTCCTGTAGTTAAGTCCAACTGCGAAAACACCTTATCCTCACTCAACTGATCAAAAATGTCATTTATTCTTAGTAAAAGATATATATATTCCTCACCGTCCTTTTATTCAGCTTTTAATAGTCCATGCATAGTCTCAAAGACCCAACATACTTCTTCACGAACACTTCTGCTGCCCCTCATGGTGAGCTGCTTGGCTTTACGAAGCTCTTCCCTTCTAACTCTACCTATTGATTCCTCGACTCCTCCATCTCCCTCGGAGGCATTCTACTAGGAGGTCGACTAAACGTGTAACGTCCTGCCTTTTCGCACGATTTAGATCGACACACGTGCCAATTCAAACCATACGGAAGGGCAGATTGTTATGGGGTAAATAAGAAAAACAGAGAAGAAATAAAAAGGAAACAGCATCTCACAGCAGAAGGATAAAATATAATAATCAATATATATAGTTCAGAAAAACTGGTTACAAAACATTTGCTTCTTCTTTATACAATAAATATCAGAGTTCACATACCAAAATATCAATGCAGCGGAATACAATGTAGTGGAATAAAATAGTAGATAGTAATACTACAAATCTTCGTCTTCGTACTCCAGAGATAAAACTTCAAATCCTGAAACGCTCGGACTGACCCGAGCAAATTTGAAAAGACAAAAACACTCGAGTCAGAACTAAAGATCTTATGTGAGTTAAATTAACAGAAATAAATATGAGTACAGTAACTCAAGAGATGCTCGGGATTTACATCTCCTAAGGATCCGTTAAACTATTTATTATGTAGTATATTGCGCTATTATAATAGTGTCTAATTGTAAAATAAACTTACTTTAAAATAGCGTTAAGGCTTTACATTTTCCACCTTAACACGTAATAGTGCCAATAGTCTATACAGTGCCTGCATATCTCCTGATCGGGAGACTACGAGAAGACACTCCATAGGTACGACACAAATAGAAACTCGTAGTAAAGGCTCGTATGGTAGGTGACACGACACAACTAGGCAATGCCAGAGTAGATATACCAATTGCTATCCGGGCTGATGGAAACGCGTAGCCGCAGCTACCGCCCACCTCGAACAAACTCCCCTAAAAATCAAAGTAAAAGTGGCCACTGAATCAATCCAAAGTCAAAGTAATATCGAAGAGGAGTGTCCGATCAGAGGAATGACCTCATTGGCCCGAGAATCGCTCCTGTTTTAGCCACCTTATGCCAACTCACGGGAGTCGGGTCCACGTATTTACCTTGCAGGAAACGCCTCTACCAACCTACTTCATTCTGGAATCTCCACCGCGTACACGGTTGTTAAAGTGGTTTTCGGAGTTGGCAGAGAGTATGACAACTTCCGATCCCGATCTCTTCAATAACCAAACGTTATTATAACACCGCGGTCATTTAAAATAATTATACTTTAAAACCAGAATAAAATATCCATTTTAAACCCATATAAATACGATATCGTTTATAGTTTTAAAACCCCAAATCAATACGATATCATTTAGGCCCAAACCAATATAATGTCATTTTATTTTCCAATATATATTCTTTCCAAACTCATAGGGTTTTCAAAGTAAAATATTTAGAAATCAAAACTCTGGAATATGATATTTCCAAATTATACTACCTTGAAAATCATAACTTTGAAACAAATTTCCATCTCTCAAATGGTTAAATATTAAATTTCTTTTATAAAACAAAATAGCTTCTTTACATTTCACAAATCAATTCCAAATATCGATTTAAACTTCCAAATACCATTTTTAATTCTTATGTTTCAAAGCTTTAAATATTTCACCATTTCAAAAACAAACTCATTTGACAAACCCATATATATCAAATTCAATTACTTATTATTTAGACTTGAAATGTTTACTTAATGAATTCAATATAATTTAAGTAAAACCTTTAACTTCACATAATTGGAAAATCTTTCAATTTATTAAACTTGATATATTCATTTAAATCAACCTGATATTCATTTAAATCACTTTACAAAAGATCAAGTTATAAAAATCATATCCTTTAAATTTTTTAATTTTTATTAAATTTCAATTTAACTTAATATTCATCTTCCAAATCTTATTCTCATTTAACTCATAAAAACTTCAGAAATTAGATTTTAAATAAATGCTTAATCGTATTTGATCTTAAAAATCAAACTTTATTTTATACTTCAAATCAAATTTATACAAAGCTTAAAAACCGAAAATTACTATATATATAATAACCTTTATCAATATCCCATAAACCATATATATATATATAACTTTACAAAACCATAGAAAAATCATTTCAAAATATTTTTATATACATATACCGCGGTGCCTGTATAAAATTTTCTACCCTATGGTCAAGTGATACGGATGTTTATCATTTCAATCCGCAATTTAAAATAAAAATGCCGTTGTATATCATTTCAAACAGCAATCCCGAATGAATGAAATACATGATAATTTGCAGACTTTAAAATATAGTATACATCATCCATTCACCAAACATAAATCATCAATCATTAATTATAATCCTCATCAATTTATTTTAATCATCATAAATTTTAAACAAACATCAGTATATGGCATATACAATATAACAGGAAATAAATGACAGTTATTAACTAACCGTTTATATTCAAAATAAATTTATTAACTGTTTAACTATCGGTTTATATGCAAAATAAATAAATTTAACTGTCAATTTATATGCAATAATAAAATTAATTAACAGTTATATTAAATAAATGCGATTTAACCGAGATGATGAATAAAACATGCCAAACAGTCATAAATAAATTTCTATTCATATCTAAAATCAATTTAACAAACATAAGAAATCTTAGAAGTTGTGAGTGGGTTAAAACACTCACCTTTTGAATTTAAATCGAATTTAAATCCGATTTAAACCCAAAAATTCAACGGTCTCCAAATCTGTCCAAACCAGCGTCAAAAGATCTGGAATTTAATTACGATCCTAACAAAAAAAATTCGCGTGAAACGGAGTCCGTATGCGAGAGTTATGTCGAAAATTGCGGTTGAAAAAAAATTTAAAATAAAACAAAACTTACCTATATTAGTAGCCACGTCACTAGGGCCCACTCCTTCTCCTCCCTCCGCACGTTTAAACCGAAAGCAAAGATACAGCTGAAACCCTAACGCACGTACAGTAATTCGAACGCCGCCACCCCCATGAACGCGCGCCTCTGCGCTGGGGCCCATCGCGGCCACTCGCCATCCACCTGAGGTTCACCTCGGCCTGCCCTCCGCATCCCCCACGTCACGATCGTGCCTAGGTCCTACAGCCGCCGCCCCTTACTGTGTAACCCTAGTTGAATTTTCACATCAATCTAACCGTCAAATCAACAAACCGAACATATAGATGTGATCCCCTCGGCTTCCTCCCCAAAACCCAGAAACGATTTCCCGATCTGACGAATTTTTTGTGACGACGTGATGAGCGGCCGATACTTCATTGATTTCTTCTGGTCAAACGACAAACCAAAACGAAAAACGAGTTATACCAGCATATTACGTATTTCGAGAGCTTTAACATATATTTTTTAGAAATTTTTCTGAGATGTTTGAATTTTTGACCTTTGATTTGGATTGAAACTGGATCTAGGGTTTGCAGCCATTGGAAAGGAGGAGTTGAGGGAAATGAACACATAAAGAAATGAAGATAGATGGAGGCTAGGGTTTATAATTTGGGTTTATATAGCTAGGTTAGAGATTTGAATAGATGGATCGGGTTGGATAGGTATACGTGCTTCCGCTAACGTGGCCCAAAAAATCCGTTCTGACCCCGGAACGAAATTGGGTAAACCTATATATCGAAATAGGTATTTGAAAATATTCTGAACGTGATGGAAAAAGTTTCATGTCCAAATTCCGTCGTATGGAGAAGTTATGCTGAAAACAAAAATTTCCAATTGATTTCAATTAAATCGATTTCAAGGCGTTTCGCGTTCGTACGATCAAACGACAAGTCTGATCGCTACGAAACTTGAAACCCTACAATAATTCACGGTTACGGATCCGATGAAACTGGTTTCGTCGAAATCCGAGTCCGTGACAAAAATAGCTATTTTTATATTAATTAAATAAATTCAAAATAAATAAATAAAATCAAATTTTTATATTTAGATTCAAAAATTGACCCATTTTATCACTTTTAAAAATTCTTAATCATTTACAAAATTACAACAAGTTTAGATGTCAAATTAAAGAAGGTAAATTTTTAAATTTCAATATAAATCCTAAATTTCATTAAATTCCCAAATTATAATTAATATCCTAAAATTTCGTTTAGTTAAATAAATTAATTATTATTCCATTCATTCCTGTCAAACGGATGTATTAAATATTGGATTCCAAATTATCACACAACTTCTCATATTATCTATATTTCAAATAACGAATTATTTAACTATATTCAATCTCATTTAATTTCTATTGATTTCAATTGTTAGACTCTATACTTCAATTATAAATACATAAATAAATTTTGATTCCCATTTATTTTATATTCACTATTTATCATATTACCATCATGGATACCATTTATTTTGGTGTATATCCAGATAACTTAACATTTTTTCCCAATTCTTTACCTCAATTGCATAACATTAAATTTTCTTAACGTAACATACAATTTGAATTTTTATTGCAATTGATTACCTGTTTTAATTCAATAACCTTTAATCCATTCCTGATTCTAAAATTTCCAATCAATTTAAAACTTCACAATTTCTTATACTAATTTGGATTTCACTACATTTATTATTTTGTTGCCAAATATATTAATTATAGCTAAAATTTCTCTGTGAATCTATTTCTTAGTTACATACCTTTTCATTACCCAAATTTCTATCTTGTATGAATTTCACAATTAAACATAAATTTTAAAGTAACGCTAATAATAAATACGACCCTATAATTACTCAACTTTTAAACGAACGTTACTTCATTTCCCATTAGTGTAACATTTATTTTATTATCACTTATTACCAACTCTAATCTCATTAACAAATAAGCAGGTAATTTATAATATACGTTACAAAATTTGAATTCATCGCAATTCCTTATTATTGACTTAAATTAGCATTACTGACATTGCATTAACATTGTTACTTAAAATCTCTATCCAATTATAATTAATACTTTAGATAATTTCATTTACTTCTTTCGTTATTCTCTTAATTACAAATTAGGCACACCTAATTATCTATATTGGTACATGATTGGGTTTACTAGTAACACACTATTTTAAACTTAATTATACTTGTATATGATTATTTTACCCTTTTATATTCCATTTTATATATATGCACCCATACAAATTAAGATTCTAAATCCAATTAATTATTCCATCTAATCCATAAATTACTAACTTTAATTTTTGCAATTTATTATCTAACATACAATTTGAATCTATTTCCTAATTTTCATAATTAATTAACACCTTACAATAGTTTACAAATAAAAGGGATTGTACTAAATAAATTGTTTATTGTCTTGCATTTCTTTATTACCCCCGTTTACATTCAATTTCCATAATCAATATTTTATTTCATTGATAAATCCAATACTTGCCTTAATTTACTTATTTTAACTTTATATCCAAAAGCGACAATTTCCACTATTACAATTAATTGCAATATATAATTCAATTTGCAAATTTTGATTACCCTTGATATATCTAATTTCAACATTCTCTTTCATATAGATAAATAAGATTTCTATTGCTTTCTAAATTTAAATTAAAATCCTATTAATTTAATTCATTTTAAACATCAAATTTACACGGGTCGTTACAAAACGGTTCAATCACTGGCAGTAAGTCAAAGGCGAAACTCTACCGCTCTTGTCGGTGGCAACTCCATAACTGGTTCAAACACCTCCCCCATCTTCTTCACCACCCGAACTGCTTCCAGCTCCTCTTCTTCTAAAGCTAATACAAATAAAGTGCTCTTGCACAGTGCTCTACATTCTTCCAATGCAACTAACACCCAATCTCTATGGTCAGGTTGACTCAAAGAAATTATCTTTTCAACATAGTGCACCCTCACCCTATATATCTCCAACCAATCCATCCTAAAATAACTCCAAATCCCATGAAGCCAAACGCACAAGGATCGTAAGAAAACTTGTAGCCACCCAACTCAATATCTAGTCAATGCATCTCAATCCGAGTGTGGCATACCCTCCTATCGGATTAGCTACACGTATGAAAGTGACTAAGAAGGTAACCCGTAACCCAAATCTATCGACCAAGTCTTTAGCTATAAATGAACGTGTATCTCCAGTATCAAAGAGTACCTTAACTCAAATAATAGAAATCAAAGCCAGACCTTCTAGGACTTTCCCCTTGCTTTTCTCTTATGCAGATGGTCCTTCTCTATGTCCTTTCATATCATACATCTACCCTTTAAGCTCTGGGGACTTCTTCTTCAAATTTCGTACATTGCCGCATTTGAATCACTTCATCTTCCTAGTTTCCTTGGGCATAGGGCACTTTAAAATGTAATGCCCTTTCTGACCATAGTTAAAGCACACAACCTCTGTATTAGCAACTGCACCCACTATCTGCCTCTGCGCTCCTTTCTTCCCTTTTGTATATGGGGATAAACTTCTTCTTCTGCTCTGCCTTGGGTCTCATCTCCACCCTCCTGTGCTCCTGATACATCCCACCGCACCTTCTAGCCATATCAACTACAAACTCAAAAGGAGGTGCTAAATGAGCCATCGCCTTATGATCAAGACCTCACTTTAAGCCTTTGATAAACTTTTCATTTTTCTTCATAGGAGTATTGATGATCTCCCTACTATATTAGTAAAAGCATTGAACTTCTGGATGTACCCTTCCGCCGTAAGTTATCCCACCTCTAGTCAATGAATTTCCTTAACAACACACTCTGTTGAGACTCGGATATGAACCGATCCTCAAACCTCTCCTTAAACTGCTTCCTAGTGATTCTCTCCTCTAGAGTTTCTATAATTATAGTCTCCTACTAATCCAGTGCATCTTCCTGTAACTACCTTGATGCCATTCTCCTCTTTTGCGCATTATTCAATCCCAGGTCTCCAAATATATGCTCACAACTTATCAACAATTTCAACACTTCTACCGCATGCTCTTTCCCTGTGAATAGCTTTCCTCATAGATTTTTGAAATATTTGCTTATCTTAGGGAAATCTTCCCTCACTACGGTGGCTCTCGGCTGTATTGCCACTAGACAAGACACTAATATTTATGCCTACCTCATTTGCTCGCGGTGTAGCTTCCTCCCCTATTACTCTTGGAATTATTTCCTCCCTTTCTCCATCCATCCATATTTCTTCACTCTCTCTTCTTGCACTCTCCCCTCCTATTGTGATTCATTCACTTCTCAAATCCATCTTGCTTTTCTATTAAGCAAGTGCTCATCAAAATGAAAAGATAGGAAGTGAAATCATAATAGAATAATAGATATATCTCCCTATATGCATAGCAATATACAAATATGACACACGCACACTCTTATATATATTAGAGCATCCCCTCCTCGGAGTGTCTATTTATATTTTGATTACTCCTTGTATCTTTTATTAGCTATGTTTTATTTAGGTGTCCCTAACCTATGCTCTGACACCAACTGTAACATCCCCCACTTGAAACTCGAAGATGAATGTCGATGATGCTACAATCATCATCGAAATTATCTTTCAATGACTAAAATATGTTAAGTATAATCTAATATACAGATAAAGTAAACAAAGCAAAGTAATGATATGCTATTACACAACAGTGTCTTTTAATATCCGTTATAATATATCGGTCAATACCTGAATGTTGTGCCACGCAAGGGTCAAATATAATAGTAAATATCACAAAACAAGAGTCGAGTCCACATATAAAGATGCAGCCTACCCTCCATCATACCACGGAAACAAAATCTTTATTAGCCAAAGAGCATCCTACTCCGTCTTCAGTCCATGTACCGTGGCTATTATTCCAAAACCGCCTAAGCCAATAAACTCAACCTACTCAAATAAATATCCATGAGTTTATGGAGAAAACAATAATAAAAACATGCATCAGACATAAAATCTGATATGTAAAATACTGTCCCAAAAAACAAACATATAGTTACACCAATCTGCACTACACATATTAGGTTTTCATTCACTATTCAGACACCATGAGCAAAAACATTATAAACTTTTGATGCAATTATTTCTTATTTATGTCCTCAATTAATGTTTCCCTAATTATATTTCCTTTACTACTATGCACTCTACGCTGACCCCACGCGAGTCTCAGTTTAGATCGCTTATAAATCTATGTATAAAACATTGTGCTCCCCGCATAAGCATCCCATATTCCTTAAAGTATGATTTAGAATATTTTAATAGCGCCCCCTCCTGCACAGTTGCATATTTCATTCTTTTTTAGAATTTTATTCTTCTTTGGAATTTAGTACTACGACCCATGCAGTTTCACCTTCCTAAGGTGAATCCCTGCTTATTCTTCTCTTTAAGTACTTATATTGCGCCCTTCTTAGTTAAATATTTTATTTCACCTTCCCAAGGTAAACTATATGGCTCATATAGGTGAATGTCTACTTCCTAAGGTGTACATCCATTTGTTTTATTAGAACCACCCGTAGTCTTCGAAAGTTAAATGTCCCTCCTCACCTTCCCAAGGTATGCATTCGAGTGACCGTCTCTAACCGACATCAGCAGCTCTTTCCTAGGTCCTTTCATTGTAACGCATAATTCCTTTCTCGCTCGGACCTGGCCTCTCCCCAAGTCCCATTAACTTATCTTTTATAAGCATTATATATATATATATAATTATATAATTCTCCATACAACGTAGAATCCCCTGTTCCCATGCAGAACGTTCTACACTTTCCTTATTAAGTGTTCCTTTCTAAATTTTAGCGCATTATGATCCCTTCATATTCAGTGCAATACACTTACCTAGAAAAAATAAAGCCGCCAACCCAATGCCATACTTTGATAGCTTTGACATTCATGATATCCCATTTACACGTATCGTTATCCCATTGGATCTTATTTCACTTCATGTTATTTATAGTATTTTTTCAATAGAGAATTTGGATCTTGTCTTCCCCTTTCCGTAACCCATGTTAATATTAAAAATTTCCCACGGATTTTATTCCATCACGACCCCCATAATACCCAAAATCCCCAATGCAATACTTAGCTGTTAAACCTTATATTTTCGCATAGAAAATTTAGATAAAAATTCTCTAAAATTCCTAAACATCCGTCCTTCCATAGTTTACATATATTTCCTTTATAAGAATATTTCATTTGTTATTTTTAAGTTAAACAACTTCAAAAATTCGTATAAAATTATATAAGCCTAGGAAATTCCTCAGACTGAAAATCCATTTCGGAAATCATGATTTGAACATTATATAAAATTTCCATTCAGTTTCGAAATCACATAAGTAGGGAAAACACCCATAAACATCCCATGTCCACTCATCCTTTCACAAAAACATTCATTAAACTTTAGATCTTTACATGAAAACCCATATGAACCTCATCATACATAAAAACATATAGATCTAAATCAAATCCATACATATAAGGAAATCAGTTTAGGAGGGTTAAATATTACCCACTTAGATCTTGTAGATGTATAACTTTAGTCTTCTTTATCCCCTCTAGCTTGCGTTTTTGTATCTTCTACTTATTTTCCTTCTTATGCTTTCACCATTAATGAGTTTCTCTAGTTTTTGTTTTTAGTTAGAGTAGAATGAATAGAAATGAGTAACTTATATTGTCCAACAATAGTTGGGCCTCGGTCCTATATCCCTTTTACCGATTCATATCCTTTTACCCTTTTTGTTAACCCACCATTTTTCCTTTTTTAAACTTATTTAATTAATTATTAATTTTAGGGTTATTACAATAGTGTACTTGGTTTAATATGCCCATGTATAAATGTTGGGATTTACACCACAATGGACATGTCAGCTCCTCCGTATACGAATGCGTTGTCTAACATATATATATATATATATGTATGTATATAGTTTTAATATAATATAAAATTATATTTGATATATATATATATATATATATATATATATATATGCGCACACACAGACACACATATATTTGACATTATAATAGAAAATAATTGTAATATGAATATAACTAATTTTTAATTTAAATTCAAATTTAAATTTAGATCTAAATAATAAAATATCTACTAATTTCAAATTCAAATAAATATATTACTTTTATAAATAAATAAACATATATAATATATTACAAAAATTTATATTTTTCAAATCTAATTTTAATATTATATTATTAGTTTGCAGAAAACGAATTGAAAATAAATAAATAAACAAATAAAAAATAAATAAAGGACAATGTTAATGGGCTCCAAAACTATATGAAGATGTCATTTTTCGGAAAATTGCTGGGGAAGTCTAAAAAAGCTCTACCTCCAACAGAAATAAAAAACCAGTAACTACTCTCAGTTTTTCAATAAGCAACTACAATTTTTTTTTCTTTTTTTCGATCAGACCCCACCGAAGTGAACATCTATCGTTTTTATTCTCATTTTTCGATGAGTTGTTGCTGAATGTTGCTTTGCACGAGGGGTAAGATTATAAATCCTATTATTTGGATGCAGTTCATGTAACAATTTTTTTTAAGTGGAGTCCTATGTTTGCCATCCAAAAATGGAACCCTCTACCAATGCCATCAATAAAACTAATCTGCCTAAATGGAAGGGAGTTGCCAAAAATGGCCCAATATTTGGGTTTTCTGTTCGTGTGAATTGAGCCGCTTAGGCGTCCGTGTACGTATGCAAGACGGGTCCTGCTTCAATTTTAAATTTCTTTTGACCGCTTTACCCTTCAAATTATTTACAGTCAGATCAAACTACCTTTTAAGTCCGCCTCCTCAGCTCAGATCGCCGCCGCCCCACTTTCTTTTCTCCTCCGCAGTCAACTTATCCTCCGTCGAAATAATTAGAGGTATTTTATTTTGAATGAAAAGCTATAAACTTATTAATTTACGTTATTTGTTTATTTCTCTCCAACATTCATTATTGTTAATTTTACTTTTCAAATTCGTAGGCATGCTTGATTAATTGCAAGATTTCAAAATGTTTTTTTCCCTCTCATCCAATTATTGCTATGTGTTCGAAACTACACCAGTGTAGAACACGGTAGCTTTGCTAGAAATGAATTATATTTGTTACAAGAATATGTGAAAAGGGCTTATAATGAATTAAAAAAACCACCTCCCAGTTGTTGAAATATTGTTTTGGTATTTGCACAATTTCTGTGACAACTTGCGTGTATTATTTCATTATTTATTATTTTCTGGAATATTGCATGCAAAATTTTCCTTTTCTAGAAACTTTGTTTTCAGAAGATAGCACGCATTCTTTTCTTTTTTCAGCTAAGAACACGACTGTCCTATAATTTTTTATATAATCTTTTTAATTGTCATTTTTTTCATAATAATTTGATGAAAACGTTTACCTAATTACTGTTAGTCTAAAATTGTTTATATTAATGGAAGGTTTAAAGGAAAAATAAATAAATAAATAAGCAGTAGCACTAGCATCAAATACTAATGGCTTTGTATTGTGTGACTGGAGCAACTGGATATATTGGTAGCTGGCTTGTTCAATCTCTTCTCAACAAGGGTTTTGTTGTTCATGCTACTGCCAGAGATATTGGTAAGTAGTATTCTTTACACACAAACATTTATTTACAGCGTTGGGTAGATGCTAAATGTGTAAAATTGCAAATATTCACTTTCAAAGGTAAATTTTGTCATAGGTCTAGTATACCAAAACAGAGAATAATCAATTATAAACTCGTCGCACAAGTTTATAACTCAGATTTCCACTACACTGGAATTCCGTAGTAATTATTATAACAATATGAATGTTGTAAATAAATTACAACAACAGCGTTATACTATTTTGAATAAATAGTATAACCAGAATAACGGATATAATATAGAATAATGTATATAAATATACAATCAGACTAGAATTCCAACCGGATTATGTCTGAGGCTCGTCGTAACGATTTCCTTAAGAATTTTAATTCAAAATTCTCCCAAGATACAATAGACGTATTCTGTTCGAGATTGTAATGAGTATATCACTCTGTGATTTGAATGTATAAGAACATCAGTTAGAAGAGAGAAGATTCGAATCGGAAAAAAACGAGTGAGGAAAGTGATCAGTTTTCCTCTTTATTTATAGTTGATTCGTATCCCTTCGAACGGTCGCGTCTGTACCCGTTTGTCCAAACGGTTGCGCCTGTTGCTTTTCATCGCACCTGCCTGCTGTTCGGCCACGTCTCCTCAGTTGGGCCGCACCTGTTCGTTTGGGCGCGCTTCAGAAGTCGTGTCTCTTCAGTCTCCGCGTCCGTTTTTACCCGCCCGCTGCTTCTCTTTATATTCCAGGCCCATCTCAGTTTCAGCCGAAGCCCAAAAACTGTTAAATAATGGCCTAGCAAAAGAATGGTCATTTTAGACCCGTACCCGTACCCGGCCCGGTTCGGTCGGACGGCGGCGACGCGCGCGTGTGTGGTGGAGATGCATGATCTCCCTCCTCACAGCGAAGCATTCATTTGGGAGCCCCAGGCCCCCAACCTCCTCATGAGAAAGCTATATATAAACCACTATAGCTTTCAATAATTTGGAGATGTGTGACTTTGTATATTTCATTCATCTTGTTAAGGAATTCCAACAATCCTCCACATCAATGATAATATACGTATCCCCCACACAAAGCGAAATATCACAGAGTATATATGGAATTTATGCTTTATCGTGGTCAAGTAGATATTTCACTTTGAACTTTCCCTAGTTAAACCTTATCGGATCTACTTGGCTAATCGGTGAATTATTTCATCTTGAACCGTCGGCCTTTATTGTATATCCAGACAATAAGTTTTACGAAGCATTGATTCCCTTCTCATCCAATCTCTTGGTTGTGTTCATTTTGGTCCTGAACAATTTTTGGTTCTGCGAGTGTTTTAGAGAATAAAAGCCTTTTAATATTCTCATGGAGCCGACCCAGCTCACACTAACATAGGTGATCGCAACCATTAAGAGTATCCTACATATACCCCACTTGTTATTCTCAAGATATGATCATCATTAAAAAAACATAGTTTTAACCTTTACATACTTCTGTAGGCATGCATTTATGTTGTGCACCATAGGAATGGAGTTGGACTATGTCCATGCAAATGCATTACGTCTTGAGTTATTCAGAACTGGTTTGCCTATTGATCCTAGTCCGTGGGATCTTCAGTCGCTAGGATAGGTTTCCGTATAAGACAACTCTTTGTGTTTTAGGCTTTTAAACCCATTCCCCTCGATGCGCAGTCAATTTTCTCTCTTGATAAACTTTTAGTAAATGGATCCGTTAGGTTATCATTTGTTCTCACATAGTCTATAGAAATTGTTCCATTTGAGAGTAACTGCCTAACTGTGTTATGACGTCGACGAATATGTCGTGACTTTCCATTATACACAAAGTTGTGCGCTCTACTTAGCGCAGCTTGGTTATCACAGTATATACATATGGCCGGTACAGGTTTAGGCCAAAATGAGATATCTTCTAAAAAGTGATGAAGCCATCCTGCTTCTTCGTCTGCTTTATCTAATGCAATGAACTCTGATTCCATAGTGGATCGAACTATGCATGTTTGTTTAGTAGATTTCCATGACACTGCTGCCCCTGCTAGGGTAAAGACATAACCACTTGTTGATTTTGATTCTTCTGAATCTGCAATCTAGTTTGCATCACTATATCCTTCTAAGACGGCAGAATATTTTCCATAATGTAAGGAATAGTTAGTGGTATTTTTTAAATACCCAAGCACTCTCATTAATGCTTTCCAGTGTTTCTTCCCTGGATTGCTTGTATACCTGCTCAATCGACTTACTGCATAAGCTATATCTGGTCTTGTGCAATTCATGAGATACATGAGACATCTTATTACACGAGAATATTCCAGTTGCATTACACTCTCATTAGTGTTTTTATGCAGTACTTCTGATGGATTAAAAGGTGTATTTACTCCTTTAGTTCCAAAATTTTGAAATCTTTCAATCACTTTTTCTACATAATGTGATTGAGATAACTCAATTGCATTAGGTGTTCTTATTATTTTTATTTCCAAAATAACATCTGCAACACCCAAATCTTTCATGTCGAAATTGTTGATCAACATTTTCTTTATGGTCTCAATTACCTGAGTATTTGGACCGAATATTAGCATATCGTCCACATATAGACAGATCATCATATATGATTGTCCAAGTTGTTTATAATAAACACATTTGTCACATTCATTTATACGAAAATCATTTCTCATCATGACACTATCAAATTTTGCATGCCATTGCTTTGGAGCTTGTTTTAGTCCGTATAATGATTTGACTAATCTACAGACTTTGTTTTCATTTCCTTTGCAAATAAATCCCTCAGGTTGCTCCATGTAAATCTCCTCATCGAGATTTCCATTTAAGAATGCTGTTTTTACATCCATCCGATGAATCTCTAGATTATAGATGGATGCAATTGCTATTAGCATTCTTATAGAGGTTATTCGTGTTACCGGCGAATATGTATCAAAAAAGTCTACTCCTTCTTTTTGACTATATCCTTTGGCTACTAATCTGGCTTTATACTTGTCGATAGAGCAATCTGATTTCATTTTCTTCTTGAAAATCCATTTGCAGCCAATTGGTTTTATTCCTGGTGGAATATCAACAATTTCCCAAGTTTTATTACTTAGAATTGAATCAATCTCACTTTGGATTGCTTCTTTCCAACATGAGGATTCAAAAGATGACATTGCTTCCTTGTACGTTTGATGTTCATGCTCTAATACATATGTAAAAAAGTCCGAACCAAATGTTTTGGAAGTTCTAGCCCTTACGCTTCTTCTTGGTCCAGCATCCTCAATTTGATGATGAGTTTCATCTTCATGTGAATCGTTTGATTCTTCTCTTGTCCTTTTTGGGACATTATTTCCTTCATTCCTTTTGTGTGGAAACACATCTTCAAAGAATAAGGCATCTCTTGATTCCATGATTGTATTTACATGAATATCAGTTATATCAGACTTGAATACCAAAAATCTGTAGGCACTACTATTTTGGGCTGGCCCAAGATAATAACAATTTACTGTTTTTGGTCCAAGTTTGACTCTCTTGGGAGGCGGAACTAGAACTTTTGTCAAGCACCCCCACACTTTGAGGTATTTAAAGCTTGGTTTGTGTCCTTTGCATATCTCATATGGAATTGTTTCCATTTTATTGTGAGGAACTTTGTTTAAAATGTGATTAGACATATTTAAGGCTTTCCCCCACAAGTTTGTCGGTAGACCAGAAGTTAAAAGCATGGCAGTAATCATGTCTTTTAACGTTCTGTTCTTCCTCTCGGCTACACCATTTTGTTGTGGTGAATATGGAGCTGTTGTTTGATGAATTATACCATTTTCGGCACAGAACTGTTCAAATGGTGATTCATATTCTCCACCTCGATCAGATCTTAGTATCTTGATCTTTTTATTTAACTGATTTTCTACCTCAGCCTTGTATTTTATAAACGCTGTTATTGCTTCATCTTTACTATTTAAAAGATATACATAGCAATATCGCATATAATCGTCAATAAAAGTAATGAAATACTTTTTCCCACCTCTTGTAGGTAATGATTTAAAATCACATAAATCTGTATGTACCAAACATAATGGTTCGGTGCTTCTGTCAACAGATTTAAATGGTTGTTTGACCATTTTTGCTTCTACACATGTCTCACATTTGTAGTTCTTATCTACTTGGAATTTAGGAATTAATCCCAAGTTTGATAATGTTTTCATTATGCGAAAATTTATGTGTCCCAATCTATCATGCCATAGTAAAATTTCGTGCTCAAGCAAATAAGAAACTTCAATTTTATTAATAGCACAATCAGAATACATATTTTTGTTGCCGACAACGGCTACATTTGCTTTGAATAGGCCATCACATAAATATCCCCTTCCTATATACATTCCAGCTTTGGACAAAACCATCTTGTCTGACTCGAACACCATCTTGAATCCCTTCTTTGATAGGACTGCACCAGAGATGAGATTCTTGCGTATGTCTGGAACGTGGAGCACGTTATTCAACTTAACAGTTTTTCCAGAAGTAAACTTGAGAATTACCGTGCCACTGCCTTCGATCATGGAAACTGCAGAATCACCCATGTAGAGTTTTTCTTCGTGATCGAATTTCTGATATGTAGAGAATATGGATTTGTCAGAACAAACATGACGAGTAGCGCCTGTATCTACCCACCATTGGTTAGGATTCTGAACCAAATTGCATTCAGATATCACCGCCGAGAAGTTGGACTCGTCTACTTCCATGTTATCCATTATATTTGCCTCTTTATTGCGTTCCTTCTTGAGTCTGCAATCTTTAGCGGCATGTCCAACTTTTCCACAAACCCAACATTCGCCATTAAACTTCTTGGTTCGTTTATTGTTTTTTGGTTTGTTGTCTTGAGCTTTCCTTTTCTTCTGGAAATTCTTCCTTTTGTTTTTGGTCTTTGACCCTTCAGCCACAAATGCCTCCTCGCTTTGTTTTGTTATTCCACGGTTATCTGCGACAATTTTCAATCGGACTATGAGATCCTGTAAAGAGATTTCCTTCTTTTTATGCTTTAGATAATTGCGGTAATCTCTCCATGACGGCGGCAGTTTTCCCGTGATGGCTTCAACCAAAAACGATTCTCCAACCATATGACCTTCCGCTTCGAGTTCATGAATGATGATTTGCAATTCATGCAGTTGAGCAATCACCGGTTTGGATTCGACCATCTTGTAGTCCATGAATTTGTCTACAATGAATTTCTTAAGACTGATATTCTGCGTCTTATACTTTTTGTGGTAAGTGCATTCCAGAGTGCTTTTGATGTCTTTGAAGGCTGATATACTTTGTATAGTACCTTGTCGAAACAATTCAGAATATAGTTTCTGCATAAAAAATGAAATGCTTTCACGTATTCTACCTCTGCTTCCTTGCCTGATGCAGGAATCGGATCCTCCTCGTCGAGGTACTTTTGCAGACCGAGTGTGGTGAGATAAAACAATATCTGATTCTGCCATGTCAAGAAATCATCACCATCTCCCTTGAACGGTTTAGGTCTGTTGTAAGTAGTATTCTTTGAAAATTCTACCGCTGCCATCTCTGTTTTAGTAAGAAAACATTAAAATTCTTATGATGTTATAGGTCTAGTATACCAAAACAGAGAATAATCAATTATAAACTCGTCGCACAAGTTTATAACTCAGATTTCCACTACACTGGAATTCCGTAGTAATTATTATAACAATATGAATGTTGTAAATAAATTACTAAACAGCGTTATACTATTTTGAATAAATAGTATAACCGGAATAACAGATAGAATATAGAATAATGTATATAAATATACAATCAGACTAGAATTCTAACCGGATTATGTCTGAGGCTCGTCGTAACGATTTCCTTAAGAATTTTAATTCAAAATTCTCCCAAGATACAACAGACGTATTCTGTTCGAGATTGTAATGAGTATATCACTCTGTGATTTGAATGTATAAGAACAGCAGTTAGAAGAGAGAAGATTCGAATCGAAAAAAAACGAGTGAGGAAAGTGATCAGTTTTCCTCTTTATTTATATTTGATTCGTATCCCTTCGAACGGTCGCGTCTGTACCCATTTGTCCAAACGGTTGCGCATGTTGCTTTTCATCGCACCTGCCTGCTGTTCGGCCGCGTCTCCTCAGTTAGGCCGCACCTGTTCGTTTGCGCGCGCTTCAGAAGTCGTGTCTCTTCAGTCTCCGCGTCCGTTTTTACCCGCCCGCTGCTTCTCTTTATATTCCAGGCCCAGCCCAGTTTCAGCCGAAGCCCAAAAACTGTTAAACAATGGCCTAGCAAAAAAATGATCATTTTAGACCCGTACTCGGTTCGGTCGGACGGCGGCGGCGCTCGCGTGTGGTGAAGATGCATGATCTTCCTCCTCACAACGAAGCATTCATTTGGGAGCCACAGGCCCCCAACCTCCTCATGAGAAAGCTATATATAAACCACTGTAGCTTTTAATAATATGGAGATGTGGAACTTTGTATATTTCATTCATCTTGTTAAGGAATTCCAACAAATTTATGTAAAACCATAGTTATATCATAGTTGTATTTCTTAGTTTAGACTTTGAACCATAACTTCCATGGGTAATCTAGTTTGTGAACTAGTACTATACACCGTGTGTATTGACCTTAGATTTAATTTTACTTGACCAATATGTAGGTATTGTTTATCTTATAGCTACTATTATATCGACACTTAACATTATACTTATCTGATGCCAATGGATCACAAAACCATATATCGACACTTAACATTCTACTTATGTCTATACAAACATATTGCATCATTTCTGTTTACTTCAGATGGTGAATTTTGTGTTAACTAAATGGGCAACGTCATATCTAAAAAATGTCTTAATCCGATGTCTCATAAGAACCTTTCAATAGTGTAGTTATTGTCTATATTCAAATGTGTGCTGTACATCTGAAATACATTAGCAGTCGATCCTCGAGATGTACATCTGAAATACATTAGTAGTCGAGCCTCAAGAACGATCAGTCTTAGCCTAATCAATAGCACACAATTCACGAAGTAATTAAAAAAAAAAAGGGATCATTTGTACTTGAGGCGTTGATATATTTCTAACCTTATCATCATATTTCACTTGTAAGTGTATCAAATATTTTAAACTACAGATAACATTTAAGAGTTAAAAAAATTAGTCAATTCGGCTTGGGTGCCAACATGCACTTTGTTCTTGAAAGTCCCGCAACTCCTTTACTCACACTCAACGCTGTATTTATACGCTGATCCAAAATGATTTTGTACTAATCAAAACCAAATGCCTATGACTCGCTAAATTAACAAATCTGTCGCCTTGAGCCTAACATCCTTGGCTTTTTCATTGACTGCCACTTATCCTACTATCATCTCCCCTTCTGATGCACTGTTATCCTGAACACCAATATCACTGTCCAAACACCTTTGCTGCTTCCTTAACCACTTTCGCTTCTTCTGCTAGCTATGTCATTTCTGCTACTATTTCTTCTTGAAGATCTCCTCATTTTAAGTTAATAGTAGTAGAAATATGATATTTTTATTTTTATTTTTTGTTTATTTTTTGACTGAAAAAAGGAGAATAGAGAAGGTAAATTTGGATTTAGGGGTTGAGGAAGATGAAATAGGCAGTTGCTGAGACGATCTATTTATAGCTATTCATCCGGCTTTCTTAATGCTGGATAAATTGTAAATACCGATGACTCAAATTGAGCTGCAATGTGAGATGTTGATCTGGATCCAACCTCTTATATTGCACCCCAAATCTCAAATGGGTTGCCAAATTTACTCCAACTTTGGAAAGCTGGTTAAATTTGACACCTTGATGAAATACGCCCTTGTGGAGTTAACCAACAGAAAATGTAATTAATAGCACTAAACAATAGAGGATTTGAACACACGTTGTTGGTAATGCTCTTATTAGTCGAAAACAAATATGATACTGGTTTACTGGCTACTATTCTGCATGGGTAAATTTCAATGTAGCGAAAAGTCTTCTGCATTTTTTGTTAGATGAATACTGTGGCAAATATAAAATTATCTCGTTGGTCTAAACATATTAAAGTGTTCCATAATTGAATTTAGTATGGTGAATGTAGGTAAAGCGACGAATATTTTTTCATCATGGGAAAACTGTGACCGGTTGAAGATATATAGAGCTGATTTGAGAGAAGAAGGAAGTTTTGATGAGGCAGTAAAGGACTGCATAGGAGTATTTCATGTAGCTGCTTCTATGGAATTCGGTACATCAGCAATTGAAAACATAGGTATTAACTTTAACACTAGGGCGCTTTATTAATTTAACCAGGCAAATGTAACACACTTAAGAAATAACTTGGTTTGATATATAGGAGCTTGATACATCTAATATATTTGAGTTCTACTCTCCAAAACAGGGGAGGAGCTAAATAGTTATACATCATTAAACCATATGTTGTCCTGTTTAACCAAAAATAATGAGCAAAGTCAAGCAACAATATGCATGAGTATCAAAGAAAGAACGATGTTTAGTTTGTTTTTAAAGTTCATAGTTGGGACATGGAATACGTCCCACATAACACAAGAATTAGAGAAGAAACTTTCGCCTTTCCTCTATATAGACAAAGTCTCCACTGCATTGCTGTCACATATTATATATATTATAGACAAAGTCTCCCATGAGTTCCTCTGTATATATATTATATTTGCAATAATGCAATAATTGGCCGTTTAAACTATGCATGGTTTTGTGGTGCTCCAGACCATGGTGTTGGATGACCCATGGTTAACCGCGGTTGGACCAAGTCCCGGTCCTGTTATGAAAATAATGCCTACATCTCATTTTTAAAACGATGTCAAGTGTTTCTTTTGTGCATTGTTAGGGCGAAACATAACTAGATTACATATGTACATGCTACAAAACTCGGAATATTGAAACAATAACTGATGACCACGGCCAAACCAAAATAAATGATCATCTACAAAATATGTAACTAAGGGCACCGAATAAAGAATTTAAGGTTGCAGCCGGTTTGTCATTTTTAGTTTTGAGTTTTCGTCCATATAAAACTGCGCACGACGCATGTATATAGTGGAAGACGACCAATTTAGAAAACGAAGTTAACATATAAAATAGAAAACAACTTTTTATTTTGGTGTTCTGGAAAATAACCAAGTACGAAAAACAATCCATCATTCCATCGTCTCTCCATCCCCTCTGTTGTCCCCGACAATTAGATCTTGAAGAAAAGAAAGCGCCTTATTCATTTTCATTCTCTGACAGGAATAACGGCCTTAAAAAAGCTAACTTCTAGCCTAGTTGACATGAAAGAAAGGGCTTAAGCGGTTTCCCGGAGATCTTTATCATTAATGCAGCCTTCATTTTGCTTATTTTGCTTATTTTGCTCATTCATGGAGTTGTATTTAGTACCTCTAAGAAAGATGATTACCCACCTTTAGTCAGTAACGTGGGTTGGCTTGGATTACTTAGTGTTTCACGCCTAGGAGGGTAACGTTTAAGTGGTTCTCTAGTTCTTGTGTGATGTGAGATCTATTCCATGTCCCAACTATGAACTTTGAAAACAAACTAAACAGCATTCTTTCTTTGCTACTCACCCATATTGTTGCTCGACCTTGCTCATTATTTTTGGTTAAACAGGTCAACATATGCTTTAGTTATGTATGATTATTTATCATTCACAATCCACACAGCCAAATTCCTTCTATCAACAAAAGTAGATTATGCAAAATTGCCATGGTTAACTAATTTAATACTCAGTTCCATTGGTATTATCAAATATAATTGGTATATTGTTAATTCTAATGGTTAAATTTAGTTTAATGCCCATTTGAAATGCATAAATAAACGAGGTAAAATGTGCACGGCTTCGATTGTTCGACCGATCCAACCATTGAACCATAACCCTTGAGTCGTTACAGTCCGACTTACGGTCGGATCTTGATAACTATAAATGTGGGGTTCAATAGAACATTTGTTTTACCATATTATATGTACAAGAGCATTAACAAATATTTATTCGTGATCAATAGAAAATTATGTAGAGTCGACCATTTTGGAACCAGCGATCAGCGGAGCTGTCAATCTTCTGGGGAGTTGCGTGAGAGCCCAAACAGTAAAAAGAGTTATATTCACTTCTTCTATAAGCACAATAACTGCTAAAAACAACAAAGGCGAATTCAAAAGGATGGTAGATGAATCATCTATTGTGTCTATCGAACAAGTTCGGAAAGCAAAGCCTAATGGTTGGGTATTATTATATTTTTGACTAGTTCTATAGTTAGAGATAATTTTGCTGTTACTGATTTCCATCTGCATCAATGAATTTTTGTTTTTGTGATGCTATGAATTACTTGTAACTATATTTTTATGATATGGTCAGGTGTATGTATTATCAAAGCTGATGACAGAAAAGAAGGCATTTCAATTTGCTGATGCGAATGGAATTGATTTAGTATCAATTATTCCACCCACTGTTAGCGGTCCT